>CM053576.1:120113972-120157479 GCA_028646485.1 Cryptoprocta ferox | reverse complement strand
TAGTTCAAAGTCTGCTTTAATCCAACCCAGCCTTATCTCTTTCTACTCCTAACATTTACCTGGTGTTACCACACTGGAAATTGATTTATTTTAATGGCCCAAACATATTCTATTTCAATGAGAGCCATGAAGGCAGCATCATTAGTGCCTAAAACAGAGGGTAGCATGGAAAGGCACTCCAAAACTATTGATTAAATGAATAAACTACCCACAGACGACTTTATTTTCTTATTTTTCACATGAAAATTTTATATTTCTTAATTTAGCCAACTACTCAAGAAATAGTTAATGAGTTTTTCATGCATTTCTGGTTCTCTACCAGGCATTGAGGATACAGAGATAAATGGTATAAATTTGGTCTTCTGGCTTACAGATAGGGAAACATTGATTAGGGCTAAAAGGTCTGGCAAATGCTTTTTTCTCTTATTCCGTGCACAATTTCTTTTCCTAATTTCTTGCATGGTGAAGTAAACAGGTAATCTAAATCTTAGCAATCAACTTGCTAAATGATTGAGGAAGATGATAGCAAATATTGATCAGAGTCCTATACTCTCCAGCTAGGCTGCAGCCTTCCCCAGCTGCCCAAGTGCCTGGGAAGCTCACCACAGCTCTTTCCTGATTCTGAAAATTCCTGCACCACATTACACAAGGGAAGGTCCAAGAATTAACATTCAAGTATTGGTAACTCTGAAAAAGACAGCTAAACCTCTTTCCTCTGCAAAAGGAGAGGAAAGAGTGAGCCAGAGACAGCGTGTCCAAAACCTGGACTACTTCCCAAGTAGCCCATAAAAGTTCCAGTCTAAGTTTGATATCTCAGCAGGATAACTATGAGATAACTATTAATAGTGCCCCGTTAAGTGTCATACATATCCTCTTTAGATAATAAATCGTATGGTCAACGTACGCAGAAGCAATTTACTCTTGGAAAGACTGTAAGACCAAGGATTGTCCTTTAAACAAGTATGAGCAGTCAGGCTCGTTTTATCTGTACTAGTTGTAATGACTTAGGAGAAGACGGCAGACCCTCTTGGGCTCTTTTATAAGCTACAACTGCCGTAGCTTCTCTTTGGTCATTGAAACCCCTAGTTCCGGAGCTTACTTCCATATCCTGTCTTCCACTCAGTTCCTCCTAGCCATTCGGTAGACTCAGTGGGTATAGTGTCACTTCTCCTCTTGTCTCACTTTTTACCCATCTCTGTCTAGTACCTTCTTTGATGCCTACCCCTTGAGTCTGTTTTCTGAACCAGTTGGACCCTCAAGCTATCCTGGGTCCACCTATTTTCCTCAGTGAGGTCAAGGTAGTCCCCAGAGGCAAAAATTCATGGACTCTTTCAGTAAATAGGTACCATGTGTGAAGCTTTATTCTGAGGCAGAGAAGAGGGAGAACTGAATAAGCAGCTCACATGACTTGAGGGTCACTGACAGCCCAACACTGTACTAGGGGTAAGACTATTACACTTAACACTCTCAAGAGCACTGGGAATAAGTATTGTACTGACACTATTGTACTGAAGAAAAAATTCAGAGACAAAGAGGTTGGTTGCCTTCCTTGCCCAAGATCATTTGGAGAGGAAGGTCTAACTCAGTACAACAGGTCTGTTGAGTTCGGCCCCACTGCTCTGAACTGCTTTGCTATCATTCTGCTCTGAGGGAAGTGCAGGTGCAGCGGTGCCCCGGGAGTGCAAGAAAAGGTGGGTCTGGGGACCCGCTGGTGGAGCCTTTTGGGATTGGGAGCTAAGTGGTAGAGGGAAGCAGCTCAGTCTTTGGAATCAACTAGGGACAGAAGGAAATCCAAAGTGAGGAAAGGAAATGAACAGGCCTGGTTTCATTTAAGACGAGATCTAGATCCCCAAAGTAAAAGTAGCGAGGACAGGGTTCAGATACGGTTGCCAAGTAAAATGCCATATGCCTAGTTAAATTTGAATTTCAGTTAAACAATTAATATATTTTAGGATAAATAGGTTAAATAAGTGTGTATGTAAATATATTTTATGATTTGACTTTGTTTCTTCTGGTTTTGATTCGTTGTTGTTGTTGTTGTTGTCGTTAAATGTGGAAACCCTACTTTCAAGTCTTCTCCTGTATGTTTATTTCTCAGGTCAGAAAGCAGAAGGGACTCAGGGAAGAGCCCCACCTAGAATGTAATAGACATCTGGGAAGAGTATTCCCTTGTTCCATCCCTAAAAAACCTGGGGGTCTGGGACAAAGAAGAAAGCTGACAGGCTATAGGAGGATCAGAAGGCATTTAAACACAGCTTACCCCACAGTCTGAAATGTGCTTCCTCCTCCCACCTAATCCATATTTAAAAATCAAATTTCCAAGGTAAACCCAAATACAAAATACCTGCTTATTAATTAGCTCCTGCTTAGATAGATTTAATGCGTAAATCCCAATGTGGGCCAAAACCAGATAATCCCACAAAGTACATTAAGCATGACCTTGTTTCCAATGCAGTAACTCCTTATGAAATAAAACCCATACTCCTTAGCATAATATCCAAGGCTGACCTCAAACTACCTTTTTAGACTCAACTCTCTCCACAAAGCCCTGAAGTTCTGTCAAATACAAAGTACCTTGGAGTAAAGTCAAACAGTGACAGCCTTGAGTCTGCCTAGGCTATGCCTCACCCCAGTATCTTTGGATATTGATTTGTCAATATCCAAAGTCAGAGAGACAATGATAGCATCAATATTTCTCCACCCTTGCCTTCTACCCCATCATGCCACCAAAATACCTATTGCATACACTAGAATTATGAATATCTACAGGGCCAGTGTCACCAATTGGGTTCTCAAGGAAGTAGACACTGATGTGGAGTTAAGAGTGCAAAGGTTTATTGCTCAGTGATCTTCATGAAAGGAAAAGGCAAGCAGCAAGATCAGGATGGCAGAGCTGTCAAGGAGATGCCAATCTGATGATGCTTTGCCAGCATAACAGTGAACTCTATAACAAAATTTACCCATCAGAGAAATCCCAAAATTGGCATAAATTGCTGGACCCTTGTACAACTGCTTTGTTTAGCTTGTGGCCAATATCCAACCAAAGAATGGCGTGACCACAGCCAGAGCTGAAGCAGACCCCGACAAAGCTGATACTACTGTCAACTAATCACACTCCATGATTGAGTAAAGAGTCCTTTTTTTTATTTTTATTTTTTTATTTTCTTATTTTTTTTTATTTAAGGGAGACCCTAAGAGGTACATCTACAATGGCTACCACAGCTGAGAAGAAATTCTCAGGCAGGGCTAGTCCTAGAAATGACTTCAAAGACATTTTATTTATTTTTTAAAAATGTTTATTTATTTATTTTGAAAGAAAGAGAGAACATAAGCAGGGGAGGGGCAGAGAGAGGGAGAGAGAGAGAGAGAGAGAGAGAGAGAGAATCCCAAGCAGGGTTCGCTCTCACAACTGTGAGATCACGACCTGAGCTGAAATCAAGAGTCAGATGCTTAACCCACTGGGCCACCCAGGTGCCCCAACTTCAAGGACATTTTAGTCTGAAGTATTCCCTAAAACTTTGGCATGACACCTGAATACTGCCATTCAAGAGTTATCCATTTTAGGATATTAAAGATCTTTGAAATTCATGAGATTCTCAATATATTTCCTAAAATACATATACATTTCTAGACTAAACTCATTAGCACATGTAAACATAAAACAATAATGACAATTGTAGCATTACTAGATGATAACTAATGCCATGAATGTCAGGGTTTGACAGTCCAGGATACAAGTCCTAGATAAAAGAAGGAATAGTTCATTTTTCAATGAACTCATAAGAACCAAGGAATGGATGACCTCTTGTTTGAGTTCAGGAATGCAAAAGGAAAAGGAGGAAGTTAAAAAGAGGCAAAACAATATGGGCCCCATTCTGAGCATGCTGCTAACCTATACCAGGAACATTAAGATGCCCTACTAGGCTACCCAGTGACCCAAGTTAGCCTGCGGAAGAATGTAGCTGGAGAGGAAACTCTTTCAATCTGGAGAGTCCATTTCTGTGAGGTAGGACTTATTGGAAGGACTTGAGCTGTTAAGGCTCAATAGGCATCTACAGTTCTCTGACTCCTGCGGGGGCAGGCAATAACTCTCATGGAGGCTCCCGAGGCCCCCCTGAAAGCCCCTATGCATTGGCCTAAAGTCTGCCTTAAAGCAAGCTGTATTTTCCTAGAGGCCTAGGGGCCTCATTCAGGTAGTTTCTCAACAAGCATTTAGTCAGTGCTGACTGTGTGTTGGGCACCGTGCTACACATTGAGGATACAGTGAGAGATGGGACAGAATCCCTATGCTAACAGAACTTCCCATTCAGAAACCAAGAAGCAAATGCTCAATTTCAGTCAACTATAAAGAGTGCTACTAAATATGTGAGAAGGGGATTGCGTGGGGTCTTCCAGGAGGGCATGAAAGCCAGCCAGAGAGTTCAGAGGAACTGGCCTGAAAGAGGGAAATTCAGAACTAGATTCTATAATTTTGTAAACTTTGGCCAGAATAATTAGAAAGGTTTATGGGCACAGGTATATCCAAAGGTCAAGAAGATGAAGTATAACATATTTGGGAACTGCCAAGAGTTTAGTTTGCCTGAAGAAAAGAGGCTGAGAATTAAAAGAGAGGAAATTGAGAAGCATTAAGAAATGTAGCTGGTGTGCCAGATAAGAGCCAGATCAGGAAGGGCATAGTCTTATGCTAAGGAATTTTTATTTTATCCTGGGAGCAATAGGGTGTCAGTGTATGATCAGTACAATGCCTAGCACATAGTCAGCACTCAATTAATATTAGTAATTATTCAGTCATTCATTCAACAAATGCTTATTGACCACTTAAAGGACTATGTGCCAGATACCTTTCTACACAGGGATTTTAAAAAATAGTGAGTAAAATCTGACATTAAATTATTCTTTCTTGGAGATGCCCACTATCTAGTGGGAGAGTCAAACATCAGTAAAAACTAACACAATATAATATCACAACTGCATCCGTGCCATGAGACATGCATGATGCCGTAAGGTTTCTGTGAGGAAATGGCAATGCCCTAAGATCTCAAAGAGTAGCAGCTATAACTAAGGCAAGCAGGTTAGGGATACAAAGAGTTCCAAGCAATGAGGGAACTTGAGCAAAGACCCTGAGGAAGGATGCTGCATGTCTTGACTGAGAGAATGAAAGAAGGGCAGGTGCCCTGAACCCCCGAACCTCATGGGAGTATGGAGAGAGTAAAGCTGAAGAAATGGGAAGGAGTCTTCCCAGGCATAGACTTGTGTGGAGTGATCAAATTCTAGAAGAGATGCAAGAGCTCCATTATTGAAATTTGGTTTCTGAAATGATTTGTCTTATTGCAGTATGGAGACTGGGGTGAGGGAAATGTGCACTTTTGAGAACACTAGCTTTGAGAATGGAAATAGAAGATGGTAACTTGGACTATGATGATGGCAGTACAGATCAGATTTGCAGACCTGAGTATCAAAATAACTGGGCTTTAATGGATACGAAAAGTTTCTGTCTTATATAACTGGGTGGATGGTGCTGTCATTTACCAAGATGGGAACTCTGGGCCCTTCCTGTGGAAAACATGAGTTCGGTTCAAAACATGTCAATATTTAGCTGTTATTGAGAGAGCTAAGTAAAAATGTCAGTTAGGCATTGAGTTCTGAGATTAGAAAGAGAGAGAGAGAGAGAATACAGGTAGTAATTGATACTGTAAATAGATGAGTTAACCTAGACAGGAAGTATAAAGTGAACTGAGCAAATGTGGCTTATGCAAATTGTCACCCTGACTGCAGTATAAAGAACCGATCGGAAGGGGCAAGAATATAAGACAAGTTAAAAGGATGTTAAACATATGAGAAATGTGATGACAACGATGGCCATGATGATGATGACATCATATAAAATAATGGCAGTGTGGACAAGGAAAAGTAAACTGACGTGAAAGATGAGCAGGTAAAGTTCACAGAATATGAACAGGAATGGGAAGAGAAGAGACCCATGGTGACCTAAGACTTGTATCTGGAGCAACTAGGTGAGTGATGTTGTCATTCACTATGGAATGACTTTTGGAATTTAGATAAATTCAAATGTGAATGTTTTTAACACCAGGAATAATCCAAGTAAGCAATCGGATTTTGAGTCTGTCACTATCCTTGGGTCAGGCGACACAGCACCACCCCGAAGATATACATCCAGAAGTTATCTATCATTTATATCAAGGTGGAATATGAATCTATTTATGTATTTATTCATTCTGTGATTGCTATTGAGTATTCTACTATGTTTTAATCATGGAATCTGCTAAGAGAAGAGATGGAGACAGAGGGAACACCTTAGAGAGCACCAATATTTACAGCATTAAGTGGAGGAGGCAAGAGAAAAGGCTAAGAAGTGACCCAATTCCATTCAATGCAGTAAATATTTCACAGTTACAATTTAAAGTGCATATAAAATACTATTTCTTTTTAATTATCTGGTCTAATTTCCATATTTTATTTTGCTTTGTTTTCTGAAACACTTCAAACATAGAGAAAATTACAGAAAATAACAAAAATTTTTCTATACCCACTGCCCAATCCTATCAAATTGTAACAAAATGGATGAGAGTACAGCAGGTAAAATCACAAATTTCATAGCCAGATTACTCGGGTTCAAATCCCATCTCCTCCATTTACTTACTCTTGGGTAGTCTAGGTCTGGTTATTTAACTTCTCTGGCACAGAGTAAGTGCCCCATACTTGTTAGCCTTTATTTTTTTACTTCTTTCCCCCACCCCCATTATTTTGTAATACATTCTTCAGTTTGCCTTTATTTTTTTTTAAGTTTTATTTATTTATTTTGAGAGAGAGAAAGAGAGCACGCACATGAGCACACAGGGGAGAGGCAGAGAAGGAATCCCAAGCAGGCTCCGTGCTGATAGCTCCAAAGTGGAGCTCAATCTTACAAGATCATGACTTGAGGCAAAATCAAGAGTTGGACATTTAACTGACTGAGTCACCCAGGCGCCCCAACATTCTTCAGATTGCTCCTAAAGAAATAAAACAAAACAGAAGTTTCCAGACCCATTGCCTTCCCACCCCTCCCAGGAATTAACCACTATCTCGATTTTGTTGTTAATCCCCCTATGGTGTTTTATCTTAGTGCTATCTCTGTATGTATTCATAAATAGAATAGAGCATGGTTTCAAATATTTTCAGATGCACACAAATGATATTATTGTATACATATCATTCTGTAATTTGCTTTATTTGATCTACATTCTGTGTTTTTTTAATATGGTTATATTCTGTTCTGTAGTTCCATTTCACTGATTTTTAACTCTGGTATATTACTCCATTTCACAAATATACCACGATGTATTTATCCATTATCCTATTTGTGGACACATATGCCAATAACTTTTTCATATTTGGAAACAACGCTTTCATGTCTTTCCTTTATGATCAGAAACAAGACAGGGATGTCCACTCTCAGCACTGTTATTTAATAGAGCACTAGAAGTCCTAGCCACAGCAATCAGACAACAACAACAGCAAAAAGGCATGCAAATCACAAGGCAGAAGTCAAACTTTCACTGTTTGCAGATGACATGATACTCTATATAGAAAAACCAAAAGACTCCACCAAAAAATTGCTAGAACTGATACACAAATCCAGTAAAGTCATAGGATACAAATTCAATATACAGAAATCTGTTGCATTTCTATGCACCAATAATGAAGCAGCAGAAAGAGAAATCAAGGAATAAATCCCATTTACAACTGCACCAAAAACCATAAGATGCCCAGGAATAAACCTCAGCAAAGAGAATGAATTCTTGCCATTTGCAACAATGTGGATGGAACTAGAGTGTATGATGCTAAATGAAATCAGTCAGTCAGAGAAAGACATTCCATGTGATTTAACTCATATGTGGAATTTAAGAAACAAACCAGATGAACATGGGGGGAAAGAACGAGAGAGGCAAACCATTAAACAGATTGTTAACTATAGAGAACAAACAGGGTTGCTGGAGGGAGGTAGGTGGAAAATGGGCTAAATGGGTGTTGAGGATTAAGGATGAGCATTGGGTGTTGTATGTAAGTGATGATTGACTAAATTCTACTCCTGAAACTAGTATTGCACTGTATGTTAATTAGCTGGAATTTAAAGAAAAACTTGAAACAAACAAATAAACAAATAAGTAAAATAAAAATAAAACAGAAGAAAAATCTCAAATCAGCAACCAACTTAACAATTTAAGGAACTAGAACAATAAAAAACCAAAGCCCAAAGCTAGGAGAAGGAAATAATAATAATAAATATTAAAATAGAGATAAAGAAATAGAGGATAGAGAAGCAACAGAGGGCATCAATAAAACTAAGAGTTGATTCTTTGAAAGATCAACAAAATTGAAAAAAAACTTTAGCTGGATTAAGAAAAGAAAAAAGACTTAAATAACTAAAATCAGAAATTAAAAAAAGAAATGAAAAAGGAGACATTACTACCAATGTTATGGAAGTAAAAATAATTTTAAAAGTGTTCTATAACAATTATATGCCAAAGAATTGGATAACCTCATGTATAGGACAAAATCTGAGACATATGTGACCTACCAAAATTACACTACTACGAAGAAGCAGGAAATCCAAATAGACCTATGACTAGTAAGGATTGAATCAGTATCAAAAATGTCTCAACAAGGAAAATCTCAAAAGCTGATAATTTCACTGGTTTAAAGAAGAATTATCACCAATACTGCTCAAACTGTTAGAAGAAATTAAAAAGGAGGGAACATTTCTTAACTTATTTTATGAGGCCAGCATTACTGAAACCAAAGCCACATAAAAACACTACAAGAAAAAAAGATACTGCAGACCAATACCCCTTATGAATATTAATGCAAAATTCACAACAAAATACTAGGAAATTGAATTTCATAGCATATTTTAAAAATTATATACCAAGACCAAGTGAGATTTATTCTTGGAATATAATGACAGTTTAATAAACAAAAATCAATAAATGTAAGATACCACATTAACCAAATGAAGGGAGGTAAAAAGCACATGATCATCTCAATTGATGCTATAGAAATATTTGACAAAATGAGAAGGGTGATATTATAACATATCCTATAAAAATTAAAATAGAAATAAGGAAATATTTTGAACAACTTCATGCCAATAGATTTTACAACTTAGATCAAATGGACAAATCTGTGAATAACACAAACTATGAAAGCTCATTCAGGGAGAAACAGACAATGAGAATAGCTCTACACCTATTTTTTAAATTAATTTATAGTTATAAATACTTCCACAAAGGAAGGATCAGTCCCAGATTATTTTGCCTACTGGCAATTTTTCCAAACATTCAAAGAAAATGTAATGCCAATTCTATACAAAATATTAAAAAAAATAGAAGAGGAGGGAGTGCTTCCCCACTTACTCTATGAGTATTACCTGGATTGAAGGAGAGAAAAAAAAAGCAGAAACAATAGGAAAACAAAAACAGAAAAGCCCATTTCAATATTCCTCATGAACATAGACACAAAAATCTTTAACAAAATGTTAGTAAATTGAATTCAGTATAAAAAAAAGTGTATACATGATGACCAAATGTTTTCCCCCCCAGGAATACAATGCTCACTCAGTACTCAAAAATCAATGTAATTTTCAATTAGTACACTAAAGGAGAAAAAAACATATGGCAATTACAATGATCACAAATAAAAAGCTTGACAGAATTCAACATTCATTCATAAGAAAAGCTTTGAGGAAACAAAGAATAGATGAAAACTTCCTCAATCTGATGAACAACATCTACCCAGAACCTAAACCTGTAATCATTACTAATTGCAAAATAGTAATTCATCCTCAGATGAAGGAGGAGGCATGCATGTCTGTTCTTACCACCTTTATTCCAGAGTGTATTGGGGGATGAAGAGGCCATGTGTAGACACGTTAATACATAATCTTAGCTGAGCTATTTGCCAGTATCAACGGCCAGCCATGTGACTGATTCAACTTGCATGTCTATCCCAATTAAACTTTCATTTTTTTAATGTTTTTTATTTTGAGAGAGAGAGAGAGCACATGTGCACGTGAGCACATGGGAGGAGCAGAGAATAGGAGACACAGAATCCAAAGCAGACTCCAGTCTCTGAGCTGTCAGCACCGCACCAGATGCAGGGCTCGAACCCACCAACCAAAGATCATGACCTGAAAGGAAGTTGGCCGCTCAACCTACTGAGCCATCCAGGAGCCCCTTAAATCTTTAGATGTCTCCAGTCCCAGCCACTATTTGTTGGCAACCTCATGATCAAATCCAAGGAAGAATCACCCAACTGAGCCAAGTCTATCCACAGAAATGCAAGACAAATTAAAACAAAAGAATTGTTTTAGACCACTAAATTTTGAGGTCATATGTAACCCAGCAATTGACAGCTAAAATAAAATTATTTATAATAGCAAAAAACATCAAACAATACTACTTAGAATAAACTTAATGAAGCCTCCAGATTATTGCTGAGACATTAAAGAAGTATGGACATGTTGCAGTTTCCTGTCTGTAGGCATCCAGCAAGTGCTGAAAAACGCAGCCTCTCTTTGCCATGTTCCCAATAGGTGAACCAGTCTGTGGGAGACCTTTGCAACTAACAGATTGTTCTTTCTAAAGTCAGCTTCTAAAACAACATTCTCGAATTAAATCTGGTCATTCGTAGCAAAGTGGATAGACCTCGAGGTGTCATGTTAAGCGAAATAAATCAGGCAGAGAAGGACAGATACCATATGTTTTCACTCATAGGTCTAACAGGAGAAACCTAACAGAGGACCATGGGGAGGGAAAGGGGGGAAAAAGAGTTAGGGAAAGGGAGGGAGACAAATCATGAGAGACTCTTGAATACTGAAAACAAACTGAGGGCTGAAGGGGGAGGGGGTAGGGGAAGGGGGGGTGATGGTCATGGTGGAGGGCATTTGTGGGGAAGAGCACTGGGTGTTATATGGAAACCAACTCGACAATAAACTATAAAAAAAAGAGTACACTTATGGTGATGAGCACTGAGTAATGTATAGAATTGTTAAATCACTATATTGTACACCTGCAGTTATGTAACACTGTATGTTAATTATACTAGAATTTAAAAAAAAAGAATTAGCATGTCAAATAAAATTGAAATACAGTAAAAATAAACAAAATAAATTAAAAATAATAAAAAAATAAAAATAAATAAAACAACAGTCTATCCCCATTTCCCTGCCCAAGGAAAGATTCTCCAAAGATCAAGATGGAGAGATCTGCAATCTTTCTTCTTTCCAAGGAGATGAAAGGAGGCTCTAGAGTTTTCTCTACACTACAGAAAGACTATAGAAAAAAAATCTATGCCCTTTAAAAAAATGATTTCTATCTATTCCCTGATCTGAATGCAGTTCCTAGGAGTTGACTCCACTGGAAACATAACACCATCCAGAGCTGACTCAAGTCAGCATTGTGTGAGACATGTCAGGAAATAGAGTCAGCCACCAATTAGCCCAGAAAAGCTATGTAGTGTATTTAGTACCTCAGACACACTGCCACCTTCAAATGTATCGTTGTTTGAATGCATCACTGTTTTGTAGCATTTATTCTGTGATGAAAACCTGGGTATATACCTTATTTAATTCCTTACAGGAACCTTTTTATTTTTCTTTCAAATTCCAAAGTTGCAGAGATTCCCAACTGTGCTAAGCAGGTATTTTTAATCCCATTTTTTCATATAGGAAAACTGATTCATAGAATCTGGGACCTATGTTCTATCTGAGTTTGAAGTTTTTGCCTGGTTCACCTCCACTTTGCCTTTGCTTGCTATTATCCCTGTTTGCTTACTTATCTGTGTCTCCCATTAGACTGTGAGATTCAGTTCAAAGACTCTGCCTTATTAATTTTTATGTCTCTAGGAAAGAAATAGTATAGTTCTTAGTTCTTAATCATTATCCACAAAATGGCATTTAAAATTTGGATTAGAAATTGTATCGGACATATCTTAGGGTAAGCATTATCTCCCTTAACCAGGCTGTCAGATCCAGGAAGGAAGGGGTCACATTTTACACACCTTTGTATTCTCTGTGCCTAGTGTGATGGCTGACACACAATAAATGTTTCATAGTAGAATAAATGACAGATATAGGTTCACCCAATTGCCTTGGCCTTCACATAACTGGCAGTGGAATTCCCAAAAGAGCTATAGACAGCAGTAAGGGTATTAATGAAATAAGATTCTGTGAATAATTTAGTAATTAACATTGCCTACATTTGCATTCATTTGCATAATGCTTCTTAGCTTATGAAATGCTTCCGCATCCATTTTCTAACATGAACTTCACAATATTCCTGTGAGGTACACAAAGCAAATGTTATCAGCATTTTATAGATGAGATGCTGTGTCTTGCCTAATGATACAGGACTAGAAAGTAGTGACATGGATATAGTAGTCAGATTTCCTGTCTTCCTATGTAGAGTTCTTCCTACTGGATCACCTCTCACCAAGGTGAATAACTGAACATTCATTTTGGAATCCAGCCATTTATAGTTGTGAGCTGGCAGTCAGGTCTTAAATTTTTTAATTTCAGTATCCTCTTTTGTAAAACTGGAATACTTATTCTTCACCTGCCTCCCCCAAAATGAGTCCTATTTATTAAAATGTTCACTATGAATACTAATGTATATAAATATAGTTTAATACATTGTGATAATATAACTAAATTATAACATTAGAATAATATCCATGTTATTAAAATAATCATTTTTTATTTTTATTAAAAATAAAAGTGCAAAGAAGATAAAATAATGAGTAGAAACAGTGTGAAAGTACTAAAATTCTGGATATAACGATCAGGAAGAAATAAAAAAATATTCTCAATGAGAAGCAGAGAGATTTCACAAGTGATGTCCTTCCTAAATTCTGCTTCTTGTTTCCTTCCTGAGCCTGGGAGTTCAGTGAGATCAAGTCATCTGCTATCCCAAAGCAGCCTTCATCAATAATTTAGGGAGCCTCCAGCATCAGGCCTGGCCAACTCTCTCTGCCCTGCAGTCCAGGATTTGAACTGCATTGCGGCTGCTTTAATCTAGCTCTTCACTAACACATTGAGAATGTCTTTGACAGTTGTGTAGATTTATGTAAACTACCTCATAAATCCAAAAGGGGGCGCTGCTTTGGACAGTTCTTCAGTGAGATTTCCAACTACCAGACAAAAGCATTTATATGCTAGTCATCAGCATGACATCTGGATTAACAATATACTGCTTTAGGATATTATAGACAACTGTCAGATGGCTTTTCTAGCTCAAATCTAGTTCTAGAAAAAAATTTATTAACCTCTTAGGGTTTTTAGGGTGCTCAAATCTAATTTGCAAAAACACATGAAGTCAACAGGCCTGTGAAAATGTCAGAAATACCTTGCTGAGGACAAATGCATATGGGTCAAGTGGTGAGTCTGAGTCCACTTGAATTTCCCACTACCTCCAACATAAATTCTCAACTCCAGCCAACAGCTCTGTTCACTGACTTTCAGCACCCTTGCCACTTTCCTGTGTCTGTGATTATGCTCACTCAGACCATACACCTAGAATTATCTTTCCAGCTCCTCTCTGACCATAAAAATAATGCCTGCCATCTATTATTATCCAACAGGGTGCATTTACCCCCATTTTTAAGTCCCTGAAAGATTTTTGTCTCCATTTTACAGATGAAGAAACAGAAGCTCAACAAAGTTAAGCATTGTATTCAAAATATACAACTAGTGATAGAACTAAAATTTAAACTCTGGTCTGTTTTTTTTTAACTCAAACCCATGCTCTTCCCACTATTCTTATTCTCTTAAGACCAGCTCAAAGTCTACCTCCTCCAGAAAGTCTTCTTTGAGTACACAACTCTGAATGACCTCACACTTCCTTCTTCCCTATTCATTGGCTACTCAGCACATTTTGTCTGGTGGTGACTCTTCATCTTTAATGGTATCTTCTACTAAACCATGAAATTATTGAGGACAGGACATTGTCTTTATAATTCTCATACATCTTACCCATCACCCACTGTTTTTTATCGCATCAAAATGAAAATTTTCAGTGAAGACAAACATCCTATTTCATCTCTGCATACTTTAGATGTCTTCAGTAGTGCTATGAACATAGTAGAAAACAGGAATTTGGCACAAATTTAAACTAGGTTCAGACTACCCATTTGGAAGATGAAATAAACTAGGATACAAAGAAGTTAAGAGCCCAAAGTTTTACATAAGTTTTCTGACAGTTAGGTCTCTTGATTCACTAACCAATGGACTTTTCCATTATACCTAAAGTGACTATTTACTTTATTGCTCAGACTAGGATATTTTTAAAAGCCTAATGGAACAGTATTAACAATTATTCTGGGACAATAGGTATAAAACAGGATGTATCATCACCTAATTATTTATCACTATCTTTACCAATGGCAGTAACAGTTGCATATGCTTATATATAGTGCTTATAATGTGCCAACTACTATTTTGATATTATAAATATTTATAATATAGATATTATATATAACATATAGGTATGTATACATATATATCAATTTTATATATATGTATATGTGTGTATTTGTTTAATCTCCATAAACAAGTACCATTGTACAGATGAGGAAACTGAGGAACAAAGAAGGCAAGTGACTTGCCTAAAGATACACATCTAATAGATATTGGAGCTAAGATTATTCACTGGGTCTCTCCTCCTCTGGACCTCAGTTTTCAACCTAAAATCCATGGATTTTAGACTACTTTTTCTAGAAGTCTACTAGCATGAGATACTCCCTTGATGGTGGACTGATGGATATGGTTTTACTTCAGAGTTTAGCATGGCCTAGCATCTCATGGGTATCAAGAAAGAAAATTCATCTTGGTCTCAGTCCAAGGGACAGTCTTCCTTGACTTTTCTGGCCTTGATGACAATAGGCCTGCTTACTTACAACAGCCTGTGAAATTGGTATGGCATCTCCAATTCCAAATGTGAAAGTAGAAACTCTGGAAGGTTAAATGACTTATCCAAAGTCTCATGGTTAATCTGTGGAAGAGCCAGGATTGAGACCTTGTCTATCTAACTCCAAACCTATGATCATTGTACTCCAGCAATCTGGCACAGAAATGTCACCGTAATTATCAAACAAAGCCTGTTTTTTCAGCATCTTCACTTTCATGACTCAGTAGCTCTATGGCTCAGAATTACGAGCATCTAGGGGTGCCTGGGTGGTTCAGGTGGTTAAGCGTCCAATTCTTGATTTCAGCTCAGGTCATGATCTCACATTTCGTGAGTTCGAGCCCCACATGGGACTCTGCTCTTGCAGCATGCAGCCTGCTTGTGATTCTCTCTCTCCCTCTCTCTCTTCCCCTTCCTTACTTGCATTCTCTCTCTCTCTCAAAATAAATAAATAAACATTTAAAAAAGTACTAGCATCTAATAAGAAAAAGAAACACTATTGTGGGGGTTCAAGGGAAAGGTAAGAAGAGAATTCCATTCATTTCAAACAACTTTACTACCTATCCCCTTCTTACTGCTCACACATACTTAGAAACTAGATATAATCAAGGTGTTTATGAAGACAACACAAAAGTATACTGCTAAATTTCTGAGGCTCCATGGTTGCCAAGGAAACAATAACTTCTCACTCACAGGGAAGCTTCTTGGAGAGACATGACTCAGAGATGCTAGGAACTGGAGTCTTTACAGAGAAACTGTCTATATGAAGCATATAGGGACATCACTATACACCTCTCCCACTTGAATTTCCCAAAGTACATCTCTATATCCTAACTACTCTTGCTGCACTAATTCTGGGATATGAACCTCTCTAGTGCTCTTCAGTTTGCTGAGGACCATGGGTCCCAGCCTAGTCTGGTTCTTTTAGAACTCTTCTCCCATCTAAGCATTAGGCACCAGAACCAGCACAAAAAGGACACTTTGGGGGATAAGCAAGGCCTTCAGACATAGACCCTGACTACCTCTCTGAGCCTACCTTAGACCTTATTCCATTCCTGATGTTCTTTGTTGTTGGCTTCTCACTCCAATTTCCATTTATATTCCAGTTCCCTTTCTGCACTGACCTGCAACATCTGTTCCACTCTTGGATGTCTCTGTCTTCCCTCACCCTGGTATTCTGCAAGCCAGCATTTCAGGATAACAGTGTTCTCCCAGGCCCCGCTTTCATTCCAGCTCTCAGAAACTGATCTCCTGTGGTCTAACCTTCCAGGTAACCCTTACTCTTTTCCTAGTAGCTAGATGCCTACTGCCATGGACTATAGTCAACTCATCGATAGGACCTTCGTGGTCACAATTTCAGCTCTCGGCCTGATGATATCCTCCCTGCTCTACATCTCATCAGGTGGACAGTAAGCTCTTGCTGGAAAACCCCCTGCTCAGGGTACTCCCTGTCAACCACCTCTGCACTGCTCTGACCAATAAGAATATCTCTTCATTGGTGCTGGACTTTTCATTGTGTTAGAAATCTTAAACATAGTCCTTTGCATGCCTACATCATCTGTCTAGAGACCTGCACAGTTTGAACTGAGCAAGCACCAATATACATCTTATGCACTGCATCAAAGTTTCCAAAACCCTGCTAAATATATTAGATCCACTTTAGCTGTAACCCCAGAGAAAAGAGCTTCTGGGGAGGGGGGTTAAGCCCAGCAGAGATTCTTCTGGTCAATGGAACTTCTCACCAAATTTCCAGCCATCATTCCAAGTTGATGCTCTTGTCTGCTTTCCAGACAGATAAGCTGATTTCTGAAGCCTAACACACAGAAGCAAAATACTGACTATACAGCCAGAATCGCTAACCTCCTTCACGGTCAGCCTCGAAGGAGCTTCTGCCGACGGTCCAGCTGGCTCTTCAGCATACAGGCCAAAAGGACTAACAACCATTTAATGAAACCTCATCCTGGTCAAATGTAAAGTCATCTCATTTGCTATGCACAGATTAGTTAGGCCTAATGAAATTTTGGCCAGAAATTTTCATTTTCATTTTTAGACATTATGACCACCTGACCACACACACACACATACAAAAATACAGCATTTTAAACAAATCTCCAATAATGGTTTATGCATCCATAGCACAGAACACTGATTAGGTATAGACCATGTTTGATGGAATTAGCATCTAATCATAAGACCCTATCCCAAAATATACAGCTGAAAACACAGATGGGAGAATAAGAGTCTATGGAAAGACAAAATGAAAGCAGAGCCTTGATGTCTCCAGTTTTATCCTTTGAAAGCACATGTTGTTACAATTTTTAGTCACCAATGGAATGCAGTCTTATCTAAAAGAAAAAAATACATACATACATATATGTGTGTGTGCATATGTATATATAAACTAGTTAGCTATATATGTTAACTAAATATATTTATTAACTAGTTGTTGACTAGTTAGTCATATATACTAACTAAATATATTCGTATATATTTAGTTATTATATATAATTACCTAAAACCGGAGCCATCTTAGGCACTTAGGTCTTTTCTCCAAGACAATGCAGACTAAAGGGCAAATGCCCTGACCAGGCACAAAGCTTCAACAACTGAGCTTTGTGTCCTTTGTTCTCCACTTATCCCTTTCACCCTTTAGGTTGACCCTGTCCTGAGCACCTCATCACTCTTCAACATGATTAAACTTCAACATGACTAAATCAACATGTCTAGGCCAGACCCAACGATCCTACAAGGCTTCCCATCTTTGCCCTTCCCAATTCTTCCCAGTTGTGAATGTCCCACTGTAATCTCTCCTCACTTAGGAAAACTTCCAAAATAAATTCAGCTCCCAAAGTCCTCCTTATCTTCACCTGTAGCATATATAGCCTGTGTCAGTATATTAGAAATCAAATCTGCCCTTCTTTAGCACATTCTCTTAGATCATTGTCTCATTTAACTCCTGCATCTCCTAATTTAAGACTGATCTCACTCACTTTCAAAGAGTTAGTCAGTCATTTCACACCCATTAGGATGGCTACTATCAGAAAAATATATTAACAAGTGATGGTGAGGAGTGGAGAAATTAGAATCTTGTGCACTGTCGGTGGGAATGTAAACTAGTACAACTACTGTGGAAAATAGTATGTCTATTCCTCAAAAAAATTAAAAATAGAAACACCATATGAACCAGTAGTTCCACTTCTGGGTATATATCTAAACGAAGTGAAACCAGGGTCTCAAAGAGATAGTCGTATACCCATGTTCATAGCAACATTATTCACAACAGTTAAAATATGGAAGCAGCCCGTGTCCATCAACGGGCGAATGAATAAGCAAAATGTGGTATATACATGCAATGGGATGTTATTTAGCCTTAAAAAGAAAGGAAATTCTGACACATGCTACAATATAGATGAACCTTGAGGACATTATGCTAAGTGAAATAAGCTAGTAACAAAAAGCAAATATTGTAGGACTCCACTTAAAGGAAGTACTTAGAGTAATCAAATTTAAACAGACCGAAAGAATGGTAGGGGCTGGGGGAGGGGAGAATGGGAAGTTATTGGTCAATCATGATGGAGTTTCAGTCTTGCAAGATAGAAGGAATTCTGGGGCTAGATGGTGGTGGCGGTTGCACAGCCATGTGAATGTACTTAATGTCACTAAACTCTACACTTTAAAATGGTTAAGATGGCAAATTTTATGTTATGTGTACTTTATCACAACAGCAGAGAGAGAGAGAGAGAGAGAAAAGACTCAGGCAGAAGGAAAAAAAAAACTAACATTCTTAATGTCTCCTGTGCTAGGTAACTCTCACAGATTATCTTTTCTAATCTTTGTAACAACCTTGCTTTTAACTCCATTTTTCAGATGAGTAAATGAAGCTGAAGCTGAGAAGGTCAGTAATTTTCCCTAGGTTTTCCAACTAGCAGGAAATGCAGATATGAAGATAGGCCTACCTGACCTACAACCACTGCTCATATTTTACTCTTGAACATTCCTTCTTCACTTCACAAACAGCTTAATCCCCTGGAGACAGAGGAATGTACCTAAAATAGTGGTTTCTCCTCATTAGCATAGCCAAATCTAAAGTAAGTCCTTTCTTTTTTCCTTTTCTTTTTCTTCCTTCCTTCCTTCCTTTCTTCGTTCCTTCCTTCCTTCCTTCCTTCCTTCCTTCTGGTGTAAAAATGTGATTCTTTAAATCAATGGGACAGGACCCATGGGCAGAAAGAGCTGCCCTGGGGTTGTGAAGAGTGACTGATTATATACTATGGAGTTGGGGGAGGTAAAGACAAAACTGAGGATTCCAAAAGGACTTTCGTACGCTAAATAGAGGACTGGTAAGATACTGGAGGTCCAGCTATTGCCAGGCTAAGGTTGTTTTTTCTCTAGCAAAGAATTAACATTAAGAGAGCAGGGGGCGCCTGGGTGGCTCAGTTGGTTAAGCTTCTTACTTTGGTTCAGGTCACGATCTCACGGTTTGTGAGTTTGAGCCCCGCATCGGGCTCTGTGCTGACAGCTCAGAGCCGGGAGCCTGCTTCAGTATCTGTGTCTCCCTCTCTCTCTGCCCCTCCCTTGATTGTACTCTGTCTCTCTTTCTCTTGCTCAAAAATAAATAAACATTTTTTAAAAAAATTTTAAAAAGACGGTAGGGAGTTCCTGCAGGAATGTTTTACTCTGTCTATCTCAAGTATTTATCAATGGGATGCAAGTTATAAAGAAATTTAATTTTATTTATATTTTTGTTTTGACTCTGTTTCCCACATCACCATGGAGGGGAATGTGATGTTAGGGCTCCATAAAATTGAGTCTTTGTGTTTATGGAGGTTAGGTTATTGATAAGATTGTCTTTTTCTTATAATTTACTAAGATATTCTTAAGTGTTTCCTGAATTGATTCTCCTCTTTGCTTCCTGAAAGAGTGAAAGGACCAGAACTGGAGGATGTCTTGGTGTCATTTTTACCTGAGGTTACTGGACTTGACTCAGGACAAACCTGTGATCAGCCAGGCTGCCTGGAGGCGCCTTTCTCCACTGCAATCTACGATCTGACAAAAAGAATCTATTTTAGGATTTTCCACGTCCGCTCTGATTCTGAGTAATGCCTGAGACTTGTTATCTAGCAATTAAGCAAGAATAGATGGGAAATTGTATTTACATTTTCCACACTGTTGAGCTCTCTATACCTAACCCTGAATACTTAATACGTTGCTGAGTTATGATTCATCAGGGAGTGATGGTTTTATTTATAAAAACAAAGCTTAACTCTCAGTAGGATGGTTATCTTTAAAGAGAAAAGAGAATAGAACATGCATTTTAAAACTGCCAACGATGAAAATGAAAAATAAATGATTTCCATTACTGAAAGTGAGACTTTTCACAGCATTCTTCTCTTGCTTCTCAATCTTCACCAAAATAATAACCGTAGTACTAATTTTTCATTTTCATTTGACTTGTCATCATTTGGAAAGCCCTTGCCCTAACAGCCATATGCCCAAAGTCTAGTCTTGCTTCAAGGTTCAGCTCCATTCCATTCTTCCATAAAGACTTCTCTGACCAACTCCCCATCTCTCTTCCTGAGACCACCTCCTGCCATTTAACTTGTCCAGCAGTCCGCACACTATTCATAGTTCTTCAGTTTTCTCGTGCTATTTTACACTCCACACTTCTCTCTAAACTGGGTAAGACTTCAGAGTAGGAGGTATTATTTCTCTGAACCATAGCCCAAATCATATGTAGTCAATCAGTATGTATTGTCGACATATATTGCATATATTGTGTTTATTATGCTTCACTTATGTATATATAGAATTCAAAGTTTAAATATATCCAATTTCCTTTAGAATATAGGGCAGAAGAAGGTCTACAGTTATTGTCAGTAATGTGGTTTTCAAAAGGCTCCCAGTTTTACTTGGAAGAACTATTTATGGTGAAATGTCCTCTAATGTATTTATATCAATGGACCCAAAAGAAGCTGGGACAAGCACAGACAAGGGTGAACAGGATGTGGTGGTTCATGGGAATGCTGGTAGATTCCATTTTTAAGGCTCTTCTAATGCTAAGGGCATGTACTTTGAGGACATGTGGCTACCTGATTAAAATTAACTCCCCACAGACTAGCAGATGAAAGCAATATTTAATTATCAGTGCTTTCCTTCCTTGCCATCTTCTAGATAACAGGAAAAAAAAATCTGTTTCTATTAAATTCTGATTCTAGTACAGTGCTTCTCAGCACAGTTTCACTTTAGAATCATCTGGAGTGATTTGGAAAAACACAAATTCCCAGGCCCTCCCTCGAAAGATTTGCATGCAATTGGTCTGGGCATCGGTATCTGTTAAAAGCTCTCAAAGTGATGTTAAAGTGCAACTAGAATTAAGAACCACTGACAGAGTGTTTGATTTATTGATTCCTCACTCTGAACCTACCCTAAGTGCCAAAATAATTAAAAGTAAGAAAATCCAGATTCCATGCCGCTACAGGAAAATTGGAATGTATTAGGATAACAGAAAGGGTATAATAGTAAAAGATACAGTACGGGATGGGCAAATGTCCAATGACATTTCCAAAAGTCTGGATACCTTGAGTCTTAGGCAGAGCCACACTGTGGCTGCTAGGATCAATACCTAGCAAATAACCCAGAAAAGACCTCTCTACTAGGAGGAAGACAGTCACTACCCTCCAACACATCACTAGGCATTTCAGTCTTCATTGCTTGTGAGAGATGGGAAGTTGAAGTCAAACCAGTTCTTGTCAAAAGAGGAAAGCCCATTTCTGGTATCGAGTGTCCCCTTGAGCAACTGGAACAAGTTCAAAATTGGGAGAAGAAATGGAGGCAGATAAAGTGTGACTTTATGAGCAAACACAGATTTGTGGTTGACCGAACCATCATTAGAAGCAACAGAAGGGATCCCTACCTGCAACATGGAGGGAAATTAAACTTCCTAAGGGTAGGTTGAAATCTTCCAGAAAGAAGAATAGACTATTCTCTTGTTGCATGGTATGAATCACCCTTTAGGGTTAGAGTCATTAACAGTTGACTTGGTTACAAGGGATCTGTTGGTGATAAGGGAAAAACATAATGTTCATTCAAATTGGTGCATTCTGTAGGTGACATGATTAAAAGGAACATATTTCAACTCAAAACATATTCAAGATGGGGGACTTTTAAAATATAAAACAGCAGCATTTCCCATGGCAGTTAAAAGCCCACCAGACCATCTATCCTCTGGTGTAAAACTGCCTCTACACACCCCTCAAGTACTTAATATTCAGCCAGTGAAAGACTGAGCCCAACAAACCTCCTATATTATCAGTGTTTAATGGTAGTGCTTTCCAGCAGCTTACTCTACAAGCCTTAAGCTTACCTTGATTCTTCTTCCTTCCCCCTTTTTTCCATCCAGGTCCAATTCCTTAATAAGTTTTACCAGTTTTCTCTCTTTTTAACTCCACTACTATATATAGCTTAGTTCAAGGTAAGCCTTTATCATTGCTTATATATTTTTTTATTTTTTTAATGTTTTGTTTATTCTTGAGAGACAGAGAAAGACAGAGCATGAGCAGGGGAAGGGCAGAGCGAGAGAGGGACACAGGATCTGAAGCAGGCTCCAGGCTCTGAGGTGTCAGCACAGAGCCTGAAGCGGGGCCCAAACTCACAAGCCATGAGATCGTGACCTGAGCCGAAGTCAGATGCTCAATCCACTGAGCCACCCAGACATCCCTATCATTTCTTATCTAGATTATCTGTTGTCAAACCACAACCCTTGGACCAAATCTTGCCCTCAATCTGTTTCTATAAATAAAAGTTTTATTGGATGACAGCTATACCCATTTACTTACAGATTGTCTAGGACTGCTTCCAAGCTATAATAACAGAGTTGAGTAGCTGCAACACAGACTATATATGGCCCAGAGAGGCAAAAATATTTACTAGCTAACCCTTTACATAACAAGCTTGCTAATGCCTGGTCTATGTCATTGTGCCCCTATGTCCAAACCATCCCTCACACTGCTAATGGAATAGTCTTTCAAAAATACAACTCCAATCATGTCCCTCCATAGCTTAAAAGCATGTATTGGCTCCTCAATAAAATTAAGATCCAAATTGTCAGCCTGCATTCAAGATCCTTCACTATATCTTCTCACCCAGTCCCAGTCTCCTTCAGTTCCTTTATTCTTCTCTGGACGAGGCACAATAGCTTTCTCTACTAGGGAAATGTATGTTCCAATTTGACATGAAAGTCATGTAAGCATGTTTCATCCCAAAGAGGACTTATTAGATCATCATTTCCATAAAGCAAACTCTGCCTTAAATAAATTTACTTTCCAGTTTGTTTGTTTTACTTTATCATAAAATGGCCCAGCTAGAGAAGAGGATCAGAAGGCTTTAAGAGAGGTAGACCTTAAATGGAAGGAGTTCATCATATTAGAGATTAGGGGAGGGCTTCCAGAGGCAATCCTTTGAACAAAGTTACGTAGTTATTTTTAAGAAAAGGGGAAAAAAGGCAAGGTATGCATGAAAACAAGAAGTTTGCTGCGGTGAATAGCCCCAGATGAGGATAGAAAGGGAGTTAATACCATAGTACAGACTTGCTATACATCTATTATCAGCCAAACTTCAGATGATGGTAGGTTTTTAGAAATCACCCCACATATGAAAAACCAATCCATGATTGCTAAGCAGGAAAATGTCAGGATTAGGTTTTCTTTGTAAAAAGGAAACTGGTAACAGTAAGAAGTAAGTGGAGAAAAAAATAAAAACAAATAATCCAGTATGAAAATACTTACAATAGCCCAGTGAAAAATGAAAAATTGGAACTTGGGTAATGGTAGTTGAGACCAGAAATGAAATGAGCAATCAACTGGATTTGGGAACTCTGGAGGAATGAATACTGAATCTAAGGCTTCTAGTTTGTACAATTAACTAACTGGATAGTGGAACTTGTAGTTAAAATTAGGATTCAGGAGAAGGAGTTGCTATGGAAGGCAAGTGGCAGGTGCAGATAATAAGTTTCATTTATAAAAGCTAAGTCACATACCTAACTGACACTGGAGATTATCTAGATGGATCTGCCAAAGATGTGGTTAAAAATGTGTACCTGTCCATCAAATGAAAACCTGAGACTAGAGACTAAAATA
Organism: Cryptoprocta ferox; assembly: GCA_028646485.1. Classification (NCBI taxonomy): domain Eukaryota; kingdom Metazoa; phylum Chordata; class Mammalia; order Carnivora; family Eupleridae; genus Cryptoprocta; species Cryptoprocta ferox. The sequence continues at coordinate 120,133,391 of CM053576.1, read as the reverse complement.
TCATCATAATATCCTATAGGTGGTCATCACAGATAGTTGAGACAAGTGAGCATCAAGAGTAAATGCTATTTGTGACTTAATTCCTACGTACAAGTGAAAGTGAAATAAAGTGTGCGAGTGGCAGAAACCCTGAGGGAATGGAACCATCTTATCTTGGCTTCAAGGTTGCCCCAGAGGGAAGTCATGAGCATCTTGGTTCATGTTGATTTCATGGGCCACAGGAAAAGAAACTGTAAACTAATTTAGAGAAAGAAAAATTCTGACTGTCTCTACCAGAAATAGAACTGAGGAGAATGACACCACTCAGAGATTAAGTTCAGGATGTTTTTGAAAATAACCCACAAATAAAGAAAAGGGAGGGGTATCTTATCAGGAAATGTTGAGAGAGGCTTATTCCTGAGTATGTCAAAGTCATACTGGATGCGAGTAGATCTGGGAAGCTGAAGAGATACAAGATACCCACATGCAATGAAAAGGTGGGTGCAACTCTGCCTCCTGGGGCAATCCTAGCTTTGCTAAAATAGGAGCAGGAAGCAGACTAGTGAGGTCTATCTTCAGGAATAAAAGCTCAGAGCAGAAGACAGGAAGTTCCTATTGTCCTTTCAAGGGAGTTAGGATCTAAAAACCAAGGGGACCATGACATTGAGAACTTTGCTACTTCATCTTCCTTTTTCATTTTGGCTTTCCTTTGCCTCTTTTCTGCAGAAATCAGCAGTAAAGTCCTTATAATAACAAGGGCCTATCAGTTTACTTAAGGGTGCAATAAAGAAGGAAGGAGGTATTAGCAGACAGTCATGGTCCACATGTCAGTCTGAAGAGAAGGAACCTAAAGAGATCAAGTAGACAGGGATAACCATTAAAGGAGAAAAATGCAGCCTGAATTTCTAGGTTTTACATGAAAGAAAGAAAGGCACTCCTGAAATGTCAGCCTGTACCTCAGAAGATGCCAACAAAGAGCTCTCATTTTATCTCAGATTTTTAAAGAGCATATTATGGAAGGTACCAAAAGGGAAATGCATCTAAGGACAAATATAGTGTGTTACATCTTTATCAGGAAGGCTGGAATTCAGAAACCACTAAAATTTCTAGAGACAATCAAAGGGAGTAATGAAAGGGTTCACCATGAGATGATGGTCAAGGAATGGCTAGATCCAACACCCAGTGTGAACGGAGAAGATTGGATAGAATTAAGGCATGATACTCAGCCATGCTGGCTTCCTCTTCTCCATGAAGAATGATCTCAGTTCCTTCATTCAATAAACCTTAATCAATCATGTATTAATCATTCATTAACATAAGCTACCGTATTAGATACTCAAATAAACACACAACCTCTACACTTCAGAGGGCTCACAGTTCAAGGAAGGAGACTAAAGCCAAGTGAAGACAGCGCCCCAGACAAAAATGAAGTCATGTGAGAGCACATGGACACTGTCAGGCCCAGTCAAATCCCCCAAACCTAAAGTGTGGTACAGGCCCACTGATCATATCTCTTGAGGCACAGAAGGGAATGAGAGAGATGCCCAAAGACTGGAAATGAGCAAATGCAGTCACAAAAAGGAAAATATATAGAGGCCTATCAACAGAAGACCGAAAGCATGCTATCTTTAGACTCTGGCCAGCTGGCAGGGCCCACCAGGCTAACAAGGCCAGAGACTTCATCTTGGTTGTCTTCTGATTCTCTACTGCTGCTTCCTCCTTTGTGCAGACTCCTAGAAAAAAAAATCACTCTTCCTTGTAAAGCAACAAGACACTGTGGAAATAACATAGGCTTTAGCAGTCAGACCAACCCCCACACCCATCCTTCACTTGTTATCTGTATGAACTTAGCTAAATTCCTCAACCCTCCTGAAACTCAGATTCCTCATCTATACAAAAAATGGAATAAAAGTTCTGCATTCACAAGTTTGTTGTAAAGATTCATTGAGAAAATATATTTAATATTTAGTTCAGTGTCTGATAAATAATGGCTGATCAATAAATATTATTAATTATTATTACTGTTATCCTTTTGCCTGCAATACAAACATACTCCCTTTACCAGCTTCTTTCCAGTCTAGCCCCTCCCTGTTTGACTAGGAATTCATACAGAAATGTTTTCCATGGAAGCCACAGCAACTCTCAGCCAGCACGCTGACTCAGGAGATGGCTGTTGGGTGGGAGCTTGAAGACCTTTGTACTCCACTCCTCTTGCACACTGCCCTCTGCTGACCAAAGACTATCCCTGCAATTGACCTTTCAGGTCCTAAGAGTCAAAATACAAGAGAGATCCTGACTCCAACTGACTTCTAGAATTAGTTGTTGATCATTTGTAGTCATATAGAAATGAAGGAGATGATCACCAAGACCCAAAATGGACTCACTAAGAAAATATCTCCTGCTAAACTACCATCATTCTTTTTGTAATGGCATTATTAGCCTGATTATTAGAAAATGCATTAAATAGAATTGCCTTACAATAATTGCCAAATGTTTCCTAATAAGCTTGCAGAAAAGATGCAGAGCTATTAGCTGAAATAAAAATCAGACAGGAGGCTCCACAGCATGGCTGAATAATCAAACCATAGAATTTATGCTAATGAATCTTGAAGGTTTCTCCAAGGCTCCATCAACCATCCTATCCCACTCAACATTTTTATAAATGACATGAAAGAAGATAAAAGACATATCATATTTTCCAATGACACAACATTAGGCTGAACAGTTCATGTGATACAGAGAATCCACCTTCCAAATAATCTCACAAAACTCATTTTAAGAAATAATTACTGGGGAGCCTGGGTGGCTCAGTCAGTTAAGCAAATGAGTCTTGGTTTCAGCTCTCTCCCTCGCTCTCTGCCCCTCCTCCATTCACACTGTCTCTGTCTCTCTCAAAATAAATCAATGAATTTTAAAAAAAGAAAGAAAGAAAGAAAGAAGGAAAGAATTACTGAATTTCTCCTGTGTTCCAAGCACTAAAGACAGACTGACAAACAAGGACTCTACCTTCATAGAATAAATGGCTTGTGGAAATTTAGATTTTTATTTGGAATCATATAAATTAAAATATTGAAAATAAAGTCATTTTTTAAAATACAAAACACACCTATTGAAATATATATTCCACAAAGTACTAGTCTAAATCACTGACTAAAATCACTCTTTAATCAACATCATAGGTGAAAGTCACAGAAGAATCAAATAAAAGTTCCACAGAAATGTGTCCCAGTTGGATCGCATATGGGTAATTGTGAAATGAACACAGATCTATGTTGACAGACTAAACAGCGGCCACAGGCTGTGACCAGAAAGGCACTAGACATCTTGCCACAGAAAGAACACACTTAAAAGCAAAACAAAACATGTTTGTTGTGTTAGAGACAAGAAACCTAAGGAAGGAGACAGTGTGTGGGGTGTGTGTTTGTGTGTGTGCGCCCACATGCGTGCACATGAATGGGCATATTTATGATAAGACATGAAGAAGCAAAGTGGCTTTTTTCAAACACTGAAGACATGTCATGTCCTTTGTCGTGGTGGACTGCTGTAAATAGAGTTTTTCCTACAAGCATGCTCTCCTTTCATTGTATCTTCTAGTAATAGAATCCTCTTTCTTTTTGGCAAATCTATTCTATATGGTCCAGATAGTTATACTAGATAATCACCCCTCCAAGCAACACCCTGCCTCTTTTGGGGTGCCAACAGACCCAAACCTGATCAGAGCCTCCACTGGATTTTCCTAGCAATATTAGGCAAAAGGTGCTTCTGTTTCTTTGAGATTGCCACATTAATGCTCTTATGAACCGAGAGCTACCAAGGATTATCTTTCCCACCACTTGAAAAGAGCCCAACAGAGAAGAAAACTAACAGAAAAAAAGAACTCAGATTTAAAGAGATGAATTGCTGTAACATGGTTTGAGTACCTATATTCACCCTTACCTGATGTTAGGCCAATTACTAGGTCTTTTTAAAAAATTATCTCTCTGTTTCAAGCACTTTTGGGGGTTTCTATTATTTACCCTAAGGGGCACCTGGGTGGCTCAGCCAGTTGAGTGTCCAACTCTTGATTTCAGCTCAGGTCATGATCCCAGGGTCATGGGATCAAGCTTTGCATCAGGCTCCACACTGAGCATGGAGCTTGCTTAAGATTCTCTCTCTCTCTCCCTCTGCCTCTCTCCCCCACTCGTGGTCTCTCTCTCGCTAAAATAAAATTTTTAAAAAAAATCTTGCCCATCACTTTCACTAAACGTTATGTGCTTTATAAACTGTCTTCCTTACTCGGCTTTGTAACTCAGTGCCAAGCAGAGCCTCTGGCATATAATAAGTACTCAGTAATCGTTGATTAAATTAAGTGAACCAAAATTTCAAGGAGCCTGCTTTTTTTCTCTATTAAAGCCATCTTCCTAAAGATTGCATTGTTAGACTGAATGTGTACACCCAAAATTCATACGTTGAAACCTAATCCTCAGTATGATGGTATTAGCAGGTGGGACCTTCAGGGAGTTAATTAGGTTATGAGGCTGGAGCCTTCATGAATGGAATTAGTGCCCTGATGAGAGACCCCAGAGAGCTCCTCTTCCCCTTCTGCCCAGTGAGGATGCAGTGAGAAGGCAGTCATCCGTGAACTAGAAAGCAGGTGTTCATCAGACACCAAATCTGCCAGCACTGTAAACTTGGACTTTCTGGCCACCACAACAGTGAAAAATAAATGGTGTGTAAGTCGCCCAGGTTATGGCAGTTTGTTACAGCAACCTAAATTAAGACAAGCATGGTTCAACATCAGCAACAAATCTACCGCAGACCACCTGTGTACAGGTACTTCTGTAGAGGTGAGACTGTGAACCTCCAAGGGGGGCCACTTGGGGAAAGCATCTTGTATGTGGGTTCCTTCTTGTCCAGACCCTATGATTCTAGCTAATATGCACCCTCTCTGCCACTGAAAATATCTTTGATGGTGTTTTCTATCCATTTTCATTGAAATTAACTCATCTTTTGGCCTTTTCTTCATCTGTTTTATACCTTAAGGTCTATGAAACAGCAATTGCTGGAAAACGTTGGCATAAGGCAAGCTGAAAGAAACCTGAAGAGGCAGCATTGAGAATCGGGCAGTTAGCATCTCAACCCAGGTTGAGATTCTGAATGATTAATAGACAAGGTGACTTAACTTCCTCTCTGTAAAATGGGCTCGTTACCAAAGAGAGAGCACGTAGAGCTATTTAAAATAAGAATAAATACAGAACAGTATTTAGTTATATGTTTGAGGACTGCCTGAAGGAATAAATACATGAGGAAAAAAGTAAAAGATGGGGAAAACATAAACATAAAATGGAATATCCAAGTGTAGAGCTGTCAGGGACCAAATGTGTGATTTACTGATCTCTAGGTAGATACCACTGTATCAATCACATACTTTCATATTAAATGATCTCTGTAATTAGAACATCCCAAGTTCAAATGGATTAAATCCTTTAATTCCAATATCCTCTCAATTTCATATTTGGCTACTACATTTTTAACTTGGACATAGCTAGATGTATAAATTTAAATCTGAACACAAAGCAAAAGTCAAAGATTCATTATAAAATGTAAGCCATGAGGCATTTTGATCACCAAAACTGAGACTTTGAGTAGAAATTAGAAAATGTGGTCCTGAATAACAATAGTTCCCTCCACACTGACTTAATGGTTCTGCATAGAAAGTAATTATCAGAAATGATCCTCTTGGACCACTGTTGAAGTTCTTAATCCGTTTAGCAGCTTCTTTATGTGTGATTTACACTTTCCTTTGCGCCTGTGCAAACACCTTTTTTTCTGGTCTTTTGGAAATTGTTTTGTTACAGTAGGTAATACTAACTCTGACAATGCTATTCCATTACTAATACAATTTGTGATGTACGCTGCAGCTAAATCCTGCCACTTTTTCTGTAGAACAAAGCTGACTCATATCTACACAGATAAAATAATGGTCCCATGTCCTCATAGAAATAAGTGAATCACTGTGATATTTCAATGAACACTGAGAGGCATCTATTCTTTTTTATATCTGACCATCTGGAATCCTGCATGGCATTCACAGGCTAGAGATGGCAGAGCACAGAAAGGAAGAGAGCTAGCGAGCCTGGACGAGGGAGACGATGGAGGAAGGAAGGAGACATATTGCAAAGGATAAGCATCTGAGCATCTAATTTCTAGAAGAGAACAATCGCAACTTCTAGAATAAAGCCAGTTTTGTTATCATTTACTCCTCTATTTTGAAAAGGAAGACAAACATGCTTACAGGAAAGAAAAGAAAAAAATGCTGTCGTAAGATTTAATTCTACTTTCTGACCAGTCCTTTTCTGTTACGTCTCATATCCAATCATGTGAGAACGTCAGTAAAAATGATCTTAGGTAAAAGGGAAGGTACAAGATGAAAATTTATGTAAGACTGACTGCATTATTTATTTCGTTTGCAAAGCTGTCTTATTGTTATACTGTTCTTAGAATAAAAAACAGGCCTTCAGATACAGCAAAGAAATGTTGCTTTGACTACTATTTTCTTCGCAATATGGAAAATATTTAGAGGGGTAACATACATACAAAAGGACCTCATGAGTCAAAAATCATTCCTGTGGGAAGCACTTTTAAAAGTATATAATTAACCTCAAACAAAGGCAAATGAAGGACACCTTTCAAAGGGAGCCATTTCCGCACCACTGAATTAGTTCCCTTTTCTTTCTTTTCCAAATACAAAATTACTTTCTTTTCTCCTCCTCCCACACACTAATTCAAGTAAACCAAGCAGTATAAAGCTTTTTAAACACTGAGATAAGATGTTTCAAAGGTCATATAACCATCGGGAAATGGTCCTTTAACATTTTACAACTATTTAGAGATTTTGCACAGACATTCACTAATTTTACAATTTTTGGTCGTCGGCATTTCCTAAAATTGAAACCTAGAAGATTAGAAAATGCTGAATGTGTTGCTATCTTGTCCTCGGCATCATCAACCATGTGTTGATAGCTAAGGGGAGATGTCAAATTCCAATCTGAGAAATAGCAAAGGAAGTTATCATTTTGCCTCATCTTAAAATAGGGACTAAATTCAGCAAGAAGAATTCTGGCAAAGTGAAATGATAATTATTTCACTGTACAAAGAGCAAATTAATTAACTCTCCCTTTTAGGATACAGGAGCACAAGGTTCAGAGGAAGGCCCTGAGATCATTCCCCTCTTGACTTGCCTCTTCTTGGCACTGTCTACACAGCAGATGTGCCCAGTGAACACTATTACTCTCAGGCCATTACCGACATTGCCAACTCAATGTCATCAATAACATCTTCTCTTTCTGGAATTGGCAAAGCTTAACCTTGATAATTCTGCGGTATGTGTCAAAGACTTGGGTTGAGTCAACAGATAAGCAGAGAATGTTATACATATAAATATGTATTGTCATAGATGCTTCCATGCCATCATCACTAACTCTGACCCCACAGTATAAGTACACAGAGATCTTGGGGCACCTGGGTGGCTCAACTGGTTAGGCATCTAACTTAAGTCTCGGTCATGATCTCGTTTGTTTCCGAGTTCAAACCGCACTTCAGGCTCTGTGTTGACAGCTCAGAACCTGGAGCCTATTTCAGATTCTGCGTCTCCCTCTCTCTTTCTGCAGCCCCCCTCCACTCACACACTCTCTCTCTCTCTCTCTCAAAAATAAATAAACAGGAAAAGACGAAGAAGAAGAAGAAGAAGAAGAGAAAGTACACAGAGATCTTTTGGGGCGCCTGGGTGGCTCAGCCAGTTAAATGTCCAACTCTTGGTTTTGCCTCAAGTCATGATCTCACAGTTCTTGAGTTCAAGACTGGCATTAGGCTCTGCACTGACAGTGAGAAGCCTGGTTGGAATTCTTTCTCTGTCTCCCTCTCTGCCCCTCCCCCCCTCATACTTTTTCTCTCGCTCTCAAATAAATAAAGTTGAAAAAAAAAAAAAAGAAGTATACAGAGATCTTTACAAATGCAGATTCCAAGGCTCTGCTCCAGAATCCAGCTTTTTCAAGGCACTAAAGCTGAAGAGAGTGGAAACGCAGGGACATATGAGGCTTTCTCATGTTCAAAACCATAGGACAAGCAAGAGGCTGGAAGAATCCAAGTATCCTAATACCAAAAATATTTATCACTGTCTTCTCTGTGCCAAATCACCTGACTTTCTCTGAAATTAAGTAATGGGGTTACATGATTTCTAGATCCTCCTCCTGCTGCTTCTACTAGCAATTAGCACAAATCCACCGTCCTCAGTGCGGCCTAGAGGTTGGGCCTGCTTCATAAGCAAGCGGCCCATGTAGTCAAAATTAGAAGGGACCATGCTTGCTCAAATTCTTTGTTGTCATCATCTTGGAATCCTCATGAATTTTCCATAAAGGGGGCCTGCATTTTCATTTTGCACCAGGCCCCACAAATTAGGCAGCCAGTCGTGCCTAGAGTGGCCCCATGATCTGGTCCAAGCCTACTTCACCTCATCTCCTTCTGCTCTCCTCTTCCTTCACCGCACTCTAGCCATCCTCACTTGATTTCTGTCCCACACACATGCTAAATCCGTGTCCTTCTCGGAGGCTTTGCACGTGCATGGGAACACGTGGTCACCGCCTCGGACACCTGGCCTCACCATCGCTGGCACTTATGCCCACCACTGCTTATCGCATTAACTATTTTATCTTCTTCTGCGCACTTATGAGCAACTGAAATCACCTTAGTCATTTATCCCTTAGTATACATGTTTATGGCCTATTTCTCCACTACTAGGATATGAGCTTCTTGCAGGCAGGGAGTTTATCTGTCTCACTCCCTGCTGTATCTCTAGCCCCTAGAAAGATGATAGATGCGTGACGCAGAGCAGGCATGCAACACCTTACCAAATGACAGGCTGGTTCAGATCCCCTGAGTGCCACAGTATACTCTCCAAAGCTTCTGTCACATTAACAGTATGCTGGGAGCAATTCTGAAACTCTGGGGTAGATCTGGAGAGCCTGAAGTTGAGTCGAATGCAGAAACTACTATGCACCTTCAGTCATTTCCCAGCGATCAGCTCAGTTTCTGTCATTTCCTAAGCTATTATCTCAAATTATTATAAAGACCCAAGAATGACAATTAGGGAAAGGACAATATCAGCATATGAGAGAAGAAGCTTTCCTCATCTCAGAGCCACTCAGCAAGTGTGCTAGTTGCCGTATGAATGATGATCTTCTTGCCTCTAGGACAGTCCAAGCAAAGGCCCAACAAGCCCTTGTCAGGATGCAGCAGAAAGACTCTTTCTTTAAAATTTTTTTAATGTTTATATATTTTTGAGGAGGGGGGGAGGAGGAGACAAAGAGGGAGACACAGAATCCAAAGCAGGTTCTGAGCTGTCAGCACAGAGCCCAGTGCAGGACTTGAACTCACAGACTGTGAGATCATGACCTGAGCTGAAGTCGGATGCCCAACCGACTGAGCCACCCAGGCGCCCCACAGGGAGACTGTTTCCACTGGTAAGTAGTTTGCCTAAGTCTCCTACAATTCTGAAGTCCTATAGTTTTGAAGCTTGAGAAACCCCGCAACATCAGATACATCCACATAGATTGTTAACAATCAGGGTGGGGGCATATGATAGCATATGCCAGTAATAAACTGCCACTCAATTATCTCTACTCTCTAAGATATAATATAACCACACAAATATAATAAGTGGCAAAACTATCAATAAATATTTCCTAGATCAGTATCTAATATGCCCCAAACAATCTAGAAAACCTAGGTCAAGGCATAAAGCTTAGCCTCTAAGATTACATGAGGTCTCCTACATTTCTTAATTATACATTTATGTCTCAGGACTCTACGATTCTCTGGCTAATGCCAAAGCAATGACAATGTTCTTAGAGGTGTTTACAAAAAGAGGGATGGCAGAACTAAAAAGGGAGCCTTAGACTTTGACTGCCACCCTGCCATGTAGTACAGAAGGAAGAGATAGTGCTACTTGAACTCCTGCCTTTTAATTGCATTGGTCTTTCCTAGTAACAAGAAGGAAATGTGTCCCAATCAATTTCTTGGGAAATGAGCAAAACCAGGTTATCAATCTCTTTCTGGAGACTGGAACAGAGAGCTAGACAGACTGAAGAGGGTATAAGAAGCTGAGATGAAACAACATCTCCTGAAGTCCTATAGATTTTCAAATACATTAAAATGTATTTCTTTGTCTCAATAATATAAGCTAATTAGGGAAAAAAGAGAGGCCAAACATAGGAAGTCTGAATTATGGTAAATTTCAAAGAACTCAAGACAATTACATAAAGCTCCTTAGGAGCTTTGCTTCAAAAAATCACAACAAAGAATTTCCAAGTTTGAAAAGCCAGTTTCCTTGAATAGATAAAGAGACCCTGGCAATTTTACATGCTATTAATTTGGTAAGCATATCTATTCCTCACACACTGAACAAGAATGACTGTAGATTTCAAATCAGCGGGCACTGAATTAATGGCATCCCTGCGTAAGATATTTCTACGTTGTTTCATGCAGGACCATTCTGGAGTCAACACTATATTCAAACGCCCACTGCTACCCAGAAGTCTGAACCATGAAATCCCCTGGAATACCTAGAAAAGCACTTGAAACTAGAAGTTTCAATTAGGCAATGTGCCTCTTTCCATGACAGCTTTCTCTCAGACATTTCTCCGGCTACGGTCATGACAGAGTATATTTTTTAAATATTTATTATTTACTTTTTGAGAGAAAGAGAGACAGAATGCGAGCAGTGGAGGGGCAGAGAGAGAGGGAGACACAGAATCCAAAGTGGGCTCCAGGCTCTGAGCTGTCAGCACAGAGTTCAACTCGGGGCTCAAACTCACAAACCTTGAGATAATGACCTGAGCCGGAAGTCTGATGCTTACCCCTTTAGCTTCAGCGACTAAGCCATCCAGTAGCCTCAGAGAGTATATTTTAAATATCATTAGAGTATTCATACATTACTGACCAATCCTTGAAAGGCTTGGATCCCAAATGTTGACAAATCAATTAAAGTCACAGACAACCTTCCAGAAAGGCAGTAAGGACTAGCTGAAAGAGAGTGAACTTTAAAGTCAACCTACTTGAAAGGCACCTCTGCCATTAGCTCAGGGGGAAAGGGGTGGACAGAGGTTTTCGGAGCACCAAATGGAATAAGAAAGGTAAGGGGCAGGGGATCTCCTCAAACTATTATTACAGAGTTTGTAATTCATAGTACAGGTTTTTTTTAATTTTTTAATGTTTATTTATTTTTGAGAGAGAGAGAGAACCAGTGGGGGAAGGGGCAAAGAGAGAGGGAGACACAGAATCCGAAGCAGGCTCCAGGCTCTGAGCTGTCAGCACAGAGCCTGACGCATGGCTTGAACCCACGAACTGTGAGCTGAAGTCAGATGCTTAACCTATTGAGCCATCCAGACGCCCCATATTGCAGCTTTTTTAAAAAGCATCTTCAAGAAAAGAACAGAAGAGCTGCAAAGGACTACAAGAATCACTTCATATGATGCTTCTGTGTAACAGGTGAATATCTGTGTAACAGGTGAATATCTGAGCCTTGCCTGGCCTGACTACCACCCCCTTCTCCACTGGAGGCCACGTCTTAAGGAAGGACAAGCTTTCCTTAAGCAGCAAAGCTCAAAGAAAACCACTTAGTCCAAAGTCTTACACGGCACGGCCCACGCTACAGGATAATAATAAATATAACGGCTCTATTTGTTGAGCATCCTCCAGGTGTGGGACACTCTGCTAGACGTCTTACCTTACCCGCCCTTCTGCGACCATTCACAGCAGCCCTGCCGTGCCAGACAAGGAAGCTGCCACTAGCGAGTGTCAGTTAGTCCTCAGGTCACAGAGCTGGTACCAGGCAGAACCTGGAATCAAATCCATGTCCTCTTTTGATGTGAACCCTGCACTTTCCAAGCAAAGGGGTGGAGAAGAACGTGGGGGACCTTGAAGAAAGTAAATTCTGCGGGAAGTGACAGCAGCCCGGACAGGCTCTCCCAAGGAGAGAAATGCCTCGCTGCTGGCACGGGGTTATGTAAGCCTGGCTCAAGGGAGGCGCGCTGGAGCACTGTGGATGCAGACTGTCAAGCGGAGGCCGCTGCCTAGGAATCATTACCTTTAAAAAACTTTTCTTCAATTAAAAAAAAATCACCACCCTGCTCCATGCAGAGGGGAAAAAAACAGGCAATATCGAGCTTTCAGAAAATCTAAATTGGAAATCAGCCAATCCAGCTTCAGGAGCAAAGGGAAACCGTTTACTGCAGAGGATTTGATAGTGAAACGGTGTGTGCATTTGGGCTGGATGTATGGGGAAAAGCCAATGGAACAGGGTCAGAGCCCTTAGCCCTAAAATCAGCTTCAATAATTGGACAGTGGGGCTTACAGTGAATACAGGTCCTATAAAACAGCCCCTTGACTGGGAATAGGAGAGAAATTTTGCTGCAGAAAAAAAGAAGGGAAACACACAGACAAACACATTAAAGAGTCCACAGCTATTTTCACCTTGGGACCACTTCTCCATTTGGAATTGTTCTTCCAGTGGCAAATCTAACAGGGCACGGAGCTGTTCTACAGAAAACATTTGTCTAATCGGGATTTTGTTATTGGTCCCATCTGTTTAACAGGATTGCTCATTACCTCCAAGTTAACTAAAATCTGTTTGTTATCAACAAATTACATAAGAGCCTGGTAAATATTTTATGAACAGAACGGTAAATATTACCTTCTCTGTTCACGGAAATAAGTGATATTTACTCATGCCTGCCACTCCTTTAACCTGCTTGGTCAGCCCTTGTAGGTGATCCGGAGGACATATTCAGAGTTGCTGTGGCTCCCCATGAAGGGCACAGAAATTTCCAGGCTCCAGGGCACACAGTCTTCCTTAAGTCAAAAGGCCCAATAAATAGGGGAGAAACAACATTTTCCACCAGGATGTTAATTTAACAGGGCAAATGAAAATCCAAGAGGAAAATCGGTATTGCCTTCAGAGATTGTAGAGTGTGGTCAGAAGGACATAGATTTGAGAGCCAGAGAGAGGTTGGTTTGAGTCCTAGCTCTGTCACCTACCTACTCACTGTGTGGCCTTGAAAAAATTACTTCATCTCTTGTGGTCTCAATTTCTACACTGGGTTTTTATCATCCGGCAAGCAAGGTGCCTAGAACACTGTGAGGCACGTAGTAATAACTAGAATAATGATGCCAATAGCAGCTCTCATCTCAACACATTCTGCTTGCCTTCTTCCAACCTCCTCTCCTCTTTTAAACTTCTTTCCATGTGTTTCCTAGATCAGGTGGAAAGGCCATCCGACCTCTGAAGCATCTTCCAGCTCTGAGGTTCCAGACAAATCCATAAGGCACATTAGTTACCAGCCCTACCGTAACAAGGGCATATGGTAGAAGAAGTACTAGAAATGACATCTCAGAAGATGTGTCCAGATCGTGTCTTTGCACAGTGTGGTATGGAGTTCCTGTGCCTTCAATGAACGAATGAAGGAACACATGGATGGGGGAAAAAAAATCCAAGATGGGACCTAGACTTAGATGAACAGCCATGTGGCTTCAATCTAGCCCTACAAGAATCTAGGTTTGTGCATCAGCCCTGGAAAGACAGCAGCCAAAGAGCGAGACCAAATGAGGCACAGGACATCCACCCCTGAGTGGAAAAGGCAAGTCCACGTTTTCAGCTATGAGGAACCTTTCTGCCTGTACCAGAAGCTAAACCCACAGTACTTGAATATCAGCAATGGCTGCGTTCTCACCAATCAGCCCCATCAGCACTCAGTCTTCCTTTCCATACCCAGGCCTGTGCTCTGCCTTTCTACTCGTGAGGGCTGCCTTGGCACTTGCAACACTTTTCAGCACATATTTAAAATTCTTTTGCCCGTTTCTTTAGGATCCCTACAGTTTGGAGCAAGCTGAGAGGGGCCAGGGTCCGGTCATTGCTCCCTGGCACGGAACAATGCTGGGAAGGCTCCATCAGTAACTTGCACCTTCAGGAGACCCACTCTCTGTCCTCTGGCTGTTTTTGCACAGATCTCAGCTTGGCAGTAGTAGTACTATTGGTTAGAAATGCCTGGGGGTACTTACCTGGCCCCGCTGAGCTTCCCACAAACATTTCCCCATTCCAAGACAACATTACAACTGGACCAATCCCTGTGGCTCTTATTATTATTGCAAGATGCCCTTCAGCAGCAACCATCAGGAAACTTTGAAAAATAGAGGCTTATTACTTACAAGATCTGGAAATAGCACAGCACACCTGGGGCCACACAGCAAGGTCACCCCGAGAGAGAACATGCATACAGGCCAGGGCTCTGCTTTTACTGTGGTCCAGAGTGGAGGCCTAAGGTTTTGGAGGCTCATTCTTTACTGGTGAATTTAAAACGTTGAGAGTGGGAATGTAAAGTGTGGGAAGAGGCCGGGGGGTCAAATGGTCAGTTACCAAGATCTCTAAAACAAAGGAGCCTGGGTGGGGGCCCCCTGGCCTGGCTCTTCACCTAGTCCCCCAGATGTCAGTGTGTTTATTTCAGATAGCTGTCTTTTAAATGGATGCCTTTTTGTTTTGATTTGTTTTTTTTTTTAATTTTTTAATGTTTATTTATTTTGAGAGAAAGACAGAGACAGAGTGCAAATGGGGGAGGATCAGAAAAAGAGAGAGGCAGACTCCAGGCTCTAAGCTGTCAGCACAGAGCCCCATGTGGGGCTCAAACCCACAAAACAAGAGTTCATGACCTGAGCTGAAATCAGAGGCTTAACCAACTGAGCCACCCAGGGGCCCCAAGTGGATGCCTCTTTGAAATGGATGCCTCAGCAATCAAAGCTTAAGTCAGGCACTGGCATTACAAAAACCCTGTCCAGGTTAATATTGCACAGGCTTACATGGATTCCCCCAAGTCCACACACCATAGCACCTGATGACAGATATGCCAAAGTAGCCAGGGTCACACAACCCCTCTTATCCAGCTGAGAGGGAAGCCTCCTGAAGGGCCAGCACCACAGACTGTCTCCTCTCAATTCTGTTCTCCACACAGAGAAAGTCTGGCTGATTAATATTCTGCAGCACCTCTGCCTCCTTCCACAAGGGTTGGATTCTTTCACATTTGAGTCCAGGACCTACCTCCCTGAGGGTGTAGAAGAGAGATCCAAGGCTGAGGGAACCTTGGGCTGCTTCTTCCTAGCCCAGATCAAGATGTATGAGTGTGTATGTGTGTGTGCAGGTGGAGGTCCAGTGGATAGGGTAGAGGAGCATGGAGGCTGGAGCATTCGGCCCCTAGTATTTCTGGGCATGCCCCGGCGTCAGGGAAACTAGATGGTCGAGAGAGGATAATCCTCCGGAGAATTCCATGTGCTCAGTCTTAGAGCTCCTTAGTGACTGGCCTCTCTGGCCTAGGGAACATGTGCAGACATGGAAGGTTTGTGGATTCAGACCCATCCTCTTCTCCCCACTAAAGTGAACAGTAAAACACTGGAAACTTGAGCACAGTTTGCTCATTGTCCTCATCTTCTCAGGACTGAAACAACTTGTGACTTATAGTCAATCTGCACAGAACTGTCTCTCAGGAGACACTGAATGACCTGAGAGTCCCAAGGCCTCAACTATTTAACAGGAGTTAGGGAGACCACACCAGAGCCTTCTCTTCCCACAATCTTTCTTGCCAACTTGAAAACTTCTCCATAGGATTCTCCCTGAGTCTGATGCTCCGACTAGACCTCAGGGTGTTGGAAAGGTTTGAGTTTTAGCCAATTATCACGAGATGGCTCTAGTTACCTCCTTCACCTCATTTTCCTCTAACCTCATCTTTATCACAAAGTGTCCAACAAACCAGTAAGTCTATTAGCAAAAACCCACCTGCACTGGGCCACCCCAAAGGAAGTAGCCAGCTTGGCCCCTCGTAAGGTAAAAGCTGTTTTCCCAAGCACAACTCATCTCTCTGGGATTTGCCCATCCCTTGGGAATTTGATCTAGGCCTTTTGGGACCATGATGAAATGTAGCCATGTTTACCTACTCCCCACACCATTGTTTACCTACCACCAGGGTAGGTAATTGTATCCCCTGGGAAGGTTTTCAAAGGTCTTTTTTTGAAAATCCAGTTATTCCTTCCCTGCTTTGCCTAGCACATGGAAGCCAGAAGACTTTATTTCAAGGTGAGAGATGGAGCGGTTAATATACTGCATTTTTTGGAGTTTTTTATTTAATCTAATGTTTATTTATTTTTGAGAGAGACACACAGAGCATAAGCAGGGAAGGAGCAAAGAGAGAAGGAGACACAGAATCCAAAGCAAGCTCCAGGCTATGAGCTATCAGCACAGATCCCAACACGGGGCTCAAACCCATGAACCATGAGATCATGACCTGAGCCAAAGTCATATGCTTAACTAACTGAGCCACCCAGGTGCCCCTATTCTTTGGAGTTTTAGAGGCAGCACCCATCCTCTACCAAAAAGCATGAGCTCCAATTGCTAATCTGCTCCATATCCAGGGCATGCATTGAAATCCTCAAAATCACTAATTTTATTCCATGCAAACCATGATCCTTTGTACCAGCTTTGGGGCCTGCTTATTTTCAATGAAGCCAACAGGGCCCAAATGCTGCCTCTCTAGGAAAGTTCTATGTAAATGGAGGAAAAAATAGAAGGGAGAACTATTCTTGCCTTGGAACTCAGACACTTGGATGTTAGTCCCAGTTTTAACATTTATGGGTTCAGTGGACTTCTATTCATCTTCATCTACTTCCTCAACTCTAAAATGAAAGATTTGGGGGCACGTGGGTGGTTCAGTCAGTTGAGCAACTGACTTAGCTTAGGTCATGATCTCGTGGTTCATGGGTTCAAGCCTCGCATAGGGCTCTGTGCTGACAACTTGCTCAGAGCCTGGAGCTTGCTTCTGATTCTGTGTCTCCTTCTCTCTCTGCCCCTCCCCCATTCTCTGTCTCTCTCTGTCTCTCAATAATAAATAAAATTTTTTTTTTTAATGAAAGACTTAGTATGGTATTCTCACGGCCCTTTTAGTCCCAAACCATGCTAAGTTACTTCACCTAAAGAGTCATCTTCCCGTGGGCTCTAAAAGCTTCTGCCTACTCAAAAGCAAGAAGCTAAGCCTCAGGCCTGCATAGGACGAAAGAAGACAAAGAATAAAAGCTGGGATGTATAGGACATCCTTTGCCAAAATATATTCCAGAAAACACCATTTCCCTGGAAAATAAATAGGTGCTGCTATCTTTTCTTTAAAAACGCCTCTATGCTCAGAAATAATTTAGAAAATATTTAGTTAAACAAATGGCTTCCTCTGTAGGTCTTCTCATAGCAAGAGGCTAATATGAATTGTAGATCTCCCAATACATCATGTCTAACATCTCAGAATTACATTTTGAAGAAGTCATTTTGGGAAATGTTAATCTAAGAAAAACTACAACCACCAACAGAGTTGGTAGCGAACAGGGCAAGCAAGATACCCTTGATGATACCACCTCAAGTTAGATTGGCATTGTAAATGAAATATTAACAGCTATGGATTTCTTCTGCAGTGAAAATTTGAACATATGGGAACTCAGTTCTTTTATTCAGTGTTTATTTAGTAAGCCTGCACTGGGCAGAGGAGGGTATGTATTTGTGTGCATGTGTGTGTATGTGTGGGGGGTGTGTGTGTGTGTACACACATGCATGTGTGCTCATGCGTTAAGTAGGGGTAGGGAGTAGGGGAAAGTGTAGTGAAAGAAAAATGTTTATCTGAAGCCCCAAAACGTAATCTAGTGAGTTAATCAAAGTTAATCATATAAAACTACGTGGGGTAACAATCTATGTTGTCAAAACAATGTAAGAATGTGGATAAGGGAGAGCTGGGGTTGTCAGAAGATTTGTGGAGAGTCTGGACCCAGACCGATCTATTACAAATTCAATTAGTGTAGACCAGATGATAACCTGACACAACTGAACATTCACAAGTTGAGAACTGACAAATATTTCTCAGCACCAACACTGAATAATTGAAGGGCCACCATAAAATGTAGAATTACTTTTCTCTGCCTCGAGCCAATGGCAACGTATGGTCATTTCTCACTACCTCTTTATACCTCTTTAGTATAATTCTTCCTGTTCTCCTACCACACGCTGTTAATCCTACTATCGGTCCTCTGGTTTTCTCTGATTTTTGTTAATGAATTACCATTTCAATTTGTGGCCAGTGTCTTAAGAGGTCTAAGGAAAATACCATGAACCTCACCTAGTAATTGTTCTTTTCCATTGAGGATTTTCTGCTTTCATGTGAGCTCACTGCAAGCCATGCTCATGGGGAGTGTTCATGAACATTCACCCCACTTAAACCTGAGATGAAACCTCCAACATATATTGGGAAAAGGAGCTCGTTGTACAATCACCTTTTCCGTATGTATCATGCCAGAGAGCCCCCTATGCTCTTTGCATAGCATTTACCTGGGTCAATGAGCACTCAGAATGCAACCTGGCAAATTTCAGTAAGTCAAGAGACAGGAGGGGAAGAGAGGTCAAGGGAGGGGAGAGGATGAAAGGAAAGGAAAGGAAAAGAACATCAGCCTCAATCAACTGCTGGGATAACTGATCTTCAAAATGACTCCCCCAGTGATTCGTACCTCCTTGTATTCACTTCCTTTTGTAGTTTCTTCTCACAGTGAATCTTATCCGGCCCTGTGTAACCAACAGAATATACCAAGAATGATACTGTGTAACTTCTGAAGCCTGTTCACATAAGGCCTTGAAGCTTCTGCCTTGGTCTCTGGGAACAATCGTTCCTGAAATGCTTATTCTAGATGAAGTTAGCCTTCTTATAAGTAGTTTAGCTACCCTGAGATTACCATGCTGCAAAAAACTCAAGCCACCTGGAAGCAACCTAAAGATGCCAGGTGGAGACAGAGATGCCAGGGAACACTGAGGTGCCAGAGGTATGAATGAAGAAGCCAACCTGGAAGTGGATCTAGCTCCAGCCATCCCAGCTAATGCCTTGTAGATCAGAGACTACCAAATAAAGCATTCCTGCATTCCTTACCCAGGGTCATGAGCCAAAGAAGATGTTTACATAAAGTAACTAAGTTTCAGGTACTTTGTTATGCAGCAATACACAAGGAGAAGGCTTGCTCTCAGCCAATTCGGGAGTTAACTTTAGGTAGAAATTAACAGAGAAAAAGTTGTGATTGTTGACATAACAAGAAACTGACATGAAAGCTCAACAGCCTGACCAGGGCAATGGTGTTCATACTTCTCCTAATTGGGAAGCTGTCAATTTCAGTAAGAGGACATGAGGAGAGTTACACTCTCAGCAACATGAGTAATTTGAAAGGGGACGATTGAAGATAATGCATATGTAGCACTTTATATTTCCAGGTATGGTTGCATGCAATCCCTATAAAATAACTTTTTATAGGAATGGTATTATACTGCTCACTTAATAGATTAGAAAGCTAAAC
>CM053576.1:120000229-120113872 GCA_028646485.1 Cryptoprocta ferox | reverse complement strand
AGAGACCTTCCACCTCTGGCCTCCCTGAATACCATTCCTATAGCGCTATGCTAAACCCGCAGAAAGGTATAAATGCCCCTTTCTTTCCATTAAACCTGTCACTGGAGTCTCTAGTACTTTGTCAAAATATAACGCACACATGAGAAGCCTGAGTAGGGTGATAAATTGAGAGAGCTGAATTCTCTGTGTGCTTTGAAAATAAAGCCCAAATGAAAATACCTCAAACCTTGATGGGAAGTTTAATACTTCATTTTTATCTTTCCTTCAAAGCGTACTTCATACTCCACTGAACTAGTTCATAGGTCAGGCTGAAAATCCTCCACTTCATGTTGCTTTGCTGGATGTTCTTGTTTATCGTAAACGCTCCTACCTCTCATTGTGAAACTTCATTTCTCATCCCCTTTTAGAGAAAAGCTCTCACAACTGCTGATTCCAAGATGGATAAGCCCAGCTATAAAGAATTAGAAATGAAAAATGCTATTTCCTGCAACTTTGGTTTCTTTCTCGTCATTTCCTGTGTTTCTCTGTGTTTCTGGCTCTCTCTGTCTCTGTCTTCCTTTCATTCTCTCTCTCCTCTCTCTCTGAAACTTAGTATCTCCAAACTCCCTTTCTCCTCTTGATCAACCCCTTAAGCACAATTGTAATGATAAAGAACGTTCTTTCTGAGTCAACATCTGAAGTCAAGTAGATTCTGATCTTCGTACTTGAACGTCATTCAAAACTCACACACACACACTCACAGGGCACCGTGTTCCTTATACATGCTCCATTTGCTCTCTTTGCCCTCCCAAATCCTTCTGTCTTTTTTTTAAATGTTTATTTATTTTAAGAGAGAGAAAGCGTGAGCAGGAAAAAGGCAGAGAGAGAGAGAGAGAGAGAGAATCCCAAGCATGCTCTGTGCGGTCAGCATACAGCCCGATGCAGGGCTCAAACTCATGAAACCGTGAGATCATGACCTGAGCCCAAAATCAGGAGTCGGACACTTAACCAACTGTGCCATCCAGGTGCCCCTCCTTCTGTCTTTTCAAGTCCAAAAATGGCCTGACTCCTCAGCAAGCCCCTCCAGTCCTCCAAGGCCGCAGACACTTCTCCGTCTTTAGAGCTCTAACAGCATTTATTTCTGTACCACATATCTTGCCACGACCTTAGCTATTGTCTAGAATTGTTCCCTCCAAATACTTTTATTCTTGAGAAGATGGATGCTTCTCTGGCGCTAAACCATTTCCTGTGTTGCAGATCATGCCACGCCCCCTGCTCAAGAACCTTGAGTGGCTCCCTGTGGCCTACAGCCGTTCTTCTCCAACTCTTCCAGTGAAGCACCTAGCAGTAAAGTAGAATGGATGCCTACTCGTCATGACTTGGAGGGATAGCCCAACTGCCTTCTCTCACGAATTTCCTTAATACCTCATGGTTTTGCTTTAAAAATATAAGCACGTTGTATAACTTACATTAAGCTTTGCATGAATTTGTAGAGATGAACTCAAAAGCACAAGATATGAAAAGGTAAGAATAGTGAAGAGAATTAAATCAAAAACCTAATCCTTTCACAGAAGGGCAGGAGAGAAAGTCCATGCTGTGATGACCTTTGGGGGTCCATGAATGGCTACATCAGTGCCCTAAATAATATTGTTCTGTGGTTCTCTCGCATTTTCATGACACGGGCCAAACCCCTTAGCATGGCGTGCAGTACCGTCTGTGACTTGGCCACTATCCACGTCTTCAGTATCATCTTTCTTGTGGCCTCTCTGTCTTCAAGCACACTCTGCTCCAGCCAATAAGGAACTGCATGCAATGTCATACACACACCTCGACATTCACACTTCATCATGTCCTCCCCCTGAATGTCCTCCCATGCAATGTTCCATACACACCTCTCAGTTCTGACCTACCTGGTTGACCCTTTCTCCAGGAAGGTATTTTGGGCTTACTATGTGCCAAGCAACATTCTATTCTAAGTGCCTTTACACCTTCTCATGCAATGCCTGTTACATTATTTTACTCATTACTTAAAAAGAAAAAGAACTGTTAAACCTCCACCAATAAGGAGCTAGTGGAGCCCAGAGCCGATTCATTGTAGTAGTAATGACTTGTAGGTTTTATTAGAATGGTTGGTGTGCAAAAATACGTACAAATAAAAAGTCAGCTTTTCACAGAATGGAAACTTTTCCAATAAACTGGCAAAGTCATTTGATGACATTTAAAAAAAACCCTTCATCGGGGGAGGGTAATGCAGAGGTTAGTGTGTGGCCATTTGTCTAAGATGTATCATGCAAACTAGAACAAATGGTACTAGTCCTGGGAAATATCCTGAAGGGGAGCAGAACATCTCTAGAGTGTCTCAACCAGTCCAAGAACTACCTCTTGCCCTCACCCTTCTCCCTCAGCTCTTCTCCCACTAGATGCTAGAGAGAGAAAATATAGCGTATGGTTCCAGACATATAGGAGCTTTCAAGTGAGTTAAATGGCTGAGTCTTCCACACATACATTAAAAGCGACATAAGAGCCTTCCAGGGGCTACATAAATTGCCCGCTAGAACTACTCCTGAGGGAAGAAACGATTCCTTAGTTCTGAGGGGATTTGGGAAACCTTCTTGGGGGGAGACAGAATCCTTCTGATATGGAAGCTGGTCTCAGAATTTTCCAAGGCAACTTGGGGAGCTTGTAAATTCTGAGGTTCAAAGAACACATGCCTTGGTTTCCACAGAGCTGGCAGTATGTAGTCCTTTAGTACTACTGGCCTCGGGAGATGATGGGACTTCCATGAGGAGCCACAGTCTTAGGCTATACCTTCTGTGCTCTAACTGCCCAGAAAAGAAAGAGGTAGGCATTTCTTGAGTATCCACCCAGTCTGTGCACACATTTGCCATATAGGTACATGTTTACAGTGAATTCTTCCAAAGGCTTGAGAGATATGCTTCAATTTTATAATTGAAGAACCCCGGACAAAGCAGTAAAGCAACCTGCCCGAAGTTACACAACAGGTAAGTAGCAAATCTGAACTTCAAGCCCAGATCTTCTGATTTCAAAGCACATATTCCTTCAACATCAGGAACTGCATTGATGTAGCATTTTTCTGTACTTTATTTTATTAAGGCTCAAGTGTCATTGAGCTTTTGATAATACATGACTACTATCTAAAATATATATTGAATTGAAGACCCACATACCCCAAACTCTGTAAGTCTAAAATACATTTCTATCAACTTACCCTGGGCTAAAGCTTTCCACAGTTGCATCATTGCTGAACTGTGCAAAGGGCAAGCCATGATTTATCTAGTAGTATGTCTCATAATTCCTCTAAACTTTTTCCTACCCAAAGCTATCTTTGAACTCCTGGCAGGGTGGGAGTTGGGGGCGGGGGGGAAGCAGCAGAATCACCTGCTTTAAGGTTAGGCATAATTAAATGTTAAGCATAAATAGTATGTCTTATAATCCCCATGCTGCTAATGATTCTCAGATTGTATAGCCAGCTAATTGAAAAGCTGAAAGCCATGCAACCCTGAATAAGTGAATTTGTTTTGTATAGCATTTAGTCTTTGGTTTTGGTTCTAACATATATTTATCACCTTATGCATTAAAAAAAAACAGTTTGGGTTAAACAAATGTATGAAAACATGCAGATATTTCTCTGAAGTTGTGCCTTACATCCAGAGTGCTCCAAGAGACATGGAGCATTTCCCAACTAGTACTTGGGTTCTGGTGTTAAACAAAAGTGAGGTCATCCCATGGAAAGCTTATTAAGTGACCACTCCCTTTGGCAAGGCTGTGTAAGAGTCTTCCTACTTGGTCCTAATACTCTTCTCACAGATAATCGGTCTAAGAAAGTTATCTGCAGAAGCCTCAACGGTATAAGCTGGGCTCTAACAGGAAAGTGGGATCAAACCAGAATCTAGACCAGGCTACAGGAGTGACCTGGGCAGTGTGACAGGACACAAGCAGAAATGGAATGTAATGGAGACTACTCTCAAATGTAATAGAGACTTACAAAAGGTGCTATGAAGAGTCTAATCAAGGGGGAACTTTGAGAATGACTGGCAACAGATGGCTACATCCCAATAATGGTGCCTGAGATCCATTACTGCATAACCATAGGAGGAATTATGGGTGGGCAACAAACTAAAGCAAGACCAGAAGAACAGAAGTACCAAGCAGAGAGCATGAGCAAAGGGAATGAGGCAAGATGGACCTGGAAAGGAACTGAAGCCCAGTTACAAGTACAAAGGTGCAAGTTAGAACAATCCAGACATGGAGAACCACTTGACGTTGAGCAAACACTTGACGTTGATTCAAAACAGGGTGTCTATAAATATACGTGTGTGCCTTGTTATTTGTTTAAAACATCCATACTGCTTTCTGTGCTTTAGTCACTATTCAAAATGGTCACAAACATTTCTTTAAAACCTGCAACAACCCTTCAAGGCAGATACTAGCATAGTCCCTATTTTATTTTATTTTATTTTATTATTTTATTTTATTTTATTTTATTTAAAATTTTTTTTTAATGTTTATTTATTTTTGAGAGACAGAGAGAGACAGAGCACAAGCAAGGGAGGGGCAGAGAGAGAGGAAAATACAGAATCAGAAGCAGACTCCAAGCTGTCAGCACAGAGCCCGACACAGGGCTCGACACCATGGACCGTAAGATCATGACCTGAGCTAAAGTCAGACGCTTAACCAACTGAGCCACCCAGGCGTCCCATCCCTATTTTACTAATCAAGCAACTGAGGCACAGAAAAGTTAAGAAATGTGCCCAAGGTCACAGAGTTAAAAATTAATCATTATTTAAAATTTTACCTAGAACACGGTGAGCCTTTTCAATTTACAAACAGGTATTCTTTTCAGCTCCATAAAATGACATGCCTAATACATTTTTATTATTGTCTCTTCTATTCTGGAATGACTCTTTTGGAGTGACTTTTTCTAGCGTTGAACATTCACTTTCTCACCTACATATCTATTATCTTTTTATTCATGTTTTTATTTTGTCCTTTTCTCTGAATTTGAAGAGAATATTTCAACTTCATCTTTGATTTTTTTAAATATTTCATTTCTCTGTTTTCCTTCCGTTGCAGATTTTATTCCAATATTGAATTTTGATTTCCTTAAATTCTTTTATTTAAGCCAGTTCCCTTTTTTTTTTATCTCTACCTTCATTTCAATTTGGTTTCACTTTGTAGCTGCTCATTCCTTAAAATAAGAATGGGTCATCTTACATTTCATTCAATGCATGTAGCAGAGAGTTTGTAAAATTGCCTTCCACTTTATGGATTACAAATTGCTTTCTAAGATGTCTCTTCTTCTGAGTATTTTAGATAATTCTACTTTCTCAGAAGTTTGGAGGAACAATATGCGGAATATCTGTCCCACCACCACCATTACCACCACCCCCCCCCACACACATATGCACACAGTCCACTTGGGTTCCAGAAAATTCCAGCACTCAGATACAGATCTGGAGTAAATATTGATGTGCACAGCCTTGAGTCCAAACTCTGAGGTCTAACACAATTTAGTGTAGCTCTGATTGGTCTAGTATGAGACGTTCTGTTCTTGGTGTCAGATTTCCTGACACACTACAGAATTAGAACAGGCTGCAGCTCTTCTTTGAGTAAGTAGAGTACATAAATGGCTTCTCACTTGCTCAACATAGGCGCCTGTGCAAAAGAAATTCAAGGGGAAGGAGAAATATGTTTTCTTAAGAAAAGAAAAAAAAAACCTAGTCCAAGAAAAAGAAAGCCTCTGATGGCCATGGTGTGCCTTGGGGAAGAAGATTCAAAAATTCTTTCTGATTTACTCCATACTTAGAAAAGAAGAAAAAACCATAGCCCATCAGACCAGTAATAAGAGTTGAAGGCCAAATAATTAGATACCACACATCTCCTTTCAAAAAAAGGAGGTTGATCCTGTTATTGTAGCAGATGGTACCCTTCTCAACATCAGAGTAGGCCTCAGAGTGAGAGAATTCATGCTGGCTAGCTCACTAATCTGTCCCATTTCTGCTTCTGGGCAATCAGGCATATGGAAAGTTTAGATTTTGACAGTGAATCTCGTTAAATGATACATATAAAAGATACACTACTATCAAGCCAGCGTTTAATCAGGTAATGACCCATTAATAGAGAAAAGGGCAAAGCAAGGTCTTTTGGTCCTTCTGGACAGGTAGGAGATTTCTAAGAAATCTTATAGAAGATTTCATCCGTCATACTGTGAACACTATTCTCTATTCTGTCCGTGTCCTATTGGAACAGTGGCCTTAATGGTATGGAAATTCTTGGAATGACATCTCAAAAACAAAAACCAATTTGGATGAAAGAATACAAAAAAGGTCCAGATGGCTTTGCTGTGCTCACCATTGTAAATGAGGACGGCAGGCCACAGCAGCCCAAGTGCATCTGGTCTCCATTTTATTCAATTACTTAATTAGGGTAATGTTCTCTCTTTAATTGTCACTGTTTTAATAAAACAGAAAAATCAAAGTTATGTTGCTATTTGGTATTCTCTGATAAGTAGAGTTTTAAGTGGGTAGGAGAAAAGCATTATCTACTATTTCACTAAGCCCCAAATACATGTCCGTGTCCCTCTTCCCATGAATTTAATTCCCCATCAATGCGTGAAGTCTCTCTTTGAGCAGAGGAAAATTTGGGTCCAGTCAGACTCCTGTTATCCCCTCCAGCAGATCTATCACTATGTTGTTGGGGGAGAAAGTTGGCAGCAAGGAACACCATGATTAATCACATTGTTGTTTCTTTAACTCAGATAAATCTATCTCACATCCTTTGTACGAGTTGTCCACTTGGTAAAATAGGTTATAAATGAACAAGCCTCAGAATGGAAATCCCCTGGTAATTTCTACTTCTTTGTAGTTATGGCACTTTTCAGAAACCATTCTGCCTCTCCACGTTTAAATGTACTTATAAGGTTCTAATGAAAAACTTTAAAAATAAAAGTGATGTTTTGGCAGAGAAGCAAGCTTGATAAAATGGCAGGGGAAAAAAAAGTCCTCTGAATGAGAAAAAAAAAAAAAGTTGCTACATCTTTCAACTACCAAGGATGGACTATGAACATGGGATTTTGTAGGCCTGCAGACCGACGCAGCTGAAAGAGACCCGAAGTCCATTGAGCCCACATTAAAACTTCCTTGGATGCATTTTAAGAATATTGAGCCCTAAACCCCACCCCGTACAATTAGATCCAAACCTTTTAGGAGAGAACTACAGATCAGTATTCTTTAAGCGCCCCCTGGAGATTCTAAAGTGCAGCCAGGGTTGAGAACCTCCACAAATGAGGCAAGACAGGAATCAGGGGGAATTCAAATCACTCAGGTGAAAAAGACCATAATAGGGGATGCAGAGGGCATATGTGGGCATCTGAAATCTCTCTCTCCCTGAGCTGAATGTGAGCTTCGTACTTTAGAAAGGAAGGAAGACTGGACATTCAAAAAGAAAGAAAACACCACTTGAGTGTTATTTAGAAGAGCAGAGAGGGCAACTTAAAACCTCTATCTATGAGTTGGGAACTGTTGATAAGAAAGCTGCTCTCGGGGCCAAAGTAACACAACTAAAACACCAAAGGTGGGTGTGCCCTTAAAAGAATAAACAGTTGTAATTTATAAAAGTCAAAGCAAAACAAATCAAAAACACTAGGTTTTACCCAGGCTATTTTAATTCTTAACCCTTTCTCTGGTGTGTGTATTTCATATTATAATCATTTGAAATTAATAAGTAGTTCATTCTATAATTTGAAGAGAATATTTGTGTTGGTGGAAGAAGCATGGGTGGGTACCTGAAAAGTTTGCAGAATGGTGAGGGTCAAGGAGGAAGCAACATTAAGAATTCATTTTTTTTTCTTTTACTGAATTGAAGAGGAAAGAGGCATGCTATCACGTTTAAAAGTTTGTTCTGTGCCTCTTAGCACACGTTTCAGAAATTGTATCTTTCTCCTAGATCAACTGCCAATCCATTAAGTGCCCTCGTAAAAGTTTACCGTTTTTCTACCACAGTGCTACTCCCTGGAGGCTTTAGGAACCTGCGTGAAAAGAGACTAAGGAAACCCGTTGGGAGCAATTCTGAACTCACAAGTTGAGAATACTCCTTGTGAGGTTAAGGCAGGTTTGCACGGCCTCCTGCCATCAGATGATGACTGATATCCACCCCCACTCAATTGTTTTTGCTTGAGCACCACACCCAACGCACCTTGTTGATTAGTATCAGGAGTGACTTGTCCCCTTATTCTGGCCCTAATATATGCCGATTGTACCTTGTGAAGGAACTTATTGTATGAACTTCCTCTTTTGTGATTATGGGAGCAAACATTGCAGTTCCTGAGAATCCTGTTTTTCTTATACTTCTCCTTAAACAGGTTATTGACCCCTGCTGACAAAGAACTAACTTTTGCCTTTGCTATGCTAAAAACATTGTCTTGTATTTGAATGCTAAAAATATCTTCCTTCCCCATATGATAAGCATCTAAATCACTTACATCAATCACTATTGATAAAGATTGTGCATGAGTCTTCTACAAATCTGTGTTCTGGGAAATTTTTACATATCAAAGAAATTTATCATCAGAAATCATTGTCTAAGGCAAATGCCACTTCTGTGCTGTTCCCCATACACTTAACCATAAATAAAGCTGAGTCTCAGTCAGTGCAGAGATGCCTGCCTGGTGATCAGAAAGAATCCCGTGGCTCTCTCATCCCTCCCTTTCGCTGACACTGTCCATCTTCAGGAAACCCTGGACCTGCTGGAGCTGGACTCCAGCAGAAACCCATGATTCAAAGTGGCCTAAAACTCAGGCCCTCAGTCTCAGGCTCCCTCCCAAGCTTCTGACCTGGAGCAGCCACCACCTGTAAACCTCCACCTACTGGCCCCCTACAGGCCCTACAGCAGGGAGCTCTGCCATCTGCCGGGGACGCCTGTGTGGGACCAGGTGCAATCTGTGTTTCCATTTGACCACTTTGTCTTCTGCATTGGTTTACCTACTGTTTGCACAAAATCTGGTTCAGATTTGTTTGACTTTAGCAAATAACTGATTTGGGGCTTCGTCTTGAAACTAATGATGCTAGACAGAGTTCCCAAAGAAAGTGTCTTTTATAATTCACAGCATACTTCACGCAAATTTACCCCAGATATAAAGGTTATAAATCCAAGACTGATCTGAGGAGGACTACATCACTCATGCTTCTATCTGATACTTGACAAAAACAGATTTTCTATTGGGGTAGCAATGTATCCACTGTAACAGTAAAGATTCTTTTGTTTTGAGCATGACAAACTATATTGATACCTTTTCTCCTCGGTAACTCATGTAAGACAGTTGTAGCTGCCCTGACCAGACCAGAGTCTATTATGGCCAATGTCCCATCTAGTTAGAACTTCCCAACCCACAGCCCTTGCCTCAGAGAAGTAAAGCTAGCCCAGGTGTTGTGAGGAGCTGGTCACACTGACACATCACTGGCTCCTTGACCAAAAGCTGGGTTCCCATGGCTGGCCAGCGAATCATGAAAGGACTTGTCATTAAAGACACTGCCCAGTAGAGGTGATAGATATTGATCAAGCAGAGTAGCAACCTACTGCCTTTGGACTAGCAACTCCAGAGAAGATTGGCTAGATTGGACCAAGTTGAGAGTGGAGCAAGCCCATGCAAAGAAGCTAAAGCCCCATAAAAAAGATATCATGTAGGGAACCTGGGTGGCTCAGTTGGTTAGTTGTCCGACTTTGGTTCAGGTCATGATCTCATGGTCCTTGAGTTCGAGCCCTGTGTCAGGCTCTGTGCTGACATCTCAGAGCCTGGAGCCTGCGTATGATTCTCTGTCTCCCTCTCTCTCTCTGTTCCTCCCCCGCTTGTGCTCTGTCTTTCTCTCTCTCAAAAATAAACATTTAAAAAAAGACATTATGTGGACCCCAAGGCTGCCCCAAGGCTTCCCTGGACCCTGAATAGCTTCCCAATCCCAGAACCCAGAGAATTACAAGAAAATCTCCATTCCTTGCAATTATAGGTCTCTACAATGGAATGGATGGTGTACATTGAACTCAATTCAAATTATACTTCTGTTACTTACTAGGTAAGTGTCCTCAGTAAACTTATTTAGCTTTCTTAAATTTGATTTCCTAATTTGTTAAAGACAAAGCATACCAGTTACCTGGTCACAATGTTAAAAAGTTAATGTGAAAAAAATTTTGTATGAAACTTAGAACAACGTCTTGTACATGGGTTGTCAATAAATGTCGGATATTGTTTTTATTATGATAATTAAATAGGATAATTAAGAATAAGGGAACCTGGGTGGCTCAGTTGGTTGAGCGTCAGACTTCAGCTCAGGCCATGATCTCATGGTTCATGAGTTCGAGTCCTGCATTGGGCTTGCTGATGTCAGCCTGGAGCTCTGCTTCAGATCCTCTGTCCCCCTCTCTCCCTGCCCTTCCCCCACTCGTACTGTGTCTCAAAAATACATAAATATTTAAAGAAACAGATAATTAAGGAACGGTTTCAGGCATACAATAACCCTAATAAATGGTAACTATCAGAACAGTCTCTACAAGTAGAAAATAGGCTCTAAAGCAACATCTCTATCATTAGCAGAGAGCTGTTACCCATGTTTTCTCCTTACTAAGTGGAAACAAGGGAGGAGCCCTGCTGAGAAACCCACAGCCCGGTGTTCTGCGGGCAGGCATGATGAGAAGGCCCCTCCTGGGACAGAGGCCAGCATGTAGTCTTACCCACTCACAGAGAATTCCCATTGTGCCACTACCACTCTTTTTCCCTTAGAAGGGTGTTACTGATATGAAACAATTTAAGTCAAATCTAATTGAAATAAAAATATCCATTTCAGCAGCCTTCTAGCATGTTGAGCTACAGAAGGCTAACAAATTTGGAAGGAGGTACTAGAGAAAGAGTGTCATGAAAATCTTGCCTCCTGCTCTGAGTCTGTTATGCAAGGAAGAAGGAGAACTCTTAGGTGAACCTAAGAGTCAACTCCTCAAGTTCTGACAATGGCCCCCCAGCCTGCCCAGTTGCAGCCTACTGTGAGTGTGGATGAGATGGGTGCCTGAGTAAGCTAAGACACGGGGCAGAGGAGTCTATGTTGTCTCCTCACTGAGAGCTTCTGCTACAGTCTAGAGATGCTGCTGGAGCTCAGAGGACAAGGGGCTAATGGATTGGGAATATTTGCCAAGGGATGAAGAATAGGATCTGAGGGTTCGATGAGTAGAATAGAGGGAGAAAAGTCAACATTTGTTAAATTTTTTATTGTTTTTTATTTTAGAGGGAGCACAAACAGGGGAGAGAGGCAAAGGGAGAGAGAGAGAATCTTTAGCAGGCTCTGTGCTCAGTGCAGAGCCCGATATGGGGCTTGATCTCATGACCCTGAGACTGAAATCAAGAGTCAGATGCTCAACTGACTGAGCCACCCAGTTGGCCCCAAAAGTCAACATTTTTAATGTTTATGTAAACATAAATAGGAAACATTAATAGACTTGATGTATTTATTAAATCTGTTGACTCTTCTATACTTAGGGCAAGTTGTTTCTGTAAGCTCACCTGTCTGAACCCTGTTAAGACTGGTTATTTTTGTCATTCAGGTAAAAAAAGAAAACAGAAAGCCAGTGCCAGGCCCTCTATAAAGTACATTGAAATATGTTACACCTCCAGAGCCTTTACCACTAGAGCGAGCAAGAGATATAAGTTGTTCATGACTTAACATAGTCTGTTTTTGCACAATTGGTTTGGTTTCACACTTTGAGCAATCTTTAAGAATAGCGACTACTATTAACCAAATTGAGTGTTTTCTCTATTGTCCTCATGTTTTAGAAATGAGAGACATTAGAGCAGTACTTTAAAAACTATCTTCCACAACAGAATGGTTCCAAGAAATATTAATGCATATTGTAAGAAAAAAGGATTATTTCTGTCAAATAAGTTTAAAACATTTTGCAAGGTACCTAAAGATATTAAAGGCTTTAGAAGTCCTATGGTAAAACACACGCACAGAGACACAAACACAAATAAACAACATGAAGCTTGGCTTAACTCAGCATTCCCCAAGCTTAGTTGATGAAGGTATCCTGTTTTCATGGAGTACATCTTTAGGTACTGCAGAACAGGATCCCCATAACATTAGTTTAGGAAACACTGCCTTCAAGTGTGTCATTACCAAAGTATCTGGCCCTACAACCTACTCAGTCAAACAAACAAACAAACAAACAAACAGCTTCTATAACATCCCTGACAAAAGGATGTTTAGTTGAGACTCTGCTTAAACCATGTCCCATAACTAGAAAGACATACAGTTTTATGTTTGGAGACTGACTAATAACAAGTGAATGGAAATTGGAGTTAGAATGGCTGGGCTCTGAAATCCTACTGGCCATAAGTTTTTGTCCTCTGAGTCTTACAGTAAGTACTGAGTCCTTCTGTATAAAGTGGCCATCATAACACTAACCTCATAAAGTTTTATAGCTCATTGTCTCTATTGATATTCCACTGAGCCAAGATTTGCTTCCTATCTCTTTATTTCTGTCTTTGTCTTCTGGAGACAAACAGAACTGGATGAAAATTGTCCCACTTTCACATAACATTCTCTCAGTTAGATCATAGTTACACTGAACTTATGAAAATTCCCTTTTCTGGGATTTGCTCAGCTCTTTAACTACAGCCATAAAGTGAGAAAACATGATACTGACGTTTTACAAAATCATGGGATTTTTTTTCTCTACAGACACAATTGCTAATTATGATTAAAGAATGTAAAAGAAAAAAAGAAAAATAAATAAAATAAGGGAAATATTAGCTCCTAAACAGTGTGTCCTTAAGGTTACAACTTAGGCTTGAATCTTAACTCATGGAAGGAAATACCAAGAGGTTGCTTCAAACCTATTCAGAAAATTAATATTTTTTCTAAACTATGAAAGAAATTATGTAAACAATATCCCACCATCATCAGAAACCCTGAATAAAATATCTATATTTTGCTTGTCTCATACTCCCCCCCCCCATAAAAAAGAATGTAAAAGAATATTCCTAATATTTTTATCAAACACGGAACCTAATATTTCAGGCATGATCTCACCCCAGCAGAAAAGCATTCCCACCATTTAGCTGTTAGTCGAGCTAAGTTTGAGTTCTTGTATTTACAGCTATGGGCTACTTAAGGCTCAATTGATTTCTGTTCGATTAAAAGCAAGGTCTTTTTGCTAGAAGTATTACCAAGCTGTGTCTCTCTAATTTGTGTAATTGACTATTTAAACCTAAAGAAGGGGTGCCTGAGTAGCTCAGTCAGTTAAGTGTCCAACTCTTTTTTTCGGCTCAGGTCGTGATCTCACGGTTATGAGATCGAGCCCCACAGAAGGCTCTGCGCTATCAGATTTTCTCTCTCTCCCTCGCTCTCTGCCCCTCTCCTGCTTGTGCTCTCGCTCTCTCTCTCTCTCTCTCTCTCTCTCTCTGAAAATAAATAAATAAACATTTAAAACTCTAGAGAAAAGAAAATATTAACAAGATTATAAGAGAAAATATATTTACGGTATTATACTGTATTTATTGAAAATATTGTACTGTATTTATTGAAAAAACAATCTGTGTATCAGTGGACCTGCATGGGGCCCCTGGGTGGCTCAATCAGTTAAGCATTCAACTCTTGATTTCAGCTCAGGTTGTGATCTCGTTTGTGAAACTGAGCCCTGTGTTGGGCTCTGTGCTGACAGCATGGAGCCTGCTAGGGATTCTCTCTCTCTCTCTCTCTCTCTCTCTTTCTCTCTCTCTCTCTCTCTCTCTCTCTCTCTCTGTCTCTCTCCCCCTCTCTCCCTCTGCCTCTCCCTCTGTCTCTGCCTCTGCCTCTCTCAAAATAAATAAGTAAACATGTGAAAACAAAACAAAACAAAATAAGATAACCTAAAAGCAGTACTTTATACCACACTTTTTAAAGGTGAAACTTGCTGGTTTCAACCCAGTGTTCTGGCCTCTTGTGTTCCTCTTTGATTCCAATGTGAAAGGTCTGTGTCATCTGCAAAGCTGATGAGCTCTTGTCTCTCTTTTGCAGCTTCATCTAAGTCTTGGCTAAAAGTATTGAGCAGAGGCTCATCAGCAAAGACAGTCCTCTAGCAACAGCAGTGTCCTCAACTCTCAAACCAGATTATAGCAAGGAAGTTAAGGTGTTTGTCACACACAGTGAGAAAGGAAATTGCACACTACTGCCAATATTCCACTCTTCCTGAAAATAAATAGAAATGGCCTTTCAAATGCTGGCAAAATAAAGTTGAAGATATTTTAAAAAATTCTTCCTTCGGTAATAAGGTGGCAAAAGGAATACCTGAGAAACTGCTTGTTTATATGTCTATGAACTTTTGCTGTGAATGTGGAGCTGAACTAACAGTTGTCTGCACAGTCTCCTCTGAAAGGAAGCAAAAGACTTTTATGCCCACAAATGTTACATTTGTGTATTCATTCATTCATTCATTAAATCAATAAGTCATACAGCATATATTAAGTGTTTGCTGTATTCAGGAAAGTAGTGAGCTCTGCACATTTACAGATAAAGGAAGCATATCCCTACCCGTGAAAGATGAATCACATAAAGGGGGTGACACAAACTCAAACGAGCAAAAGAAAATGTTAGAGCTTTACCACCTAATTCAGAGTTTAGCAAGGTAACATGAAATTAGGATACAATAATACATAGCATTATACCTACATCCGTATAGCTAAATATATTTGTACATCTACATCTATATCTATATTCCAAAACAACTACAGGAAAAGGTTATAGAAGATCTAATTTAAAATCTCAACAGAGGGGTGCCTGGGTGGCTCAGTCAGTTAAGCATCGACTCAATTTATTCTCAGGTCATGATTTCACAGTTCATGGGATCGAGACCTATATTGGGCTCTGCGCTGACACCATGGAGCCTCCTTGGGATTCCTCTCTCCCTCTCATTGCCCCTTTCCCATTGTACTCTCACTTTCTCTCTCTCTCAATATAAATAAATAACTTAAAAAAAATAAAATCTCGACAGTACAAAATCTCTGAAAAAACAATAACAATGTGATATATTTTATACAATAAAACTATAAAATGTTTATTTGCCCAAGTCACACAGCTTGAAAGTAGTAGAAAAAGATTCAGGGGTGGGTCACCCACCTCCTGAGACTGAGCACCAAAGCATAACTTTATCACGTTCCCCTACAAGAATGACAAACATCAAAATACATATTCTCAGTGGTGCTGAGGATACAAGAGAACTCTCAAGAACTGATAGTGTGAATACAAATCACATGGTTTTATAAGGCAACTCTCCATGTGTATTAAAATGCATTAAAATGTGTGTATCTAATCTATAAAATACAAAACTATGCAAAGTCATTTGTGTCATGATGTTTACTGTAGCATTGTTTACAGTGGAAGATTGGCTAAATAAATTTTGGTGTATCCACATAATGGAATACTATGCAGTCATTTAAAAAGACAAGAAAAAGTCAAAGCTACAGGGACAGAAAGCTGACTGGTGTTGCTTGAATGTGGGGTGGGAGTGGGCACTGACAGTAAACAGGTGTAAGGGAAGTGTTGGGGTGATGGAAATATCCTACAACTGAATTGTAGTGATGGGTGTGCAACTGGAAAAATGCACTAAAAACTCATTAAGCTGTACACAGAATCTGTAAAATTAGATAGTAATTATCAACAGCTGTTTTCTCTCGGGATGGAGATTACAAGGGACTTTCACAATAAACATTCTGTATTTTTTATATATTGCAGACTGTTGTAATATGAACTACTTTTATAACCAGAAAAAGTTGCTAAACAATATCATACAAAAACCCACTTGCCCAATAACGAGATGAAGATGACTATTAATATCACTATTTTCCAATGAATGAAGCACAAGTATTAAAAAATAAGATATAGGGACGCCCGGGTGGCTCAGTCGGTTAGGCGTCCAACTTCAGCTCAGGTCATGATCTCGCAGTCTGTGGGTATGAGCCCGGCGTCAGGCTCTGTGCTGACAGCTCAGAGCCTGGAGCCTGCTTCAGATTCTACATCTCCCTCTCTCTCGCCCCTCCTCCACTCACACTCTCTCTCTCTCTCTCTCTCTCAAAAGTAAATAAACATTTAAAAAAAAATATAGCTACTATTATTGGTGATGATTTGATTATCTGAAAAACCAAAAAGAATCAACTTAAAGTCTATACAATTTTAGTGATGTTAGTAATATGGCTAGGTCTGAAATAAATGTTCAGAAATCAGTATTTTCCTATCTATTTACAATAATCAAAGAGAAAATATAACAAAAACAGAAACTAAAGAAGAAAGAAAAGTATACAACCTATGTAAAGGAAGCCCTAGACTTCCTGCAGGGTAATAAAAGAAATATAGAATAAATGCTATTTTTCTAAACATGATTATAGTTTTTAACTTTTTACTTTTTTAAATTTTTTTAAGTTTATTTATTTACTTTGAGGAGGGAGGGGCAGTGAGAGAGAGAAAGAAAGAGAGAGAGAGAGAAAGAGAGAGAGAGAGAATCCCTAGCAGGCCGACATGGGGCTCAAACCCACGAACCATAAGATCATGACCTGAGCCAAAATCAAGAGTGGGACACTTAACCGACAAGCTAGCCAGGCCCCCGATGACAGTTTATTAAAGAGGTCAGTTATACCCAAATGAATCTATAAATGTAATGTAATTTCATTGAAATGTATGTGTTTAATTTTGTACTTTAAAAATAACATAAACAGTAACTACATAAGAATAAAAGTCTTTTCTAAATCCATAACAATTAGGGGATAATTATGTATTAAGTATTAAAATTCACTATAAAGCCATAAATATAAAAAGAGGCATTGACACTCATATATATTTGACAGATCAGAGGAGCACACTATCATCCCTCAAATATATAGAATAATAAATCCTATGATAAAGATGTTATTTCAAATTAGAGGGAAAAGGAAGAACTATTCAGTAAGCACTATGGAACTCACTTAACAAGTTTAAAAACTTAAGTTAGATCCCTTTATCTCATTTTACACTCCAAAACAAATATGATGTGGATTTAAAACTATAGTCCACTATTCTAAAGACAATGCCTTTGGTTTTTTAAAAAATGCAAACATAGTGACAACAGTCCTGTGAACACTGTTTTCTAATGTTATGGAGATCTAACATGAATATGAAGATCAAAAAGACAATAAAAGTAGAAGCATCCAGATCTTTGGGGGAAACAATAATTTCAACTGTCTGCAACAGTGTGGAGTATTAGAATTAACTGTATGTTTAAATCAGACAGATTTTTATTGAAATCCTAGTTCTACCACTTTACCAGCCAATTGCTCAATCTCTCTCCTTGCCTCAGTTTTCTTTTTATGTAAATTAAAATAGAAAAATGCATATAGTTGACCCTTGAACAACACAGGGGTTAAGGGTACTGACCCCCCAAGAAGTAGAAAATTCATGTGTAAATTTTGACTTTCTAAAAATTTAACTACTAAGAGTCTATTGTTGACCACAAGCCTTATCAACAACATAAACAGTCAATTAACATATATTTTGTGGTTATTTGTATTATACACAGTATTCTTACAATAAAGTAATCTAGAGATAAAAAAATTAACAAAATCATAAGAGAAAATACATTTGGAGTATAATACTGTATTTATTGAAAGTGTTGTACTGTATTTATTGAAACAAAAAATCTGTGTATAAGTAGACCCAAATGGGGCACCTGGGTGGCTCAATCAGTTAAGCATCCAGTGCTTGATTTCAGCTCAGGTTGTGATCTCATGATTCATGAGATCCCACCCTGCATTGCTCTCTCCGTTGACAGCATGGAGCCTGCTTGGGATTCTCTCTCTTCCTGTCCCTCTGCACCCTCGCGCTCTCTCTCAAAATAAATAAATAAACATTAAAAAATTAAAATAAAATAAAAATAAGCAGACTCACTCAGTTTAAATCTGTGTTGTTCAGGGTGAACTGTAATATACACCACATTAGATATGAGAATTAAATGAAATAATCTATGCAAAACACTTTGCTGGCACTTAGGTATTAAGTTAATGTTCTCCCTATCTATCTGTATTAGTCAACTTGAGCTACCCTAACAAAATACCATAAACTGGGTGACTTAAACAACAAAAATTTATTTCTCATAATAAAGTTCTGGAAGCTGGAAAGTCCAAGATCATAGTTCTGGAAGCTGGAAAGTCCAAGATCAAGATGCCAGCCCATTTGGTTCCTGGTGAAGGTTGTCATCCTGACTTGCAGTCAGCCACTTCCTTGTTGTCTTCATTTGGTAAGGAGAGAGAACAAGCTTGCTGGTATCTCTTCTTATACAGACACTAACCCATCACGGGGACCCTACCCACATGATTTCATCTAATTCTGCTTACTTCCAAAGACCTTATGTCCAAATACCATCATATTGGGGATCAGGACCTAAACATGTGGATTTGGTGGTAGTAGGGGCAGGGACACAAATATTACATCTGCAACTCTTACATCCCCCTTTTTCTCCAAATACTTGCAGGACAAGAAACGATAATTACTATGCTGCTTAGCTATGACTTTTACTGTTTCCTTAATACTTTAGATAGATAAGAACATTCATCAAAACATTCAGAGAATGTTATTAAATTCAGAGAATTTTATTAAATAGTGGGTACTTATAATAACTACTCACTATTTTCCAGGTATCATACTAAGTACTGGGGTAATAAATGTTATAAAGGTTAATTAATAGGACATGATTCTAGCTTTCAGAGGAGTTCACAATCTATCTACCTACAGACAATATTTTGTTTCTTCCTTAAAAACCACTATCCCTCCCTCTATGGCAGTCTTAATATTAAGAGCTTTCATATTTCTTTGGCCATTTTATTTTTGAAAAAACTGTTCAGGTAAGCAGGCAGCCATTATTATGTCCATTGAATATATGAAGAAAATAAGTACTTAGAATTTAAGGACAAGAAATAATATTTGTATATGCTTAGCACTAAAGAAAGAGATGAAATGAAGAAGTCCATGTGTCTAAATGTCTTTGCTTTCTTACAAGACTGTATTCCTTAAGGGAGCAGACCTCTTGGCACTCTTTACAAAATTAAAACCAAGTATCTTTTCTAAAATTTTTACTAAAATAATGTCTCCATTTTATCCTTACAACACATTCATGAGCAAGAGGTAACTTACTTCCTTAGTATCTTCGTTAAACTGAAGGGTCATAGTATCAATCTTAATAGGACTTAACTTGAAAAACAGTATTTTATAAGTATCCAACTATGCCACAGACCAGTCCTTTTCAAAGGAAGATTTCCATTCATATTGTTTATGATGCAACATGCAAGAAATAGGAATATTCCAGGCCATAATTATACAAGTAATTATCACTGATTGTTTCCGAGAAAGAAACTGAAGTTCAAAACATCAAGTGCGATATAAAAGGTGTCACACTGTTGGATTTTTGTACATTTATTTAATGCTCATTTTATTTTTCATAAAAGTGACTCTAACTCATGGAAAAACATTTAAACACTAAGAAAAAAAAAAATAAAATGATACAAGCAAGTCTTCTTCTTTCCCCAACTTTGCCCCAAGTCCCACTCCTACTACCCAGAGGTAAGCACTCTTGCTTGGTCCTTATGCACAATTAGCCACCTAATATTAATGTATATAAATACCTTTTTAAAAATATATAAATGGGGGGACCTGGGTGACTCAGTCAGTTAAGCGTCTTGGTCTCAGGATCGTGAGTTCAGTCCCCACATTGGGCTCCGTGCTGGATGTGAAGCCCATATTTACATACAGTATATTTAAATATATATTTAAGAATATATACATGGGATTATCTTATATTTTATATCCTGCTTGTATCAGTAACAGTATACTTTGGAGAGCTTTCAAGAACAGCACAGGAAGCTCTATATAATTCTAGTGAATGATAGCTCATTTCCATTAAGAGTCAAAAATGGGACTCATTTTTCCTGACTCTTGGTAACCACTGTCCTTTGTACAAATCCAAATAACTCTCTTCCTTAATGAATTCAAAAACTGAAGTGAGAAAAGGTCATATTATCAACTTTAACAAGACTTAACTTTAAGAACAGTATTTTATCAGTATCCCCCATGCCATGGACCACTCCTCTTCACATGAAAGGCTTTCATTCACAACATAGGATACAACACACAACATAGGATAATTTCAGGCAGCATCTTCTTTCTTACAAACATACAGCATGAATCAAAAGATCCAACCTGGTTACGGGTTGTTTCAATGCAACACAAGCATCAAGTAACTTTTCCTCAGACCTTGCAGCTCAAGAACCCTCAAGTTCACAGTAATAAAAATAAAAAGAACAAGAAAAATAATTAAGGTTTCTTCACACCTGACATAGAAAGATCAAACAGTTATAATGCTAGTTATAATTCTGAACTGTTATTTTGACAAACACAGACTTTAAAAGACAAATTTTCAACATTCAAGTGTAGCCAGAGACAACAGAACTAATGTCTTCTTTCTAAACTTGAGGACCTTACAATGCTGCCTTGTTCAATTCAAAGAGTGGAGTTCCAGTTACAATGAGACTAACAAAGACAGACAAAACTTCAGAAAGCTCAGAAACATGCAATTCAGTAGGTTTTCTAGAAAATAAACCTCATTTAGGTAAACAGATTAAAACTCCTATTCAGCAAACATTGGCTTTTCTTGGAGTACAAAATCCTAAGTAATCATTTCCCCTAATCAAAGCATTTCCCTTCTGTGTCTTATTGCTCTGTAATCAATGATAATGGATGGATTCTGTAAATTAGAGTATTTATAAACCTTTGCAAAGTGGGAAAGCTGAACTGTCCTTTGCAGCCTCAGAGGAGGGCAAAAATGGAAAAGATGCCCATCTTCCTGCCTCTGGGCTTAAAGGCCAACAAAGCTCATTAGCTATTTATCTACCTGTGCAGAGCCACATTCATCATGAGATGCCATTCTACAAACCTCAACCAAAGGGAGGCATGCTAGGAAAGAAAAATAGCCAAGAAAGCCAGACATTCAAACTTGAAAAAAGCAATATAGCTAAAAGGGAAAAAAAAATATGGGTTTAATTCATTTAGGTGTCACATTTGTTATTAATTGACTTTGCTCTACCAAGCACTGCCTGTACTAAAAATCTGGGTATAATAAAACCGTATCTCCACACTCAAAGAAACCCCAGGTTAGGGTGGGAGACAGAGATGTAAACAATTAATCATTCAGTGTTATAAATGCCATGATGAAAATAAGCTACGGAGCTATGGGAACACATTAGATGGACCCCTGATCCCAAATGGCACATAGAATTAAGTGCACAGAGAAATTATTTTTAAATCTTTACTGAGAAACCGATCACAGTGGTTGGCTTAGGTGGGAAAATATGTGACTAAAACACAGAACTAGAGAGAGACTTACTTTCATTGTATATATGCATTTTTCAACCTTTGAAATGGGTACCCTTTGCATGAATCACCTTTTCACAAATTAATTAATTAGTTAAAAATAAAATGGTATGTAAAAGTAATTAAAGGAATTAATCCTTGCCCAGCATAAGAAACAATAACTGTCTAATATCTGCTTATTCATAGTCAAGAAAAATAGGACTGCATTAGTACCCATGAATAAATAATAATGCATCTGAATTTTTATAAGCCTGTTTGAAATTCAAAAACTTGCATTTTATAACCAAGTCCCAGGTTTTCATGCAATCAAATCATGGGCTTAACAAAATATGATGCTGGTCAAAGTGAAAATTGCTATATCCACTTGATAGAACAGTATGACTTTAACTAGTAAAGTTGACGATAAGCATAGATACTAAGTAGATACTCCAGATGGCTCTCCATTTTTTATGTGTGTCAGAATCATCCAGAAACTTTGTTAAACCCCAGTCTGCCAGGCCCCACCTCCAGAGTTTCTGATTAAGTAGGTCTGGCAGGTGACCTGAGAATTTGCATTTCTAATGAATTCCCAAGGATCCTGAGCTGTGGATGCAAAGGCCACACTTTGAGAACAATAGCTTTAAAGAAAAGCATGTACATGTGCATCTGGAGACATGAACAAGGATGTCGACAGTAGCACCTTCCATAACACACCAAACTGGAGCCAACGCAAATTGCTATCAACAGAAGAATATTTAAATTGTGGTGAAATCATACAATGGATTACCATACAGCAATGAAAATAAACTACTGCAATAAGCTGTCTGCAGTAATATCTATGACTCTCAAAAACATATGGAGCAAAAAGAGGCAACACGAAAATCATATTCAGTATGATTTCAAGAGTATAATGTCCCAAAATAGGAAAAGTGAAACCATGTCATTTACAGATGCAAACATAGACAGTAATTATAATGCAAAGCTGGTAAATGGTTATCACATAAAGCAGAATACTTGCTACCTGGAGGGTTAGTGTGGGGTTGTGCTTGGGGAGGGTCACATGGAGGGAAATAGCAATGCACTCTTTCTTGATGCGGCTGGTTAATTATCCCAGTATTGGCTCTATAAGTATTGTTAAATTGTACACATGTGTTTAATGCACCTTTCTTTATGAATGTTATATTTAACAATAAAAGAAGGGGAAAATGTATTTGAAGGGAAGAGATCATTTAAAAAATGGGTAAGGCACGAAAACTTCCTAGAGATACTGAGACATAAGCTCCAGGAAACAAAATTTAAATCTGTTGGAATAAAAAGAATGACTAGATTTGAATTTTTGAAAATAGATTTGTTAAAGAATTTTTAAAATATATTATTCTTTGAGCAAGGCAAAATTTAAAATTACCAATTTTATAAAATTCAATAAAATGTTCTCTAAATTAATAACTTCATCTCCTTGCCAATTCAATAAAAACAGATTTCTAAAATAATCTATTTTATTACTGCTTTGGGAATAAACAAAAATTTAATTGATTGTTATTAAATATGCTTTAAATCCAGATCAGTCTATTTTCTGTGTTGGATAGGCTCTAGGTGCCAAATTGCAAATGGAAAAATCATTTCTGGGACTGAGTCTTTTCAAGTAAATAGTCACCCATCAACCAACATTTTGTGACCCAGAACATCTTCCTGTCTTCTTCCCCAGAAATAAGACAAAAATTCTTTTCCTTCTCAACACAGAATCCTCACTTTAATCCATAAGAGATAAATTGTTTTCCAAAATATCTGCCTTCTTTACCAAAGTTTTTAGGTGATCAGAGCACATCTGTTACATTTCTCAGTTTGCTGAAACATTCCTATTTGTTTTGTAGAAGCATCATCCTAGAGTAGAAATTACCTTTCCTTTTGACTTGTGTATCTTTAGAATGATGCCTTGATTTTTTCCAAAGTTAATAATCACTTCATTATTCTAAAGGCTGAAAGAATGAGCCATATAATTCTCCTCCTACCCTTCTCTAGTCTGCAATTTCTCTAAACTCAAGAAATCATAGTTTGACCAGGAAGTTATTGGCTAACCAAAATTCAGGGACTGTTACATTTTCCATCCAGAAATGAATTCCCACAAACCCACTATCAAGTCCTTTATTTTGGATACAAGAGGAAGGATGATGGTCATTCATACACATGAATGAATGTAGAAAGGTACATAGAAATGTATTCAGGAAAATAACATTCTAGTCAGTCAATTCCAGAATATCATGATACCCTGTAACTTTGCCTTCCCCCACCTCTCATTTTCAGTTTCTTCCTTTACTCTGAATCCTCCTCAAGAGCAACAAAAATATCACCTATAATTTTTACCTCTTCTCCACCATAAAGTTTCTCTGGCACTAGTCTACATCCAATGTTACTAACTTTCCCAAGAAGCCTCCCCTACTTGGCTCCCTTCTCTCCAGGCATAGTTGTGTCTCCCTCCTGGTCTCCACAGCACCCCGTACTAGTCTCTTTTGCAATCCTTTCTCAACATATTGCAATTATTTACATATGTGTCTGTGATTCCTGCTGCTCTTTGAGGAAGTGACCATGTTATAGTCATCTCTGAATCTACACCTACTACAGTAACTGATACTCAGTAAACATACTATTGAAACTGAACTTTGTCCTCAACTTTCCCACCATCTTAAAATAATCTCCTGACAAAACTAAAAGCTTATAGCAGACCTATAGATACATGGTACTTTGTTAGAAATCTAAGGGAAGGCCCTTATGGAGTCTTACAATCAAAACTGACATTAAATAAAATACAATGTAAGGGATAAAAAATGTTACAAATGCTGAAATAGAATAATAAGCCAAATATATGAGAATGCAGAAGAGAAAAATCTTTCCAACTGATGAACAGAGGAGGATGGGGAAGGAAGTCTCTAGGCAGAATGTGAAGCTCCATAAATGGCACTCCACCCTTCAACCCCAATTATCTAGAGTTTAATTGCTTAGAATTATTTTTTATTACCCACCTCATCTCAGTCCATTGAAAACTCCCAAACACTCCATTTTTGATTATGGCCCCTAAATCCATCATCTCCTCTGCTATTGGACTCCCACTGCTGGACTCCCACTGCCTCATCCATTACTTCTGACATGAAATGAGCAACCATAATAACTTTTTAGCTAATCTCTTTCTTCTTTCTTTACTCCATCAATACATCTTGCACACTCTTTCCGGATTAATCTCAATGTGAAATTCTAATCCCATCACTTCTCAGCACAAAAGCCTTTAATGACTCACATTAGCTACCAAATTAATTCCCAGTGCCTCAGATCCAAGGCACAGCACAATGTAATTAAAACCAACAATTTTAGATTTATTTCCAACCATCTCCCTACTTTGGCCCCATGTTTTGGCCAAAAGGGCATTCCACATCATTCCCCAATGAGCTCTGTCTGCATATTTCTCCCTCATACTTCATTTCTCTTCTTCTATGTGCTATGGCTTCCCTGCCTTCCTCCACCAGTTAAAACTCTGGCCAACTTACAGAAATGGCTCAAAAGGCTCCAGT
Source organism: Cryptoprocta ferox (assembly GCA_028646485.1). Classification (NCBI taxonomy): domain Eukaryota; kingdom Metazoa; phylum Chordata; class Mammalia; order Carnivora; family Eupleridae; genus Cryptoprocta; species Cryptoprocta ferox. Next base: position 120,088,932 of record CM053576.1, on the reverse strand, counting down.
GTCATTTCCTTGATGAAGCCTCCTTGTTGCCTATGTTTCCTGCAAAACAACATGATCTGTCCCACGCCGAATGTCTACAGCATCATTCTTTGAATTGTGTAGTGTTTTCACTGCCCCTTCGAATAAGACTCCTAGAACTAGATAAGGTCTCCCACATCCTACAAAATATAACTCTTCCCCAACACTACCTGTCTATTATGTCAGGAATTGATTTAACAAAGAACAAAATTCTTATCTGAGAACAAAACAACACCTCATTTCTCCCCCCCCCCAAAACCCCTGAATTACCTGGCACAGGGACTGGCCTTAAGAGTTTTCCATATAATATCTGAAATGGATATTAACTCAGAAACACACCTTCATGGCCAGGTAAAAACATGCAAAACATGATTCACATTATTGTTGTAGAGAAGAAATGTAAGTATCCTTAGGAGTATAGGACTTGGTGTTACCCACCTTTCTTCCTCACAGTGCCTTATGCCAAGTTGGCTGTGGAAAGCACCTGCTTAGGGAAAGTACATAGACTAAAAGTAAGTCTTTAAAGATAAATTAGATTCGCAAGTAAGAATTCTCTCTAACTCTTGGAATGCTCTAAAAATCAGAGTCCAGTCAAGATGAAATGTTGAGCTGACAGTCAGCAGCTAAGTGCAGGATGCTGAGTGGGAAACGTGGAGACTAAGAGACTAAACTCTGGGCCTTGGCAGTTCTGCTGCTGAGAACTCTAGGTCAGGATGGCTCTGTTATTGTCAACCACATCTTGTCAGGCACAAGAAGTCGGAAACAAACAGAATTGTGGGAAACTTGGATCTCCTTCAAACCAATATTCCTCAAATATTTGTTCACCGTTTTCCCAGTGGGAGTAAGGCAAGTAATTTTCTACTAATAAAAACTATACACATAAACGAATTTAATTACTAATCTACCTTAAATGCCTGAAGAAGAGTGAACTTCTGAAAAAAAAATGACTAAAATAGTTCCTCCCTTGCCTGTAATTATGTTCTTATAATTTTCCAAAATGGACACATTCTAAGAAGCATATTAAAAATATGGAATTTATATAACATAACAAATCATTCATTCCCAATAAATGGAAGCATGATTCGCATTATTTAGCTTCAAAATCTCAGCTTACTCTGTATGTCAAGGATGAATGCATGTGCCATGTTGCAGAATAATCAATTGAGTTATTACTTCTCCTAGTCAAGAGTGATGCAAATTTCCACTGGATAGTATTTTCAGTGTCAGTGGGAGTGGAATACATTTATTCATTTTATTCTAGTGAGATTCAGGTCAGCACCCTGATCTCTTATACACTAGTCCTCCAGAAAACTAGCCAGCTAGCTTGCCCTATTAATGGGGCTCCCAGGCAGGTATGAGTTACATTATATGCAGCAGGCATTGAAGCCTCTCCCCTCTCCTTAGCAAATTTCCAATCTCTCTATTAAGTGAAAATTTTGTTTCTTATTAAAGCAATTTCATTCATTAATAGACAAGTAGCTTTGGGGAAGCTGTACCTGTCCTATGCTTACTTCACTGATGCACAAGGTGAGAATAAATCTGATGTGACTGATAACACCTTTTTTATATCTGTATCTCTGTTTACATATGTATATCACTGATCAAATAAAATCTTGTACCTGATAAAAAGTTACTTGTCAGGACTTGCTGTTCCAGATGCTAGATAGGCTACAAAGTAATCATTGTAAATTACAGAATATCACAAAGGTGTGGGCCAGATCCAGCACAACCCTCTCATTTTAAAGATAAGAAAATCAGGTTCCAGAAGGAGGAGGGCACAGTTATCAGATGAAACCATGAGTTAGTGGTAGAGTTGATCCCAGGGCCTCAGAAACCCATATTCTCCCCAGCAGCACTGACCTGGTCAAGAAAGCCATAGGTAGATCAGCATAAATTAGGGCCTAGTCATCCCCCATCCATAAAGTTATGCCTGTTGGGAGCCATTTCTGAACTCACTAAGTTGAGAAAACTCCTTGTGAGGTAAGGCAGATTTGCAAGGCCTCTTGCCATCAGATGGTGACCAATATCTACCCCCTACTCAATTATTTTTGCTTGAGCACCCGACTCCCAAGGCACCTTGCTGACTGGTATCAGGAGTGACTCGTCTCCTTATTCAAAAATATGCTGATTGCACCTTGTGAAGGAGCTTATTATAGGAATTTCTTTTTTTGTGATTATGGGAGCAAATATTTCATTTCCTGAGAAAACTGTTTTACTTCCCCTCAAGAAAACAGGCTATTGGCCCCTGCTCACAAAGAACTAACTTTTACCTTTGCTATGCTAAAAACATTGTCTTGTATTTAAATACTAAAGATACCTTCCTTCCCCATATGATAAACATCTAAATCACCTACATCAATCACTATTGATAAACTATGCATGAATCTTCTACCAATCTATGTTCTGGAAAATTTTTACATACCAAAGAATTTGTCATCAGAAATCATTGTCTAAGGCAAATGCCACTTCTGTACTGGCCCCATACATTTTTTTCCATAAATAAAGCTGACTCTCCGGTCAGTGCAGAGATGCCTGCCTGGTGATCAGAAAGAAACTCGTGGCTCTCTCATCCCCATCCCTTTCGCCGACACCGTCCATCCTTCAGGGAACGCTGGACCTGCTGGAGCTGGACTCCGGCAGATGCCTAAAAGCCCCTGTCAAATTTCTGAACAAGAACAGAAAAATGGTGCCCTATATGTGTATAAGTGCATACATTTTAGATTCTTATTTGAGATTAGACTTTGAAAACAGGCAGATAATGGAGCATGAGGACCCTTGAGACTGAGGAGCCTAGAGTGAATACCATCAAAAACATAAGCAACTCAGAAATAAAAGTTGGCAAACACTGAAAATGGGCTTCAGTTACTCAAAAATTAAGGATGGAGAAGGCAATGCTGTATTTATGTGTAGATCTCAACTGGAGAAGCAGCCAAAGAGGCCTGTAAGAGGTTTAGGGGGAGAAACTGTTTTTAGAGATGATATGAGTTTATAAAATTTTGCAAATTGGTAGTTAAGTAAGTTCTAGAACAGGAGCCTATGTGGCAATTTCAGTGAACAATATCTGTTATCCTAAAGTCAGAGGTAGAATAATAGCACAGAGAGAGAGCGAAAGAGAGAGAGAGAGAGAGAAGGAGGAGGAGGAGGAGGAGGAGGAGGAGGAGGAAGGGAAAATGCAAGATCAGAGACAACAATACCTATGATTGAGAGAAAGGTGCTGACTGCCTCTCCTGGCATCTGCCCTAGTGCTGACCCTCCCCACCTAAACTGATTCAATTGCTGCTTCCCAAGCACTACCCCTGCCTCCACAACATCTGTGTTAACCTAACACTGATGCCAGAGGGCGCTCAGGGCCTGAGTGCTCCTGTGACTTCCTCATTGCTCCTCCCGCCACCCCCCAACCGTCTTGAATTCACCTAACTCCTACTTATCTTTCAAAGACCTGGATACCATTGCATCCAGGAAGTTTTCTTTCGCCCCCAAATCTGTCTTAGAAGCCCCTCCTCTGTGTCCATACAGTGCATAAGTGTACTTGTATTTACAACCATACCCAACATAGTAACTGCAAAGAGTGATTCACTTGTCTGTCTTCCCAAGTAGATTGAGAACAACTTGAAGGCAGAAACTCTATTCTTTTCCTCAGTATCCCCCACACTTACCACAGGGCATAGCACATAATATGGTCTCACTAAATGTTTCCTGAATGAAAGAATGTTCCTAAATGTTAGGCCTAATGATGTAACTTAACTATTTGCAATTTTTTCAGGGCCTATAATATAATGAATGTCCAAATTCCTTTGCCTATTCAAGGTTCTCCACAGTAGGAATCCAGGTTGTCTTTCCTGAATCAGGTAACCTGGATAAACATATGTTTCCATTATAAGTAAACTCCTGTACTTCACATAATTGTCTGAATATTCAGCCCAATCAATGGGGAACATCCCCCCCCCCCCGAAGGCATGTCCACCACAGATGAGCCACAATGATGTACTGATTGTCCACCAACAAAGCCCATGATAAGCTGGCCAACACGCAAGGTGTGGCCTTCAAAGACATTGATGAGACAAGTCCATAATACTTCAGGAAACCATAAGGCTCATTTCACAGCATCTGTCTGCCGGCTGAGTCATTTTGCCAGTATCTGATGGCTTATGCAGAGCCTAGCAGGCATCAATATAATTCAAGTTGTCTAAGTGTCCATGTGTGAATTTCTGCAGAAGAATGTCTGCTGGCAAAAGAACCTTCTTTCCTAGACCAAACCCCAGCCATATATATTTTATCATTGTGTTATCTTGTAACATATGGTTCTATGCTCATACTAGGGGATTATATTTTTGGGGTAACTTATTCACCTGCCTGGTCCCAGGGAGCAGTTACACATGGAGATTAGGAACTGATGTAATTTTTCAGCAATATGACTTAAACCTTCCCAAATGACCAATCAGGGTGCTGTTGGCACATATGTATAGGCTGACTAGAGCAAGCAAAGGATCTCTTTCCCAGGGTCCTCATTCATGAGAGTCTAGAAGCCAAAACTGAACCTGTACCCATCTCCATTCTTGATGCTGAACTTAACAGACAAACTCAAATGTGCTTCCTTTTTTGTAGCATGGTTTCTATATTCTTACCCAGATTCTTCGCACGAGCTGTTGACTTACCTCACTTATCTGCCTCACCCAACCTTTCTCATCTGTGAAGACCCATTTAGATGCCAACTCCCTGAGTCTTTCCTTATTCTCCAGTCAGTCTTGATTGCTTTCATTTCTCAAACCTCTAATGAACATCTATTTAATGCTTGGGTCATTCTGCCCTGCAGTACAGTCTTCTGTTTATATCTTTCCCCTTCTGGACTGTGAGTTCCCTGACAGCAGAGAGAGAGCACTTCCATTTTATCTCTTTACACTGCTGCTCCCTAAAGAATAAGGCCTGGCTAAGAGTGAGGACTCTCTCCCCAACAGGCACACATCCTAGCCAGAAGCAATATTCTGATAATTCATTTCCTGGAGGAACAACATTCATGAAAAAAATTAATAGAGGAGAAAAAACTCAATTCAGTTGGATCAAAGTGTTGAGATGAATGTTCAGCCATTTCTGAAGAGAGACAGAGGATGTATTGGCAGAAACATGGTATCTGGGGACAAGGACCTATAATTTGGCTTTACCACTTAACAGCCTCAATTTTGGCATGCAAGTGTTTATCATTTGTAATTTCCTTTTTATTTATTTTTATTTATTTTTACTTTTTTATTTTAAATTTTTTTATGTTTTTTATTTATTTTTTGAGAGAGACAGTGTGAGCAAGGGAGGGACAGAGAGAGAGGGAGAGACAGAATCTGAAGACAGGCTCCAGGCTCTGAGCTGTCAGCACAGAGCCCAACGCGGAGCTCGAACCTACGAACTACGAGATTGTGACCTGAGCCGAAGTTGGACGCTCAACTGACTGAACCACCCAGGTGCCCCTATCATTTGTAATTTTCTTGTTAATGAGTTCTTTGCAACCTTGGGCGAGTAGAACGTTGATGAGTGCTTTCTACCTGTCTTTTTTTTCCCTTTTACTAATAAATGTAATAAGTATAATTGATTTTCTCTGTGTATAACTGTAGTCTTATTCTGTTTTCATTTGTTGTACCCTCCTTATTAATTTCTGAGAAGTATATAATTTCAGTTTTGATTTATTCTCTGGCCTAGTGCTGAGAAAGTTGGTTTCATTTTGGTATAGTTTGTTATTCTTAGGGACTGGAATTTTCTGTTAACTTTTGGTTATTATTTCTAGTTTTATTTCTTGTCCAGAGGATTGGACTTAAATAATTATGCACTTTACCACTTATGAGCTTTTGATTATTATAATTGTTCTGTATACAATGTCACAGGGAGGGGGATCCATCTTCTGGATATTTGGAATCTTTCTGTTGGTGGATAAATTACCATGCTCATAACCAACCACAATAGAGAGGAAGACACCACAAACATTTATTCATCCAAACTAACTTTACTTGAGCCATTTTGCTTTGGTTTGTAGACTGTGAATTTGTTAAAGTAGGGGCATAGTTTCTACAGAATAAAATAACCAGAGTCATACAAAAGAGATATCTGGCAGCAAAATGTATTCATCAGTGAAAATGCTCTATAAATATCTATCATTTAACTTTAAACATCCTTAAGAAAGAATGCCAACAATCAAGGAAATTGAAGAAGACACAAAGAAATGGAAAAACATTCCATGCTCATGGATTGGAAGAATAAATATTGTTAAAATGTCAATACTACCCAAAGCAATCTACACATTCAAAGCAATCCCAATAAAAATTCTGTGAGCATTCTTCTCAAAGCTAGAACAAACAATCCTAAAATTTATATGGAACCACAAAAGATCCCGAATGGCCAAAGTAATATTGAAGAAAAAAACCAAAACGGGAAGCATTACAGTCTCAGACTTTAGCCTCTATTACAAAGCTGTAATCATCAAGACAGTATGGTACTGGCACAAAAACAAACACATAGACCAAAGGAATAGAATAGAGAACCCAGAATTGGACCCACAAATGTATGGCCAACTAATCTTTGACAAAGCAAGAAAGGGTATCCAATGGAAAAAAGACAGCCTCTTTAACAAATGGTGTTGGGAGAACTGGATGGCAACATGCAGAATAATGAAACTAGACCACTTTCTTATACCATACACAAAAATAGACTCAAAATGGATGAAGGACCTGAATGTGAGACAGGAAACCATCAAAACCCTAGAGAAGAAAGCAAGAAACAACCTCTCTGACCTCAGCCACAGCAATTTCTTACTTGACACATCTCCAAAGGCAGGGGAATCAAAAGCAAAAATGAACTATTGGGACCTCATCAAGATAAAAAGCTTCTGCACTGCAAAGGAAACAATCAACAAAACTAAAAGGCAACCGACGGAATGGGAAAAGATAGTTGCAAATGACATATTGGATAAAGGGCTAGTATTCAAAAATAGTATCCAAAATCTATAAGGAACTCATCAAACTCCACACCCAAAAAGCAAATAATCCAGTGAAGAAATGGCAGAAGACATGAATAGACATTTTTCCAAAGAAGACATCAAGATGGACAACAGACACATGAAACAATGCTCAACATCACTTATCATCAGGGAAATACAAATCAAAACCACACTGAGATACCACCTCACACCAGTGTGGCTAAAATGAACAAATCAAGAGACTATAGATGCTGGCGAGGCTGTGGAGAAACGGGCACCCTCTTACACTGTTGGTGGGAATGCAAACTGGTGCAGCCGCTATGGAAAACAGTGTGAAAGTTCCTCAGAAAATTAGAGATAGAACTCCCCTATGACCCAGCACTAGCACTGCTAGGAATTTACCCAAGGGATACAGGAGTGCTGATGCATAGGGGCACAAGTACCTCAATGTTTATAGCAGCACTTACAACAATAGCCAAACCATGGAAAGAGCCTAAATGTCCACCAACTGACGAATGGATAAAGATGTGGTTTATATATACAATGGAATACTACTTGGCAATGAGAAAGAATGAAATCTGGCCATTCGTAGCAATGTGGATGGAACTGGAGGGTATTATGCTAAGTGAAATAAGTCAGTCAGAGAAAGACAGATACCATATGTTTTCACTCATATGTGGATCTTGAGAAACTTAACAGAAGACAATGGGGGAAGAGAAGGGGGAAAAATGTTACAGAGAGGGAAGAAGACAAACCATAAGAGACTCTCAAATACTGAGAACAAACTGAGGGTTGATGGGGAGTGGGGGAGAGGGGAAAGTGGCCGATAGGCATGGAGGAGGGCACTTGTTGGGATGAGCACTGTGTGTTGTATGGAAAACAATTTGACAATAAACTCTATTAAAAAATAAAGAAATAATGCCAACAATGTCACCTGCTGATTTGACTGTAACATATTCACATTTTTTTGTTTGTGAAACACCAAGATAATATGCGTGTTGGGGTTTTTTTATTTCTTGTTTTTATGTTTTGTTTTGTTTTCAGTATTGTTGCTTCCTTACCCTTCCTCTCCCTTTTCCCATAGATTTACTTTCTCTCATATCTTATTTGGTGCTGGGACCCTGTGCACTATTTTTCAAATAACATTCCTGAAGCAGCATTTCTCCAAACCCAGCAGTTTCCATCAGGCTCATCTAACCATATATTTATGCGAGCCACCTTTCATCTGAGCAACTCAGGCTGTCTCAAAGACATTAACTCATGGCTCTTCTGGGACACACTCAGTAAGTCATAATTATATCTACTCTGAACAGAGGGCTGTTCAGAATGCCGATGACTAAAGGAAAGTCACCCAAGAATCTAGATGAACTTGGACTGAAATTCAGAGTCTCTTAGTCACAGCCTAAGCTCTCCACATTAGACATTAAAATGTTCATTTTTATGACTTGAAGTTATCTTTCCCTTTAAGTTTAAAATCATGAGTTTTTTTTTTAAATTTAAATCCAAGTTAGTTAACCTAAAGTGTAATAATGACTTCAAAAAGAATTTAGTGATTCATCACTTACATATAACACCCAGTGCTCATCTCAACAAGTGACCTCCTTAATGCCTATTGACCAACACCCAGCCAGCAACCCTCAGTTTGTTCTCTACATCTAAGAGTCTCTTATGGTTTGTCTCCCTCTCTGTTTTTATCTTATTTTTGCTTCCCTTCCCCTGTAATCATCTGTTTTGTATCTTAGGTTCCACATATGAGTGAAATAGTATATTTGTCTTTCTTTGACTTATTTCACTTAACATAACACACTCTAGTTCCATCCATGTTGTTGCAAATGGCATGATTTCATTCCTTTTCATTGCCTAGTAGTATTCCATTGTGTGTATATATATATATATATATATATATATATATATATATATACCACCTCTTCTTTATACATTCATTAGTCGATGGACATTCGGCCTCTTTCCATATTTTGGCTGTTGACAGTGCTGCTATAAACATTGGGGTTCATGTGCCCCTTCGAATCAGCACTCCTGTATCTTTTGGATAAATACCTAGTAGTGCAGTTGCTGGGTCATAGGATAGTTCTATTTTTAATTTTTTGAGGAACCTTCATACTATTTTCCAGAGTGGCTGCACCAGTTTGCATTCCCACCAGCAGTGCAAAAGGGTTCCTCTTTCTACGCATCCTTGCCAACAACTGTTGCTGCTTGAATTGTTAATTTTAGCCATTCTGACAGGTGTGAGGTGGTATCTCATTGTGGTTTCTATTTGTATTACCCTGATGATGAGTGATGTTGAGCATCTTTTCATGTGTCTGTTAGCATCGGCATGTCCTCTTTGGAAAAGTGTATATTCATGTCTTCTGCCCATTTCTTCACTGGATTATTTGTTGTGTGGGTGTTGAGTTTGATACGTTCTTTATAGATTTTGGAAACTAACCCTTTATCTGATATGTCATTTGCAAATATCTTCTCCCCTCCATCAGTTGCCTGTTAGTTTTTCTGATTGTTTCCTTCACTGTGCAGAAGATTTTTATCTTGAGGAGGTCCCAATAGTTCATTTTTGCTTTTGTTTCCCTTGTCTCCAGAGACATGCCAAGTTAGAAGTTGCTACGGCAGAGATCCAAGAGGTTGTTGCCAATTTCTCCTCCAGGATTGTGATGGTTTCCTGTCTTACATTTAGGTCTTTCACCCATTTTGAATTTATTTTTGTGTATGGTGTAAGAAACTGGTCCAGGTTCATTCTTCTGCATAAAATCATGAGTTTTTGAGGTGACAAAAATCATAATCCCTACCATTTGTTATCTTAGTGCCCCCTCCTTGCAAAAAAAAAAAAAAGATTCAGAAGAGTTAAGATACATGGCCAAGTAACAAGTGTTTGAATCAGAATAGGACCAGAACCCTAGTCTCTTGACCCTGGTCTGGGATCTCTCTGCTATAGCTTATGATTTGCTTCATGTACCAATGTTCTTTCTTTTTGCCTTCTTTTAAACATCCCCTTCTTTTCCTCCTTTCCTCCCTTCTCTAGTACCTGTCAAACTGTTTCATACACAAATGTATTTCTTTTCTTTTGCATCGACAACATGTAACACAACATAAATTTAAACTAAATTATGTGAAAAAGCCATCTTAAATTGCTGAAAAGATATAATAGATCTCTTCAAAGAAATTCAGTTTTGTTCTGCTCAGACCTCATAGGTAATTCAAAGTAGTCAATTAAAATGCTCCCTAAGAGATACATGTTTTGAAGTTGTTATTAGAGGTGACCACATTTTAATCATATACCATGGGTTAAGCTAAAATGCTTGGTCTGCATTGCTAATAATATCACTACTCATGTATAGTAATGATGTGTATCTGTGCATCAGTTTATACTTGACTAAACGCTTTTCGACCTATTATCCCCTTTGATTCTCGAACTCCCATATCAAGAGAGGAAAAGGCACCCTTAATTCCATTTTACATACAAAGAAACTCTTTAGAAACCTTAACTCATTAAGGTTAAATGATTTACTAAAGACCAGACAACCAAGAAAGAAGAAGCAGAGATATGCTGCCTCCACACCCTCATATTTTCAACAGTCCCACACTTCAGTTCCAGCCCTTCTCACAGTCCACTAGGCATAAGTTTCTCCGCCAAGACTATGCTCCTTGTACACAGGGACTGGGGGATATTTACCCCTGTACTGTCCCCACGTCTGCACAGAGATATTGCTCAATAAGTGTTCCGGACTAAATGTAATTGTATTGCATAATTGCATTAAATTGTACCTGGTGTAATGTCATCAGTCTTAATTCCAGTTATCTTAAATTGTATTGTGTCAGAAATAAATAGATCTCCTTGTCGATTCCATTGAAATAAACTCTCATCAGATTTTTAATTGTGGCCTTTTTAAAGTCTTTTGTCACTATTATTGTTTTATTCTGATGCTTTTGCAAAAGTACTTTATCATCAAGGAGATTCATGGAAAGGAAAGACCCGTACTCTAAAATGCAGGTCTCTGATAACTTTGAGATCATACCACTGAGCAACGTATGAATTATAGAACCCTAGTGGAGAAACTGATGACTTCATAGAAGTTTTTAAAAACCAAGATCAACAATAATTAATTACATGGGACTGGAAGAACTAAGGAGGATGATAATTTTTATGACTACTTATTTGAAATATTGCTGATTCTTTAAAGTTTTGTTTTTCCAGATTTAAAGAAATGTTTTCTCTTTTCTCTTAATCCACCTATGATTTAGAGCAAAAATGAAACATTTATATTTTTCTCCCTACCTGAGATCTCCAGAATTCAGAAACTCTCAGTGAGTATTCTTACATTTTCATGGCAATATAATTATTTATATGAGTTTGGTAAGAATCTGTTCTCCTTGTAACAGGGCACAATTGGAAACATTGGGTATCCTATCAAGGCTTTGCCTGGAATGTCATGTTTAAGAGAGACATGCACAGGCTCAGACATGACCAGCCAGCTTTAAGGAACTAATATTGACTTTATGGGGCCAAAAAAACCTCTTGGAAAAATCAGCCTCTTGTCTTGCTTATAGAGTTCCCAGCAGCCTTACCATTTGGGTGCCCTCAAGAAAAGAAGAATTAACTCAAATCTATAGGTATTGCAGGTAAAATCTAACAGCAACTCATTGGATTGGCTTCTTAACCTAGATAGGCTTTTAAAAGTCCAATCTCAGATTCCTTATAAAAAGTTCCAACAAAGCGGATTTTAAAATTCTATATGGTTAATTGCTATTCTTGCCACACTTACATAAATAATCAGGTCAAGTTTATTGAAACGACTTAATTTGCAAACAAATTAGTCTTACTGTGGTCATCTTTGATAGAAATGGGGGTGATTACAGAGAGAAAAATTACACTTCAGTAGACACTATAATACACACTTGTAGATAATAGATTCTAGTTCTGCCAATTGTCTTTGAGGTTTGTTTCTTAGTGGTAAACTAAAATAGTTTCCTTCAATATCTGACTACAACTCTCCAAACTAATGTTTCCAATTTTTCTTCCAGCTTTCTAACTTAGAAGCATTAAAAATTAAAGCTGCCCTTTTCTCAAAGCCATTCAAACTAAATTTGGATGACTTGATATAAACTTCAGAGAAATCACCGCAACAGTTTATGTATAGATAATCTTTGTGCCTATTGCTATGTGAGCCACTCAGAAAGATCACCAGAGACATTTAAACTGCAAACCAGGAAATCTGTTCAGAGTACCACTGCCTGCCCTCATTCTATCTGAAGATGCTTTGAGGTTGACATCTAGAAATCTTCTGAACTGGCTACCTTCAAAACTCAGAAATTGGTTTAAAAAAAACTAAGCTAAACTAAACTAAACTAAAATAGAGTACTCAGAAATTGGTTTATTATTTGTTCCAATCATTAGCCATGTTTTTCTTTTGTTTCCATAGAAATGTCTCATTAAATACCTGATTCCTTGAGCAATATGGATTTTGAGAGTCCAGCTGTATCATCATCACTTAAAATGAAACATAATTGTTACACTAAACTGACCTATCTTTAAGACAGATTATTTCAGTGAGATAACACAGCGATCTACCAGCACAGCTTTTAACACGCAAAGCTTCCAGAGAAGTTTCCGAGGAGGGGACTCATGGAGTTCAGGGCAGGCCACCCAGAATGTGCCACTTTGGCATACAGATTATTTTGAGCTGAAGACAATCAAGGCCAACAGACTCAACACGAGCTTTTTACCTCCCCTTTAACTGCCTAAAACAAGTTAGATAGGAGACCTGTATCTGGCAAGAGCTATCACCAAATATAACTTTTTTTAACATCAGAAAGATGTCCCCATGGCACAGCAGTGAATATTCATTTATCAAACATTTGCCCTTCCCATCTTTCTGTGGATTATCTTCCTACCCAATGAAGCCCCAGAACGCTACCCCTTCTCCTTGGATCGAGATGGCACATGAACCTCAATTGCCTAATTACTGGGGAGCTTCTTATATTTTTGTGAGGCTCCCTTATGTATGTAATTAAATTTTTCTCCTGTTAAACTTTCTCATGTCAACTTAATTATTGGACCAGCTAAAGAACCTAGAAGGGCAGAATGCAAAAATCTTCCTCCCCTGCAAACCGAAATCCCTACAGCCATCCTTTGAACTAAAACTGCCTCATTTTCACAAGGTTCTTCAATTACTGGGGCTGAGGATTAAAGCTCTTCCTGCAGGGCCAGCCAGCCTCCTCAAGGAAGAAGGTTCCTCGGCTCTAGGTTTACAGGTCGCCTGGCAGGTCTCATCCTCCAACCTCTGCCTCAAGGCTCATCTCTTCCAGGAAGCCCTCTCCACATACTCTTCTTCCCCCTAACTCCTTCCTGTTTCAGGCACCTCTTGCTGGGTACTGAACACTTGCAACTTTAGTTAAAACCAACTCTGCCTGTCTCCTCAAACAGAAAGTCACAGGGACCAGCTGTGATTCCTTTGTCTCTACCCAGCATCGTCCAGAGCAACATCTCATGAACAGTAGGCTCCCAGTCAACTCTGAATGATAACAAGATGCTGTGATGATTCTACTAGTCTTGCCCCAGCACTCACACCTGCTCAGACAATCCAGGGCGTCCTCCAGGAGACTAATGACACAACCAAACACAAAGGGCCAAAACTTCACTTCTGAGCTGCGCCTCCTTTCTGTTCATGAACATTCATGTATTCTATTCAAGATACACAATCCTATCTCCTGCCACCCCGTGCAGTCTCCAAACCACAGGCCAGTACATACACTTGGGTTCTGCAACCAGCAGAGGGTGAGTCTTCAGTTCTACTGCATCGGTGCACAGAGCTCCCTGAAATCCAACGGGCCCCTGCATGGCACCCCATGTGAGGCTAAGGGAATGACATGCACTCACAGTACTTTCAGGTTCTCTGAATGGTTTTACTGCAATGCAGCACTCAGCCTGTTTGCTTTCTAGGAAATGAAAGCTCAGCACTCAGTGGTGTGGAAGGAATGGCAGAGGCAATCATGATGCTCACTGACTGGGCTCTTAATCATGCAGCACTGACAAAGATAATCAGAGGGAGAGAGACAGAGACAGAAAGATAGACAGGCAGGGAGAGAAAAGAGAACAAAAGGGTGAGGAGACAAAAGAGAGAGAGAGAGAGAGAGAGAAACAAAGGGGGATGGAGAGAGATGGAAACAGGGAAGGAGAGAGAAGAGTAAAGAGAGAGGCTTAGCAACAGACAGAAGGGTAAAGCTTGATGAGAAGCCTTCTACAATAGCTGTTGTTTGGTAGAAGCTTGTTCATTTGGTCACTCCCTCACAGGTAGAACTGAAACCACACATCCCATGATGGGGGGGGCGGGGACGGGAAGCTGAGCTTTTTTCTAAAACCCAAGAAAAATAAACCCCAGGGAAACAGAGCTGGAGCCTGGCTGCAAGAAACCAGTTTATAAACTACTAACAACCTATCCCTCACCTTTTCCCATTCCATATCCTAATTCAATCCTGGCTTCAGGATACCTTAGTACCTTCTCCTCCCTCAGAATAAAATTTGTTTTCACAGAAAAGTATCCATATTTGTCAAGCAAAGTCCTGAGAAGGATTATTAATGTCAAGCTACAGGGATATGAGAATGAGAACTCATCAGAAACCAGAACTGAAATGACAATTTGGGATATGCCGAAGCTCGTAAGCATGAGAGGTCACTCCTTGCACCCCCAGCTCTTGTTGAAATCCCACTGTAAAACCTGAGTGCTAAGGAGCAGGACTCTGAGACATTTAATTCCAGCCATAAGTGGCCTAAGGCAATCGCATCCTTCATTTTTAATTTGTACTTAAATAACCTGATACAGCTTTTAGATTAACTGAATATGGCCTACAAAGATGACTGTGTGAAGGGGAGCAGAGTAAGAGGTCAGCACAAAGGTGGGTCACTGCCTATATTAAGGTCACACCATTACTGCAGGAATAGTTGGCAGTAAACCGGGCATGGTAATCTTCACAAAGTAACCGAGTCACACCACCTAACAAGACACTGACATATGAGCTGGACCTGCAGGGATGATAGGAGTTCACTGACAGAAGAGGGAAAGGTAAGGCAGAATGTTCTAGAAGAGGGATCAAGGATTGAGCTCTGCCCTGACACAGTGAGGTTGGAACACGGAGTGAACAAGGGTCTGCATTCCCAGGCCTTGGAAATCCGTTGCTGGCTTGATCAGAAATTACTAAGACATCTGTACTTTTCCTTTAGAACAAGTCTCACGGTTTGCAATTATGCATTTATAAGATTTGCTCACATTGCCGCCCCCCTCCCATCCACTCCATCCTAAAACTACTCCAAAAAGGCAGAAATTTTCAAACACCACTGTATCCTTGGCACCTAACACAGCCTTCAGTGCTTAATGGGGCTCATTAAATATTTGACAATGAACAAATGAATGAATGAACTATAAACACAGTGAGACCAGCTTTATCAGAGTACTCAGTGCTGCACATCTATATGGAATTGTTATTTGTTTGCCATTGAGCTAAATTAGACATCAATTCATATTAAAAGTACCATGGACTATGCACGCAGTATTAATTTTATCATGTTTGAAAATAACTATTTTGTGGTCCCCCCCCCCACCTCACGCCCTTTGTCCCTTCTTTTAAATGAGACCCATTTAGAATATAGGTGCATTTTTTAATCTTAGATAAAAGACAGTTTCTTGAAAATGTGTCATAAAATCTCAGCAATGTGCACTAAAATTGAGGGGACTGATAATTTAGGAGAATACAGGAAGGATACTGAAGCTCAGTCCCTACCTTAAATATGCAAAATTTTAGTAAGTTTATGAATTTGGAAAGAGCAAGCAATCCAAAGAATGTTCTCAGTGCATAACTTAAGAGTGCAAGAGAAAATTCTCTCCTTAACCCAAGACAAATCTGTTTTACAGTGGGCTGGCATGCAGAGAAGTGAGGAACTAAAACTTCCGCTGGTCTCCCTCCTAGCCCTCTGCCATTTCAGATATGGCCTGGTCTCTACACTGAGTGCTCCTTACCTGGATCTGGTAAGGATCTTGAAAGCCAAAAAGGCTTGAACGAGCTTCCTCAATGACCGCATTCAGTTTACATAACGTGCTATGGAGGCAGTTTCCCATCCTAGATGTCACCAGTTCCCGGTGAAACAGCACAGCCCCTCATTCTCAGAGTTCCACTGACCACGGAAAGCCTTCTCTGGCTTTACTTCTCTCAGGGATATCAAGGAATAATGCCATATACCTGTTGTGGTCTTCACTTTTCTGGTTCTACCTGACAATCTTAGTAGCCCCTCCTAGCAACGTGGGCCATGCTAATTAACCGAAACGCAGAGAAGCCTTGCTATCCAAACTCCCCCATTTTGCAGCTGAGGAAATTGAGAAAGACCTAGAGAGGTTAATTGACACAATTAAGGTCACCAAAAGGGAATGAGAGCATGGATCTCTGCCCTTAAGCTCATTTTCTCCCTTCAATACCATCTCCTTATTTCCCTCTACAATTACTTTCAGTTCCCACTGCCATCATTCTACTTTGGTGTTCACATCGTTTCTTGTGTTCTCAACACTTTGCCCACGTCATTCCCACCACTGCCACCAGCAGGATCCTCTCCATGCTAAATAAAATTATCATCACTGCAAAGCCAACTCAAATCCTTTCCCTTCCACAAAACTCTTCCAATACACTCTAGCCCAAGAATTCTGTCTCTAGCACATAAAGCATGGACCCTTCTTCAACACTTTGCATAACCTTTCTTTGTTTCTTATACTGTTATCGTTTGTTAAGGGAGGTGGTTTTTTTTCCCACTCAGGGTAAATTATTCCAAGAAAAAAAGAGTTTAATTATTGACATCTCTCTACCCCTTATTCACTTCAACTCAGGGCAAAGGAGTGACGAATAAACTCGTAATTATAGACTCAGCTCCTGTCTTTTCTTCTTGGAAAAAAACTCTCCCACAAAGGATGGCTCCTCTCTGTTCCATGGGGAGAGAGGTACTGCATAGCTAAGAGTGTAAGTCTAATTCTGGATATTAGTGTTAGGCTGCCTACTGGGATCTATGCTCAACTGTGTGTACTTCAGTCTGGCCTTTATCTACTAGAAATAAAGCTAATTTATTGCCTTAATATGCATTATATTTGGCATATTTCTCAATTGACCCAAAGTCAGAGGTGAGGAGAGGTAATCCTTCTGGATACCACAGCATTCTATATGAATATTTAAATCTTATGTCATCACCTAGTCATTGCTTGGTGTGCTTTGTCTCTCCAACTCTAGTATGAACTCCTCAGGGGCAGGAACAATGGAGTATAATTTTTCATATCCCCCAGAGCACTCAGTTCAAAGCTTTGCACATAGCAGGTGCTCAATCCATTTCTATTCAATGAAATATTTGTTGAAAAACTCTGATACCTTCCAGCAATCAAGTAATTTTCCTTAAAGTGTTTTCACCATAATTCTACCACATATAAAGATCTGTAACCAAGGAAACATCTTTCCCATCCTAGCTGAAACAGATTCTTTCAGTTTCTAAAATCTCCTTCCCTAAGTACTTATCCTCCTCCTCCATCATTTCTCTGATTCTCTCTGGCTGGTAGAAATAAAGGGGAAAAAAGCACTAAGGTCTTGCAGGAGATGTCACACCTATGACATGGTGGTTCTGATCACTCTTCCCCTCTCTTTTCATTCACAATCCACTAAGAATACATGCTCGCTTTTAGACACAATGACACCTAAAGTTGGTAGAGTTTAAAATTAATATTTTTTGCCAGCACACCCAATGTCTGTATGATAGGGATGTGCTTCAGGCAACCCTATAAATTCTGGGTAGCAGCACTTCCTGTCTTTTATCTCATGCTCCTCCAAGCCACCTCTCTGTGACTATACCCTTTTGCTATTGCCTCTTTCTGTGCCTTACTCATCCAAAGCCATACTTCTATATCACCTGGCCCTGAATATGACCTGCTGCCTGGGATTTTTCTCTGCTTTGCTCCTTCTTAGAATTTGCCCCCACTTAACTCCCCACCACAATCCTGTTAGTGACATATTACTATACTTTACCTAATTTTGCCAAGCCACTTGGCCCATGTGTAGCAGCTCCAAGTAGTCTCTACTAAGATTTTCCTGTATAGACAGTTTAATTCTCCAGATACCATCTGAACCCAGGTATTTCCTCCAATTTATCCTTTTTTCTATCCTCAACAAACCCATTATCATCATAACAACTGAGTTTGTCAAATGTAGTCCAAAATATACCATTGGTAAGATCAAAGCACAAAAAATAAAAGAAACCTTTGAGATCTTCTAGTCTGACCCATTCCCCTCTTCATTTTATAGATAAAGACACCAAGACACACACAGGTTAAGTAAGTCACCAAAGTGAGTTAAAGGCAAATTTAAGACTAAATCTCAAGGCTCCTGACAACCAATTTGATACTCCAGTGTTTTTAAAGAAATAGAAAAATGATATAACAACTGATATTGATTTACTATTGTTGTATAAAAGAGAACTGCCAAAAATGATACAGATTTCTCAAAAACCAATGCCTCAAATCCAAGGTATTTTCAACTTGAAGATTGATTTTCAGCAGTTTTTATGAGATGATATTAAACTGTAACACACAAGTCTGAATATTCTTCTATCCTACAAGACCAACAATTCAGTCCTTTAATAGTAGATGATTATGGTAAGAGAAACTCTAGAAGCCTCCAAGGTCTAATATTCCATTAAGAATATAAACAGCAGTTGCAGAGCCTAAAGCAAAAGGATTTCACCAGAAAATTAAAGGGAGAATTGATCCACAAAATAACATCAAGTCAGTTTAATAAAAGCTATGACTCTGAAAAAAGAATCCAAATCCATAAACTAAAATAAAAATGTAATGTGTTCATAAAAATAAGACAAATCCTGTCTCTAACATAATTAAATCATTTGCATTGATTCAAGAAAAGCCTATCATCCTCCAAATGCAACTTTCTAGACATAATCTTATATTTCATGATGACAAATGAGGAAATTTATATATTTACCAACATGATGTAAACCAAAAAATACCCTTAGAATAAAAAATACATTTACACTAAGAATACACCATATTTTTGCTGCTAATTTCTCACATCAAACCACAAACTGTGCGAATTAGTTTCAACCAATTCATCTGTATGTTTTTATCAATAAGTGACACTTGAAATACATGCATATTTATTAAAATTCTCTCCATAAATTTCACACTGATAGGCAATGTTTCAAGTCACATCTGTAACTCTTTGCTCTCTATGCAAAAAAGAGACAGATGAGAGAGAGAACGAGAGAGAGAGAGAGAGAGAGAGGCGGGGGAGGGGAAGATAGCTTGTCCATAAATTTGGGCTTTCATAATCAAATATAGCCATCTAACTCCTGAAAGTAATTGTACATTGCTCCCTCTAAGCTCTCAGTCTTCCTGAAATGGTAGGTAATAAGAGCACTGTTAGGAAGTGACTGAGAATGTATGCTTTGTCAACATTTGGGGGAGTGAGTTGGCTGAATTATTTCAGAAGAATACAGCAATTCATCAGCCCAAATGCTTATACCTCAAGAAGCACTACGCATGCTAATGGAGAAGCTACGCACACAAGCCACCCCAGCTTGAAACCAATAAGAGGTAGTCTCTCACTTGATCTACTCACTGAAGAGGGTAAAGGTGAGCCAGGGATCCACGAAGTACATTTTTAAAGTGTCCTATTTAAAATCTCCTGCATTTGCATTTGCTTGTTAAGATTTTGACCTTGTTAATTACTGCTTCCTCAATAACTATAGGTGAAATGATAATAATGCCTGACACTCTTTTGAGTGCTTTGAATTACATTAATATATTTAATTCTCATCTAATCCTCAAATGAGAGAACTGAGTCACAAGGAGGCTAAGAAATTTTCCTGGGACAAATGGCAGAATCCAAATTCCAATCAGGCAGCCTCACTCCAGATGTTTTCCAAACAAAATGTGCTCTCTGTTACTCAGTCTTCATATCTATAGAATAAGGAAAATAACTATTCTACTTTCATTTCTAGGTAGTTGTAAGACTCAAATAACATAATGTATTTCTCTTGAAAAAATAAAATAACAAAAGACAAAAACAGGTTCAGTACGGAGTGTAACACTTTCAAGAACTTTGAAGTACCCTACCCTGACAGCCAGTGGAAAACTACAACAGTCATATATTGTTATACTACTACTAACTGAAACCAGAATCTAACATGAGTAATTGGCCCTTAAAAATTCATTTTTAATTTGAAAAAGTAATAGGTACTAAGTTCTAAATAGAACTTAATAAATGAACATAAATGAGGTAGGAAATAAAAATGACATGGCCTAAGTAAAATGCCTAGTGTGCAGTGGAGGCCCCACCCCACAGCCTCCCTGAGGGAAACATACATATAAGCAAAGCATGGCTAAATCCCACAAGTTGTGAGAAGTAGTATTTTCAGTATCATTGAGTTCTAAGTATTTTCAGTTCGCTTATTATTTCTTCTACCATCCCTGAATTCTTTAAATTGGTATTTTTAAAATTTTTAAATGTTTGGCGGAGGTTGTCATTACCTTTTTTGTTATTGATTCTCGTTTAGTTCCATCGTATTTCTATACTATTCATTCTCTGTAAGATGTTGTTGGAGGAGGTCATCTAGAGGACGTGACTGCGACTGACCCATGAGCTCAACCCAGCAGTTTGAGGCTCCTCACCTCCAACCCTGTCCTTGGAACATTACTCCACCTGCCTTCCCTACTTCCAGCGACTGCCCCAAGTACATGGGCTTGAGACAGTGATGTGGTGATGAGAACACCTGCATGGTGTACATGACTGAACCCAGGTACAGCCTCCATGTAAACTTGTATTTTTTTAATTTTTTAATTTTTTTTCTTTTCCATCCTTATATTCTGTTCTCCCATTTATTTATTTATTTTTTAACTTTTAAAATGTGACAGGCAGGTGTGAAGATTAACCTGCCGCTTAAGACAAGCCTTCTATGTAAGTTCCCTTGCTTATTAAACCTGCCACCTACCATTCCGGGGGGGGTGGGTGGGTGCGGAGAAGAACCTTTATGTAAAAATCATTTTTAAATCAATGATAATAATAGGTCAAAAGGAAATAACACATCATGACCACTAATGTTCTAGTAAACACAATCCAAATAGAAGAAAAATCAAGGCTGAAGATCTAAGTTCTCCCAAAAGATCAACACTGTCATGATCATCCATTGACACAGAGCCCTGGACAGGACAAAGTACCTGGAGCCAATGACAGAGACCTCACCTCAGCTTAGAGTCGCCACCCCAAGATGCATGACTTTAAGTACACCACTTTCTCTCTGCTGCTTTCTGCTTCCTCATATAAAAGCTTTACCAGCTTCCTTCTGTATCACACTGCCTCACCGAGAGCTAGGGCTCAATGCACTACAAATACTCGATAGGTCTACAATTTGGGGCATCCTCCATCTCCTAACCAGAGGCTTTGTTCTGTACAGCTAAACCTTCATAACCCTAGAACACAGAATAAAGAAAAGGCAGGGCATTGTTACCAAATCCTATGGATTCAACTTCTCAGATTTCTATCCTATCTGTTGCCCCTATACCACATGTCCACAGCAACAGCCCTGATTCAAGTCCTCCTCATCTTTCATGGGGATTCTGCCACGAATGTAGAAGACTCATAACTGGTCTCCTTTCCACCAGTCTCTTTAGACCAAGCAAAACCTTCACCTTGCCTCCAGGTGATCTTACTGAAAAGTAATTTCATCACATCATTGCCTGTTTTGAAACATTGTAGCATCAGCATAATGTGATGGTAAAGTACCTTTTGAGCTTAGAGATAAAAATGATCTTCTGAAACAAAACAGGAAAAAATGTTTTTATTACAAATGAGACTGGTCATTTTAAGGAATGAGATCAGGTAGGATGATCAGGCAGGCTTTGATATTTTGTTTCCACTACATTTTAAGGAATAAGATCAGGTAGGATGATCAGGCAGGCTTTGATATTTTGTTTGGGTCTCTTAAGAGCAGATTTTGAGGCAGGAATTTGGATTCAAGAAGTGTATTTGAGAGGTGGTCCTAATAAGGGATGTCAGGGATAGATAAGTGACTGATAAGTGGGAGAAAGGCCAATAAATGTGCACTAATGAATAGCACAAGGCAAAAAACCACTGGGGACCTTCTATAAGAATGAAAAATGTATCTAAGAATTGTCTCACTAACAGGCAAGGAAGCCAGAATATTAATCTACCAGCCCCTGATCTTCATTGGCCAGAGTCACTCTTGGGATTTTGATTCCCCAGAACTCCCCGTCTAGTGAAGGCCAAGCATGTTGTCAGAGAACATTGAATAAAAAAGATAGTTATACTCGTTCAAGGAAAGAAAGAACATCGAGAGAAGAAAGGAAAACAGAGAAAGGAGATCTGCATGGAGATAGTGCCAGAGAGCAATATGTGAGTATTTAGCCAAATATTTAAAAGCAGCAGCAAAATCTTAAATCTTGATAATCCTGGGGAATGTAAAGGAGATCTTTCCTGCAGCAATTTATCAATAATAACCTCATCTATAATCTGTCATCTACTGTGCTTTGTTAGACACTGAGTACATTACGTTCATCATCTTCTTACAACAACCCAGCAAATGAAATAACTAATATCTGGGTGGATTCATTGATGTGTCAGAGTCACATGGTAGGTAATTCCAGCCTTTTACTAGCACTATGAGCTTACACAGATTGGATTTAAACTCTCTCATTAAGTAGGTCCTTTTTCCATGTATTAGAGAACATGTCAAGTTTTGACAGAAATATTTCTCAAGATTATCTAGTTTTCTTTATTCCAAAATAACATTCATGTCATGTTCACCACTCTCTAATGCTAGGAAGAATCTGGATATGCAATGTAAAGTTTATTCAATTCAATTCAACATACATTTACTGATTTCCAAGTCTATGAGCCAAGCTATATGCCAGACACATTTGGCAGCACAGGGATAGATAAAGTCTAATTCCTGCCTTCAAGAGATCTATAACATTGTGGTGGGAGAGAAAACTGATATTTAAAAAGCTCTTTCTCACCCATTATCTTTAATCATCACAATGACCCAATAAAATGATATAGTAAATAGCTATACAATAAAATGGTGACAACTATAGATTATTTTCCTTTGATCCTTTATTCAAATAGAGTTTTACTGATGTCCACCTTATCTCATGGTTAATACTTCAGGTCATAAGTTTATATTGGAATAAAAAATCTCAACAATGTGTAGAACCCCAATAGTGACTCCAGCTTGCGGAATCCTCATTTGGATATTGACCTATAGAGAAAGAACTGTGATTTGAAAAACCAAATAAAAGCATTGACATTACCCACATCCCTACCAAAATATAACTCAAAGAAATATTTGATCCCTGGGGCAACCATAGAGATGCCACCATAAAATATTTGAAAGATCAACTCTAGTTTGGCCAGTGCAAAACACTGATGGAATTAGGAAATTGGTGATAATGCCTACTGCAGCTTCTTGCCAGGTTGTTTCCTTAGTGGAGTTATCACTACCTAGTTCGCAGTAATAGGTAGAACAAATGCATTTTTGTCCATTCCCATAAACAAAGAACACTAAATGTAGTCTACTTTCACTTGGTGGAGAAAAAGGTATAGTTTTAGTGCCCTAGGAATGACAACTCCAGGTTGTCAACTCCCCAGTTCTGTGCCAACACAATTCTGTGCCAACTCTCCAACCTCTCACAATCTGGTTGGATATCATGCTGATTCATTCCATCAAAGACATGATATTGATGTAACAGAGAGTATCAATTTGCTTAAGAAAAAAAGTGTAGTGTTTGATAAATGCCATTAGATAAGGAGACCAGATATCCACATATGGATATTCTACTTGGATCATTTTACCAAGTAATTTGAAAAGTTCATATCTCTAGACAGGGCCCAGAGCAACAGAAGATACTCAAGCTAACCCTGACTTCAGTGAAAATCGCTCTGATATATGCCCTTATAACTCAGCATTTTATAAGGTATCAGAGCGGAAGTCCCTTTGAATTTTGGAGAATAAACATATACCTTAATATAAGCAAGCAATCTTCTTTTGAGAAATAGTTCCCAACTTGCTATTAAGCTTGGAGGAACACTGAACTCACGACCATGAACATGAGCCTTCCTCACCCATACATTTGCGAACATTGTGGCAGGACATTGGATCATCACAAGGCATGAAATCAACACCAAGATCAGAGGGGACCACCCTTGCTCACAACTGAAAAAAAGGACGTCTATTAAATGTCTTCTTCACTAGATTTCTTTCATTTTCTAGGCTTGTGTTTCATATTTGGTGCCAATTTGTTGCTTACATAAGAAAGCCAGAAATGTACTATTCAGCATTCTGTGAAGCTATAGGGTACCCCAACTACATAATGCTGCAGCTCTCCTTCTCTCCAACCTGAGCTTCCGGTCCTGCAATCGTGTTTTCTTTACAAGTGCACTGTCTCTTTAAAATCAGCATCATCTGCTCAATGGAGATGAGAACCTTGTGATTAAACACTCTTTGGTGGATTTTGAAAAGTATGTACTTTCTTTTGGAATTAAACAAGAACCAGAACCTTTTTTCACATCATTATGACAACTCCTGTGAAACACTATTAAACATGATGCTGCAGAAGCAGGAGCTAATGGTAATTGCTGTTTAATGGCATTGAGTTCAGTTCCCTTGCAAAGAACACCCTCCAGAAATTATATCCTGAACAAGGGGAAATACTTGAACCTGCTACCATTTGTAGCTAAATAATAAAGTAAAAATAAATTTGTTAAATGGCAAAAGCAGTATCCATTGGCATCTTAATATTCTAGTATCTTAACCATTTGTTCATTTTTTAAATCTTAGGATGCTTTTATTATATCCACTGCCTAGAACAAAGGGGGAAATGTGGCCAGCTTCATAGCCTGAGAATTCCTTAGTGATGATAGTACTGACTTTACTAATAGTATATAGCATAATTATAAAAAAAAAATACAGGATGTACAAGCCTAGGCATGAATCTTGGTAACATCCTGGCTGTGCGATCCTGAGAAAGTTTCTTCATCTCTCTGCTTATGTTTTAAATGAGACAATGTATGTCAAATGCTTGCCAAAGCACGAGATACCAGCTAAACTTTCAACAAACACCACCTGTTGTTAGTATCCTCTGTGGTCACTCTGCTGGCAAAACTGCCCCCAGAGGTGTCCTCAAATAGTTCAGCTTAAACTGGGAGTAAGGAAAAGGCTCAGTGTAATGGGAAGAACTAAGACATCATAACAGTGATTATCATGCACTCACCCCTGCTTATTTCCCTGGGGAGATCTAGAGAGTTCTTTTGTAACTGGTAGTCAATCCCACATAATAAAAAGATGGAGCTATGCTGAGAGACTTAGAGCCTTCTAAGCAGAAGGAGGAAAGCTGAGCTGCTGAAGCTCAGCTGCCTAAATAACAAGCAAGCCAGCTGGTGCCAGAGGAAGAAGTTGGGTAAGTCAAAGAAGAATACATACTGTGAAAATCTGATGTGCGTGTACAGCCACAGTCTGGAGAAGAGTTCCCAGCCTCTTCTGTGTTCGTTCTAATCATCTGTTTTGATGAGAAAACTTTTGCCCCAGTGAATTTTTTCAAGGGGTCCAGGGAATAAAGGTTCTACCATAGCTGTGTCATGACTTGTTCTTTGGAGGCAATGGTCAAAAAACAAAGTCTAAACTAGAACCAGGTCTATTTCCAGGGATAGAACTGGATGAGCTCCAAAAGCATCCGAGTATTTTTCTGGGGGGAAAACATAAAGCCAAGGTATCTTTCATCAGCTCAGGTGGACAGAGATATGGACACTGTTTTGCATTTTGCCCCTGTTTTTGGAAGCAATACTATGTGCTTCATCCTTACGCCTGTGCTGACCAGTGTGAACAGCACTTTGCTGCTTCAAAAAAAACAAAAAACAAAACACTAGCATTTACTGAGCACTTAGGATGCTCCAGGCACAAAACTCTTTAAAGAAACAGGGCAGAATTTGTATCTGAGTAAGCAGTCAAGACACAGTGAGCTTCCCAGGAGACTCTGCAGTGACTGTCACCTGTCCACACATGCGAATGTCATTCAGATTCTCATAAAGCCAGATACAGACAGGAAGGATTCTGCAGCTCTACCAACACCAAGGCCTCCAGTTTTCAGCTTCTTTCAAATTATTCTTTCTTTAATGAATACTTTCTTCTCTGACACCCAGCCTGCTGAAATCCTTCTATCCCCTGCAGTTATTACCTTGATATTCTACTCGTTGGCTAGCTGCAGTATTAGTGTCAGCAAGTTCTGTGCACTGTAGAGCTCATGAAGGGATTGTCATTTCACCCTGTAGACTGGCTCCTCCTTGCAATACTGACAGCTGACTTAAGTCCTGGTTATGATTAATGACGACTTGGTAGTGGCTTTACATAGCACATTTCATCTCCAGATTACAAAATGCTCTGTAAAAATTCTCTCACAGTCTTTCCCAGCAGGATGGAAAGATTTAAGAAGACAGAGAGGTAAAGTTACAGGCCCAATAAAAAGTACTAAAGGAAAAAATAGAAATCTGGGTTTAAGCCATTGAGTCCACTCATGAAGCGAGGATGCCTCCCCACACAGGAAGAGGCATGAAAGCACCATGTGTAGAAGCTCATAGTACTGAGGGGGAAAACTGAAGTATGATGACTTCACAAACCAGCCCCAAACACAAAGGGCAGGGAGAAACCAAAAACACAGGCCACTCCAGACTGGAAGGTAATGGGTTAAATAAGCAAGGAAACTTATATCTCAGGCTTGACTTGGGCACCGCAAGATGAAATCTCTACAGCTGGCTACCAGAATCTTGAAAGTTTGTGTAGAGGAATTAATGGGGTCCAGCATACATACCATACAGATGGTCTCAACAATACCTTGGTCTCTTAAGGATACATCCTTGCAAATGGCTCCCACTGTAGGAACAGTGGGCAGAATGCACATTCCAAAGACAGGGGAGGGGGTAAGAAGCCTCTGATTTCCTGAGTCCAGCTCAGGGGTCAAATGGCAGTCATGTTCTCTTACTGACCTCCTCCACCAAGTACTCCTTTTTTCTTTGGTCTCTGAAAATCTATTTGTGGCTTTGAAATAGATGCATTAGTCAGGTGGGACTACTATTATTCTAGTTATTGATCAAGGATGTTAAAAACAGCTTGGAGAGTTGTTACTACTTTTGGGTTTTGTCTCTTATTTATAAGCAGGCAGTTTGTCATCCTTCTTTCAAGATCAACAATAATCAAGGACAAAGACTTATTGTTTGTGTTTGAATTGAGCAGAAAGTTCAAGACCTGTGTTATAGGCCCACCAAGACCACAATGACTCCAAACTCTTCTTTCTCAAATCCCATCAACTTGTTCTTCAAGATGAAGAAGAGGCTCTTGAGTACTATTTCTGAGGTAGCCCTTTCAGTTGATGGAGGCCAAAGAGTTCAGTGGAAAAAGTTTTGAAGTCTTGCAAGAGCTGACTTCAATCTCCATCTCAGATCTGGATTTCTGTGGAACAGATTCTCTAATCTCCAATGGGCTGTGTTCTGGTAGCTGAATGAAAGTTTAGTTCCAAAAAAATTCAGAAACACATTAAAAAAATTTAAGCTACAGCCAAGTCAATTTAATCAGAAAACAAAGTTCCTGAAATGTAAGACATCTAAACATAGATATAGATACACAGATACACGTAGTATAGATATATAGATGTGATAATTTTGGTACTATGTATTGCATTGATAAAAAAGATAATTGAGCATCAATACTGAATACAATAAAATGAAATTGTAAATGAAAAATTGGTTAAAAATTACATATATAAAGAAATAGAAAGAAGAAAGAAAGAAAGAAAGAAAGAAAGAAAGAAAGAAAGAAAGAAAGAGTTAGTTCTCTTTTAGCTCCTAAGGGCTGTTATGCACATTCAACCACCAGAATAAGAATGTATGAAGCTCTTCCAAGGAAAGTGGTAGTAACTATCAAAATTTTTGATGAAGATGAATTTACCTAATACATTGTATTAGGTACATAGTATATACAAAGCATTGGGCAGTAAGAAGAAAATAAAAGTATAAAACACAATTCCTGTCATTCTGTATGTTATAGGCTTGCCTCAGTAGACATGCACACCCTAAAAAAGTAACTGAAAACAAACCTATACTGTAAAGCATGTGAATAAATAGAAATATAAATAGTATGAAAGACATATACAGAAGAGAGGACATAGGAAGTATAAAAGGGTTTATGACACTAAAGATAAAAGAGAAGAAAAAGGGGGAGAAAACAAGGTAGGAAATATACATTAGACATGCTAAAGGGGTGCCTGGGTGGATCAGTCGGCTAAGCAGCGACTCTTGATTTTGGCTTAGGTCATGATCTCACAGTTTGTGAGTTTGAGCCCTCCATTGGGCTCTGCACTGATGGTGTGAAGCATGCTTGAGATTCTCTCTTTTTCTTTCTCTTCCTCTGTTTCCTCTCTCTCTCTCTCTCTCTCTCCCTCTCTCTCTCTCAAAAATAAATAAATAAACATAAAACAAGAAAAGACCTGCTAAGATATTGGAAAAATATAGGGCTCCCTGGGGGCAGCTGTAGACCATTTTGCTAAATATTAAGATGGTTTGCACAAGAGCAGTGTAATAGATAAAATGGAAAAGAGAGAAAGAGAAGACCTAGAATGTCACATGATACAGGCTCTAATGTGCATATACAAACAAAACTCAGTGAGAAGAATTAATGAAAAGGAAAACCTACCATTTATGATGTAAATAAATACCCTAGGCAAAACACGTATCAACAAATGTTCATATCTATTGAAGAAGACAATGAAACTATAAAACACTCTTGAGGAGCATGGAAGTAGACTTGTACAAATGGAAAGACATATCATGTTCTTGACATATCATGTCATGCAGACATATCATGTTCTGCAAAAAAAGATTTCAGTTAATGCTAAGTTAAATTATAAATGCATTGTGATCCTAGTTTAAAAAAAAAGACTATTTTCCTGAAGTGACATAGTTGATTATAAAAGTGTATTGTAAAATTAATAATATTCAATAATAGCTAGAATATCTCTGAAAAAAGAGGAATGGGATGAGATGAGGGGAAGCTAGCTCTACTATAGAGTAAAACATAAACTCTCTAAGAGTAAAACAATGTGATAATGCTACATGGATTGGCAGACATATCAATAAAACAGAATTGAATATCTAGAAATAAGGCCAGTGGCATATGGATATCTAGTGAACTTAATCAGCAAATCAGTGGAGGAAAGAAAAATGCTTAATGAGTGATGTTGCGGTAACTGGATATTCATGTCATTAAAAAAAGATTTAAACTGAATTTTTTTCTCACACTGTAGAGCAGGAAAATTGTCAGTGGACACATTTAAATGTAAAAATTGAAAACACAAATATTGAGAAAAAAAGCATGGGTATACGCTCTATAATCTGGAAAAGTACAAACAAGAAGCAATAAAGAAAGAGATTAATACATTTGATAAATAAATATTTTTAAATATGGCAAATATAAACAATAAGCAAAGTGAAAAAGACAAATGATGAATAAAAAAATATTTGCAACATATATGACATAGATTGGTGTTTCTAAAATAGAAAGACAATAAATAGGCAATTATCTAATATGGAGGAGAAAAGTTCCAATAACCCTATTGAAAAATGAGCAAGAAATATGAATATAGATCTAACAGAAGAAGAAATACAAATGGCCCTTTAACATGAAAATATGCTCACATCATTAATAATAAGAGAGTTATTTAATCTGTAGATTAAAACTACAGAGATACCATTCTCACCCATCAGACTGTCAAAAATTCAAAAGTTTAACAATATATGCTTCTTGGTAAGGATTTGGAGAAACAATCTCATACATTGCTGATGAGAATGCAAAATGGTACAACCACAGAAGACAGAATTAAGCAATATCTAATAAAATTACGTTTCTACCATTTGAATCAGCAGTCTCATGTCAAGAATTGAAATGCAATTACACTGAGAGTCCCCTCTCCCCATAGGCACAAGGCTATTTATTATGTCATTATTTTTAATAGCAAAAGAATGGAAACAACTCAAATGCTCATCCAATAGGATACAGACTGAATAAACTATAGTACATCTACACAATGGAGTGCAAACAGCCTCAAGAAGCAACAAAGATTATCTCAAATACTGTTATGCTATCATATAGAATCATGTAAATGTTTTACAAAACTGTGAAACAAAATTACTAAAAAAATAAAAGTAATTCCTAAGAGCTGAAAACAAAATGAGACAAATGAACTTTACTGAGTTGTGATACAAAGATAATTATTTCAAGTACTTTAAAAACATATAACTTGACTCTTCCATGAAAGGATATAGTCTCAATAGTAAAAAAAAAAACTGCAAAGAAATCTTGATCTGTTTTTGGTATTAATTTATATCATCATTCTGAACTGTTGTATGTGTATGTAGGATATAAAAGTGGGCAATAATGTTGGAAATAAAATTTTTGCCATATGAAAAGAGAGACACATATGTAGAATCAGAGAACTTAAGTAAAAGCCCTATAATAATAAATTTCAGTTGAAGATATCAATATAAATTTATGATGTACTTTCTTTAAAATTATGTATTTTTTACTGTTGTCCACTAAAAAGATCTAGAAATAATGACCAGGCAAATGGATACCCTTACTTCCCAAACTTTTTCTCTGGCAGTTCCCACCATAGCAAACTATGGTATCTAGGAGAAATTGCTAATTATATATCTAGGGCAATAAATAACATTTTTCATTTTGGAAAATCAAGGAAGTTATCAAAGCGTGCTGGAGTTTTATCAAAAGAAACCTCAAAAGCCAACTAGAAAAGGACTCTTAAGTAACTAAATGTAGGACAAGTTGAGTATCAAAATCCACTATTATTTTCATGAAATTTAAAGCCATCATACTTTTTTAAAATAATTCTAAATACTAAAAGTTAAAAAGCAGCTCATTGGTCACCATTGGAAGATGCTAGATGAACCAGTACATACTTCTGAAAATTATTAATGGAGCAAGCTAAGCATTTGTCTTGACTTTCCTGTAAACCTCAGGGTAACCCAATAGCTGACGATGGAAAGTTAACCTTTTAAAAAGAATTATAGTTAATTGATAAAGAATACTCCAATCTGCAACCTCTAATGAAACAATGGACCAAAGCAACACCATCAATGACTGTGAAGCCTTGGGTGAAAAACTGAATTTTATAATGGCTTCATCAAGCTCATGACCGCTGAGCCTACTGATTAATCTCAACACTTAATTCCATCTGAGCTAATGAAATATGAAATTCTCACCATTATGAAGTATTCTTGTCAAAAATTTGAAGCTAAATCTGATCATAACCTCCAAATCTAATTATTAAGTTGAACCATATGAAACTGTATATACTTGACAATTTTGACCTACAAAAATGTAATTTCATTTGGCTCAACACAACACCTAAATAAAGGGGGCATAGAAGCATGGTAAATTAAATTCAGTAGTGAAGCAATTAGCAAAATCCAGATGGTATAAATTACCCAGTTTCTGCAATAACAATAAAACAACAATAAAAATTTTTAAGATCTTTTTTTAAAATTTTTAACGTTTATTTATTTTGAGAGAGAAAGACAGAGTGTGAGCAAAGGAAGGGCAGAGAGAGGGAGACCCAGAATCTGAATCAGGCTCCAGGCCCTGAGCTGTCAGCACAGAGCCTGATGCAGGGCTGGAACCCATGAGCGAGATCATGACCTGAGCCGAAGTCAGATGCTTAACCAACTGAGTCACCCACACGCCTCCCAAATTTTTAAGATTTTTAAAGGAGGGGAGAGAGTACTTATAGACTAAAAAAGACCTGAGATTTATTTATGAAACACAAAGTGTGGACTGTATTAGGATTCTGATTCAAATAATCCAATTGTCAAAAGAAAATAAGACAATTAAAAAATTTTTGAAATTATTTGGATATTTGATGATAATAAAGAATAACTGCTGATTTTTTCATTCTTTAGTGTCATTGTGGTTATTTTACAAGAGAGTATTATTGTTTGAAACTATATACTAGAGTATATTAGAGATGAAATTCAATTAGTCTGAGATTTGCTTTAACACAATCTAAGGCGTGGAGAAGAAAGAAGATGTAATTATAAATGAAAAAGGTTTGCAAAGTGTTGGTAATTATGTAATATGGGTGCTGGCTGGTAAATGAGCATTTGTTAAACTATTCTTTTGTCTAATGTTATATATATGTAACATTTTCCATCACTTAAAAATTTGGGGAAAGAAGATTTAGATTCTAATCATCGGAGAGTCATTGAAAGTCTCTCATTGGGGAAGAACAGATTCATCAAATTATAAAAAATGACACCCATTCTGCTCTTGCATTCTTCTATGATACACATAGGAGCCCAATATAACTGCAATTCCTTTCAACCTGACTGTTTGAAGCCCAAAGCAAAGGTATCTCCAAAATGAGGGGGTGGCAGACATACTTGCCTTACAGCTCTTTTTCCAAAGAGAGAAATGAAAGAAAAAAGTCAACATGCAGGTCAGATCTTTATGATTCTCTAATGCCCCAACAGATCAGCAAGAAAAAGGTTTTCCAAATAAATTGATGTTGTATAACTCAAAGACAGGAAAGGTTGTGCAAAGTTTGTGCATATTTTTTTGAACAAAACTTTAGAAGTTAACCAATTTAAGCTACCTGAACAGAAAGTTAAAATGATATATTATTTTTTCTCTTTCTCTCTAAAGGAAATAGTTCCACACTTACAATAATGTAAGGCATATTAACATATTCTCTGTACAAACTTGTTTATGCTGTTAATTTTCTTAAGAAAGCTTTTTTCCCAAGGGTATAAGCATAAACTTAAGGCTTGGTGTGACTTTAATTCTATTTATTTTAGGTTTCACACATGGCATACAAGTATTTTCAAGATATGATTCCTGCCACCCTTGAATGTGGCAGTTTCATTTTCTGTTTCTCCCTACTAACCAGCTCTCTCATTGTGAACACACCGAAGTTGGACCTCAAGGATTTCTGCCCCATGATGCCCAAATCATTGTGTAAATCCCTTCTCTTCAGTGTAGGCAGGACCTGTGACCTGACTCTAACCAATGTCATATAGCAAAAAGATTGTATGACATTCCTGTGACTAGGTTATGTTATAAGACAAGGTGGGGTGACTCATCACTCACATGATTAGACTGAAATATATATGATTCTGTCTTGCAAGAATTCACTGGAGAGACTTTCTTGTTGGCCTTGAAGAAGCAGGTTTCTATGATGTGCATGGGAGAGGCCACCTGGAAGGGCCCCTAGGTTTTCAGAGCCTTGATCTTTCAACCATAGGGGATAAATTTTGTCAACAACTATATGAACTTGACAGAGTATCCCAGGCTCCAGAAGGGAACACAGCCCACCTGACACCTCAGTTAGTCTTGTGAGATTCTGAGCAGAGAATTCAAGTTGGCCATGTCTAGGCTGCAGGTCCATAGGAACTGATGATAATTTTGTTTAAATATCTTGTTTAAATATCTTCTCTTGTGTCTCCAATTCTTGCCGCTACCCATGCTGCCACCAACAGCAGTTGCCCTAAACTTACATCTAATATTGGAAATATCACTCTATATTATAATTATTTATGGCCTGGGTCCCCCATCAGACATTGAGTTTCTCATTTATTCATGCATTTATTCAACCTTTATTTCCTGTTCACAGCAAACTAGATATTATGCCAAGTTCTGAGGAGATAGACTTGAAAAGTCTTTTCTCAAAAGGCAGAGACCACCCCCCCCTTATTCATCTTTATGTTTCCTGATGAGTGCTGCATCCAGAACATAAAAAATGGGGGGTAGGCGAGGCTCTAGGTTAATTTGCCAAAACATCAGTTTTCCAAAGACAGTTTGCTTAGTAACCAATTTATCAAAAACTGCCAAGCACCTAAAACTGGTCTTTCATGCCATTTCACTTTGAAAAGCAGAGATGGGTTCAGGGTTTAAGCCTACAGAAACTGGGGAGTATTTAAGGAAAAGTCCATCCCTTGAATTTTGAGCGATGTTTGCATTCTATAATATGAATACCATCAAACATTGATATTCAGCCAACTGAAACTCTGTGGGGAAAAGACTCTAGGAAAGCTGAGCAAATTGATCATCTGGTGAATTAACTGCAGTAAATTGGATTGCAGGTTATTATTCTTATCTCTTTGGTACAAACAATAAAAACACCAGTGATTTTCAGGAAGACAAGATCCTTGAGTTGAAAGACCTGGAGAGACCACTCATGGAAGGGATAGGACATAAACTGAGCTTTGAAAGAGAAGAATCTGAATGAAGGAGAAGAACTGTGGAACAAGCTACTTATTTACAAAGGACAGTGAGGCTACTTTTTCACCAAAGCAATTAGGTCCAAATTTAATGTATTACTTATTATAAATATTAAATTGTTTTATTATTTACTTATAGGACACACAATAATTTTTTAAAAGACATTCACAAAGAGATTTATGGTTTGGAATGTTGTTTGAAGGGCAAAATTCTAACCTTAAGGAGAACTGCATTTTTTTGACAGTCCACTTTGGAGGATTTAGAATGAGACACTGAGAGACACTGTATTCTTTGTAAGCAACATGTTTACTTTAAAAGTAGAAGTAAATGCAGAGACATTTTTTTAATAACAATAACAAAAATACTACAAAAACACATCCGCCCCTTACTTTGTTGTTTGGTCTTACCAATGTCCTACCTGTGTCTCTGATGACAGTATCACTAGTTGTCTTTATTGCTTCTTGATTTCTTACCTATCATCGGACTTTTGTCACTTCATAAAAAGAGTTCAGACTATTCCTTTTTTTGTTTTATTTTGTGTTTCTTATTCTTTGAAATTGTCTGTAAAGTTCTGGAATTATTCCTTTCTTCAATGAGTAGTAGAACTCATTTACATAACCATTTTGGCCTGCTGTTTCTCTATCACTATAGTAATATTCAGATTTTCTATTCCTTTCAGGGTGAGTTAAAGTTTTCTTTTTTTTTTTTAATTCACCTAAGCTTTAAACATCTTGGATAAAGTTTTTTTTATAATATCTTTAAATTATGGGGTGCCTGGGTGGCTCAATTTGTTGAGCATGCAACTCTTGATTTCAGGTCAGGTCATGGTTTCACGGTTCGTGGGTTCGAGCCCCGTGTCCAGCTCCATGCTGACAGTGCAGAGTCTGCTTGAGATTCTCTGTCCCCCTCTCTCTCTGCCCCTCCCCTGATCACTCTCTCTCTCTCTCTCTAAATACATAAGTAAATATTTTAAAAATAGTAATAATATCCTTATATTATGTATATAGTTTCTACAGCATATACAGTTATGACCCCTTTTAATACTAATGATATACCTTTGTACTTTCACTCTCTTTTTATTGGTCAACCCCTTCCTGAGGGGTTGAACCATTTATTGCTAGTGAGCTATAAATATATATATAATAAAATAAATATATATATACATATATTTTTTCTGCCTTGAAGTCTTCTGGTTTTAATAAAACTAACCCAGCATCTTTGTTATTTGTTTTTGTATTTGTCTTTTATATCATTCCTAATTTTTTATGTCTATTTCTATAGATCCTTATGTTTTAGGTGTGACACTTGTAAGATATATATATGTCTGTTTTCTACTCTGAAAAAATTTGCCTTTCTTTTTTTTTTTAATGTTTATTTTTGAGAGAGACGCAGAGCACGAGCAGGGGAGGGAGACAGAATCCAAAGCAGGTTCCAGTCTCTGAGCTGTCAGCACAGAGCCCAACGCAGGGCTCGAACTCACAAACTGTGAGATCATGACCTGAGTGGAAGTTGGTCACATAACTGATTGAGCCACCCAGGCACCCCAATTTTGCCTTTCAATTGGAAAAATTAGTCCTTTTTCCAAATACTGACGTATTGGATATATTTGTAGTACCACAGTTTGTGCTTTGTATCTGTCCTGGTTTTCTCTTTTGTTTATTTCCTTCTTTTGTTATTCTAAAAAATCTTCCCCATTTTTTGTTTTAGTAGTTTTTCTAAAACATTTTATCATGTATACTTAATGAAGATAAATGGCTACAGAAGTGCACATCTCAGACCTTTGACTGTGAGGAGCATAATGGACCCAAAGTCTCAGTTTCCATACTCAAAACTCCATCACTGCAAGTGCACAGAGGCATGACCAAGTGTGGTGAGGATACCAAGGCAGGTAGGTCTATTTCTAGCTGGTATAGGACTCTTTATTATTATTATTATTATTATTATTATTATTGACATAGGACTCTTCTGAAAGAAGAGTTTGCTATCCAGCTCAAGGAGTTAACATCAACCGTTCACAATTTTTTTGAACTGCATACGGTCTGATTTTTCCACCAAAACCACACTCTTTCCTTTACAAAATTCAGAACATTTATGGTCTCATGGCTCTCCCAGTCTCCTCTAGCTTCCCATATGTCCTCATATATATTTCCTCTAATAAACCACTTATGTGTCTAATCCTGTTTTGGAGTCTGCCCCTCAGAAATCCTAGACAAATAAAAGCGGTACCAGAGGTAGTTCAAGAAAATAAGTGGTGTAATGAGGATTTGGGGGTGATTCACCTACCATCAAGTGGGCAAAGAGGATAACATCCTGGTTGGCTAGAGGGACACAGATCATCACTGCACATGATGGTAAAGAACCCTAGCCCAGTATTCAGTAGACTCACCGGTATTGAATTTGTCTAAGACCTCCTATACTGGCCTCACAACCAAACTCTAGCAGCTTTACTTTTGCTTTGTCAATACTATTCCCCTCTTTTTTTTATAATCCAGTATTTTTTTCTCTTGCCTAAGTCCTTGTCTTGATAGTCTGCCATAATCCTATTTTTTTTTCTAACACCGAGTCCTCTATTTAGCTCTAGCAAATCTGCTCACAATCTCTGATGATATGGTTTCCATTACTGAGAAGCCTACCTACCATCTGCCTGGTGTTATGTTATCTCACTAATCCTCACAACTCTGCCAGTAGTTATTATTACCACATCTAGGCTGAGAATCAGTAATATTCAATTAATGGAGGGAGAGTGTAGCATTACCTATGTTCCCATTTACATAGGAGATGAGTGACTTCAAGGGAAAAACCTTAAATCTTCACTAGTAAGAACATATATACAATGTGTCCAACAGACTGAGAAGTCAGTGTTAACAGAGCCAATTTGTAGAGATTATAAAGCCACCGAAAGAAAATTCATCAAAAGGAAAGAATGAATGTGTGACAGTGAACCCAGCTCATAAACAATGCATAAAGATCATAAGGAAGAAGTAAGATAAGGCAGAACATGGCAGCTGTTACCCTGCCTAGTTCTTTTGGAAACACACTGGAGGGGTATGTGCTTCCTGGAGAGTAAGGGAACTATAGATGTTCATTGATAGAACTGGCACAATGTAATCATTGGGGACCAGGCAATCTTACTGTGGGAATACCACCCACTCCACTGTCCCCAGTCAAGTAGAAAATAAATAATACAGAAGGAAGAACTAGTCTCTTCATTTTGTAAAAAAGCATGGGAAAGGAGGTATGGGGTCTAGAAATGTGCACAGAGGAGTAGGAACAGTTGTGGAGTTTCTACAAGTCAGCACCAACGTATTGGCTGGGAACTGCCTCAACTGGTGGTAGTGGTAGAACTCCCTCTCTCTGGGCAACAGACATGTCCCAAAAGCAGATTTCCCACTATAATGGCACCAAATAGTAAAGGTTGGGGAAAAATTCCTTCATTCATCCAATAAATATTTATTGAGAAGGTACTGAATGCCAGGCACTGTGTTAGATCTCTCTATTGACTGGCAATGAGGCAGCAGAGGTGTTTGGGGCTATTAGCAAATAGAGTGAGAAAAAGCAGCTATCTCACTAAACTAAGTGATACTTTTTGACCCAAAAAGCCATATTGTAAAATCCTATTTCACCAGCCTTCTTCTTTGCATACATTCTAATCATAGTCTCAATCCATTTACCCAACAAGTCCATTCCTTATTGGTTTATTAAAGACTTTTCTTTGAGGGATACTAACCTTTCTATGATTAAATGGATTAAAACTAGCCTCTCCTTGTCTGTTATTTGCCTTTTCCATTTATTTGTTGCAGAAGCAAGCATTTACTGTTCTGTGACCTGATAACTCTTTATACACACCTTTGTTGCAGACCTAACCTCCTTGTTTACAATGTCTCACCTTTAAGGCTATGGAAACAATGCCAGACTTGAAATCAGGATATCTGGATTATGGTAAAAATCTTCTAACATTACTAACACTGTGATCTTGGATAAGTTATTTTAGACTCACATTAAACTCTACAGTATCACACTGCTAGGTTTTTAAATATATAATATCTGATTTAATTTTTACAACTATTTGCCATTGCCAATTTTTCAAATTAAGAAACAGTCTCAGAGAAATAAGGTAAATTACCCAGATATACATGGCTAGTTAATGACAGAGTTGGGAATCAAAGTCAGGTATGACTCCAAAGCCTATGTTGTTTTCTTAATATGTGCTTCAGGATTCTCATGTAACAAGGCACACACATACATACAAAAAGATAGTTAAATTGAAATGTGATCCCCAAATCCCTCAATGCTCTGAGGTCCCATTATTCAAAGCATCTATTGAAA
Organism: Cryptoprocta ferox; assembly: GCA_028646485.1. Classification (NCBI taxonomy): domain Eukaryota; kingdom Metazoa; phylum Chordata; class Mammalia; order Carnivora; family Eupleridae; genus Cryptoprocta; species Cryptoprocta ferox. Next base: position 120,050,242 of record CM053576.1, on the reverse strand, counting down.
ACCAGCAACCATGAGACACCCTTGGGAGCAACTGACTCTACAAGCATTGGTTCCACAGAGGAAAGCAATTAACAGCAAACAACAATGAAGGGAATGATATCTTCATTTTAAAAACTGTTCAACACTGACTTGGAACAGGATTACTCCAAAGAGACTAGAATAAATTCTTTTTATGACAAGTTTTGCAATTTCACTGTGAAAAGTACTTAATGTATGGCAGATGTATTTTATACACTGTTGGTGGGAAGCAAACTGGTACAGCCACTCCGAAATACAGTAGGGAGTTTCCTCAAAAAGTTAAAAATGGAACTACCCTACAGTCCAGCAACCCTACAACCAAGCAGTTGAACTACTAGGTATTTACCCAAAGAATACAAAAATACAGATTCAAAGGGGTAGATGCACCTGATGTTTATAGCAGCATTATCAACAATAACCAAACTATGGAGAGAGCCCAAATGCCCATCAACTGATAAATCGATAAAGAATATGTGGAGATGAGATATATATATATATATATATATATATGCGCACTGTGTATATTGCACATATGTGGAATATTACTCAGCCATCAAAAAGAATAAAATCTTGCTATTTGCAATGACATGGATGGAGCTAGAGTGTATTATGCTAAGCAAAATAAGTCAGTCATAGAAAGACAAATACCATATGATTTCACTCGTATGTGGAATTTAAGAAACAAAACAGGTGAACATAGGGGAAGGGAGGGGGGAATGAGGAAAGCAAACAATTAGAGACTCTTAACTACAAGGAACAAACTGAGGGTTGCTGAAGGGGAGGTGAGTGGGAGGATGAACTAAATGGATAATGGGTATTACGGAGGGCACTTGTGATGAGCACTGAGTGTTACATATAAGTTATTAATCACTAAATTTTATTCCTGAAGCCAATATTATACTATATGTTAACTAGAATTTACATAAAAATTTTAAAAAATCATTCCCAAGTGAGGTTCTTTTCTTGCAGCAACTTAGTCTTATGACATTGTCATTGTTGAAGAACCTCATTAGATCTTCAGTATTTGAGGGTTCTTGTGAGTTAGTAAAGTGAAAAAGAAAAAAGAAAAAGCACATCAGAAAGAGTTATGAGTCTTCCCCAGAGTGTAAAATTTATAAATAGACTGGCCACACACTTAAGGAAAACTTTAAAAATATATCTATTGCTGACTATTCAAAAAAGAACCTATGTTGAAAATTTAAACCTGACACAATTTGTTGAGCAAATAAAAATCTATCTTTTTTCCTTAAAGCTGGGGCTAGAAAATTCACGTTTCCTACTTCTCTATTAAAGTTTCTGAACCTCACTTAATGTGAATTCCTATGACAAATAGAGTTACATGTACATAACATGGTGTCATTTAAAACTCCCTCCTAAAGGACTTAATTCTCCTTCAGACTTGTGAGCTATTGAAATGGAGAATGGTTATGGAAAGCTTCAGAGAAAGTATACATTCCAAGAAATAAAAGGGAAAGGGGAAAAAATCATCAAGTTCGTGTGCAGTATAAATTCCAGAAGAGATTCTAATTAAGATTTTTTTAAATTATTCCTTCATGTCCTTCAAAGCCAAGAAGACCAGGGGTGTGATGTGTTTGCTAGCTTGTTTATACCACCTCTAACATATCACTACATTGGATGCAATGATAACATTACCACCACAAGATGACCATATGCTACAATAAGATGACCACTGATATTCTAGGTAAATATGATTGGCTTTAAACACCCTTCAGAATGAAGTTTAGAGTAAAAGTGCAGCAACTGCTGTCCTATATTTTGCCACTTATTGCTCAAGTGTATTTGGAATGGTATTTCTCTTTCATTAGGCTATTTTGGAAAATCACCCTGATTTTACCTCATGAACCATAGTCACAGAGCTGCTTTTGATCCCTTATGACATTTGGTTTTATGAATTAGGCTTTTCCTAATTCTACTTAAAAAAATCTGTTGTGATTCTCCCAAATGCCAAAAACGAAAATATTTGTAATGATGTTGCATAACATTTACCTTCCAAATATCAAGCTTAGAGTATACAAATCATGACAGGGCATAAAAGTACCTCCTTATTATATGTGTGTGCGTATTTCATATTCTTTCAGAAAATGCCATGAGGTGATTTTCATTGCATATTCAAGTACTATTTCCTAAGATAACATAAAATTCTAAATATAGAAAAGTTGAGCCCTGAACAGAATCCATCTTTCTGAAATCAAATACCTTTCAAAATAAAAAAGGAGTAACCTTCAGCATCATCACTGATTCTTCCTTCTCCCTTATATTCCTTATTGGATATAATTATTTTATTTTACATCGGAAATGTCCAGTGGCCACATACTCTCTCTCATGTTTTATTAGAACTATTTCAAGTACTCCCTTACTAGCCTTCTACCCATCTGTTTCTCTCACTTTAGTCCGTTTTCTTTATAGTACTACCAGAGTAATCTTAAAACTAATGGGTTTATATCCATGATTGATACCATTTGCTAATTCCTAATCAATTGTATGGTAAAAAATACAAAATTCTTAATACAGTGTCTCTCAAAGTGTGATTCACAGAACAATCACATCAGAATCTTTTAAGTTTCTTACTTAAAGAGGAAAACGATGTATATTCCTGGCTCTAGACTAGGGCTAGCAAATCAGAATCCTTGGGTCTGAGTTCAGTAATCTATACTTTAACCTCTTACTCAGAACGAATAAGTCTCTTGGAAAAAAAGAGAAGGTATAAAAAGTTATTTAAGTTTTAAAGAATTTTAGTATCTGGAAATAGTAAGAATGAAGAATCCTGAAAACAGTGACCAAAAATTTCTAAAAGTACTAGATAAATGAGTGGATTAATATTAACAAACTTAAAGGATACTCATGAAGCCTCGGGGGGTGGGGGGAGGGAGAACATAGATCCAAAAAGGTGAAACAGAGTGAGAAATTTGATCACAAAGATACCATAAAATCAAACCCAAGTCTCAAGGGAAAGAAAGAGAGGAAGGAAGGAAGGATGGAAGGAAGGAAGGAAGGCAGAAAGGGAGGGAAGAGGGCAGGGAAGAGAAGGGAAAGGAAGGGAAGGGGAAGGGGAAGGGGAAGGGAAGGGAGGAAAAGAAAGGAAAGGAAAGGAAAGGAAAGGAAAGGAAAGGAAAACAGAAAGGAAAGGAAAGAAATAGATGGCAAAAATACTTCTTTGTCTTAGCTGTCATTCTGAGAAGAAATAAAATCATTCATCCTGAGTATCCATAACCATTATCTAGCTCTTCATGTAAATTGATGGCTTAAATTCACACTATTTGCTTGGAACAAAATATAAAGGCAAACTACTCTTATAATGGACACAAATCTGTAACATCACCAAAGGCAAATCTCTTTCAGAAAAAAACACTCTCAATCCAAGCAACAAAAGACTCACATAAATAAATTTCGAAATATGAGCTACCAATGAAAAGCTATAAGACACACAAGAAAACAAAGCATCATAGTGAAAGTAATTATTAAAAATGTTCAGAAAGACTTTAAATGTAGATATTTAGGGGCACCTGGGTGGCTCAGTTGGTTAAGCATCCAGCTCTTGATTTAGGCTTAGGTCATGACCTTATGACTGTGAGATAGAGCACCAAGGCAGGCTCTGTGCTGACAGCGCAGGGCCTGCTTGGGACTCTCTCTCCTTCTCTCTCTGCCCCTCCACCGCTCTCTCTCTCTCTTTCTCAAAATAAATGAATAAACATTTTTTAAATGTAGATACTTAGAATCTAAAACAAATGTTTGTAATTATTATTTCCCACTGAATGAAACAAGAGTTACTTGGAGAATTGGCTGAGCCAGACCTGGAAAAGAAAATATAAAGCCTGATCTTAGAATACCTTGTCCTATCAGAAAGCAGTGAAGCTGCTAAAGATTACAGTAGTCAGGTCAAAAAGACTAAGGGAACAAGTGAGGAGGCTCAATGTCGGCCAAAGATGGGAAAATTGGGCACAAAAACAATAGCTGCAATGGAAATATCATATAATTAAAATCTGTCAGTTCATAATATTTAAACAAAAATTCATAAGCTGCCTATGAAGGATTCTAGGCAACAAACAAATTATACCGAAAACCATTAAAGAAAAGAATCAGGAATTGATTAAAAAATACAAATTGTACATCAAGATAACCAAATAGTCAATATGTTTTTAAAATAAATATTCCATGTAATAAATGAAGCGACACCTGGGTGGCTCAGTGGGTTAAGCATCTGACTTCGGCTCATGACCTCACAGTCTGTGAGTTCGAGCCCAACATCAGGCTCTGTGCTGACAACTCAGAGCCTGGAGCATGTTTCAGATTCTGTGTGTGTCTCTCTCTCTCTGCCCCTCCCCTGGTCGTGCTCTGTCTCTCTCTCTTTCTCAAAAGTAAATAAACATTAAAAATGGAATAAGGAATAAAAGATTTCATATATCATCATTTTGCAACTCTTAATGAAATAATGAATAGGCAGTGATCATCAATGGTTGTTAAATCATTAGAAACTCTGAAAAGGAAGAATCATATCTTTCATGATATCTCAGCCAATCCTTCCCCATCATCATGCCTTGGAATTTATTACTAATAATTGCAGCCCCTTCATAATCTCAATTTTATGCATTTCTCTGACCGCCTCTTCCTATCTTTTCATCTCACCACTCTACTGAAACAGTTGTTGTCAAAGTCACCAGTGACTTCCACATTGATAAGCACAGGGTCAATCTTTGTTCTTCATTTTGGCTTATCAATTGTATTTGTCACAGTTGATCACTCTCTCCTTTATTTGCTATTTCTTTCATTATATTGTATTGAATTTCCTCATATTTCACTGGTTGCTCTTTCACGAGTCCCCTATCTACTTGACCTCTTAACCTTGTGCCCAAGGACTCAATCTTTTGCAGTCTTCCCTTTTCTATCTATACTCACTCTTTTAATGATCTCATGTCTTTTATAACTTTATTTTTTTTTGCAGGAATTTGTCTTTTTATTGAGTATAATTGACATATAACATATTAGCTTCCAAGGCACAACATAATGATTCAATATTTGTATATATTGAAAAATAATCACAATAAATGTAGTTAACATATGTTATAATAGTTATGAAATTTTTCTTATGATGAGACCTTTTAAGATCTAGTCACCATGATGTACATTAAATCCCCATAACTGATTTCTTTTTTTTTTTTTTTTGATCAGTGGTTTGATTTTTTTTTTTAACTTTATAGTTTATTGTCAGGTTGGTTTCCATATAACACCCAGTGCTCTTCCCCACAAGTGACCTCCACCATCTTTTATAACTTTAAATACCACTTTTTGTCAACAACTTCCAAATTTATATAACCAGCTCAAATTGTTCTTTCAAAATCCAGGCTCGTATATAAAACTATCTATCCAATGAAAATCTGATACACATCTCAAACTTAGCATGTCCAAAATGAACTCTTGAATCTTCCCCCAAAACCTATCCTGCCCACAGTCGTTCCCATATAAATTAATGCATCAATCCTTCAAATTGCTCAAGTCAAAAATCTTGGGATCACCTTTGGAATTGCCCTTGACTTTTCTCCTCTCATTTCCTATGTAAATTCTTTTTAGCTCCAAGCTGTCAGCACAGAGCCTGACATGGGGCTTGAACACATGAACCATGAGATCATGACCTGAGCCAAAGTCAGAGGCTTAACCAACCAAGCCACCCAGGTGCTCTGCAAATTCTTTTTTTAAATAAATTCTTTACAAAAACAAGTCCATAATCCAATGTTTTCTCACTACTCAGACTATTACCACTGATCCAAGCACTATCATCTCTTGCCAGCGTTACAGCAACCTTTGTCCACTGCAATTTATTAGCCCAATATTAATCAAAACAAAAACTGAAGCCCATACAATGGCCTAAAAGATCTTACCCATTCTGTACATTCTTACCTTTCTGGCCTGTTCTACTCCTCTTTCACTTACTCACTCTGCTCCAGCCACGTTGATCTCTTTGTTTTTCCTTGAACACAACTAAGAGCCTTTGAACTGACTAATCCTCTCAGCCAGAAATGCTATTCCCCCCATTATGTCAAGGTTAATGTCCTACTTTCTTCAAGTCTTTGCTTAAAAGTCACTTTCTACATTAGGCCTACTGATATCCCCTCCAACTTCCAATTTCTTTACTCTATTTTTTCCTTTATTTTTTCTTATAATACCTATTAGCTTCAAACATCCCCTATAATTTAATTAGTACATTGTTTGTTGTTTGTACTCCTTTACTGGAGAAACTCAACAAGAGCAGCGGTTTTGTTTTATTTTGTTTTCCAAAGTACTCCAATATTCAGTAAATGATTCAGTAAATGCTTGTTGAGTGAATGTATAAATAAATCAGTGAATCAATGAACATATAAATGAATAAGAATTTATATTCCTCAAAAACATCATAGAAAAGGAAAAGACTAACCACAAAACATGAGAAGATATGTACAACACATGTAATTATGGAAGGCTTAATATCATAAATATATTTTTAAAATAAATACTTTGAATAGATTAGAAAAAGATAAACATCCAATAAAAAAATTGGCAATAATAATATTAATAATAATAGCAGACCTTTCCTATAGAGGAAATGTAAATGGTCAATAAATAATAAAAACTTATTTAGCCTTATTAGTGATAAAGGAAATATAAATTACAGACATAATAAGATATTACACATCTACCATTAGGTAAAAGTAAAGTTTATTGGCAAGGATGTAGACCAATAGGAACACTGAAGCAGAGATTAATTTGGAAAATAATTTGGCATTATCTGTTAGCGCTGAAAATATCCATACCTACAATTCAAGTAGGAATATCCTAGAGATAAATCTCTACGTGTTCTCTAGGAGACATACCAGAATTTTTATAGCTTCATTGTATATAATAGCAAAACATTTAACTCAGCTTCACTATCCAAAGACTGGATAAATATCGATATTCATACCATGAAATATTTTACAGCAATGAAATGAATAAACTGTGGCTTTGTGCATAAACATATAAGATAAAAAGAAGTGATATGAAAGGTTAACTAGTATTTTTATAAAATTTACAAACAAAACTAATTACCTAAAGATAGTCACATAATACATTATTTTTTTTTAAACATGAGAATGCTTTAAAAATTAGGTTAGTAGTAATTCAGGTAAAGAGCAGGCAATGTGATAGGAATTAGATACACAAGTAGCGTCCAATTATATTAGTGATGTTCTCCTTCACAAATTAGGAGGTCTTTTAGGTTCTAGCACCAATTCCAGTGATGGGAGGTGGCAGGTGGTGAAGAGTCCTCTCACATCAACAACAAATAATTCTTTGAACACTGGATGGGTGTCCTACAATTTAACTCAATCCTAACACTATCTACTTGGAGATAAGATCAGATACCACAGGTTTAGGGCTCAGTCCTACAAGACTGTCCTCCCCTACTTCAAATGTCCACTGAAAACCAGGTTATTACCTGTGCTTCTGACCAATTGGCTATGGATTGGAGGTTCCCACAACTTCCTCCTTGGGTTAGATTAACCCGCTAATCCTTAGAGCTAATAATACTTCTTTAATTCAGGTACTGTGCTAAAATTTGCTTTACTTTCTGTTGAGAAAGCTATCTGATACAGAATATTTAAGACCAAATGATCTAAACAAAAAGAAAGTTTAATTGAGGCAAATGTTTGGCATGAGATTAAATTCAAGCATGTTTATATAGATTATAGATATTTTCTGTTGTGTTTTACTGATAGTCAAAATAAAAAATGATTCCCTTGATATCAAATTGTATTTATTCAAAGCCTGTATTTACTTATCTGGTATGTAATCCTTTAACCCCAAGGCTTGTGCTATTATCAAAAATTTGTAAATATGTTGAGAGAATTGCATGACTCATAAGGCATATTTATTGTAGAAAGCACTGTTAGTTTATGAAATGTGCTGGTTATTTACTTTGTCAGTTATCTCACTATTTTTTTCTCTCCTTTTCTGGAAAGAAAAAAAACATAATTCAATGGACTGAGAGTCAAAGAAAGTTGACACTGGCTATTTCTAATTCAACCAAAATGCAAACTTTGTTTTTTCCACATTTGAGGTGACCTTTAAATACATTTAGTTTGATAATTATTGCTTTAGTATAAGATACAAGATCATTCTTGTTCTGGACCTTCTAACTACTCTAAGCTCACCCCAACCATATGCCTTCATGCACCTCTCATTCTAGTTAATGGCTTCCATTATGGACTCCCCTGTCTCAAGGCCCAATGTCATCCATCATTCCCAATCATGTAACTCAGAATATTGAATCCTTCATCATTCACCCTTCTGTCTTCATTTACTAATCCCTGACTCAATGCACATTCCTGCCACATTTATCTTTCATTGTGTCTCAAATCTAACAAGCGTGTTATAGACTGTATGTTTGTGTCTCCCAAAATGTATATGTTAAAACCTAATCCCCAGTAGAATGGCATTTGGTGATGGGGAGTTGAGGAAGTCATTAGGTCATAAGGGCGGAGCTGAGATAAATGGGATTAGTTTGTTACCTTAAAAGGAGACCTCAGAGAGCTCCCTTGTCTTTCTGTCATGTGAGGAAACAGTGAGAAGACAGCTATCTATGAAGCAGGAGTGGGATCACCTCACCAGATACCTTATCTACTGGTAGCTTGACCTTGCACTTCTCAGCCTTAAGAACTGTGAGAAATAAATTTCTGTTTTGGTTATAAGCCACTCAGTCTTTGGTAATTTGTTACAGTGATCCAAACTAATAAGACAAAGTCTATTCACATAAACAGAATTTTGCACATGTGATCTTTCTGATTGAAAAGCCTAAAAAAGTCCTACTAATCTCTGAACACCCTCCTCAAATCAACATACCTTTCACAAAGCCTTTACTAGACAAAATAAGTTGCTCTCTTCTTTGAGCTCCTGTTGCACTTTGTGCATGCTATTATTAACAATGTAATTGTTTGCTGAAGTGTGCCTCTCCAAGTGCCATGGAGCAATGTCTTGTCTTTAAATCCAAGCAAGTAGAATACCTGCCTTGGCCCCACTCTTGTATAGGACGCTTCTCCCTTGAGTGTCTGCTTGAAAATTCCCTCTTTAGTGTCAGAGTGGGCAGTGCTCTCAGAGCCCAGTCCTGAGCCCTGATCTGAACCCACATGGGCTAGGTCCCATTTCTTCCTTTTGGAGGGAGGGCTTTCTGGTTTTTACCCCCCCAGCATGACACTGAACAAATGTCCTAAGACTCTCACTTTCCCATCTTGACTCTGCAGTTAATTTTCCCTATGATGGCTTTAAATAAATTAACATGAACTTCAATCTCTTTATCCTGAAACTAGAGGATTGAATCCTAGATAATATTTGAGAAATCTTTCAGATATAGGAATTCGTCTACCACTCATCTCTCTAATAGAGCAAAACTTCATTTGTCAAAAATTAACACTCAACCATATTCTTAGTTGTAACAATAATACTAAGGGCTGGAAATGAAACATGTGCCATAATACTTAAATTAATAAAACAAAAATACATGGTATATTGTGTTTGTATAACGTGTATATTCAATAATACATTTCCTAGGATTGTTCCCCTTGGTCATCTAAAGTGTATTTTTAATGATTTATCATTAACTATTTGGAGAATTTAATTTCATTTTAAGATTAATAAGTTAGAGCATGCATTACTTTATGAGACTGACACGCTGCCTACTGTGCTAAGGAGGCAGGTAGGCATGCATTATTTTAAAAAATATGCAACGCTTCACAAATTTGCAGGGGCCTGATTCATCTTCTATCATTTCTTTTTGTATATGTGCTGCCAAAGTGAGCACAGGGCATGCATTTTTAATAATCATATGCATTTTCCTTTTATAAGGACTCTAATATCTTATATTTAAAATTGACACACATAGATATTAAATATAATAAATAAGAAAAATAGCACTTAATTCTGAAATTTATTAGGACAGAAAAACAGCTACATTACCAACACATAGATAAATAAACATGTTGAAAACATGTTGATGGAATTGGTTATAAGGTAATGTAAAACAACGGAAATTTCTAATACTAAACATGCTGTTTTATTTAACAATAGCAATTTAAAATTATTAAATAATAATTTTAATAATTTTGCAATTCATGCTTATAATTTCTGTATCTGTATTCAATAATTTAAAAGAAAAACCAACGTGAGAAAGAAAAAAGTGGAAACAAATTGGAAAGATACAAAGACTAGGAACTAAAAAGTGAGCATGAGAAAAAGGAGGAGTACAAAGAGGTCCCATACAATCCCTATGTGTATTCTTCTCAATGTATGAACATGTTCATTCTTCATAACACTCAACCTAAGTTGGCAAAATCAACACATGATAAATGTTTTCTTATAAGGTGCTTGATAAAGTAATTGTGTTGAAGATCAAACAATATCATTTATATATGGTATGTAATATGACTGTATTGTATATATGTGTATAATTCAAGTTATATTCAAGTTAATTTTCAAGTTTTTGTGTCATACAGAAAGAAAACCTGTAGCTCTGAGAAAATAAAATTGATCTCCATGAGTTAGTAAATGATTGCAAATCAGTTATCAAAATTCCCTCTTTGCCCTCTGTGCAGGTTGCCTGGCTGGCAGAACCTATTACCATCACCAGAGTGTTTCTCCTACCTCTCAAAGTTTTGCTACCATTCACTCAGCCCTTACTGCGCATTGGTGGTAGCTTGAGATGATGTAAGCAATTGTAAAAACAATGGGGACTGTTCAGTTCTAAAGGAGCTGAAATATTTAAAGGTTTTTATGTTGCACACAGGGTTAAGTTGAGAGATCTTAATGCTTCAGTTTCATTAGTTTCACAGAGGAAACTTTGCTTCTTCTTGGTTGTTAGAAAATGTGTCCTTTAATTGTGCAACTAGAGCAGTGACTATTCTCTATTCTCAGGATCTTTTGTCTTTAGCAGCTAACAGTTCTACTTTGTCAACTCATTTGGATATTGCCCTTCAAAATCAGGTTCCTATTTTGAACATATACATATATATGTATATAAAAAAATATATATATATATATAATTTATATATAACATAAATAATAGAAAGAAAAACTAAATACTATTATATATAATACATATAATAATCTATGTGTGTGTGTGTGTGTGCATATATATATATATATATGATCTTTACAGCAATGATTTTTAAGGCTAATGTGCTCAGGGTGTCTTTTACATATAGATTACCTTTGACATTTCTCAATCACTTAGTAGCACCAAAGAATTTACTCTCTCATCTCAGTCCTGTAATTCATGGTACAGACATAAAATAAAAAAGGCTGTTAAGAATATTTAGCATGATTAGTATACTCCAAATTTATCCAGCATTGCTCAAAAATATTATGAAATCTGTCTTATTTGTCAAGTCTTCAATGTAAGAAGGTTCTAAAAAACAGAGAGACAGGCTTATCTTTCCCTCTGAAGGTGACTGATTTTATTTCACATTTTTTAAAATGTTCACATAAAAAGAATTTAGTTATTATATGTGCATTTTTACGATGTGAAAGAGTTGACATAATGACTATCAGCAAGACACTTCTAAATGACCTTGTCCCATGGTTGGAATATTTGCTATTAAAAGTTATTGGGGTGGGGTACCTAGGTGGCTCAGTCTTTTAAGCATCCAGCTTTGACTCAGGTCATGATCTCACCATTCATGGGTTTGAGCCCCACCTCAAACTTTGTGCTGACAGCTCAGAGCCTGGATCTTGCTTTGGATTCTGTATCTCCCTCTCTCTCTCTGCCCCTCCCCCATTCTCTCTCTCTGTCTCTCAAAAATAAATAATATATATAATTTATTGTCAAGTTAGCTAACATACAATGTATAGAGCATGCTCTTGGCTTCAGGAGCAGATTCCCATGATTTACCACTTACATACAACACCCAGGGCTCATCCCAACAAGTGCCCTCCTCAATGCCCATCACCCATTTTCCCCATCCCCCCCCCATCAACCCATCAAAATATATAGTTTTTTCTCTATATTTAAGAGTCTCTTATGGTTTGCCTCCCTCTCTGTTTGTAACTTTTTTTTCTTTTCCTTCCCCCATGGTCTTTATTAAGTTTCTCAACTTCCACATATGAGTGAAAACATATGCTATCTGTCTTTCTCTGACTGACTTATTTTACTTAGCATAATACCCTTCAGCTCCATCCATCCATCCATGTTGTTGCAAATGGCAAGATTTCATTCCTTTTCATCGCCTAGTAGCATTCCAGTGTGTATATGTGTGTATGTGTGTGTATGTGTGTGTGTGTGTGTGTGTGTGTGTATACCACCTCTTATATATAAGATATATATATATAACACCTCTTCTTTTATCTATTTATCAGTTGATGGACATTTGGGCTCTTTCCATAATTTGGTATTGTTGATAGCACTGCTATAAACATTGGTGTACATGTACCTCTATGAATCAGGACTCCTGTATCCTTTGGATAAATTCCTAGTAGTGCTATTGCTGGGTCATAGGGTAATTCTATTTTTAATTTTTTGAGAAACCTCCACACTGTTTTCCAGAGTGGCTGCACCAGTTTGTATTCCCACCAACAGTGCAAAAGGGTTCCCCTTTCTCCACATCCTTGCCAATATCTGTTGTTTCCTGAGTTGTTAATGTAAACCACTCTGACCACTGTTAGGTGGTATCTCAATGTGGTTTAGATTTGTATTTCCCTGGTGATAAATGATGTTGAGCAACTTTTCATGTGTCCGTTAGCCATTTGGATGTCTTCTTTGGAAAAAAAATGTCTATTCATGTCTTCTGCTCATTTCTTCACTGGATTATTTGTTTTTTGGGTGTTGGAATTGGTATGTTCTTTATGGCTTTTGGATACTAACCCTGTATCTGATATGTCATTCGTATATATCTTCTCGCATTCTGTTTGTTGCCTTTTAGTTTTGTTGTTTCTTTTGCTGTGCAGAAGCTTTTTATCTTGATGTGGTCACAATAGTTCATTTTTACTTTTATTTCCCTTGCCTTCAGAGATGTGTCAAGTAAGAAGTTGCTGTGGCTGAGATCAAAGAAGCTATTGCCTGTTTTCTCTTCTAGGATTTTGATGGTTTCCTATCTCACATTTAGGTCTCTCATCCACTTTGAATTTTGTGTGTGTGTGTGTTTGGTGTCAGAAAGTGGTCCAGTTTCATTCTTCTGCATGTTGTTGTCCAGTTCTCCCAACACAGGACAGCTTTTCTAAACCTGATTTCCACTGAGAGAATGACTTGGAGTTTCACCTTAGCCATCAAAAGACGAATATGTTCATTCCTTGTAAGGAACCCTCCATCTGCATTCCTGTGCACTTAAAATGTATCCATGGTTTACTAAGCCCCCTACAGAAGAAAGTTGGCAAGTCACACTGCATTGAGGATAAGAACTTATTTATATCAGCTGGTGGCCTTGTAGGGAATTAAGAAATAACAAAATAAAATAAACAAGATAGTGTTCATCTACATGTAAGTAATGCTTATGAAATGCTACAAGCAATGCAGCCTTAAAAGGATGCATCACAGACATGCTTACTGGGATACTAAGTATTGTGCTGCAGTAAGATATTTGAGAAAGACTACACCGATCCAAACTTAAGATGGAGTGTTGATTACAGTCAACAAAGAAAAGAATTGTGCATGCAAAACATGAGATGTCTTGTGGCTCCCTTTGTAAAACTCCCCTGTGCCTTTTCCTTTTGACATTTTAAATTATAATTTTCTTAGGCCAACTTTTCTCTCCCCTCTTGGTGCTAAGTTATGATATCACAGTGTTAAAATTTGAAACTGCATGTGCTTCTAAATGCTGGTGTAAGAAATCTCTTAAATATGGAAAGGATAAAACATTTCTCTCCGTACAGTTGCAGAAAAAAGTATGTATTTTTCTGCCTCATACAGCTAGTTTTGATAAAGTGGTGAATGGAGAACAACATCTACAAGAGTGTTGATCTTGTACTTCTATGAAATATATGTAAAATATATAATCTATTCCATGTTATGTTATTGAAACTGTCCTTGGAAGTATTATTTGTACAAAAGGATTTTTTGAGATACCTGGACTTTAGAGATTATTGCTCTGCTCTGAGAAATATAACCTGTTAGCACTCCAAGTTTCCAAATGTGATTATTTCTCAATATTTCAATGATTATTTGATCTGGTAATAATATCCAAATTGGCATCCTTGTTTCCTGAAAGAATAAGTAGTTGTGAGGCTTCTTTTTTAGGCAGGGAGAGCGCTTTTGGAATTCCCTTTCCTCTCTTTGATACATACATGTCACAGTAATACTATAAATGCTGAATTTTTATTCAAACAAGGAGTTCAAGACTTTGCCTCATTTCAGTTAAACCTGGTATAAACCAGGGCATTCTGAATTACACAGTAACAGAGACAAAAATCCTGACACTATATACTTTTTAAATGCTTGGGGGAAATAATCATTTTTAGCTAATAATATATTTAGGGAAGACATACTTAACATCTTTCTTGAAGCCTGGATATTGACTGAAAAACAACACATTTTGAACTTCTCTCTCTGTTTCAACTTGAATTCCCAACATCTATTTGTAAAAACATGTTCAAATATAGCATGCCAGCCCATCATAGGAATCTGCTAATTTACAGATGAGCAGATTAGAGAACAATAGGGCTAACTAAGAAAAGTATAATCATACCTAAAAGAAAAAGGGTAAGATTTTAAGCTGCTAGGTACTAATTTCTGGTATATGACCTAGCAGTTGCTTCTGAGTGAACACAATTAATTACATATGAGATTTTGTCTAGTTCTAACACTAAGGAAAAGAATTCTAACATATTAAAGAATAGATATAGTTAAAAGGAAGAAGAATCCCTTGCTGTCTTGTTCTTAATGAGTCTTTTAGTAGGTCACTCATAATAATTATCATTTTTACTTTGCTTTTCTTATTTCAAATAGTATAAAAGACAAATGATTGAGTAGATGTGTACAGGTTCATGCTCAAGAGTCAATTAACAAAGTTTCTATCATGTATATCTTCTCTTCCTATCATCTAATTTTACATTGTACTTTACTCACAACTATTATGAACTTCCACTTATAAAATATCTCAATTTTACTAAGCATAACATTTCTATAAGCCTATTACCTTAAAGTAGATTCTGGCATCCATGTAGCATTCTTGATCCTTTCATAAAGTGACATTTACAAGAAGAAAATACAGGTGTATAATGAAATAGAGTAGGAAAAACACTTCAGCCCTCAATCAAAATAAAAAAATTTTTAGAGATAAAGAAGTGATTGTCATTTTAATTTCTTCTTTCTACTTAACTACAATGAGGAAGGATAAGATACAATTAGCTAAACCAAATCCATATTTCAAGTAATCAAGGAGAGTCATAAGGGAAATCAATTGTCCGACCAGCTTATAAGAGATGCAATTGTGTTTTCACATGTTAATTTAAACTTATTGAGCTAAATCATCCATTCAACAGGATTGGAACACTAAATAAGGAAAGGCCTTTGTGGAGTGTGTCTAGGAACTAAAGCAGCAGACACATACAGAAATAACCATGATATAACCCGTTATGACTGGCTATAGTGATAAAATTGAAGAAAACACTACAGGAATATAGAGGAGGCAGGCATTAGATTTTTGGCTAAGGGTAATGAGGCAAGGGTAAGAAAAGACTTTAAGGTGATAATGTGTTCTACTACCCTGACAAATTATCCTTGCTATGACGAATAGGTTAATCGAAAAATTACTTCTGAAACCATGTACTGCTCCACAAGTACTAAGCTCTTCTCTCATCAAGATTTAAGAAAAGTTGGAGAGCTAAACCATACATTCTTTTATAGATACCGACTGCTGATTCAAGTGGAAACTCCTTAGTGTAATATCCAAAACTGCCATTATCTGACTTTAATCTATATTATGCTTCACCAAGTCACTTTCCACTTACTACACTCCAGGAAACTGGAATTTTGTGGATGTCCAACCCCTGCATATAATTTCACAGTTTCCTTTGCCTAAAATGCCCTTTCCTAGTCCTATTTTTGTCATAATTATCAATTTCTCATTCCAGGCTTAACTCAAATACTATGTTATCCATCTGTGTGGATTAAGGATGTCATAAATTCTTTGTTACTCCCCTACCAAGAGATGGGGTCTAATGTCTGTTTATCCAATCCCTTAAATCTAGGCTGAGCTTGTGACTGTCTTGACCAATAGAATACAATAGACACAATACTGTGCCACGTTAGGACTCGGTCTTTAGGAGAAATGTCAGCTTCAGCATCCTCCTTCGTAGTACACTCAGGGGGAAGCCAGCTGCCATGTACAAAGTCCAACTACCCTGCCATGCTGGGAGGAAGCCTGAGCTAGGCATGGGTAGTGGCCACCCTGAAAGACAGAGATGCCTGGCCAGCCCCCAGCTGTTCCAGTCATTGCCACTGAGGCTCCAGATGTGGGTAAAGAAGCTGTCTTACACTAAGAATCTTTAGATGGCTGCACTGCCAGCTACCACCTTACTGCAGCCCAAGATGTATCCTCAAGCAGTAAGCTTGAATGCAAGCAAGAATGGCCCAGCTAAACTCGGGCAGCTCATAGTAAAGTTAGACATAAGAGTAAGCGGTTGCTAAAAGCCACTACATTTTGGAATCGTTTGTCATGCAGCAATTGATAATTGGAACACTATGCAAAAGTGTATATTACAAAACTATGGAAGATCAGTGGTGGCCAGGACTTTGAGAGGGGGAAGGAATGGATAGGTGAGGCACAGGAAATTTTTGGGACATTAAAACTCTTCTGAATGATTCATTAATGGTAGATACATATTATTATACATTTGTCAAACCCATAGAATATACAACACTAGAAGTAAACCCTAATAAAGTGAGGATATATATATATATCAAAGTGTCTTGAAGAGACTAGAACTGTATTTGCTTTTCTTGATAGAAAAATAAAAACATATTGCTTATTCTCAAAAAACATACAGGTTAGCAGAACCATAAATGTGTGAGTAAACAAATTTAGTAAAGTTAGATATGCTATAATAGAAGTTTATATATGCCACAGTGGGGGGAAAGGATATGGTGTGGTGGAGGGTAGAAACTAGAGATGCTACATACCTTCCAAAGTATGGGCCAATCTTAAACAATAATTGCATTGTGTCCTGTACAAGTTATAAATGTCTATCTTGACATTCATTTGGTTAAAAACTTGTTTATAATTATCTGAGTCCAGAAAAGTAAAAGAAAAAATAGGTAAGTTTAAAAATACAAACACTTTGTACTCCACTTCATATTTATCATAAAAATTGTACTCCTTGGTATTTTACAAAATCAGACACTCCAGAGAAATGGCTTTTTCCAGTTTGGCAAACAAATTCCCAATCTCATAACCTACACAGAATGAAAGCATTCACCCAAAAGAGGCTATCTAACACAGAGGGCTTTGTAGAATTTTGGAAAGAGTGGAGATACCTGAATTCTAATCCCGGTTATTCAGCTTTCTTGGGTAATATGACATTGATCAAGCCACGTGTTCTTCAGGTCTCAGACACCTATCTCAGGTGTCCTTGTAAAACTGACTTCGCAAGGATGGTGGCAGTTGCTCTTGAAATCATAAACATAAAAGTCTCTTAAACCTCTGGACTTCAGGTCAATGTCAAGTGTAATGTCAAATTTACTATCCTGAGATCATTAGGCAGATAGAGAAGGCAGGGCTCTAGTTCCAAGGACTTCTAAAAAGTATATTCACTCACATTAGAAGGAAAAGCAAGATGAACCACAAAAAACTCTACAGTCAGTCTTGGTAACCTGAATTCATCTATCCTGACCTTAATAAACGTAAGGAGGATATGTGGACTTCTCACATATACCCCGCCCCCATGTTCTCAGTACTTTGCAAAGATTTTATAATACTTTACTTTAATATATGTATATTAAACCACAAGGGACTATACAATGGCTTTGTAAAGAGGTTTTAAAGTGATGATTAAAAGTTGGACTGAATATAAAAGAAAATGCTATCTGACTCATTACTTGTTTCATGCCCACTGGACAGATTTCTCCATCGGGCCTGCGTTATCCAGGAAAAAAGTGTCAGAGAATTGCTTTATTAAAAAGGGATCTTCTGGGCCAAAGTTAAGGCAATTGTTCCCCATGGCTAATGTATCCTCCTCACAAAAGCGTTCCCCAGGATATTTTTATATCACTGATTCCCAAATAAAGTTCTTCATGTTAGACTTAGTCATAAAATAATTTTTGGTGGAGAGGGTAGAGTAAGAGGTCTTAAAACGTTTCTAAAGAACGCAAAGTTGTTCTTTCCCTTTTGTTTATCATGTTCACTTGGTATTTAATGTTACCCCGGAGTTTGTTGCATTTAAAGTCCATTTTTCCTAAATAATAAGTTTATTTTCTTCTGCTTCATCATTTATATGTTTTCTATATTCAATTATATATTTTTATAAGAGAGGTTTTATTTTTTCACATTATTAGTAATATGAAAGTTGTTAAAAAGTAAAGCTTTAAATAGGACCTTCAGTCAGAAATATGGTTTTTATAACAGCAGAATGTGTAACAAATACTTTAAAACAGAACTTTAGTATATACAATGCAATCTTACGATTTGCATTAACTGCAACAACAAAAATTGCAAATAACACCAATCTAGATGAATACAATTTGAAAATAAAAGTATTCTAAAACAAGAGTTTAAGTTCTTTTATGTTTAATATAAACATATACTACTAGTAAATATCTCTGATATTGGATTTGCTTAATTTTATTACATTAAACTCATGTTAATATGTACTTTTAAAGTTTCTAGTTATGTAAGTATATTCAAATTATTTAGTCATGGAGATAATAATTCCTTCAATAAGGAATTTAAAAGAACTAATGCAGACCAAGTACATACCTGCCTGACAAACAGTAAGGTCAGTATTAATGAACACTCTTTAATTAAGGTGAGCTTTAAAATTTTTTTAATGTTTATTTCTGAGAGAGAGAGAGAGAGAGAAAGAGAGAGAGAGAACGTGAGTGGATGAGGGGCAGAGAGTGAGGAAGACACAGAATCCGAAGCAAGTTCCAGGCTCTGAGCTGTCAGCACAGAGTCCCACGTGAACCCGGAGATCATGACCTGAGCCAAAGTCGGATGCCCAACCAACTGAGCCACCCAGGTGCCCCTAAGGTGAGCTTCTTAAAATTAATTTACTGTTTTCTCTTCCAAATCTGTTATTGTTACACATGCAAAACCATTTTAGACACTTCACAAAAAAGATTTTCAAAGAACCAATAAGCATGTGAATGTCTTAAAATCTTCAGTCATGAGGAAATGCAAATTAGAACCACTGTAAGCTGCCACTATTCCCTCAAGAATGGCTAACGTGAAAGCAAATGTTGGAGAGCATGTGGAGCAACTGGAACTCACAAATATTGCCAGTGGGGATGTAAAATAGTACAACTCCTTTGGAAAACTGTTTGCCGTTTGTTAAAACATTAAACATAAATCTACCCAATGACCCTACAGTTCCCCTCCTAGGTATTTATACAGGAGAAATGAAAATATATGCCCACCAAAGGCCCTGTACAAAAGCTTTATAATAGGTTTGTTAACAGAGCTATCGTCTAGTGCATGGATAAATAAGCTTTGCTATACTGCACGATAGAACAAATACACAGCAATAGAATGGGAACAGATAATTAATATACATGACAACATGGACAAATCTCCAAAGCAAAAGCTGAGTGAAAAATCTAGACCCAAGAAAGTATATACTGTATTATTCCATTTATATAAAATTCTAGAATAAGCAACACTAACCTGTGCTGATAAAAATCTTGGCAAGTGGTTTCTTCCCGGTGCACATATGTGAGTGGAGAAGGAAGAGGGTGGTGGGTTCTCTCCATTTTTTGAACTTACCAGAAGCTTGTAATTGTTTTTTGATTATAGAGAGAAAGGTGGTTGTTTATTTTTGTATGTGAAGGCTCTTATTAGGTTTTGACTTATATTAGTCAATCTTGTTAATTTTATCCTTTGTCATGTTTAATATTTAATATAAGTGTTCCCTTCAGTGCTTGAAGTATGAATCACCCAGTGGTATTTAAAAAAATTTTTTAACATTTTTATTTATTATTGAGAGAGAGAGACAGAGAGACAGAGACACAGAGCATGAGCATGCGAGGGGCAGAGAGAGAGGAGGAGACACAGAATCTGAAAGAGGCTCCAGGCTCTGAGCTGTCAGCACAGAGCCCAACGCGGGCCTCAAACTCACGAACTGTGAGATCTGAGCTGAAGTCAGATGCTTAACCGACTGAGCCACCCAGGCGCCCCTACCCAGTGGTATTTTAAATGGGCCTTTCTTTTTTCTTCATACTGGTAATAATTACTTTAGAAGTCTCAGGGGGAAAAAAATCAGATTTGTTTTTTTAAAAGTGTGTATAACTCTTGCATCTGTGTTCTACATAAAATCAGTCAAAAAACTTTTGTAATTTATTAATATATATGATCCTCTAGATATGGTTAAATTAAAACAGGGATATTAACTGTTTCCCCAGATAGGGTGGGGGGAAATAGTTATAATTATTCAAATGTACCCAGTGGATTTACATTTGCTTGTTGACTGCTTTTATCACATAATAAAACTAAAGGCTTTTTGCATCCAAATGCAATAGAAAATCATCTTTACTAAGAAAAAAGTAAAAATGTGAATTGCTACATGTGGTAGGGTCTTGTTGAAATGTTTTGGCAATTTCTAACTCAAATTGACTGAGGCTTACTGAAACATGAAAACATTTGCTGAGGGCAGAATATATTCTAGGTAACATCAGGACTTAGCACTTTGGCATAAGTACATGTTAATTCAAAATACATAATACCCATTTACAAATGGGTGCATACACATCTATAGTATCAAAACAAAACTTATTTTCCAGAGATTTTTTCCACCATTCCATAGTGCAGTATGCCAAAATAATATTTCCAGTGTATCTTTTTAAAAATTTTTTTGTTTATTTATTTAGACAGAGAGAGAGAGCAGGCTCTGCACTGTCAGTATAGAAACTGATGTGGGGCTCAAACCTATGAACTGTGAGGTCATGACCTGAACTGAAATCAGCAGTCAGATGCTTAACTGACTGAGCCACCCAGGCATCTCAATTTCCAGTGTATCTTATAATTAAAACAAACATCTACATTAGCTGGAACCTCCAAGGAAAGTATTTATTATAATAAAAATAAATAGACCATAATTTGATAAATGCAAACCCATGTGTGTTCATTTTGCCAGTGGCAAAATTATGTCATGACATCCACTGCTTACAGGACAAGCTCCAAATTCTTTTCATTACCGTTTCAGGTTCTTCTAATTCCAGCTTCTATCCTTTCTGCCTTGCGTGTCTCTCATCACTTTCTAACATAAATAAGTTCTTAAATCTAGGAGACTATTTTCCTTACTTGTCCACTCACTGGTTTATTCACTCAATACATATTCATTAAGCCCCCATCATGTATCAGGCATGGTTTTAGGCACTGGGAACACAACAGTGAAATGACAAACACTCCTGCTGTTGTGGAACTCACATTCTTGTGAAGTCAGGGGAGACAGACATAAAAGAATAAATTTAAGAAATATATGAAGTATAAGTCAGAAGCCAAGAATTATGGAAAAACTTGACAAGACTAAGCGGCAATCAGGAGTGTGTGGGAAGCGGAAACAGTACAACTTTACCTGACTCAAGCCCTTGGCTACCAGTAAAGCACTCTGCGACTTCTCCAACCTGCAGTCATTACTCCACCCATCCTATGAACCACTATAGCACTGCTTGACAATCTGCATCACTCAGTTGGCTTTTCTCACATATCTTACATTGCCACAGGCAGCAGAGGAAGCTACAAACAGCAGCATTAGGAGAGGAGTCTGGGAGTCTAGTTTTAGCTCTTTACTCATCTGGGTGGTTTCCTCATTTTTATTTATTTTTTTAAATGTATGTTTTTTTGAGAAAGAGCGTGAGTGGGGGAGGGGCAGAGAGAGGGGAACAGAGGATCCAAAGTGGGCTCTGCGCTCATAGCAGTGAGCCTGATGTGGGACTCCAACTCATGAACCGTGAGATCATGACCTAAGACTTAGAAGTTGGACACTCAACCAACTGAGCCACCCCGGTGCCCTCGTTTCCTCATCTTTAAAATGAGGGGTTTAGGCTAGATGTTATCTGAATACTTGAGATATAAATTTTTATGGATCTGTTCTTCTCCCCTCACAAGAAATTTCACCATAAAAATCTTTCATATGTGTCCTTCCTTCTAAAGCCATCCACACATGTAATATGCAATAAGCTATAATTTATATTAGCTGATTCATTGGCAAAAGCATTTTAAATCTCATCACCAAAACACTGTTCAGTGATGAATAAATTTGTTCAGACATTCACAAACTTT
Source organism: Cryptoprocta ferox (assembly GCA_028646485.1). Lineage (NCBI taxonomy): Eukaryota > Metazoa > Chordata > Mammalia > Carnivora > Eupleridae > Cryptoprocta > Cryptoprocta ferox. Next base: position 120,027,785 of record CM053576.1, on the reverse strand, counting down.
GCCACCGACTGCAAATATTTCATCCAGTGAGCTCTTATTCTGATTTCTAAGTACAAACTTGGTTCTCAAACCAAGTTCCTGAACTGATATACTGTGTACCATGAAGAGGCAGGGTTTGAGTAAGTCAGGCTGTTCCCCTTCCCGACGGTTCACTACCCCAACCCAGACAGATTAAGAAAGCCCCAAAGATCTTTCATCCTCCACACCAGGACAAGCTTGGTACTTAGATGAGGAATGAGTAAGAGGCAGGGCACCTGGGTGACTCAGTCGGTTGAGCGTCCAACTTTGGCCCAGGTCATGATCTCACAGTTCATGGGTTCGAGCCCCGTGTCAGGCTCTGTGCTGACCACTAGCTCAGAGCCTGGAACTTGCTTCAGATTTTGTGTCTCTTTCCCTCTCTGCCCCTCCCCTGTTCACACCCTGTCTCTCTCTCTCATAAATAAATAAATGTAAAAATAAAAAATAAAAATATAAAAAGGAATGAGTGAGAGGCTTGCTCCTATGTAAATAAATGAAGCCTCAAGCTGGCCCAACAGACAAATTATGGTGAAAGGGAGAATGGAGAAGGGAAGGGAGAATGGCCCTCATGCCCTACCCTAAGGTGCTGCAAGGCAAGCATGCCAGGGTGCCAGCATACATACCCACTATGTATCTACATCAAAACCCCTGCTATGAGCAAAGGACAACATGGATCTTGTACAAGGGCACTGAGAAGAAGGCTCTGAGGCCAGGGCAACAGGGGCCCCAGAGTGGGCAGTTAAGGTCTCATTCCTGTGAGATTTGTCATGAGCCAAGGCTCCAAACCCCAGTCCATACTTAATTGTTTCATTGACTTCATTTACAAAACACACACTCAAAGACAGAATTATTAAGAATTTCAAGATGGCACCCATAGAGACAACCCCCAAGCACAAGGCTCTTCTGAACGTGGGTTCCCATGTGGCTGCACTGACCATATACTCATGAAGACTATGATGCTCCAGATACAAAAGAATACAACTGCATAACACCATCTATATACAGTTTCTAAAAACTGAGGAGACAAGTTCTTCTTGGAGAAAAGGTTGATTCGGGTGTGGCCCAGGGAAAGTACAAGTTGGACATGGGCTACCTTGTGCCAGAAAGCAAGAAAGAACTCAAAGACTAATAGGAATGTGTCAAATGGACATAAGAACCAGTGTAAGTTGCTCCCATCAGCCACATTTAGGATAAATTGCACATCAAAAATTAGTAACAATAGTTAATTATAATACATTGAATAAATAAAAATCAATGAAGACAATATGACACACATTTAAAAAATGAGAAAGCGAGAAGAGGAAAGAAGGCACAGAGGGAGGAAAAAAAGAAAATCACTTGCTTCCATTGGAGGTAAATATTATTCTAACTTCTTACTCTGAAAATTGGTGATTGGAGGAAAAAAAGTTAAACATTTACCTTACTTTTTTTTTAAATACAGTTTATTGTCAAGTTGGTTTCCATAATACACCCAGTGCTCATCCCAGCAAGTGCCCTCCTCCCTGTCCATCACCCATTTTCCCTTCTCCCCCAACCCCCATCAACCCTCAGTTTGTTCTCAGTATTTAAGAGTCTCTTGTGGTTTGTCTCCCTCCCTCTCCTTAACTATTTTTTCCCCTTCCCTTCCCCTATGGTCCTCTGTTAACTTTCTCTTGTTCCACATATGAGTGAAAACATATGGTATCTCTCTTTCTCTGCTTGACTTATTTCACTTAGCACCCTCGAATTCCATCCATGTTGCTCCAAATGGCCAGATTTCATTTACCTTACTTTTTAAAGATAAACTACAGTACATATAGTTTTGATGTACATAGTACATAGTACATAGGCATTGATGAATGAAAGCCCCCCCCTTTTTTTTTTACAGGGAATCATGTGTAATAAATACAGATGGATTGATAGTACTAAAATGTAATGTAGTCAAGGAAATTATTCAGTCAAAAATCATCAGTGGAAATTACATGGAAGGGGGGGCAGCATTTTCACATTGTACTGAAGTTTCTCCCTTCACATTAGCTGATAATTGCAAAAGGGGAAACTTATTTTTACAATAGAAAGACCTGGTGATTACCACTTTAACCAAGTAATCAAATCTAAGGTTACTAATAGTGACATGTTATATCTCCTGATGTGATACAGTAAATGTGGGAAGAACTCTGCCAAAAATGATTACTTGAACCTAATTGAGCCTTTAGATCTAATCTATAGTTATAGGAAATACAGGGGGTAAAAAAAAAAAAAAAAAAAAGTTAAAGGACACCAGAGGAAACAAGAAGACAAGTCCAAATGCAAACATTCTACTTTCTCTTCTGACTAGAACATGCAACTGATCTAGTCTCTTCAATAATTCATTGTCATGAAAAATAAAATTTTGTGTGAGACATGTATGGTATTCCACACTAAAGGGACATAACCCAAAGTTTGACATGAAGTTTGGTAGATTTCACATTCAAAAAATCCAGTTGTAATAGCCATTTGGGGATAGCAGAGAAGGTTTTAAATATGTCCTAAGCATTAGGGGCGTCTGAGTTGCTCAGTTGGTTAAGCATCAGACTCTTGATTTCCACTCAGGTCATGAGCTCGCATTTCATGGAATTGAGCCCCGCATCAGGCTCTGTGCTGACAGTGTGGAACCTGTTTGATATTCTCTCTTCCTCTTTCTCTGCTCACCCCCTCAGAATAAATAAATAAGTATTAAAAAATAAATATGTACTAAGCATTAGATAATATATGAGAATTGTGGATTTTCTAGGTGCAGTAATAGTATTTTTCCTATCTGAGAAAACATATGATGAACTATTTAGGTGTACAATTTTCTCAGAAATGATTCTGCAAGAAGACTAAAATATTAATTGTTGAAACTTGAAGGAGAGCATATGGATGTTCACTGTATTATTCTTTTAATTTTTCAGTCTATTGAAACATTTTCACAATGGAAATCAGAGGCTTATTAATATAGCTTAAAACTTTCTGTTTAATAATGAAAACCTTTCCTTAAACAAATCTTACAAGGAGCCACGGGAAGTAAAGCAGACAATAGCTGAGCTATTTTGATCTGAGGTTGATAAACTAGGAATCCATCCCTATCAGGAACCCCTCCTTGCCCTTCAAAGAAACCCCTGAAGCATTCAGTTAAAACTCTGTGACTTAGGAAACCATTTCTCATAGTGATAAGAAGAGCTGGGGTGGCCACAGAGCATCAATAACTGAGGACAAGAAAAGAAGTGTGCTCAAGAAAGGGCATAAATAGAGAAGATGACAAGACAAGAAGTTAATATATATTTTACATTCTTCATAAGGCCTGTCTTCTCTTGGGTATATGAGGCACTTAGGTAAACTTTTATGGATGGTATATACAATCAGAAATCCAAACTTTGGAGAGAGGGAAGTCTCCAACACTACATGACATTGTCATCAAAGCAGTGGAGGATTCACTATAAAGCATGGAGTCAAAGTGTCTATCCATTCAAAACATCTCATAAACGAATCCAGATGGAAGTCTGAGGTTGACATGGTCATTTTAAATAAAAGATATCTAGTTTTAAAATCCAACTGAATTGCACTTTAGTTACTAAAAAGTTTTAGACTTAGTGTAGTCTCTTTAGTAAAACAGCCTAACAAGTTTTTATTTACTTATTTGAAACACATTTTACTTTAAGAGAATAGCTTACCAAATGTATGCATATTTTAATTATGCACTGTTGAAAACATAATTAGAGAGTATGAGTTTTAATTAGGTGCTGAGCTTTTATTTTCACTCTTTTGTATGCTGTTGGGCATATGAGGGTGTTTATGATTTTAAAGACCTGACTCTTTCTTAATTGGATTCCACCCATTCTGATCTTTCTTTGAAATAATAAGCCATATCATCTATTGTATACATTTAAATGTGTACACTTTTTTAAAAGACAAAGATTTTCTGAAGAGTTGAATTTGTGAACTTAATTAAATGGAATTTTTTTTCTAGGATTTTTACCTGTGGATAGATGCTTGGATTAAAGTTTCATACATCTTCACCATTATAATAAATGCACAGGAATTATCTTTTGCATAGTAATAAATGGAGTTCCTTAAGAACATATTATTAAAATATGTTTTACAGTCATCTTGATATTTAATAATAAACATTTCCTTAAAAGGATTATCTTTTCTTGGGGTGCCTGGGTGGCTCAGTCGGTTAGGCATCCAACTTCAGCTCAGGTCATGATCTCACAATTCATGAGTTCGAGCCCCGCGTCGGGCTCAATGCTGACAGCTCAGAGCCTAGAGCCTGCTTCAGATTCTGTCTTCCTCTCTCTCTGTTCCTCCCCCACTCACCCTTGTCTCTCTCTTTCTTTCAAAAATAAAATAAACATTAAAAATTTTTTAAAAGAAAATAAATAAAAGAATTATCTTTTCTTAGTATCAACATACTTTCTAAACTGAATCATAGATTTTAATGCAAATAATCAAAGTCTCCTTATGTAGGGAGCAAAAAGAATTGTCTCTATTGGCAACTCAAAATTAGGCAATATTATCAGCCTTTATGAGAGGTAAATACAGAGGGAGGGTAACTAACATTTTCTAAGCGTCAACTGTGTGCCAGATATTTTTATATACATAATCTCACTTCATTCTTATGCCATCCCTAGAAGGTAGGCATTATTTCCCCCTCTTTGGAAAGTGCTTGGGGAAAAAAAGTGCTTGGAGTGGGATTAAATATACATAAAATCTGTCTCATTGTAAAACTTATGTTCTTTCTGAAATATCAACAATCTTCATTAGAAATTAAAATTCAGGGAGTACCTAGGTGGCTCGGTTGGTTAAGTGTAGGACTCTTGTTTTCAGCTCAGGTCATGATCTCACGGTTCATAAGTTCAAGCCCTGCATTGGGCCCATTGCTACTGGTGTGGAGGCTGCTTGAGATTTTCTCTTTCTCCCTCTATGCCCCTCCCCTGCTCTCTCTCTCTCTCTCTCTCTCTCTCTCTCTCTTTTGAGAGAGAGAGAGAGAAATTGAAATTTAGAAAGTAAAATGAGAATATGAGAATATACCATATCTACAAGTACCTGCATAGTTGGTTGCATGCAATGTAAACAGTTTTTATTGTTGGTAAGAAATTATAATGAAGCAAATTGAAGCATCAAGACAGATGTTTTCAGGCTGCCTTAAATATGGAAGAGACCAGGCCCTGTGGAACAACAGGAACATTCTCCCATTCTCTCAAGCTATAAGAGGAAATATTAAACAGTAGTCTGCTTTTATTTTTTTTTCAGAAATGAAAACAGTCACAAATTGAAAAGAAACATATTTCTACAAGTTTATTCAAAAGGGGACTGTCTAGAATATGTCAATAATCAAAGAAAAATTAATTGTGTAAACATCTCCAACATTGCCATTGACCATTACCTTTCCCAAAAATAAATGCATCACCTTTTCCCAAAAATAAATGCATCAAGACTTCCCACTTTCTGTAGTAGTACCAGAATTATTCTAGAAATACTTATTTAGGCTGATCATTTACCCAACATACCACATTACAGTTCCATGAATAACACTATTGATTTTTTAAATAGTAGGTGTATTTTTTAAAGCCAAAAATTAGGGCCAAGAATAATATCAAAAGGACAAATTTAAGCAATCTGTATTTTGACATTTGTAAAATTTGGATAATATTACCTCATTGATTTTATATTGGGATTAAATATGAATAAACACATGAAAGTATTTTGGTGCCTGATACACAATAGATTTTTTCAGTGGGTTGAATGGTTGTCCCTCAAAAGACATGCGCTTGCCCTAATTCCTAGAATCTTCGAGTGTTACCTTATTTTAAAGAAAGGTCTTTACAGACTCATGTTAAGGAACTTGAAATGAAGAGATCATCCTGTATTATTTGGGTGGGCCCTAACTCCAATGACAAGTGTCTGATTAAGAGAAAGAGGACTTTGATAGACAGATGCAAAGATAGAGGCATGAAGATGGAGAAATGAAGATGGAGTGATGTGGCCACAAGCCAAAGATACCCAGGAACTCCTCAAGCCACCAGAAGCTAGAAGCAAGAAAGGATTCCACCCTAGGACCTCCAAAGGGAATGTGACCCTGCTTACACCTTCATTTCAGAAGCTTGGCCACCAGAACTGTAAGGGGAAATTTTTTGTTGTTTTAAGTCACCCAGTTGGTGATAATTTGTTATGGCAGTGACAGCAAACTAATCCAGTTCTCACATGGTAGTTATTAGTTAAGTCAAAGTCATTGCTATGCCCTCCTGATAGGTTAATTCAATGGCTTTTAACTTCAGTGCACATTAAAATTACCTAGTAAGTTGCCAAAACATGGACGTCCAGACCCCATTCCCTGAGATTCTAGTTTAATAGATAAGAGGTAGAGTAATGACATGGTTCTCAGTAGTTTTTAAAATATCCCAGGTAAAAATAATATGGAACAAATGTTGAGATTCACTATTAACATCTGTCTTCCCCAGTAGATTTTGAGCTCTGTCAGGACAGGAACTATATTTGAATTGTTCCTGCTTAACACAGTGCCTGACATACAGTAATGTATTGAATAAATGAATGAATGTCTAACCCTTTAACTTAAATATATTAAAATGTGAGAAATGAATAAAACATGGCTCCTAACCTTAAGCAGTTCTTGAACATAAGAGGAAGAGGAAGGCAGGTTGGGGTAGAGCAGAAAGGCTGTCTAGGAATGATAAAAGTTATAACAAGTAGAATCACATTCAGTTTCAAATAATAGAAATCCTAAACTAACAATGAATTAAATAAATAGAAGTTTCTCTCACACATGAAAGAAATCGAGCTATAGACTAGAACTAGAATAAATATAGAATAAAACTAGAATAAGATTATTATTTAGAATTATCGTGGACCTGAGCTTCTCTCTTGTCCCTCCTTGCTTCTCAGCATACAGCTTCTAATTCATGGCCCAATACAGCTGTCTGAGTTCCAGAGATGACAGGTACACTGCAGCCAACTGGAAGGCTGGACTTCCATTAAGGACTTCCATTAAGGACTCCCTTAATGCACATGACATGACATTTCCACTTCCATCCCAATACCACAGCTTCATCATATAGCCATTTCCATCTTCAAGAGAGGATGAGAATATTGCTTGATTTCAAGCAGTCATGAGCCCAGTTAAGAATTAGTTCTATATATTATTAAAGAAAATGGATATTTAGAGGAATGAATTACTGCCTCTGCCATAATAATTAACTCTAATAGAACAAACTTAGATACTGTTCTATAATAAAGGTCTGTAGTACTTAAGGAGTACAGGAAAAGGAACTAAAATTCCAACTGGGAATATTGGGGAAAGCTTCATTGAAACGGTATCATTTGAGCTATGAAAGAAATAGAACAATGGGCAAGAAAAAAACTGCTCTAGGCAAAGGGAATATTGTGAACAAAAGCACAGATATGGGAAGGTACAGAGTGTATATCAGAAAAAGATATCTGGTAGAGAACACAAAAGGGAGAGAGAATTCTTTTTTAGAAAGAAAACAAGAATTTTGAATCATAGAGACCAAGCTTGAATCAGTACCTTCACTACTTAATACATGATTAATGGGAAGCTATAAAATTTAGGTGAGAATATGAAACACAGTTTGCAAATACATGATAAGGATGAAACAAAAGCCTTGATCAGAAAGGAAGAAACATAATTGTCATACTAAGCACATTGAGTTCATTCTGTTAGGAACAGTGAGGAAATTTAGCTTATTAATAAAAATCATATTATTCCTTCTTTATGGAAACTCCATTTGGTAATTTTAATTATAAGCTTTGGCGAATTTAAAAACAAAACCTATTTGTTACAAATGGGGAAATCTACATACCACCTTGGAATTCTTTCACACCATTTTATTCCTCCTTACAGCTTTCAAACCATCTAGTAGACACATGCAGAAAAATATGTTTGAAAATGACAAGTGAAAGATGTTTTATAAACTCCAGATGGAATTTGGTCTTTACTCAGATCAAATATGAAAAGACATCCAGGCACCAGGGTGGATATCCAGCAAGTAAATTCTATCTGACTTTGTGAATCAAAATTTTCTGCATTATACTAACTGAACTTCAGTGTGGAAGCTCAGTGATTATGCTACTAAGGAGAGGGGAGAAGGGAAAGTGGAAGGAATAGTGGAATGCCACCATTACTTACGGAGAACTACAAAGTGCTAGGTATAGTACCAAATATTTCATATCCAGTGGGTCATTAAACCCAACAACCTTATGACCTGAGTATAACCTGAGGTTCAGTAAAGTTAAGTGTCTTGCCCAAGCCATTGGATGACAAAGATTCCAAATCCAAAGTCTGTCTAACTCAAAGGTTTTTTCTTTTTCCATCCTGGAGATGTGCACTTTTCTTACTCAACCAGTCAATCACTCACTTATTCCCATTTCACTGAATTCTTCACTTCAAATTTATTCCATGCAATTTTTAACCAAAACCTATCTTTCATTTTGCATTTTCCCAGATGTCTCTAATTTCAATATTCACTGATTTACTTCTCGATTTCCAAGTTATCTCACTTCCTGATTTATAATACAACATATAAACATTTCAAAATTTAAGAAAAATTTTACCAATGAAATTAACATGTAACATTTATCCTGTCTTTGAAAGCTCCCAGTCTTTACCATCCTTTGCATAAACAGCTGCTCATTGATTTTAAATTTTGTCCTTTCTCTTTCCTGCAGGTGCTTGCTATGCATCAGTGGAGACTGAAATATATGACAACTCTGTCTGCTCAAGAGAAAATTTCAGATCAACCTTGGCACTAAGCCAATTGTATACCATATAACAGAGAATTTATTTATTCAAAAAATATCTATAAGATGACTACTGTTGACTCAGGAACATATAGTACTAACCAAAATTGACCCTTATTTTCCCATGCTCCCAATCTATCTTTCCAACCCACCCTTCCATCAAGGCAATAGCAAGAAACCAAACTTTGACTACTGCAATTCTTTAAACACACTCCAGTTTTTCCCATTTCTGAGATTTTATTTATTCCTTTCTCCTTACTAAGAAGGCTCTCTTACATCTATCTCACTTTATAGGAATCCCATTTATCGCACAAAGTTCATTGTAGCTCAAAGGCCGCTCTCTCCAAGAGATCTTTCCAACCACCACAGATCTTTCCAACCACCACAGGAAGTACTCTTCTTCCTTCCAATTGCTATGGCATTATATTTATTTCCCCAATTACTTATAATAATCTTCTTATTATATAATTATATAAAGATACAGAAAAATCATATAAATGTGGTGTTTGGCTTAATGAATTATTTTAAAGTGAATAACACCCAGGTCAAGAAATAGAAATTCCTTCCGTGTACCCTATCTTAATCCCAATTACCTCCCTCCTGCCATAGATTAATGTTATTCTGACTGAGTCACTTTTCATATCCTATTTCATATTACTGATTTGAGTATTCATGTCTCCCAACTTGAGTATAAGAATTTTCAAAGTCTTCTTACCTAATAATCTTTGCAATTCTGCAGCTCTATGATAATTTGAGACTCTGTTAAGTGCTATGAAAATAATACACATGGTGTTATGACAAAGAACAGCTGTGATGGCAAGACAGAAGGAAGATAGAGAAGGAGCTGATTACTTTAGGAAAGGGTCCAAAGAAGATACTTCTGAAAGGATGGCATTTCAACTGAATCCTGAAAGAAAAGAAAGAGAGCCATGAGAAGGGCTGGAGGAAGAATGTAACAAGTAGTACAAAAAGGCTCTGAGATAAGAAAGAGTTGTTATGTTCAAGAGAAAAAAAGGAGGTCAGTGTTACTGGAGTGCAGAGAGCAAAAGTTGGAATGGTAAGAAAAGAGTCAGGGGCAGATAGTAGAGAGTCCAATGGCATTATAGGATTTGAAATTTATTACAAGTGTAATGCCATTCAGGCATTTAAACATGATCCGATTCACATTGTTTAAAATATTATTCATCAAAGTCCTGAAAAAATTTCCCTCCTTGGATAGCTTTGGCAATTACTTTTGCAGTCTCTTCCAAGCTCCAACTTCCATTGCCAATCAGATCTTTCTTCCTAAAAGACTCAACTTCACCATAGACTCATAATGCTAAGAACAAACTTGTCTTCTCCCAAGTAACTGACAGCTTCCTCACTTCCATCATTTCCCTGGTTACTTAACTTTAATATTCTGACAAATCCTCCTTTCTCCCCCTCCAAGCCTGGGCAGGGCTCTTACTCAGAAACTTCTTTTTCATCCCCACTGCTATTACCCAAAATCAGGATCTCATATAAAACTCAATCTTAACAACCAAAAAGAACACCCCAATACCATCTATCTTGCTTTGAGATTCTCCAGATTGTCTTATACTTCTTACTATAGTTACATGACATCATTCTCCATATAACTACTTGCGTCTCCCACCTCCAAACATTCAAACTCTCCAATGTGGCCCTTAAAACCCATCCTAGCTATAAAGCTTATCTTGTACTACTCCTTTAACTAAATCCTCCCTTCCAGCCACCTTGGTCTACTTATACTTTTCCTCCACAGAAAATATTGTTTCCCCTTCTTTCCACTCATCAGAATTCTAAACCAAACCCCAGGTCAGGTCCCAATCCATCTGTGAAGGTATAACTGACCACTTTAGACTGATATTAGTTCTTCCTCTGACTTTTCTCTGGAAGTGCTTTTTATCTCCATCAGTCAATTAGCACTTATCATTTTCCATCTTGTATTATTACTATATTTCCATATTTATATATTTTAAATGAAGAAAAGAAGGGAAAACCTTGAATATATCTGCCACTGAGCATAGAAGAGTACTAAATATATAGAAGTACTCATTACATGTTTGGTCTGCCCTCTTGATCATTTACAGGAAATAGAAATAAGAAGCAAGTGTCACTGATTTCTTGCAAAACCAATTCTTTGAGAAAATAAAGTGAGCATCGGAATGCTGCACTCATTCATCAGTTCAGACAAATGCTCAGTTTAGCACATTTTGAGTAATACTTTCTAAATTTTCAATTTTGAATATTAAAAAAGCCAATTCTAATGTACTGGATGAGATACTTCAGCCTTTTTGCCCTGTCATCAAAACTAGATGAAAACTGCATTCTACATCAAATCTAATGATATTAGCCTATCTAACCAATCTTGTCTCCTCACTAATACCCACTCCTGCCCTACTGCCCATCCAAATTCACAAACCAAAATAACTGAATTATCTAACCTGTGATCATCATCTCTATAAAACTGACTTTTCTGTCAGTTTTGAGAAAGGCATGATTCTCAGAAAACGTTTCCCATGCATCATCAGAAAATAGTAGCTGTTGGGAAATTGTATTAAAATGCCTTTTCAGCTGGAATTGAAAGTGTTTCAAAGATGATTAGAGGCTCTGAATATTTGAGAAACAAATGTGCATGTGTTTACTTTAACTATAGGACATACCATCTAAATATAATCTCCCTTGGATTTGTTCAGGCAATGTTTTCAATGTGTAGATATTATAAGGTTACACAGTAGTCTAGCCTTTAATAAATGAAATTTTAAATAATTGTGTCTACTCTCATTGAAATTGCTTTAACAAATAGTATAAGTTTAAAAGATTTTATGCATAGTTAAGATGATTCAGGAGAAAGAAAAAAGCCTAAATTCTCAACCATAAAATATTTTTATCTTGAAGCTAAAATCTTTATGGAATAATAAAGAATATTAAAATCTCCAAGACAACCATTTTATTTATCACATGAATGAATTGAAAGGCTCTAACTCTATACTATACCCATGCAAAGCAAGCAATTATGTATATATTTCCAAGTGAAGAGCATCACTTCTTCTCACAGGAAAAAAAGGGGTGACTAGTAAAATCAGGACTACAAAAAACAAAACAAAACAAACTTGAAAGGCACAGGTAATAACTTCTTTCAATAACATCTTCCTCAATGCAACACTAGGAAGCAGAGGAGACATTTAGGAATGGGCTATGGTAGGACTTTGTATTAGGTGCATAAAAAGGTGCATTCATCAAAATTGATGAATGATTCCACATTAAAGTGAGTCTTTTCTCATCTTATCCTAAACTGACAGAAATGTAGAAAATGTAGGATAAAGAGTTGTCTGGAGATTTTCATAACAGATATAAAAAAAGAACATTTTGCAAACAGCATTTAGGAGAATCACTTATCATCTTTCAGGTCATTAATAAATTGGCTATTGCTAATTATCACAGATTGAAAGATGAGTGCTGTGATGAAAAAATGACAAATGGAAAAAAGATACTCTAACTTTGTCATTTAAGATGAAAATAAGATACAAAAAGGCCAAGTTGCCCCTTAAGCCCTGAAATGAAATGAAAAGACTACCAATTATCTACAACAACAACAATAACTACTACTACTACTACTGATGAACTTTTGGGGTGATACTGGGGTTTAGAGCTGACAGCCAAGAAAGAATTCTTGAAGCTGTCTTTGGTGCAAAAAGATAATTTTATTAAAGCACGGGAACAGGACCTGTGGGCAGAAAGAGCTGTACTGGGGTGGTAAAGAGTGACTGGTTATATGAAGTCGGGGAAGGTAAAAGCAAAATAGAGCCCTCCGGAAGGGCTTTGATATGCTAAAGAGGACTCCTAAGATACCTGAGGCCTAGCTACTGTCAAGCTAAGATTGTTTTTCCTCCAGTAAGGCATTAACATTATGAGGGCAGGGGATTCCTGGGGAAATGTTACCCTCTGTATTTGCCTCAAGTATTTGTCAGTGAGCTGCAGGTTAAAAGGAAATTTATTTTACCTGACATTTCCTTCTTGCCTTTGTTTCCCCATATAACTATGGAAGTGTGATGGGGGGGGGGGGTGTCCAGGAAACTGAGTCTTCAGGTTTCTGGAGATTAGGCTGTTGATAAGATTGCCTTTTTCTTGTAATTTACTAAGATATTTGTAAACTGATGGAGACCCATGTCCTGCATGACTGTGATCTCTATTAGTGAAACATTTGTTTTCTTTCCTTTCCTTTGGACAGCCAGGAGTGCTTGAGGAATATCACACATATTCTACCTGGGGTTGGAGGAGGCATGCTAGCCTGTGCTCTGCCCTCAACTTACCTTACTTACCTTACCTTAACTTACCTTACTTACCTTACCTTAACTTACCTTACACTACTACTTCTACTCCTGCTGCTGCTGCTGCTACTAACAATAATAGTAATAATAATGATAGCAATTATGATTTTGTGCCTGGCATTTTACATAAACTGCCTCATTTAATTCTATCAGTTAGGTTGCCTTGTAGATTTATAGCTCATTCTAGAGAAGTCTTACAGCTAGTTAAGTGTTTGAACTTAAGCAGATTCTAAAGCCTGTGTACTTTCTCTACATTACTGCCTCTGTTGAATAAGGAATGAGAAGGAGTTGGAGTGGGAGAGACATAGAGTCGGGGTGGGAGAGACAGATGTAAGCAAGAACAATTCAACTCATTGGAGGTAGACATCAACATCTATATTTTGTAATTGGCCCTAAGCACTCACATCAGCTGTTAGAGTCCTGGCAAGGTAGTACATGTTGGCTTGGCTACTTTACCTTCCCTTCTCCTGTGTGGGAAAAATCACATGGATCAGATGACTGGTAAGAGTATGGTACGGCAGGCCCCCAAATAAAGAACACCCAGAAGAAGCAAGGGAAGCTTCAAAGGAGTCAGTTAACAAGTCTGGGTTGACTGTTAAAAGATAGTTTGGATCACTTGTCTAAGATCCTAGACTGAATGTGTGCAAGGCAGGAATATTAACCTAGCATAGAGGAATGAGGCAGGGATCACAGAACCCTTAAGAAAATCTGTTTCCATAGTTATTTAGATCTTTGTTCAAACCATATTGAGATTTTGCTCTAATTTAAATAGTACCAAAGAAGACAATTCTAGACTTAAAAAAAATTTCTCCAATATTTCATAATTTTTATAACCAGCTTCTTCAGCCAGGTACTGATCCTCCACAGATCAATTTTTATTTCATTGTGAATATTTTAATTAATTTTAAAATTAAAGTAATAGATGTATATAATTTTCAAGCCAAAATATTTATAGTAGGTTTGCAACAAAAAAGCAGTTCTGACACAGACTAACTGTTCTGTGCCCTCGCCCCACTAATCATATATTAAGTCTTAACTCCTAATGTGATCATATTAGGAGGTGGGGCCTTTGGGAAGGTGATTAGGTCATAAGAGTAGAGACCTTATAGAAGATATTTTGAAGAATTCCCTTCCTCCTTCCACCTTGTGAAGACACAGGCAGGCTTTTAACAAACACCAAATCTGCCAACACCTAGATCTTAGAATTCCCAGCCTCCAGAGATGTGAGAAATAAATGTTTTTTGTATATAACCCACTTAGTCTATGGTATTTGTTATAATAGCCCAACCCAACTAAGACAAGTTCCTTTCCTTAGTACTCAACACTCCCTTTCAATAGCAAAAACTTGCAATTATTTCACTTGTTTTTTTCTGATATTTTCATCCATATTTTTCAATAAAATGCTTATACTACTATATCTTGATTTATCAAATTTAGAAATTATCTATTTACTTTAAATTATAGTAGATCAATATTTAACATACTCAAAACTGCTACCCCTACATCTATCTCCTACCCTCTATCCTTATAGTCAGTTCTGTATTAATTTTGGCCAACTTAATAGTCAGTCCTTAAATTACTCTTACTCTGTACTCACCCATGATCAAGCTAAATTGTATAATAAGATTTTATTCACCCATTTGTATACAATTCCTTCTCTACATGGACTCAATAATTACCAATTTTCTGATTAATTTTTCTGATTATTTTCCTTGATTATATCCAAATGTCCAGACAGATACATCATATATTTACTGTATTATTCTTAAATGCTCAAGGATTTCAAAAGCACATCAGTTCCCTTTTATCCTGATAATCTCTCTCCAGAGCTCCCCAGTTGCCTATTCTACTCCAGACTGGTTTACTCACCAGGCCTAAAAAGAGTTTATCCTCTTGAGTCTTTCTTCTCCCTTCATCAAGCTCTCTTCTTGAAAATCTCATTATAAATTCACTAATTTTACTATCCCATGATCCTTCTGTTAAAAATAATTTAGTATCTATTCTCTAGTAGCTTTCTAATAAGAATGCATTGAAGATACATTCTGAATATTTGAAACTAAAATTACTTTTATTATAAACTCACACTTGGGGTACCTGGGTGGCTCAGTCGGTTAAACGTCCAACTTTGGCTCAGGTCATGTTCTCATGTATGTTCTCTCTTGGGGTTTGTGGGTTCGAGCCCCAAGTCAGGCTCTGTGCTGATGGCTCAGAGCCTGGAACTGCTTCAGTTTCTGTCTCCCTCTCTCTATGCCCACCCCCCGCTCCCCGCTCACACATTTTCTCTCTCTCAAAAATAAACATTAAAGAAAAATTAAGCTCACACTTGATTAAAAGTTGTCTTGTTATAGGATTTTAAGTAGTAAATTATTTTCTATCAGAGTCTTAAAAGCATTGTTCCCTGTCTTTTTTTTCCCAGTTTGTAATAGTATACTTCCAGTAGGTCCAGTTTATTTGGTATGGTATTTTTTCATTCTTTAAGTATCTACTGAACACCTACTATCCACCATGTGCAGAATCTTATCTACTTAGCAAGGCAGTGAAGCGTAGTAGTTAAACACATAGACTAGAGTCAGAGTGCCTAGGTTCAAAACCCAGCTTTGCCCTTTTCTTGCCCTTTGGGCTTTTTTTTTTTTTTTTTTGGTGCTGATTTTTTTTGTTGTTGTTTTTTGTTTGTTTGTTTTGTTTTCTTTCTTTCTTTCTTTCTTTCTTTTACATCTCTTTGCTTCAGTTTCCTCATCTAAAATATTAAGAAAATTAAATGAGTTTTTCCTTGATGTGTTAGCACATAGTATGCACTAAACAAATCTTTGTTGTTATCAAGGCTCTACTTTGTATGTTCCATCAAGTAAAAGTCAGACTTCCTTCAGGTATGCTTTGATAGGTCATTGCTGTTTGTAGAATGTGTTTGTTTCTCTTAGACTCCAGTTTGTTATTTGTCTCATTATGACACTAGACTTGCCTAACACAAACTAATATAAAATAGTTTAAGTGAATCCAAGAGAATTAACTTTTCAGTAGCCCTAGAATTCTAAGATGGAGTGACTTACTAAGACTTCACACTGTGTGAAGGTTTAAACGTTCACCTAAGTGAGCACGTGGTAACTACAAAGTTTCTTTATTATTAATGGTAATGTACTGTAAAATCAAGGACTAATGTCTTTTTAATGCTTACTTAATATCAACAAAACTCTAGGTGCCTTGCAGGCTATACTGCCCTGCCCAGGGGAATTATAACCTAAACTGGACAGGTCGGGCAGGTAGGGCGCCAACACAAGCAGGGAGGATTACTAGACCAGTGTATTTAGACAACCCGTTGTGGTGAGTACAAAAATCTCACTCAAAGCTCTTCATAATCACATTTTACGTTCCCATCCTTTTTCTTTGAAGAATACAAAACAAATAATTGGTTTTGAAAAAGAAAAAACCTAAATGTTAGCTCTCCTAACTTAATAAGTACATTGGAATTCTTGTGTCACTGAAAGCAGCAGAGATGCTCAGCATAAGAGCAGCAGAAGTTTTAAATCTTTATCAGAAATGCATTCAAGAAGGGATTTGCTAATATCCTTGCAGCATTGTGATTTTACCTGAGTAAAACTGTAAACTGTTTTACTCAGGTAAAATCAGTAATAAACTCAGTAAACTGTTGAGACAGAAAAGCAAACTGATTTCCTGATACTCTGTTTCTCTTCATAGTATTTTCCTTAGTAAAGTTTACATTGTCCAAGGATTTTCATAGTCAGATACTACCGTCAAAAAGAAAAAATAATGAATTCCAAAAAGGAAAAGAAAACAAAAATTTAAAAAAAGAATAAAAATACCTAGAAAAGAAGCATTAACATGTCTTTCTTTTATTGAAAGAAATTAATGGAAAACTTTAAAAGAAAAAAATTACTCGGAAGCAGAATAAAAATAAAACACATCTATGAACTTATTAATTAGCTTATAAAGAAAAACATCTAAAGATAATTTGCATAAATTCCTAGGTGGTTCTGCAGGTGCTATTTTATTTCCTTGGCTATTTAAGCAGCCAGCTTATTATAATGGAGCAAAACTCATGCGCAAGGTAGAGCCATCCCCTTAGAGTCCATCAAGCCAACTCCTCCATCCCAGACCCCTTTATTCTTCTGGAGAAATGAAGGAAAACATGGGGCTCCATGGACAAATACTTGATAAATCTAAACCATTAAAGTCTGAAGCAAAACAGATCAAATCACACTATGAGAAGCATAAAGGAAAAGTATTCTAAAACTTCCAGTAATGATTCTATGGAAAAACAGAAATCACATTTAGAATGTGTGCTGTCTCAGATACCATATGTTTGCACTCATAGGTCTAACAGGAGAAACCCAACAGAGGACCATGGGGAGGGGAAGGAGGAAAAAGAGTTAGGGAGAGGGAGGGAGACAAAACATGGGAGACTCTTGAATACTGAAAACAAACTGAGGGGGGAAGGAGAAGGGGGAAAGGTAATGGGGGATGATGGTCTTGGTGGAGGTCACTTGTGGGGAAGAGCACTGGGTGTTATATGGAAACCAACCTGACAATAAACTATAAAGTTAAAAAAAAAAAAAAAAAGAATGTGTGCCGTCTCTGGCCATCCTATGTCTCTTGTCTACATTTCTCTCAAACAATGCTGGAATGAGAGGCCATTCCCTATTGCTCATTGCATATTTCAAACAACTTCCCTGAAGTATATTTTACTAATCATAAAATTCATTTTCAAGTTACAGTTCAAGGATTCTTAATAACTTTACCAAGTGGTGAAACCAGGATCATAAGTCAGTTTTAGAACATTTTCATTCCCCTACTAAAATCCCTCATGATATTTAAACTTCTACCCCTAGGCCTAGGTTACCACTATTTTCTGTCTCTGTAAATTTGTCTTTTCTGAATATGTCATAAAAATGGAATCATATAATATGTAGTAGCTTATGTCTGGATGCTTTCACTTTATATGTTCTTGAGGTTGATTCATGACATAGTATATGTCAGTAGTTTGTTCCATTTTTGCTGAATAGTATTCCATTATATGGACCTACCACATTTTGTATACCCATTCACAAGATGATGGACATTAAGATTGTTTCCTGTTTGGGGCTACAGGAATAATGCTATATACATTCACTCACAAGTCTTTGTATAGACATATATTTTCACTTTTCTTGAGCAAATACCAAGAATGGGATTACTGGATCATATGGTAGCTGTATGTTTAACTTTTTAAGAAACTGCCAAACTATTTCCCCAAGCAGCTGCACGATGTTTACGTTCTCACCAGTAATGTATGAGGGTTCATACTTTCCATGTCCTAACATTTGTTATTGTCTGTCGTATTTATTATAGCCATTTTAGTTGGTATGAAATGACATCTCCCTGTGGTTTAGATTTACATTTCCGTAATAACTAATGGTGTTGACCAGCTCATAGCATTTTGAAATTGCAAGTTCCTTATTTTACAAATTAGGAGCCTGACAGCTAGAGAAGTGACTTATCTAAGGTCACTCAGAAATTTAATGCCAAAAATAGAACACACATCTATTGGCTTTTTATTTAGTGTTTATTTTTCTCTGTGAAGCAAAAAACATAACCATTTATGAAGAAAGTTTATAACCTCATCTAAGCAGAAATCAGGATCTGTATCTGTTACCATATGCAGTACAGTTTTCATGTAATCTTTACATTTCTTTACTCTTGCTGTGTACAGATCTAGATTATGTTTGATGCCCCATAAATATCTGAGTGAGTGAATGAATGAATGAATGAATGAGTGACAATAAATGTTAAATCACAATATTACATCTGAGGAAAAGCCAACAATGTTAGAAAGAATTTACACAAAATATGTATGTGAAAGTATGTTATATCCCTTCAATCAACAGATGAATAATTTCCTCTCACTCCCAAATTGAATGTGTGCTCACCACCCCCACTTACACATTCTAATGAAACTTTTCACCATTAGCAGGGGAGAGAGGAAGAGAGCTAGAGGGGCAGAAGGAGAGAGAGGGAGAGAGAGAGAGAGAGAGAGAGAGAGAGAAGGAGAGTCTTAAGAAGGCTCCACACTCAGCATGGAGCCTGATGTGGGGCTCAATCCCACGACCTGAGCTGAAATCAAGAGATGAATGTTCAATTGACGGAGCCACCCAGGCACCCCACTTTTCATTGTCTCTTAATTATATTATAACAGTAGCACCCAAACTGTTTTTCCTGCTACAAGTTTACTTGAAATCATTTCCCTGCTTTAAACTGCCTTTGTAGGGGTGCCTGGGTGGTTCAGTTGGTTAAGCATCCAACTTTGGCTCAGGTCATGATCTCATGGTTTGTGAGTTTGAGCACTGCATCTGGCTCTGTGCTGACAGCTCAGAGCCTGGAGCCTGCTTCAGATTCTGTGTCTCCTTCTCTCTCTGCCCCTCCCCAACTCATTCTCTTTCTCTCTCTCTCTCTCTCTCAAAAATAAATAAACATTACCAAAATTTTTTTAAAAAAATGAAAATAAAACTACCTTTGTCTAGATACTATTCTTAAAGTCCAAGTTATTCAGCATGACATACAAATCTTTGTCACATATGAAGTGGGTCTGAAGGACAAACTAAGTAGCCCAGAGACAATGGGTGAACTAACATCATTAAGAAAATCTCCATTCTGAGATAAATTTTCAACCTAGCCAATAGCACCACTTAAACTTTCCTGAGATGTAATCCTAGATTTTCAAAGCCTTTCTAAGCCAGAAAGAAAGAAAGAGAAAGAGAGAAAGGAGGGAGGGAAGGAGGAAGGAAGGGAGGAAGGAAGGAAGGAAGGAAGGGAGGGAGGGAGGGAAAAGAAGGGAGAAAATTAATTGTTCCCATTTGGACTGTTTGGGTGGAAAATGTGAACACTTTCTAACATAGCACAGTCTAATTCCCATTCCCCATTTCCTATTGTCTTTCTCCAAAACCATCCCTATTTGTCTTCTCTCCTTAGAACAAAACCACCACTTTGACCCAGCACCACTGGGATAAGTCCAGTGCTTTCTGAGGTAGGGAAGCTGAAGCTTAATGTTTTTCTGAGTTCACAGATGTAGAAACCCTGCGGATATTTTTGTTCTTGAGCAAGGTGATCCAGACTCCAGGATGGCTCATTTACTATGTTCCATGCATTTTCACAAATATTAACATGGATTAATGCATCAACTCCTACTTGGCATGAGTTTACAATTTGTTAAGAGCAACTGCAAATTAGATTGTGACAGAAGATCTGTTTGTGCAGAAGAAAACCATGCTCTTTCCAACATCTGGAAAATGTAGTGTTACAGACAGGCCAAGCTAGATTACCACCTAAAGTAATAATATATTTCTACCTACTCTTAATTTGTCAGATTTATTATAGATGCTTTAAAAACTACCTCTAAATTCTGTTTTTACAACACATATGATCAACCATTTTGAACACTATTAGGTGTGATTTCATTTTTGCCAGTTAGTGGCTTTTTCACATCTTAAAATGACCTGCAGATTCTGCAAAATACTGAATAACAGAAAATTCATGAAAATTTGTAACAACACTTCTTGTTATGCAAATCTTATAGAAATACAATTATATGTATAAATATATCTAGGTATCATGTAAACTTGAGATATAGTTTTATATTTTTGTAGACATTCCAGATGGTAGAACACCTAAGCATCTTTAAATAATTTTTTAAACCATGGCATAAACAGTTTTTGCTGGCATTCTAGAAACCCACACATTTTATTAGCATATGCCTCCCTGTCATATTTTAACAGTCCCTAATAATAACCAAAACAGTTAGCACATAAATAGCTTTTATAAGCCAAACTATAATGTGGAGAAAAATTGTGGCAACAAGAGCACTGAAAAAGTGTCAGAACATACTCTTTCTAGTCTTGGCTTTTGCATGGACTGTGCGACCTTTGACAAATTACCTCTACTTCCTGGGCCTCCATTTCCCTATCTCCTACATGAGAAGTGTCACCATCAGGGTTTCTTGAAATTGAAGTTGAGGATAAAAGCCTACATACAGCAGTTTATTTGATAAATGATCCCAGAGAGAAAAAGTTAAGGACAAGAGAAGTGAGACAGGGAAGGAAAAGAAGCCAGCAGAAGGATCTGTATCATACTGAGTTGGTCACAGTTGCTCAGAACCTTCTGGGAGCCTCATGAAATGAGCAGGCCCAGAGCAGTCCACCTGGGGGACGAAAGGGAGAAGGAAGGTTTTATTCATCAACTGAGAGCCTCATCAGTCAAGCATGGCTCTAAGGGTGCTCACACCCCCCACTTACTTGAATTCAGTGTGTCTATTCAGAGGTGTCAGAGAAGTCCTGGTCAGAAAATGAGATGTGTGACAAAAAGCCTGAAACAAAGTGTTCTCAAGTTGCCCTGGAGGGAAGCAGAGCAAACCCTGCACAGAAGTGGTCACCTTCACAGTGACTGGAGTAAAAGCAAAGCCAAGTACATTTGAAACAGTGCACAACAGGTGCATGATACAAGACAGTTGGTCAACACACTTTCAAAAAGGTTCCGGCACTAATAATATTTAATACTAATATTGATAACTCCCAGCTATTAGTTTCTACTAAGTGGATAACTCTGTTTACAGTGTTATCTAATTTTTGCTGCACAACAGTCCTTTAAATATATACTGATATCTCCATTTTGTAGATGAGGAAGCTAAATCTAGAACAGTTAAGAAATTTTCCTAAGGTGTTCTTCAACCTAAATACTTTTGACACTTTGGGCCAGACAATTATTTGTTAGAAAGTGGGAGGGTGTTGTCTTACACACTGTAGGTAGTTTAGCATCATCCTTGACCTCCACCCACTAAAAACCAGTTGTATCCCTGCAATGGTGAGAATAAAAAATGTCTGCCAAATGCTCCCTGGCAGGCAAAATCACTCCTAATTAAGAACCATTGGCCTAATGTCACAGTTTCAATAAGCGACATATGTGCATTTTGAATACAGAAATGACTAACTACAAAATTCACTTGAAGCACATAAGTGTCCCTTTTACCATCTGATTAATCCAGCCTAGAGAATTAAAGCTCTAGGGAAATCAAATGGTTAAAAACAAATCAGTTCTCAAACATTGTTTGAGTAAATGCAAAGGTAGAGAAACAGAATTAGTAATAAGAATCCTCAAGTAAGACATAGATGTCCTAGCAAACTCCTAACAATATGGGAAATGAATGGAATCCAACACACTGTACACTGTTTAGACTAGATCAGAATTATTCCCTGGGAAACCACAGTAATTGATTCTTATCACCTTGGTAATCAAAATGAAACACAGGCTGAGATCAGAACTTTTATTAATCACTATACATGCACATATGTACAAAATGAGTTATTAATAAGGTAATGGTTGCTATTAATATCTGCCTTCTCTTTCATAGGTCAGGAAACAGGAAGCCAATATGTTTCTAAGATCCAAAGCAATACTTACCTCCTCTCCTCCAGCAAAAAGTAGAGTTTTGGATTTCAGTAGTCCCTTTTAGGGAATGTGCTAGGTGGTCCCAGAGTAAAAGAAGATGGAGGTTACCAGTGGTATTGAAATGAGGAAGCCAGACTAAGGAGATAAAGGAGAAAAACAGGAGTATCTCATTTTCCTAAATGCAGGACAGCCTTGCCTGCTTAGAAGCGATACTACAGGTGGGGCGATTCCAGTAAGATACACTGCAGCCTTAAGAGTAAGAGCGAAGGTTTCTGGAAGAGCTTGCACTCAAAACTCAACTGAGATCAGACCTCCTGCCAACAAACGTGGTGAGGAGAGTAAGTTTGGGGTAGATCTAACTTGGTTTAAAAAAAACTTAATATGACAATTTTCATACCTTAGAATTAGAAGGTGACAAATATTCACACTTAACAACATATATTTAAAGTGTAATTACTGCTCATTCCAGGTTGACATAACAAATCATGTGACCATATTTAGAAAGTCTAAGTTTAAAAGCTTCTTTAGCTATTGTTAAATACCTGGTAAAGTGGTCTGTATGGCCTTTCTAACCATAACAGGCAAAGCTCTGGAACAAATAGGGGTGAAGTCAAGTGAGCAACCTCCTCTTCTGAATGCTGCTATAGCCAGACTTATTTCTTTTATCATGATAGTTATGTATCTTATTTAATTTAACTAATTTAATTTAGTTCTTCAATTCAGAAGTGCAAGTATTCATTTCAACAAATACAAAAAAGAACCTGCTTTGTGCTAGGCATCAGGATGGAAGCTGGGATTTAATGTTGAAAAAAACAGGCACATTCACTGTACTCATGGATCTTAGACTGCTAGGTGGGCTGGTAGACACCTGTAAAATAATCACACAGATAAATATAAAATTATAGTTTTATAAAGGAAAGTTATAGAGTGACAGGAGAATTAAAATATGAAGGCTTTACTTTTTCAGAAATCAAGGAACATTTGCTCCAAGATGTGATGAGAACTGAAGTCAGAAATAGAAATTAAATAGGCATAGAAGGGAGGGTGAGGGGCAGAGCTCCAAGCAAAAAGATGAGCTTGTGCAGTTTCTTTTGAGAAGGCAGAAAATGGTGGTAGTGCAAAAGGCCCAAGAAGTAAATAAAGATGAGAATAAACATTTTTAAGACCATGTTAAAAACTTGAGTCTTTAAGATATACCAGATGCCCCCAAAGTGGTTTAAATTTGAGGATGAGAAGAGAGGATGGGCATAGGAAGTGACACGATCAAACTGACACTTGAGAAATGATAGCCCAAGTTATAAGTCTCTGTTATGGTCCTAGGGCTCAAGAGGAGAGCTGATAAGTCAAAAACTCACTTTCAAGGTCAAAAGAAATTGAGCAAAGGAAAATAAACTATTATAATGAGTCCATTATGTGCCCTAGGAAACCTTATGCAGCACTGAAGGATAGGAAATGCTCAAAACAGAGAAGCTACATTAGAAAAACGACCTGACCAGTTGCACAATTGTAAAAGGTCTTCTCAGGTTCCTCCTGTGGCTAGAATTGCCTGTGATATTTTAGGATGTGAACATGGGTTTTTTGCCCCTTTTTTTTTGCTATTTGTTTTAGAATTGCCATAGAAGTAATATATGTTCATTTGGAAAGTACAACTGTTAAAAGAAAGATCATCTCACCAGACTTCATAAAGGCATTAAAGTACAAATATCTACCTGAGGAGAAGACACTGAGATTACTCTTTAAGTCAAGTCTATAGTCACTCGAGAGAAGGGGCAAAAATCCAAATCCCGAAAAAAGCACATATGAACACCACGTCTAGCAATGTCAGAAATCAGAATTAAAGTTAGTGGTACAATGTGGAAGACAGTAGAGACAGATTTGCCTTGAACACCAGCTGCTGTTTGAAGCTTATTAATATAGACAGGCAGGTTTTGTGGTACACAGAAAAATCTACCTAGTTCTAACATCTAAGCCAGGTTTTAAACTGTGGTTTTTTAAAACCAGTATCAGAACTACCTAAGATGTTTGTCAAAAACATACTGGAATGCACACATATATACACCTCTGCAAATTCCTGGTACCCTTTGCAAACCAAATGTATAAGAATCTCTGAAGTTAAGATTCAGAATGATGCATTTTCAGCCAGTCTAGATTCTTCTGTATATTAAAGTTCAAATATCACTGATCTGGGCTACAAAGACCATGCTACAAGAAGCCCATGCCTAGTGACTATTCAAGGAACACTGACTCAACCTGCCTATTCAAAGAGGTTATTTTTCTCTATAATTAGAAAAAGGCAATTAAGGTCCATAAGCTCTGGTCCCTTCCTCCATTATAGCTTTCCCAAAGCCCAAAGTCTAGTAGTGTATTTTATCAATTCCACTAAAAACTTTGGATCATCAATCTTTTATAAATAAATTCAATTATTAGCTACCAAAAGCTTAGTGGAATAAGATTTAGCTTCAGTTAAAATGTCATCTTAAAACCTGAAAGACTCCATAAAAAAATTGCTAGAACTAATACATGAATTCAGCAAAGTTGCAGGATATAAAAGCAACGTGTAGAAATCTGCTGAATTTCTATACACCAATAATGAAGCAGCAGAAAAAGAAATCAAGGAATTGATCCCATTTGCAATTGCACCAAAAACAATAAAATACCTAGGAACAAACCCAACTAAAAAGGTAAAAGATCTGTACTCTGAAAACTATAAAACACTTATGAAAGAAATTGTAGAGGACACAAAGAAATGTATAAGCATCCCATGCTCATGGATTGGAAGAACAAACATTGTTAAATTTCTATACTACCCAAAGCAATGTACACATTTAATACAATCCCTATCAGAACACCACCAGAGTTTTTGCAGAGCTATCACAAACAATCCTAAAATTTGTATGGAACCAAAAAAGACCCCAAATAGTAGCAAAAGCAATCCTGAAAAAGAAAAACAAAACTAGAGGCATCACTATTCTGGATTTAAAGCTACATTACAAAGCTGCAGTCATTAAAACATTATGGTACTGGCACGAAAACAGACACATAAACCAATGGAACGGAATAGAAAACCCATAAATGGACTCAACTATGTGGTCAACTCATCTTCGACAAAGCAGGAAAGGATATCCAATGGAAAAAAAAAAAAACGACAGTCTCTTCAAATGGTGATTGGAAAACTAGACAGCAACATGCAGAAGAATGAACTTGGACCACTTTCATACACCATACACAAAAATCAATTCAAGATGGATGAAAGACCTAAATGTGAAGCAGGAAACCATCGAAATCCTAGAGGACAACACAGGCAGCAACCTCTTTGACCTCGGCTGCAGCAGCTTCTTAGTAGACACATCACCAAAGGCAAGGGAAAACAAAGGCAAACATGAACTATTTGGACTAGATCAAGATAAAAAGTCTCTACACAATAAAGGAAACAATCAACAAAACTAAAAGGCAGCCTATGGAGTGGGAGAAGATAGTTGCAAATGATTTACCTGATAAAGGGTGAGTATTCAAAATTTATAAAGAACTTATCAAACTCAAAACCCAAAATACAAACCCAGTTAAGAAATGGGCAGAATATATGAATAGACACTTTTCCAAAGAAGACATCCAGATGGCTAACAGACACATGAAAAGATGCTCAGCATCACTCATCATCAGGGAAATACAAATCAAAACCACAATGAGATACCACCTCAATCTGTCAGAATGGCTAAAATTAACAACACAAGAAACAACAGATATTGGTGAGGATGGAGAGAAAGGGAAACCCTCTTGTACTGTTGGTGAGAATGCAAACTGATGTAGCCGCTCTGGAGGACAGTATGGAGGTTACTCAAGAAACTAAAAATAAAACTATCATATAATCCAGCAATTTTGCACTATTAGGTATTTACCCAAAGGATACAAAAATACAGATATGAAGGGGTACATGCACCCCAATGTTTATAGCAGCATTATCAACAATAGCCAAAGTATGGAGAGAGAACCAGTGTCCATGGACTGATGAATGGACAAAGCAGGTGTGGTAAATATACATATATACAATGGAATATTATTCAGCCATCAAAAAAAATGAAATCTTGCTATTTGCAATGATGTGGATGGAGCTAAAATGTATCATGATAAGTGAGATAAGTCAATCAGAGAAAGACAAATACCATATGTGGAATTTAAGAAACAAAACAGATGAACATATGGGAAGGGAAGGCAAAAAGAGAAGAGAAGGAAACAAACCACAAGAGACTCTTAATGATAGAGAACAAACTATAGGTTGATGGAGGGAGGTAGGTGGGAAATGGCCTAGATAGGTGATGGGTACTAAGGGTGGCAGTTGTGATGAGCACTGGGTGTTGCATGTAAGTGATGAATCATTGAATTCTACTCTTGAAACTAATATTTCACTGTATGTTAACTGAAATTTAAATTAAAAAAGAAAAAAAACAGAATAATCATACAAAAATAAATAAATAAAACCAAAACAATAAAAATAAAATGTGACCTACCTTGTGATCTGGCCCTTGAAGAGTGGTTACAGATGGAATAGATGAAAAGAAGTTTTTGTTTGATTGGCTTTCCCCAGCTGAGGTTAGTAAGAACAATTTTTGTAAGGAAGGAGTACAATCAATAAAACTGAAGAGTTAGAAAATGCGCTGCTCAAGAAAAAGGTATACATACAGAGGGCAACATGAATTACATTGAACTAGTTATCTTAAACAGGTTGTGGAATTTGAGTCACTGAGCTGGGGATCAAAATCCAGAATTTTCTAGTCCTGTGACCTACTAAATAGATCTCAAATTTTTTTTATTTTTTTAAAGTTTATTTATTTATTTGAGAGAGAGAGAGAGAGAGAGAGAGAGAGAGAAAGTGTGGGAGGGGCAGAGAGAGACAGAATCCCAAGAAGGCTCTGCACTGCCAGCAGTTTTCTCACGAAACCTTGAGATCATGACCTGAGCTGAAACAGACGCTTAACTGACTGAGCCACCCAGGTGCCCCTCAAAAA
>CM053576.1:119269894-119301348 GCA_028646485.1 Cryptoprocta ferox | reverse complement strand
TCTCTCTCTCTCTCTCTCTCTCTAAAGGGACCATAACACAATGCAACAATTCCATACCTGGGAATAGATTTACCTTCTGGCCATAAACAAGAACTTTGAAAATACCGTTACTTTTAGATATGCGGAAGCAGCTAATGAGCTAATGCAGAATTTTAATTCTTCAGAAGATTACACTTTCTGGCTGATAGTATAAGCAGGGGAATGCAAGTCACATATGTGTTCTCACTGAGTTAAGGAGACAAAGAATGGAGTTTTGGAAAGAGTGCTGGAGAAAAGAAAGATATGGAAGTAAAGAGTCCCAGAAATCTATGTGAGGTTCTCTGGATTCTTTAGCTGAATACCAACCAGAGTTTATGTAAGTTGAAACTCCAAGCAGGATATGTAAGTTTGGTTCAATATAAAAAAATCTATTAATATAATTTGCTTTCTATTGCCATTATAATAAGTTACCACAAATTTAGTGGATTAAAATAATGCAAGTTCATTGTTTTACCTTTCTGAAGGTCAGAAGTCAGATGCAGATCTCACTGGGCAGCACTCCTTTCTGGAAGCTCTAGGGGATAATTCCTTTCCTTGCTCATTGGCATTGGTGGCAGAATCCAGTGCCCTGTGATTGTAGTACTGGGGTTTCTGTTTTCTTGCTTGGCTATAGAGTGTGTGCCGTTTCCAGTTTCTAGAAGCCATTGCATCACACATATTTTCCTTTCTCCAATTCCGAAGCCAGTAACGGTGGGTCGAGTACTTCTAACCCCGCATCTCTCTGACCCACTCTTGTCCTTCTCTTTCATGTTTAAGGATCATCTGATTAGATTGGGCCCAACTGTATGATCCAGGATTATCTATATCCCCATTCTAAGATCTTTGGGTTTAATCACTTCTGTAGGGTGTCTTTTGTCATGCAGGCTAAGACAGTTACATGTTCCAGGGATTGGGACTTGGATGGCTTTGTGCCTACCATATCCTATTAAGAGACTGACAGAGAAACCTACGGAATCACTTCAATAAATGTTAAAAGAATATTCAATGCATTAAACATTCTATTATTTTTAATGAATCTTAACAAATTAAGAAATAGGTCTTTTTTAACCTGATAAATGATATCTTGCCAAAAAATCCTACAGAAAATATCATGCTTAATAATAAAATGTTAAAAACATACCCCCAAAGATACAGGGAAAGACAAGGATGCTAAATATTAACTCTTCTATTACCCATTTACTGGTTATCCTAGCCAACAAACTACTATAGGAAAAATAAAGTATAATATAAGCAAACTAATATAAGACATATGAGGTCTGGAAACAAGGTTTAACTGTCATTATTTCTAGATAACATGGGTTGTTTCCATGGAGAATCCAAACATAATTAAAAGAAAGCTGTTAAAATTAATAATTTAGATTAATGTTATCTAATATATTAATAAACAAGTCAATCATACTTTATACACCAGCCCACAGTTTTAAAAATGTGATTTCATTAAAACATATAATTTTCAAGAAAAATACAAAAATATAAGGTGCCTAGGACTAAACCTGATCGAATCTGTGTAAGGCATGTATGGAAAAATTATAAAATGTTTTTGAACGACAATTGTTAAAATCCTAAATAGGTTGAGAGACACACCATGTTTATGAATAGGAAGATTTAATAAAATATAAAAATCTAAACTCTTCCCAAATTGAGCTATAGAGTCAATGCAGTTCTAATCAAAATCCCAGCAGGGTTTTGACAAGGTAATTCTAAACTTTAAATGAAAGAGTAAAGGGCCAAGTGTAGGTAAAAGATCCTGAAGAAGTATAAGGTGGAAAAATTAACCCTATCAGATATCAATAATTCTTAAAAGGCTATAATGGCTATGACTGATTTGGGGATTACACAGATCAATGGTATTGGTTCAAAGGATAGACAAATCAATAAATGGGACTGAATGAAAACTCAGAAAATGGCATATATAGACACTTCACACATAGCAGAGGTAGCTGGAAGATTACTGGGGAAGGAGTGCATCCCAGTTATTGGTTTTAAAATGATTGGGTATTGGGGCACCTGGGTGGCTCAGTTGGTTAAGCTTCCAACTTCAGCTCAGGTCATGATCTCATAGCTCATGAGTTCGAGCCCTGCATTCGTTCTGTGCTGACAACTCAAAGCCTGGAACCTCCTTCCGATTTTGTGTCTCCCTCTCTCTCTCTCCGCCCTTCTCCCACTTGTGATCTCTCTCTCAAAAATAAATAAAACATAAAAAAATTAAAAATATATAATTGGGTAGCAATATGGAAAAATTTTCAGTGAAGCTCTATCTCACACCCTACCAAAAAAATCAAGTCTAGATGGGATAAAATCTTAAGTGTGAAAAGCAAAAGATTAAAATTTGAAGTCAATATCCCATCAGGGTGGGAAAGAATTTCTTTTTTCTTTTTTTTAACATTTATTCATTTTTTGAGAGACAGAGAGAAACAGCGCGAGTAGGGGAGGGACAGAGAGAGAGGGAGACACAGAATCCGAAGCAGGCTCCAGGCTCTGAGCTGTCAGCACAGAGCCCGAAGCGGGGCTCGAACTCACAAACCGTGAGATCATGACCTGAGCCGAATGGGACGCTTAACCGACTGAGCCACCCAGGCGCCCCAAGAATTTCTTAAATAAGATAAAAAGCACAAACAATATAGGAAAATATTGATAATTTTATTATGACAAAATTAAGATTTTTCCATTTTCAAAAGGCATCATAATTAAATGGACAGTACACACCAAAATATGGCAGGAAATATTTACAATGATTTAGTAGTCATAGCAGAAATACCCACAATATATAATGAACTACTATAAATCAATAAGACTAAAAACAGAAACATGGGGAAAAGGGTCAGGATAGGTGTTTCATAGAGAAGGAAACACTTTTAGTTGGTAAACAGTATGTTCAGTCTCTTTAATAATCAGGGAAATCCAAATTAAAACCATGATGAAACAGACGAAACACCAACCAGATTGACAAAAATTATAAAGTTACATGATTCCAAATGTTGTCAAAGATGTGGAACTATGGGACTACCAACTCAGTACTCATTGGAGTGCAAACAGTTTTTACCACATGAGGAAAAAGTATGACATTATCTAGAAGACGTGCAAAATTGTGCACTCCGCAGTCCACTTCTCCTTTTCTAGGTAATTGCCCTAGTGAAACATTGCCAAGTGAGTTCCAGCAAATATGCATAAGGATACACAAAACACCTACCTTGTAATAGTCAAACACTGAAAACAAACCAAATGCATTAATGAATTCTGATTTATATCAGTAAGGGAATAACATTATAGCAATGAATATAAATTAACCAAACTTACTAGCATGAGAATAATTCTTGCAACTGCTGGTTCCTGGTTTTTTTTTTCATCAAAGATTCATCCTTTGGTTCTTTGAAACTCTGTTACCCTATTTGCAAAATTAGAGGGTTGGATAAAATAATCTCAAGAAGCCTTTTAGCTTTGATGCTTATGATTCTCTTTGTTTGCTTTTTTTTTTTCTTGGAACATAAAGGATTTCATATGATTATTGCTCCTTGATCGTGTCTTCTCTCTTAGCACATATGCTGAGACCATACTTTTGTTTTATGTGATTAATCTACTAGAGACCTTGCAAAAAGGAGGTAGACATACTTGATCACCAGTGGGCAGTAAGGCAAGATGTATGCTTCTAATTTATCTTCTAAGATTACTACACACGCAGTGCGTGGTACCTAAGTTAGTGAGTTTTAGACTGTGGATAGTAACTGTGGATGGAGGCCTCTTTTCCAGAAGCCATTTGAAGTCAGGACTATGATCTGTCATATTTGCTTCCTAGTGACCTTTGGCCAATGAGTAGAAGAGGCTCGAAAATAAAATGTATGGGAGATTGACTGACATGAAAGTGACAGTCTCGCCTCAAGTGTCAGCGTTTAACTCACTGGCTCCAAGATTTCAGAAACTGAGGTTCTGTGGTGGCAGAGCTGAAATGCATCTTGGGTTTGATCATTCCTTGTGCTTTTGGGTTTATTCCAGGATTCATTTTTTCTCAATATTTATAGATTTTGCTTTTGCTAATTATTTAGAATCTTCATCCCAGACTGAGAACTTAACTGATATTAATCTTTATTCCAGGATTCATTTTTTCTCAATATTTATAGATTTTGCTTTTGCTAGTTATTTAGAATCTTCATCCCAGACTGAGAACTTAACTGATATTAATCTTCAGCAACAAGTTCTCTGAAATTAAGTGCTCCAAGACTGTGGGATAGCCCGGACAGTGTCTCTAGGATCAGAATGTGGGCTTTGCTGCCCTCTGCTGTTGGATTGGGGCAACCCTTTACTTAGGAAGATGGCAGAAGGTGGCCAGGTCCTCTAGCCCCATGGAAAGGCCTAGAAGGAAGAGTCAGGAGGAGGAGAATGGCTCTTGCTTGGGATGCTGGCCTATGAGATATAGTCTTGACCATTCTCACTATGGTATGAGTGGGAGCTTTTGCAAACTGCCACGGAATTCATGCATGTTAGATGAGACATTTTACTTAATAGAAGAGTATATTCCCTACTGGAAAGTGTCACACGATTTTTTAAATGTTATACTGATATGCTCATTAATAATTTATAGCAAAAGCTGACAGTGCCCCACCCATTTCTCCTTGGCCCACTTTTTAGATCCACAACTGACACAAACTATCTTGATTTATTACCCTGAAACTACTCGGAGACAAAAAGTTGGATGAAGAAGATTTATTGCTGATTACTTTCAGGACATCTATGAAGAGGTGAGATAGGTAGAACTGGGCAGAAAAAGAAAGTGACCAATTATGCAAATTATTACACTAAAGCCTCAGCCAATGCAATGGAAGCTCTGGAGTTGGGATGTCATTTTAGAATGTTCCAAATTGAGACATGGGGCTGCTCCTTGTATCCCTGTTTTGGCTGGTCATTGGCCAGGGGCCACCCTCTGTGAGGAGCATAAGCTCGGATAAGGCAGCTCCCTACAGCCAAGGACCATCTCTGTCAAAGTAGTGACCATCAATCATAAAAATGCTCTTATTTCCAGTTGCTGAGACCAAAGTATCTTGGTCCTAAAGAGGGGCTCCGGGCAGTATAACAATAGGATATCTGCTCACTCAGGATTGCAGGTTAGAGGATTATAGAATTTTAGAATTATATAATTTGTAGTTGGAGGAGGCCCACCTTCCAATGTGATGTTTGAATATTCTCTACATAGATTTGGCATTTCAGCTGAACCTGGAGAAATGGAGGTCTTTGCACAAGGAGATTCTCGAGAGGAAGAGACGCCAACCAGAAGGTGTGGCAACATAAAGCGCAAGAGACAGAATATTACAGAACAAGTACCTGTAACAGCAAGATCCTTGTTACAGAGAGAACAGAGAGAACTATTGTGAATGGGAATAGCAAGCTGTAAAGTTGTTAAAATTATGCAAAATCAAAGCAACATAAAATTAGTCTTGGAGATTTTTAATGACCCAGTTCTGTGGCTGACTAACTATGAAGGCATTAAGTGAGTTACTTAATCTCTGAGAGCTTCAGTTTACCCATCTATGTAAATGGGAAATAATAATAATATCTTCCTCATATAGCCTCAGTGCAAATGAAATAAGAGACCTATATCAAGCTGGAACCCCAAAAGGCTATAATCTCAGTGTTAGAGACGAGCAATAAATTAATCTCACCACGTATGCGCACATCCATATATATCTTTTCTCTGTGTGCGTGTGTATATGTGTGCATGTATTCGTATATGCATTTGCATATTAATATATCTATATTCATCTACATCTGTGTCAAGATCAACATCAATAGTTCTCAATTGGAGGTGATTTTCCTCTCAAGGAGCTATTTGGCAACGTCTGGAGACATATTTGTTTGTCATAATCTCTACTGGTATCTAGGGGTAGAGAGCAAGGATGCTGCTAAATGTTCTACAATGCACAGAACTGTCCCCCATGGGAAAAAAATCACCTTATTGAAAATATCAATAGTGCTAAGGTTGAGAAACTCTAACCGTTCCATATTTTTATATCATATCAAATTTATCTTCTGTATGTCCAGAGTAAGAGAAGATATGCATCTATAATTGCTATTATTCTAATGATTCCAGGCTGTGGAAGGTACTTCTAGCCTCCTACTACATACCCATTCTTCCATTCTTCCTTAATAACAGCTCCCATTATTCATAATGCAATGTGTCCAGCTCATTTCTCAGTTTTCTTGCAACGAAGGTGGTCATGTTGCACAATTCTGGCTAATCAACTGTCAGTAGAAGTCTCCCAGGAAAGGTGATATTTTCCCGATGAAAAGAAAGAGGTAAAATGTATATGCTTTTCCTTTTCCATTGTTCTTTCCATGGCTTTCTACCTGCCATTGGTGGTAAGGCAGCCTCCTTACAACCATGTGAGTGAAAGCCGTGCAATAAGACTGGTAGAACAGAAGGAGAAAAACAGAGCCAATGAAGGGGGGAGAGTGGGGCTCTTTTTCTTCTAATATTATGTACTAAATAAACAAGAAGTCCTCCCAAGAAAAATATCTTTAAGACTTTATGCTAAAAATAAAAACTGTCTTCTTTTAAGCCCATTGTTGATTTTTCAAGAAAGTAAAGATTCCTCAAAAACCCAAAGAATAGTGAGATGGGGAAATGTTAATCTTAGTTTTTATTCCAAGAGAATCTGTCAACCACTGGTGTCCATGAACTTTCATTTCTATGGCTGCATGAGACTCAGGAGACAGGAAATAAATCCAAAGTCAATTCAAGGATCAATTCGGGATCACTGAACAAAAACAAACCTGCCCCACAGAAAGAGACAACAAAAAAACATAGCTATTTAAGTGTTTGCACTGAGGGGAAAAATTGTTTAACTTAAGGATTTGTAATCATAAACCACCTCTTACAAGCAGAGAATTTAAATCAAAGTGGCCCTTCACTGATACTGCTCCTGGGAAACTGAAAGAAAACAAATTCTAGTGGAACACAACTTCAACACCAAACCTTAAAGGATTCCCAAAGGTGAAGTTGCAAAGAACGTGAACTCAGAGTCAAAAGAAAAGAACGTTTTGTGACCAAGAACCTATACCAACAACAGATCATAGAGTTGTTTCCATAATCGTCCAATTGGGCTACAATTGTTTCATGAAAACCTTTGGAACTAGGTATGGGTCAGCATTCATACTTTTTGCATATTCAGAAATGTAATAGAATTCATTTATGGTAGATTCCACACAGCCTGGGTGGGGTCTGTGACAACACCAAATAATTAAACATTTCAGAGCAAAATACATGAAATGGTAAAAACAGAACGTTTAAATAGTCTCAAGACAATATAGGTTGGGTTTTGCTTGTTTTGAGTGTTGCCCACCCTCTTGCTAAAAAGAAAAGTACATTTTCAGAAATTTTTCATGTCAGAATTTCAGATAGGGGAATTCTGAAACTATTTTGAAATACCGTACAATGTAAATAAGTATACTTAATGTGTGTTAGTAAATAAAAGATATACTTGAAAATATGAGCAAGAAACGAGGGTATTACCTCAAATTTGAAAGAGAATTAAAAAATAGGACATCTAGCAATACACAATAAAAAATTGAAGTTTAAAATACAATGGATGCAGCAGAACCTGAGTGGCTCGGTCGTTTAAGTGTCTGACTCTTGGTTTTGGTTCAGGTCATGATCTCACAGTTCGTTTGGTTCAAGCCGCCCATCGGGCTGTGCACTGGCAGCACAGAGACTGCTTGGGATTTCATTTCTCTCTCTCCCTCTCTCTTTGCCCCTCCTCTGCTTGTGCTGTCTCTGTCTCTCTCAATGTAAACTTTTAAAAAGACTAAAAAGAGTAAAATACAATGGATGCATTCATTAAACCAGAATATCAGACCATCTAAAGAAAGAGTTAGTAAACTGGTTTTGCTCAGGAGGAGGGCAAACCAATTAATTAAATTAATAAGACTATTAAGTATGCACATTAAATTATCTAAAAATAGCTACAAAAATATCACTACCAAATTAATGGAGAGAAGAGAAAATGTAATGAGCAAAAAGGGAAGATACAAGAGAAATTCAAGCAATACAAAAGAAGGCAAAAGTAGAGAAGAAAGATCGCCTTCCAAACAAACCAGAAAAACTGAAAACAAATAGCACAAAGCGAGATGGTAGATCATCTGATTACAAAATTAATTGCCGTAGATATAAATGGCCCTAACTCACTTTAGTTATGAGGACATGACTTTCAGCCTGTATTTTTAAAATTTCAACTATGCTGTTTTTTTTACTCTAAAATAAAAGGACAGAGTGTATAAGTTTAAATTAAAAAGTTAGAAAACTATATTCCAGATACTTAATAGCCTAAGCAAACCTGGTATTATTATATTAATATCAGGCATCTGGGGACTCAACTTCAGGCTATGATTTCCAGACTTGCCCACTGGCAGAACAGTGCTGGGACCACTGGAAGAAGGGAAATAGAGAAGGTAAACCCTGCTGGCCCGTCTTCTCTGGGTGCAGGTGCTTTTTGGGCAGCATCATGAGGGGAGAGCCCAAGCAGAGCCCAGCAGTGTCTCTGAAATAAAGAGACAGAGTACTGAGGTTTGGGAAGCTCATGGGCGGGAGTTCGAGGGCAGAGGACAGTAAAGGAGGAAGCAGAGAAAGAGATCCAGAAGTCTGCATATGGGTTCCCTTTGGAATACTAAATACCAAGCCATGAATACTAAGCCGTGAATGCATAGGGTCAAACTTCATAAGGCTGGACAAGGAAGGGATACCAGGTTGCTGTAAGCTGAACAAATGACCTCACACAGGGCTGGGAAATGTTTGAGATTACACCTCTTGATGAAACTAGTAGACAGAAAATCAGTAATGTTCCAGATGCCAGAGCAATGCTATCAGACATCTTGTCTTTGTTGATATTCACAGGACAATACATCAACAATAGTGGAATGCACATTCTTTTAAAGAGCATAGGAAGCATTAACCAAGAAAGATAATATGCAATATAAGTAAATTTTAAAGAATTAAAATCATACGATGTATTTTCTCTGAATTGCTTTGATTGCTCTGATTTAATCATTATAGCAGCTCCGTATTTAAATAAGTAATCCCAAAGCCTGAGATTTAAGAAACTTGCCCAAGTGAAAAGCTACTAGGGGAGGCAGGTCGGGGAAAATTGTATGGGTACCTGCCCTCTCTCCTTGGGGTTTGTTAGTGGGGAGGTGAGCCCGGAAGACAGGGACATGCAATGACTAGCAGTTGCCACTAGAGGGAAGTATTTGCTCATGAAACCAACAACCTAAACAATCAATTAACAGACTCCGATCCCGGTTGTACTCCTGGATTACTGCAAGAAATGGGAACTAAAATATTTCCATGAAGTATAGACTGAAAGATGCTGTTGCCGAGTGTGAGCTGTAACATTGCCTGCTGACGTGATCATGGATCCCTGGCTTGAGCCCAAGGGGCTATGTCTCTGAGCCCTCTCCTTTATTCACTGGCTCAAGGACTCTCTTCTTCTTCCCAGCTGGTGGGGCACACTATCCAGTTGCTGTTTGGGAAATCTCAAAGGAGACAAACCCCAGTCCCAACTACTACCTTTTGGACAGTTTTTAAAAAAATGAATCTCAGACTCTGATTTAGTCCTGTCTCAGTTCTTAGGGAAGAGAGCAGACTTAAGTTCAAATTTCAGCTCTTCTATTTAACTTGGGTATATTTCTTAACTCGGAAGACTTCTGGTTTCCTCATTTAAAACATGGAGCAGCTGTGAATATCACATCAGAATAATAAATACAAAGCACCCAGCACCTAGTAAGAGCTCAAAAAGTGAGTTCTGTTTTTTCTTTTAGCTATTTTCTTAACCAACCAGCCTTCCTTTATTGTGCCCGGCCTACTGGTGATATTTCTGGTGAAAGAAAGGATTATAAGATGCTTGCTCATTCCTCAGGCCACTCATGGGAAGAAGGACCTTGTAATTTTTATTACAGCGTTGCTTCTCAAACTGCAGACATTGTGATACCAACATCATAATTTCTGCCATACTTGCACCATTATTTGTTTAATTAAAATCGGCTTATATTTTAAACCCTTAAATCTGCTTTAAGGAAATGCATGTCTCTTCTATAAATGGAAAACTAACATCACTCACAGTAAATAGAAGGTCAGCATAAAAATAAACATTAAACTAAATCAAGTCATTAAATACTGTAATAACATAAATAATATATGGACCACTATATCAAGTATTCCTGAGTGTCTAGAGTCAGCCTTATGAGCCCTAGGTACTGGGATAAGCCAAATATACAGAAAGGAATAGTACCTTTAATAATCACAAGTGCAAATGTATTTGTAATTGTAATTGAATATGCAAAAAAAGCATATCTCCATTATTTTATTATTCCTCGATAACTAATTTGACCTCTTTTAAATGCTCCTGTCTGGTAATTCAGTCCATTCCATAAACTGAAACTATCCCTTCAGATAACTCTGTCTCTAATAAATTATCCTTATAAATCCTCAGCTTTCTGATGGCCCCTTACTTCGCCCTGTTTCTCTTCCAGGGAGCAGCTGCGTTATGGGAGAGGGCTGTGGCTTCTGTGATCTTGTGTCGATATGTGTGGGGGCATCATGTCTATGGTTTGTGATGTTGATACTCTATTGGGGCCTGGGGTCCAGACTGTCTGCCTTGAGTCTCAGAGTGAGGAAGGATCAGCTCTAGAAAATGCAAAGCAGAAAAACAAACTGATATACGTTTAAAAAGTACTTATTACATACTTTTTGTCTTTAGCAGCTTAAAGTGGATCAGGCATGTGTGATGTCTAATATTCATTTTAGGTGACACTGAAATAACTTTTTTAGAGAAAAAAACTATAATAATAACCATAATCAAGTATTGATGAGCACACACTGCCTATTGATTATGCTTATTGCATGTAGCCAATAAGGAATATATTTTTTAAGAAAACAGCTTGTACAGGGGCGCCTGGGTGGCTCAGCCGGTTAAGCGTCTGACTTCGGCTCAGGTCATGATTTCACTGTTCCCGTGTGCTGACAGCTCAGAGCCTGGAGCCTGCTTTGGATTCTGTGTCTCCCTCTCTCTTTGCCCCTCTCTTGCTCGCGCTCTGTCTCTCTGTCTCTCAAAAATAAATAAACATCAAAAACTTAAAAAAAAAAAGAAAACAACATGTAGTAGTAGCAAGGGTGATGTTTCAAGACTAGATACATTTGTGAATATAATCTTCCTTCGGACTTTAAGAGTATGTATGTGTCACGGGACCCAGAAGCAAGCATCTCCACGCTAACAAACGATTGATTGGTTGTTCCTGCCCTCCACGCCCTCTGCAGCGAGCCAGTCCTCCTCCAGCTGACACCAATCCCTCAGTTCTGCCAGAAGGAAATTCTCTGTCCTGATCTGCAATGCTCTCAGTAAGCTTTGCAATGCACCCGTGCCTGAAGTCAAGATTCCAAGAGCAAGGGTTGCGTGGTACACTTGGACCTAGAGTGCGTCCTCTACCACAGGAGTTCTCCCAACCGCCAGATGACATTGACAATGTCTAGATTGCCATGACTGACTGGTACAATGCACAGGACAGCACAACAAAGATCCTATGTTGGTACCGCCAAGGTTGAGAAACT
The DNA here is from genome assembly GCA_028646485.1 of Cryptoprocta ferox. Lineage (NCBI taxonomy): Eukaryota > Metazoa > Chordata > Mammalia > Carnivora > Eupleridae > Cryptoprocta > Cryptoprocta ferox. The sequence continues at coordinate 119,289,722 of CM053576.1, read as the reverse complement.
CAAGTCTGCTCTACCAGAATGCGGAAGGAAGTATAATGAAGAACCTTTCAAACCATTAAAAGACAGAAGTAACCTTGTTGCTTTCAATGCATGATCTCAATGCTCTGTCTACAGGGACTTTTGGAGCCTGTAAATGAAGATTTTGTCTAAAACCTGTGCCTCTATGGATGAGAGAGTGGGACAGCGAATCCTAATAAGTATTCCCTTTTAAGTATTTCTTCTGGAGGACTGTTGCCAATGCAGGGGAACTATTGAGGACCAGGCAGGGTCAAGTGCAGGCGGTGGCGAGAGGTAAGAAAAAGAAGGAAATCTGGTTAGAATTAGCATTTCTTTATTAATTATTTTTGTTGCTATTGTTATTTTGGTAAAAAAAAATTGAATCCCTAAGGGTGTTGGAACACCTAATAAATCTTAGCAAATTGTTTTGTTCTTTTTCTCCCTTATCTTTCCTCCGTCCCAGCTGTCCCCAACCCCCTTGCCTCCTTGCATGCTTCCCTGGCAGGTGCTTGCCCTTACCAACTCTTATTGCCACTGTTAATTCATTAAGATCTTTACTGTCTCATATCTTTAATAAGGATCAGATAGGATTTGTAAAATGCTTTTCGTGTTTTCTTAAACTTCATGCTTAAAAATTTTTTTCTAATTCACCAGGTAAATATTTAAATTGGATGATAACATTCTGAGGTTCAATCACTGTATTTTTTTTTAAGTAGGCTTCATGCCTAGCACAAAGCCTGACACTAGGCTTGAACTCACAACCCTGAGATGAAGACCTGAGCTGAGATCAAGAGTCAGATGCTTAACTGACTAAGCCACCTGGTGCCCCCAAATCACTGTATTTTTTAAAAATACAAATATTTTTAAAGTTTCTTTATTTATTTTGAGAGAGACAGAGATAGCGCAAGTGAGGGAGGGGTAGAGAGAGAGGGAGAGAGAGACTCCTAAGCAGGCTCCGTGCTGCCAGTGCAGAGCCCTATGTGCGGGTCAAACTCACAAACCCCCCACCCGAGTCAAAACCAAGAGTTGGATGCTTAACCAAATGAGCCACCCAGGTGGCCTCAGTCACTGTATTTTTTTAAAGGTGAGGAGATAGAGGCCCAGGATGGTCCCATTTATAGCATTACTGATAGCTAGTAAGCCACCTTCCCTTAGGACCCTCTTGGCTTTATGCCCATTTTACTCAGTGGGCAGTTGAATTGACAGGCATGCATTTTTTTAAGAAGTGCATTTTTTATTTAAAGTGTTTTATTCTGAAATAATTACAGGTTTGCATGCAGTTGCAAGAGATAGTACAGGGAGTACAGAGAATGTAGCCTTCACCCAGTTGATGCATTTGTTTTAACATTTTGAAAACCATTGCCTGTTACCCCAGTGTGACTGGAGAACAGATTGCTTTCATTAATTGAATATTGAGAGGTGCCCTGATTTTAAAGCATAGATTCCAAAGGCCCAAATAGCAGAATACACTACATTATATATACATTAAGACTAGTATGTGATGCCTTTATTTTTTTTTTTACTTGTTTCTTTGAATGATTCAGAACATTGGGTATTCATCAATGCATTGAAAGACCTAGAAGGTTGAGGAGATGCGTATAGACCCAGAAGGCTGGTGAGATAAGAGTATATTTATCCTGTGATGTGACATAGTGTGAAACATCTTTGGGAATATTTTTGAAAATGAGTGAGTGAGGAAACAAATCTATGATCACAAGAGAAGGGCCAGAGGTCTCTAGAGCCCACTGCCAGTAGGCAGGTCTGGGGAGAATCCTGGATACTCTTCTCTGGAGGACGCACCTCATGCCAGTCACACTTGTGGAGAGGAAACTTTAGTTCATGTAGTTATATGGGAAACATTTGGTTTTCAATCCATCTTAATTTCATCAAAAAGGGCCTTCTAGGAAGAGCCATAATTCAATTGTGCTAAAACCAACTAATAGTTGACTCTGAGTGGAAAATATAAGCTACATAGAATGTGGTATGCTAAATCAAAATTCATTCTTCGTCTTAAGGCTATAGATTATAAATCAAGAATTAAACCCGGGTCAGTAAATCCAAGCAAATGCACACAAACCCGAGAGTTAGCACAACTGAAACAGAAGCTTGACAGGTAAGCCTGCATAAATCAAACCTTTAAGTCAAAAGGGGGGAAACAATGATTTTTCTTGTCCTACCGAGCGAGAGAAACCAACCCTCTAAACCCCTCAATGCAGATAAAAGTTCTGGTTTTTATATAGCTTGATATATTTCTGCAGGGAGGAAGCGCTGCCTGAAATTAAGCAAGAAGAATGAAATATGGTAATGACCATGCCAGGGGAGTGCTGCCCTTCGAGCAGTTTCACAGTTGGGTCATTAACAAGAATGTTTGAGAAAGCGCTCCGTTAGTCTTCAGCTGCTCTCTGCCAAGGGATGGCAGGGGGTGAAATGCTTTCGGAATCTGTCAAAGGCGTTAGTCAGAGCAGCTGCCCAGTGGTCTAGAAGGGAGAGGTCTCCTGCAGCTTCTGGATGAAGCCACTATTGCTGACAGATTGTACCTTCCACGTCACGGGAGCGGAGCTGAGCATGTGGTATGCTCTGCATTGATCCCCACTTGGCTCAGGGTCTCTGCAGTCCTGAGGTTTCAGGACTTTGGAATGTTAATGTCACTTTTATAATGTAATTTTCCCTCATTTTTGAAAATTTCTTAAATCTAATTTACTGCCCTGAGTTTTCTCAATCCCCTTATTAAGACAGCCAGACCCTCAAATCATTCCAGTTTATTGATTAAATGTTAAAAACCATGTGCATAGAGAACTTTATTTTGTTTTCGCAAAAGGGCACTGGTAGAAGCCAACAATATTGCTTTGCTTATTTGCTTTAATTGGAATGACATTAAAGAAAAGGCTTTAGTATTTCATGTAATGCACAGTAGGAAACAGGGTCCCTTACAATGCTTCCCATGTTGTGTTTAATTTTGGATTCTGAACTGATGTGTGCACAGAAGGATTTCTAATTTAAAATTAAAAACCCTGTGTAATAGCATTTGGGTGGACCCGTGAGCCACACCGAGCACACCAGTGGATGAGGGTTCGTTGCACAACTATTTCAAGGGGATAGTTGAGTGTGTATAGCTTGTGTCCACATGTGCTTGCACATACAGGTAAAAATCTCTTGCGGTGCCTAGAAACCAATTACAGGTCGTTAGTGATTATTCTTTGATACATACATGGCTCCTTTGGAGGTAAAACATTTAAATGCTATAAAATTTAATAGCTTACGTGCATTCTAGAGACCTCTAAATTATCCAGAGTATACGAAGGAAATGTTTGTTAAATTCATTCTTTCATCCCACAAATATTCAGTGAATGCCTCCTAGTGCCAGCCACTCTTCCAGGAACTGGAGATATAGAAATGACCAAAACAGACAAAAAGGTGAACCCCACATCAATTTAATTAATCAAATTAATTTCCTGATTGAATCACTTTGGGCTCAATATTCCTTAATAGTCTTCCATTATTGTACAAGGGTTAAGTAATTCTTACCATGGTTTTAAGGGTGATGTCTCATCCCAAATTCCAAAAGTTCCTTTTATTTGGTAAAATTTTATCTTAGAGTTCTGCTAACCCATACATTTATATCATGGGCAGGGGATAGACTATAATTGAGAAGAATATACACCAGGATAATATCTATATAAAAAGATGACATTATGTAGACAGAGTCTTGGAAAGAATGAACAAAATGCAGCAGGTGTTAGGATAGGGCTGAAGACTCAAAAGTATGACCAGTGACATGTGTATTACCTGGAGACACATGTGAAATGCAGACCCCCAGGACCCGCCTCAAATCTACTGAGTCAGAAACTCTGGTGGTAAAGTCCAACACCTGTGTTGTAGAGTTTGCAGTAGACATCCAAGCCTCTTTTTCTTAAAAGCCCATTAGTTACATAGTTATTAAAAATACAATTATTTTATAAAGCTCATCCTGTTCCAGAGAAGAGAAAGACCCATCTATTGTTCAAGGCAGATCTACGTGGGCAAATTTGAATTGGTGACTAAGCCAGTAATTTGAGGTTTCTTTGGTTCAGGAAGTTGCTTTCTCTGAATCACCGACTCATTGGTCAACATTGGCTGAGGGGTCCAGGCATCACTGTTCATGTGTTTGTGTTCTGTGGCTGGTAAAACCTAACCTCATCTTAAGCTGATCAAGGCTCATGCTCCCAAACCTGGTTGCCAGCCCACTTGCTGATGGAATTACAGCACATTAGAGAGGGCCACTGAAAGAATCAATCAACTAACTTGATTCTGTACAACTACTTCCATGTGCTGGGCACTCGGCCTGGTGCTGTTGGAGAGGAGGGGCGGACAGGACAAGGTGACTCTGGCCCAGAAGTGGCAGGGGACCTCAGACTTTCATCTGTGAACAAAAGTACTCACCACCCCAAGCTTTGTGCTAAATGACCATGCAAAGAACAAGAGATGTCAGTGGCCCGGAACAATCAGGGACAGCTTCGCAGAGGCCACACTGTTGGGCAAGGGGTTGGTAGGAATCAATCATGCGAATATGGTGCGGATGTGGGAAAATCCATGGCATGTTTGAGTGAGAGCTCTGCCTGCATAGTTTAGTAGTGGGAGAGAAGGTTGGAATTGTCTGAGCCAGATGGAAATGGACCTTGGATAATATCCCATGGACAAGACAGAACCATTAGAGGTTTTTCATCAGGGGTGTGCTAAGATAAAGATGGAGGTTTAAGATGCCAAGTTAGGAATAATTGCCTTGATTTTCTCCTCCTATGCCACAATGAGTTAATCTAGACTTCCTAAAACAGTCATGAGTCACTCAGGCTGCAAAATGGGTCCATTTGTCAGTAAAGGGGAAAAGGTGACAACAGCTAAGAAAACGGAGAACAGCAGGATCCCAGTTAGAATCTGGCCCCAGAGCGAGAATGCACACGTGTACCGCTCGGAGATGAAAAATGCTTTCCTTGGGCCATCCATCATCATCATCATCCATGGAGACAGCTCCCCCGTCTAGGGCACATTTCTCCTAAAGGGAGAGGCTGGGCCCTGGGGATGCTGTGATGCCCAGCCCTCTTTGGACGGCCCCATGTGATTGATGGTCTTGGGCTCTGTGCCTCTCCAGGATGACTGTGCAATATGGCTGGGAGGTGTGCAGGGCCAGGAGCCCTCACTTCTCAGCCAACAGCAGAGAAGGGCAGGCAAAGCCTCCGAGTCACGATGAAAAGTCTTGCCTGTCTCCCTCATTCTCCCGTAAGCTCCTTGAAGACAGAATCATCTTCTTAGCCTTGTCATCTGTAGCATCTACACAGCCTGACACATGCTTGGCTTTCAGTTAATGTTTGTTGAATGAATGTATGAACCTAACCGCACATAGAATTTTCTTCCCCTTCTCAATGTGCTTAAGTCAGAAATTTTAAAAACCAGAGGTGTTCCCCGACACCATCTAGTCCAAACATTTAATATGAAAATGGGGGAAACTGAGGACCTGGGAGGGATCATGGGCTGTATAAAGGCTCCAATGAATTAGTAGAGATTATAAATTAGTATTATACTAATAATCCCTTGCATGGACTCCTAAAGAACATTTTTTCAAATGGAAGAACCAATAAGAATTGCTTTTTTCAAGTCTCTGTGTAATTATCACCCCAATCAGTGAGGCTTTCTATGATATCCTGTTTAAAATAACACACCCTCCCCCCCACATTCCCTGACTCCCACCTTGAAACCTGGAATTCTTTTCTTCCCCCACAGCCCCTTACCTGCTCTACTCTATTTTTTTTCTATAGCACTTACCACGATCTGATATTCCAAGTATTTTATGTGTTGTTATTTCTTTTGTGTTCCCCAACCCCCAAGAACATGATCTCCATGAGGGCGGAGACCATTTTAATCCATTCTGACTCTATTACTTATAATGTAGCTGGTATATAACAGACATGTAATACACATTTACTGAATGAATGAAGAAACTAAATTAATTTTCCAGAATGCAAACCATTCCCTGAGTATCTTGGTCAATTACGATTTATTTCTGTACATGATTTAGTGATTATACCATGACATTGATTCCTAGAGGCAGGAGGCTTTGACCGTGAGCCCCTCCAGCTGTAGTTATTGAGATGGCACTAGAACCTGCATCCGGCAGGATGGAACAGAGCAAGCCTAAGTGTGACAGGACACTCTCATTTACTGGGCTGAGAAGGCCTGGAGGAGAGAAGTGTGTTGTATTCTTTGCTGAGCCCCCAGCACATAGTACAGGGCCTGGCGAACTCCAGATCAAGGTGGGCCATTAGGACCTCAGCGGTGATAGAAATGCTAATGTTGGCGCTGACTGAATGGTAGCCACTGGCCACAAGTGGTTTATAAGCACTTGAATGTGACCAGTGCAGCTGGTGAACCAAACTTTTAATTTTATTTAACTTCAATTAGTTTTGCATGTGGATGGCCGCATGTGGCAAAAGGCTACTGTGTTGAGCAGAGCGGCTCTAGCTTTTCAATATGTTTACTGAATGAATTACTGCAACTGATTTAATTGAAAAAAATCCATTGTCTATAAGGTAAAATGCTCAGAAACTTGGAGTAGTTGAGTGAAAGACCTAGCAATGACTTAAAGGTGAGAATTGTTGATTACTTACGATATGACCTTTTTTGCCAATCCCAAGCATGTACTGGATGTTTTTCCTTCTGGCATAATCAATACACAGAAATCAAAATTATTTTTATATTGCTCAGTACTATACAGTAAGGGATTTCCCATGGCCTTTATACTCTTCTGGATTATAATTATGAATATTGCATTTTTTGAATGTACCAAAATTTATTTCATCACTCAGTTGTATATTGTTAGATATATATGTCGATGTCAGCTTTTTTCCCCTAATATAAACAAGAGTGTAATAAATACTTGTTTACGTCAATCTCTCTGTAGGCTTGGCTTCTTTATTTTGTTTGGCTAAAATAATATAAGTGGAGCAAAAGATAGGAGTGTTTCTAAGCCTTCAGAAACTCAGGAACAAAGTTTTGGTAACATCCTCTACAACCTTCTTTGATGGAATTAACCAATGGATTTGTCACGGTGAGTCCTGAATTAATGGCTCTGTGCGTTGGTCTTTTGAAGGTCTTGCAGGAATCCTTAGCACTGGCCCTTCAGGATTTGCACAGATATTCTTTCCCCCAAGCCTGCGGCTGGATTAATTCTGTGCTGCTACAAGGAAATACAAAACTACAGGGGCTTACCTAAGATAGAGGCATGTTTCCTTCTCATGTAAAATGTAGCTCCGGTAAATATAGCTTCTAAGATTATCCTAATCATAAACAGGTACCAAAAGCAGACACAGCAGAAACGTGTCCAGGACTCAGGGTTGGAATTCTGGAGGAGATGACCTGAGAGCTACTCGTGTCACTTCTGCTTTCTTTTCACTGACCGGAAATCAGTCTATGGCCACACCTGGCAACAGGGAGCATAGTTACCAGGTCCTGTTAATCGCATGTCCTTAATATGATTATACTTCAAATCCGTCCACTTATCTGTATTCTTACTGCCATTGTCTTCTTTCTGGCCCCTATCATCCCTTCCGTAGATTAGCATAACAACCTTCCAATCAGTCTCTATTCTCAACCTTATCCTCTTCTGATCCATCCCCCGCATGTATACCTGGTTTGATCCTTTTGAAATTTGGATGTGGGGGCACCTGGGTGGCTCAGTTGGTTAAACGGCTGACTTCGGCTCAGGTCACGATCTCACAGTTCGTGGGTTCGAGCCCCGCATCAGGCTCTGTGCTGACAGTTCAGAGCCTGGAGCCTGCCTAAGATTCCGTGTCTCCCTCTTTCTCTGACCCTCCCCCTTTCATGCTGTGTTTCTCTCTGTCTCAATAATAAATAAAACATTTTAAAAAAAAAAGAAATTTGGATGCGATCACATCACTCCTCTGCTTAAAATGTTAAATGGTGCAACATCGACTTTAGGGAGAAGAAAGTTTAAAAGCCAAACACCTTCCGGTGACATCCAAGGCCTTTCTTTTTGGCCCTACCCAATTATCCCGCCTCCTATTGTTCAAATGTCTGGGATGCAGCCATGTTGGCACATATTTGGTCCTTTAAGGGTGGAAGAAATGGGAGCTAAGAGCTAAGACTGACATCTCACTTCTCTGGGATATGAAGTGAGAAAACACATGTGTTTTCTATCACTCTAACAAAATTCAGCATTTGCCCTCTCTTCAAACGTATGTGGAAACTACCTACTTGAGGCCTATGGTTTCCCAGGGCTTCCAGAATCCCAGCTCTTTACTCTGTAAGAATCGTTGGGGTTTTAGAGATTACCTATGGGGAGACATTATGTCTCATCAGGGTGCATTCCTAACACCAGCCTATGGAACTGATCTGATGTACTCTCATGGAAAATAAAGTAGGGTTTCATGTATATTAATTTTTTAAATGTTTATTTATTTTTTTTGAGAGAGAAAGAGAGAGAGAAAATGAACAAGTGGGGGAGGGGCAGAAAGAGAGGGAGGCACAGAATCTGAAGCAGGCTCCAGGCTCCAAGTTGTCAGTGCAGAGCCCGATGCAGGGCTTGAACTCACGAACCGTGAGGTCATCCCCTGAGCCAAAGTCAGACGATTAACTGACTGAGCCATCCAGGCGCCCCATAATGTATATTAATTTTTATATTCAAGTCTCTGGTATTATTTCAAACAAAAGAGCGTTCTAAAGAGTAAATGTGGAAGATATTTCTTACTGCTCACTCAAGTGAATCTGAGAAAATAACAGTTCCTCTCTGGGTCTCAGTTTCCCCATATGTAAAATGAGGGTGTTAGACTAGAATGCTCTCAAAGGTTCATTTCAGTGCCTTAAGGAGATCAATTCATTCAATGCTTATTTTTGTTTAATTTCAAGTCCCCACTATGTGTCCTGAACGATTCTATGTTGTGAGGATATTGTGTTGTAAAAGATGGACAAAGAATGTGCTCTAATAAAGATCATATTTTAGTTGGGAGTGGGAGTGGTCAAATCGACACACATTCAGCCAAATAATACAGAAGCAATCCAGAGGTGATGGATGGCAGAGAATAGAGGGTAGCGAGAGAAAATGAGGGACTGTCTCTGAGTGACATTTAGGCTAAGAGGCAATCATGCCAACATCAGCCAGAAAGCATTCCACGCAGAGAAACCATCAGAAGCACTGGGCTTGGTTTGTTTCATGAAAATAAAGAGGCTTAGGGAATAAAGTGAGGTTGGAAGTGGTCCTAGAAGAGGTGGAGAAGTTGTTTTGGGGCCAGATCACGTAGGATATTTACACCAGAGTAAGAGATTTACCCTAAGCGCTAGCAAGAGTTCCTGGAGGACTTTAAGCTTCAGACAGGCCCTTATTTAAGTTTTGAAAATATCACTCTTGGAATTGTATGCAGTACAAATTGGAGGGAGTGGAGGCTACCGAGGCCGTCATTGTCCCAATCCAGGAGAGAGGCGGTGGGGGTATGGGCTAGAACAATAGCAGAAGGTGGAGAAAAGTGAAGGAACATGAAACGTGCTCATGGAGTGGTTGCAGAGAATGAGAAAAAGAAAGGAGATTCTTACAGATTGAAGGAGATCATGTGGCCAGAGAGCATAGACAGAGAAGACAATGAGTCCCTGAGCTTTGGAGAACTCCTTCATTTAATGATTTGGTAAAGGAGAACAATCCAGCAAAAGACATTAACACAGAGCAAGGAAAGAGGTAGGAGCAAAATCAGGAAAGAGTGGTCTCACTAAAGCAGGGAAGGAAGTGTTTCGAAAATGAGGTCATTTGTCCTGAACGCTTCTGAGAGGTCATGTAAGGCAAAAACTATGAAGGAGCTATTGGATGGGACAACATGGAGGTCATTGCTGATGCTGACAAATCCACCTCAGTGGTATGGAGGGACAGAGAAAAGAGAAAGCAGTTAAGTAAAACCATTGTGCATCATCGGAGCAGAGATATGATGGAGACATGGGGATGAATGGGAGAAATTATAGAATGATTATAAGAGGATGGCAATGATCCTGTAGAGAAAGAGAAATTGCTAGCGCAGAAGACAGAGAATGATTACAGAAGAGAAATCTCAGTTGCCAAGTGGAGGTGATATGTGGTATGAAAATTTGGGTGTTGTCCTTGGACAGAGGCAGGCAAACATCTTCCAAGGTGACAGAGAGAGGCAGGGAGTATGGGCGCTGATACAGGAGGAGGGGAAGTGGCGAAGAGACAATGAGTTCATCTCGAATCACCTTTATTTTTCCAGTGAATCATGGGGCAGGTCATGGAGGGCAAGTAGGAGGGGGAGCAGGAACACGGATGGAGAACTGAGGACAGCCCATGTGAAAAACAGACTGAAAGTTTTTCTCATCTCTTCTCATCATTGATTTAGAAGTAAAATCAGCAATGTGTTGATTTACATACCTGCCAGGTCCTTTTCATATATTATATCTAATTGTCCCAATCTTCATCTGAAAAGTCAGAGCTTATCTCCACTTTCCAGAAATGCAGGCCCGGCTCAACTAAATAACAGCAAGGGCTTGACTTTCTTCAAAATCCTTGCTTTTGAAAGCCTCAGTCCCAAGTAAGGATGCCGGCAAGGTCAGGGTTATCAATGCATTCGTCAATTCACTGTAGCAGGCACTTCTGACTACCTACTGCGTGTTAGGTTTCTGACATCTGGGGCACATTTTGTACCTCCTGGGACATCTCCCCTTTGCCGGTTTCTAATCCCTCTCCGTGAAGAAGCCAGGCTGTAGAAGCAGAGCAGTGACTGGAGCACAGCCTTCTTCCTACATGGCTACTGTCTCTTTGCTCTTCAGGACTCAGTTCAGGTGTTACACTTCGCTGGGTTGCCTTTCCTTGCTGATACTATCCCCCCCCAAACATGCACACCCTCTCTTCTCCTCTGTACTACTGAGCTCCTGCAGGACTCATCACTACCTCTGCCTAAACCTTGACATGCTGCATGGAAATTGTTGGCATCTCCACCTCCTTTGCTGTACTGCCAACTGTTTGATACTGGAGATGGGTCCTATTAATTTCTCAGAATGGTACCTGGCATATCGTAGGAGCTCCAGATATGTTTATGAAATAAAGAAGAGGGGCCTGGGTGGCTCAATCGGTTAAGCTTCCTACTCTTGGTTTCAGCTCAGGACATGATCTCACAGTTTGTGAGTTCGAGCCCCATGTCGGAGTCTGTGCTGACAATAGAGAGCCTGCTTGGGATTCTCTCTCTCCTTCATTCTCCTCCTCTCTCTGCCCTTCCCCCCCACTCATGATCTCTAAATAAATAAATAATAAATAAATAAACTTTAAAAAAAAGAATAAAAGAACAAATCAATAAATAATGCTTATAACTGTTCCAAACTTGCTTTCTGCTCTTAACCTCTAGCCCTTTGAATATGCTGTTCCATTTATCAAAGTACTCTTTTCCTTCCTCCATCTTTTTCCAAGTCCACTTGGCACACTTCTATTCTTCCTGAGACTCAGAAAATTTGTGATGCACCAATACAAATCCTTCGCAGCAAAACAGGTTTCTTAAAGCAAGTATCACCTTATTATAAACTATCCCTGGATCATTTTGTTTGGGATCCTTGGAGAAAGTGGGCTTTATTAAAGTCGTTTTGAACACTGAGTTTCAGTCCTTTTGGGCTACTGTTGCAGAAGTTTAGAAGTGCATTCCAGAAGGTCAAGGATCTTTTCAGTGTCAGTACATACTTCCCTTCCCCCACCAATCACTCCCTTGAGAATATTCTATTTTACAAAGCATTTAAAAAAAAAACAAACCTACACTTCTGGACCAATTCATCTGCAATTTGCTATACTTCATAGGGCTCAAAGCCCCCGCGTGCCTAAACTACTAGGAAAGATTTCTGGACACGTCAATAAAAGTGTCCTAATGAACAACAGCTGCACAGAACATGTCTTTAAATAAATTGATTCCAAATTTCCCTGCATGTTTCTGTGATTTTACTTTTTAAATGGGCACAACTGACTTTAAACTTGGCTATCTAAAAAAAGCTGAAGGAAAAATATCATCTATTGTTTCAAAAAATTTTTCATTGTCTTGCTTTTCTTCACCATTGTTTGTTTGAAGAGGTTAATGTGCGTTCACACCGATTACCTAACTTCTGCTTGTAATCGCTCTTTGGAGCAAACAGAGGCAAGTTCTATATCTTCTCCCTTATAACTTGTTATGGAAAGTTTACAGACTTGTCCGGATGGGAGATCAGGATTAAAACTCAGATCTCCTGATCTCGAGGATTATGTTCAGACCTTGGGCTCCATCGTTTCTTAAAACAAAACCAAAAATACCCTTTCCACAAGCAGAGAACATGGATGATGAAAATGTCAGTACTAGACCCTGTTTAGGCTCCATGAACTTCACATCTAATGTATGTATATGAGTAGTGTTTGGGTCAACGTTTATGTTCAATTATAAAATGAAATGAGATCTGAATTTTTTTTCCTCCAAGGAGTAAAGCTTATCAATTTACTTATTCATGCATGAAAAAACTTTTATATCAATTACTTACCATCTGAAATCATATTTAAACTTTTAATTATATTTAGACTTTTGAAATAATGAACTTATTTTACTGATCATCAGTAAATAAAGAAAGTGGAACTTGGAAGAGAGTTTTGATAGATACTTCCATTTTGGATTTTAGCAGCGTGGCAGATGGTCTTTTTTTTTTTTTTTTTTTTTTTCTTACACAGGAGGCTAGAAATCAAAATTTGGCTCTATAGCCACATGATTTCCCCTCTCTGATCTACTACTCTGGACATCTGGGTTTCCTCTGGCTTGTGTTCCACCAGCAATGTTAAGGTAGTAAATATTTCACTATCCAGGTCCCCTCTTTTATTCTTGCTGAATGAAAGGGGAGAGAGCACGGTAGATTCCTATCTTGAAAATTCTCCTTCTGTCACCTTGCACACGTTGCCCTTGCCATTTGAAAAAGCAGTGTGTGACACTGTTTCGCTAGAGCAAAGACAAATGCATAGTGGTGGGAGGTAGGATGGAGGGAGGGAAGGGTTGAATTAGGACCCAGAAATTGTTGAATAGAACAAAATGAAAAGCTGTTCCCAATTTGAAAAGTGAGTTGACGTCTGTTACTCTGGTATGCAGTAAAACATGTTTTTCATCTAAGACATAATAAAAGCTACAAGCATTTTACACTGTGCATTAAGAGCTACATCTTTAAGGGAACATCTTTTCATAAGAGCACGTACAGAGTTCTCTATTTGATGATACTTTTGAACGTTTTATTTTTACGGTAGAGGAAATATCCCCCAGTCATGGCAAATCCTAAATGAATTGACAAAACACCCTTGCAGAAATGACTGTTAGAGATCCATTGCCATTGCATTTTTTCACATATTTCTATAAAATTTCCACTCAAGCTGAGTGTGGGACTGGACTACATTATCAGGAGAACGTTAATAGAGGTGCTAGCTTCCATGATGTTCAAATGACCCAAAAAGACCTCTAGGATTAGGGTGGGTGAAGATTTTGAGGTGATAGTGAAAGGCAGGTAGGAACAAGGAGATCATTCTTGACATCTTCTGTGAATTAGGAAAAATGTCTATGTGTTAAGCATAAAGTCAAATAGAATAGGGATTTGGGGACCCATCACAGAGTTGCACAAATCCTGAAGGGCCCACTCATGTATATTATATAAATGGTACCCCCTGCAGTTGTACAAATGTAATGCCCCCGTTGAGAAGAATGACAAAAATTTTAAACATCTATTTTGTGGAATAAGAAAAAAAATGTCTAGGGTCACTACTTTCTTTTGTCTCTGAAAATTACTTATTTTTAAGATTCCTTCTTAGTCACTTTCTCTGGCAATTCTTTCTTCACCTGTCTCCTTTTGTCCCCTAAATTATTGAGGTATAATTGGTAACTGTTAATTAAATACTGGCATTCTCTTGGGTCCCTTAAGAGATTTATTTCTCTTTTGTCTTGTATACTCCTTTTACATAATCTCCTCCACATGCACAATTTTAACTAATACCTATGTATTGATGACTTCAAATGTTTATCTCTAGGCTTGCCTCTTTAAAAAACTTCGGCTCTGTATCTACATGCCTCATGAAGATCCTCTGGGTCTCATCCTCAGTATTTCCTAAATTAATAATCAATCTAATTATCCTGTTTTTCTATCTGTACTCCCCCAGTAAATTGCCCCAATCATCAGATTAGCGTAACCTGGAGCCCCGGACTAAAATCCTGGGCGTCATCCTAATTTGTTTCCTGCCCTGCACTCTGAAAATCTGATCAGCAATCATACCTAGGAAATTCCTCATGACCACGCTGTCTTCACACGCTTGGCTGTCGCCTTAGTTCAGGCCTGCATTATGTCTCGTCTCACCTGTTAATCCGCCTGGGTTTCTCTAATCTACTTACGATTTATACATAGCAGCATTTTATGCTTAATGGCTGGCACATAGCTGACATTCAATCATTGTTGTTTGAACCAATGACTAAATTAATGATGTCTGCCTTGAGTGGTGTGCTTTTGATGATTCCATAACCAAGAATATTTATTGAGAATTAGATGATATTCTTTCAACATTTGCTTACTGAGCACTCAAGTAAGTATACTTCCTCCTTATATGCCTCATTGTAGAGGATGAAAAAGATATATAAAAATATATGTTTCATGTTAAATATATATTTCATGTTAAGAATACAAAATGAAAGACATTAGAGTAATGACTAATAAAAACAATGATTTGAATCAGAAACTAAATGTTTGGTACTAATGGGACCAAACCAATCCAGAGATAAGAGATTCTTGAGGGTTAAAGTAGCCAAGGCAGCTCTGTGGAGGAGGTCGGACTAAAGAAAAGATAGGATGTTTAGATGAGTGGTAGCAGGACAATGGGAGGGTACTTCGCAGGAGACTCAACGTGAGTGGGAACATGAAGACAGCCAGGATTGATATCTGGCACTGTTAGGAAATGGGGCAATGGCAACATGTGTTGAGATTATAAAACTAACAGTGTGTTGATATTTGGGAGAGAGGCAAGCATCATACAGTAAAAGAGCTCCAGTACTGGACAAATTTGTCTTTAAATCCAAGTCTATTACTAACTGGGTGACTGAAAGGAAAACCTCCACAACCTTTCTGAGATTTTATTTTCTTACCTGTAAAATGAGGATAATAGTGTCTATGCTCCAGTATTTCCTGGTGACTAAATGTGAAGACATAAAGAAGTCATCTTCTAAGATACTTGTCATCTGACAAGGTGTCAGAGCTCCACCCAAGACCTGGTGTCACAGGAGTACTCTAGCTCCTGGGCAGGGTCCTCCAAGCCACTAGATCTTAGGCAAATTTCATTTGGATGAAGACTAAGCTCTTGTTACAATATAATATTGACAGTCTCATGGTGAATTTGAAGAGAGTACATGTTTGAGCTTCTTTTTCTCAAAGCATGGAATCCTAGGATGTCAGAGGTCACCAAGTCCAGCCCTAAGGGTCTCTTTCTTTCAGCCAGCATAGCTTTGCTTACCACTGCTCCACATGGTAGGTGTACAAAGGGTTCCACAACTCACCCAAGTTTGAAAACCACTGATCTGGCCTAATTCCACCATTGTATCGACGCACAAATCAAGATCTATGTCAAATTTATTATGTTTTTACAATTAATTATAAATGGCAGTTAAAAATTTTTTTTTATACCTTTATTTTATTTTGAGAGAGAGAGACAGAGAGTGAGCGAGGGAGGGGCAGAGAGAGAGGGAGACACAGAATCCAAAGCAGGCTCCAGACTCTGAGCTAACTGTCAGCACAGAACCCAACTCGGGGCTTGAACCCACGAACCGTGAGATCATGACCTGAGCCAAAGTCGGACGCTTAACCGACTAAGCCACCCAGGTGCCCCTATAAATGGCAGTTATAAATTACTTGTTAGTCTACAATCTTTAAATTAATACCCTGATTTCATGCACATGGGCACATACATATGTATGTATGTGTTCTAAACAGTTAAAATTATTTGTGAAAAACATTGTTCTAATCAAAGTTGTGTCAACAATAGTGATTTTTTAAGGCACTACAAGATTTGATTGCTTAAAGAAAACCTGTACTGAATATTCTGTCAAATAAAGAATTCTTTTTTACATTAAGTAATTGATCAGATCAGGATTTTAATGTTTTCATTTTTTTTTAATTTACAATTTTTTTTCACCTAAAGGAAATACTGGGAAAGAACCTTTGCATATTCGAGTGCACTTCCATCTACACGACAATGTCCAATTTGTTTTTCTCATAATTACTTGGTCTAAAGGAAATTCTGTAAATCATTTCCTTGGAATCAAATTAAAAAAATTAAATAAAAAAAGATTTTGTAGCCTAAAAGGAAGTGTGGCATGATATAAAAAAAAAATGGGCCTTGAATTTTAATGAAACTGCATTGAAATTCTAGCTTGGTGCTTTAAAATCTGAGATTCTAAGGGAGCCTGTGTGATTCAGTTGGTTAAGCATCCTACTCCTGATTTCAGTCAGGTCGTGATCTCAGGGTTCATGAGTTCGAGCCCCACACTGTCAGTGTGGAGCCTGCTTGGGATTCTTTGCCTCTCTCCCTCTCTGCCCTTCCCATGCTCACTCTGTGTCTCTCTCTCTTTCAAAATAAATAAGTAAACATTAAAAAAAATAAAATAAACTGTGACTCTGGATGACCCTTTTCTCATGTCTCTCTTTTTTCTTTTAAAGTTTATTTATTTACTTGGAGAGAGAGAGAGAGAGAGAGAGAGAGAGAGAGAGTGTGTGAGAGAGAGAGAGAGAGAGCAGGGGAGGGGCAAAGAGACAGGGAGAGAGAAAATCCCAACCAGGCTGCCAGTGCAGAGCCTGATGCGGGGTTCCATGTCACCAACCCTGAGATCACGACCTGAGCAGAAACCAAGAGTTGGATGCGTAACTGACCGAGCCAATCAGGTGTCCCTGTCTCTTTTTAACTCTTTTAACTACTGTTACACTATGCTAAAGAGGACACTGAGGCATCCAAGGATGATGTAGTTTTCCAAAAGGTGCAAGCTTAAATTCATGTAAAAATATTAAATAGATGGTTAATAGCTGAGTAATTTTGACCATATTAATTACCTTCTGTCAAATGGGGATGAAATACCTACATTCTTTAAGGTTAAAATAAAATAAGACATGAAAAGTATTTATAACAGTGTCAGACATAAAAAAATGGGAGCCTGATATATATATGTACATACACACATACATATATGTACACAGAAGCGAATGTTACATATATACATACACACACACATATTGGCTTATCCCCTCATTAGAATAAACCCAAACAGGATATTTTTGCTGCGGTAGTCCACCAAATATGTTATTCTTGATAAAGGTCCTGGCATTTATGTAAAGGAGCAGAGAAGAAGGAAAATCATAATAATAACTCAATGGCACAGGCAGAAGAAAAGAGCCTCAGGGCATCAGCTTTTGAAAATGCCTCCAAGCTCTACACACACAACTTCCTTGACCCCAGGATCTCTCTGACCCGTGGTGAAGGTAACCTGTCTCTTAGCACAATATCAGAGCCTGCTTCCTCTTTGAGTTCTCCTCCAGTTTATCAATTTATTGCCTTTCAGCTCCAAATTCACTCATCACTGTCTCTCTTGTGAAAATATGGAGAGAAATAATTTTTATCTCGCTATCTAGCATAATGTAAGTCTTTGTCAGACATTGCAGGAAGAGGGAATTTTCTTCCTGGTTCTAGAGTGCTCCCTCCGCGGACTCCCGCACCATGCCCGGTGCTGTCATTGTGCTCCCCTCAGGTGATTGCATAGCACCTTGCCTCCAGCAAGTCATTTCCCCTGGCACCCTGGAGAGCAGAATGGTGTGCACCACAGAAATTTTTCTCCTACCCTGTGAGCCATGACCATGCCCTTCAACAAGGACTGGATCTCAGCCCTGGGGGTATGGGTGGGAGGCTCTTCCTCGGGCCCCCTATTTCAGTTCTATAGATAGTGGTTGCTCCTTATATATGCTATTCCTGTATTCTTTCTTTCCTTTTTTTTTTTTTTTTGAAAAAGAGAGGGCACAAGTGAGCAAGGGGCAGAGACAGAGGGAGAGACAGAGAGAGACAGAGAGAATGAGAATCTCAGGAGGGGTAGAGAGAGAGAGAGCAGGAGAGGAAGAGAAGTGGGCCTCACCTGAAGCGGGGCTCACACTCACAAACCAAGAGATTCTGACTGAGCCACCCAGATGCCTCCATTCCTGTATTCTTTAGAGGTCTCTTTATTTCTTATTAGCCAATTCCTCATTACTTCAATCCCCTGTTACAGCTATTAATTCTTTCTATTAAATTTTCCCTACTCAAATTACTGTGTGGTTCCTGCCTCATGATTGGACCCTGACTGATGGAGGTTACGGTTGCCATTACATAATAGTGTTTAAGGAGGTCTTGGGATCCAATCCTAGGCCAGTAGCAAACATTTTAGCCTCAAAGCAAAGCCACAAAGCAAGTCAGTTAATCATAGACATTATTAACAGTTTCTACGAGTCCCTCAATCCACTGACATTCTAGCTTCTTGGGGAAAAGGAGTGAATTGAGTTCAATTCTCAGGATGATTAGAATGTTCTTTGCCCAGCTCATGTTTCAACACCAACTTAGCTTGATCTGCTTCCTGTTAAAAAGGAGGAAGTTAGTTTTACAGACCAAGAAACTCTAAATAAAAATGCAGTGGCCTGAGAGTACGAAGGCATCCTCTCTGGGCTCTATAATTCCAGCTGGCCATGTCTTCTGGCCACTGAGAAGATCTGGCTTTGCATTTCAGTAAAACGTTGAAATTAAATTACGTTTAGCTAAGCTTAAATTTGGAAAGTTTTGTCATACAGAGTGAGTAAATCATTGTAAAATGCTCTAAGTACCTCCTAGTTTTCATTTCTATGGCACAGAAATAATCCGTATAGGTTTCCATGGTTCCTGTAGGAGGGAATATGCCAATGCACTCTGATTAAATCATTGGAAAATATAAGGAAAATTCCTTCTTTTGGAAATAAGTTTGTTGGGTCAGATTCTCATCATAAGACATCTATAGGGATTTTATATTTAGAAATGCAAAGAAATGAAAAATAATTTGCTCTCTAAATTGGAAGTCCATCATCCTATGTAATCTCAAAGAATGAATAAATAGAAAGTATAGAGAAATATTATTTTCTAGATAAAAACTTGATAGGGCTAGATGGTATAAGGTCTGAGCCTTCTGTTTCTAAATATGCATACGAATGTAAAATATTGAGTCACTCTTGGAGGAATATGTATGGTAACTCAATTAGGACAATTACCATTTGATAGTGATATTTTTTCTTTCAACTCGAGGACCAGAGTATAATTTAAACTTTGGAAAGGTTAAATTTCAGCTCCTCTGTCATTATATGATTTATTTCCTTCCAAAATATTTTTAATTAGAAAATTTCTAAAATTCATCATATAATATCTAGGCTTTTTCCTTGTGCCCACCCCCTTCTCTCCATGCAAGATTGTCTGCTTTGGAAATAAAAAAGGGCTCTTTAAGTCCACATTACCACTAATAAGAATATTTTTAAGTACTGTAATTCAAACACAGCTAAATTTCAGTATAAGAGTTATTTAGTACAAGAACCCAGCCTTGCAATCTCAAAATGACCTAGAAAGTAGCAGGATCCAAGTTATTAAATTATTTTAAAAAATGTTAGATCATATTATCTTCTGTTTATGAAGGAAAAGATGTGCATAACGCATTTTTAGAAAGATTTAAATTTGAAATAATGATATTTTTGTAAGTTTAAGTGTTTAAAAACATAAACCCTTAGCTACTGCATTTTTTTTTTT
>CM053576.1:119113715-119269794 GCA_028646485.1 Cryptoprocta ferox | reverse complement strand
TGTATAGATGAACCACATCTTCCTAATCCATTCATCAGTTGATGCACATTTAGGCTCTTTCCATGATTTGGCTATTGTTGGAAGTGCCGCTACGAACATTGGGGTACATGTGCCCCTATGCATCAGCCCTTCTGTATCCCTTGGGTAAATCCCCAGCAGTGCTATTGCTGGGTCATAGGGGAGTTTTATTGATAGTTTTTTGAGGAACCTCCACACTGTTTTCCAGAGTGGCGGTACCAGTTTACATTCCCACCAACAATTTAGCTACTGCATTTTGAACACTTATTCTACATAGATCCTTTTAATATATTACCTCACTAAATATGACTTCTATTTTATTGGTTTGGAAGTTGAGGCTAAGAGAGGTTAAGAAATTTCCCCAAAAAGTATACAGCCAGTAAGTGGTAAGAATGATATTTGACACAGAAATATCTAAAAAATATACACGTTCCCACTATCCCACACTGCTTCCCCCCTATTCCATGGCCAATATGGATCCTTTAGGACCATAGTGACTGACTTGGTACTTTGGGGAACTTGCTTATTCTTGAAAAAAGTATTTAAATTTCAAAGCAATGGAATTAGACAAGAAAGAGCTTTAATTAGCCATTCCCTCTTATTTTTAGCTTATTTTTCAATTAGCTTGTCCAGTTTGGTAATCATACAAACATGTAGTCTATAGTAGAAAAATCTGACAAGTCTCTCTCTCTTTTAGAGGAGCATTTCCAGCTCATCATTTAAAAAACTTAATACTGGCTTTCATTTTAAGTTAAAAAAATATTCCTATTTCAAGATATATTGACTTTTCTAATGGAGCTTTGAGCCCTTCTTGAAACAGTCAGTGCCTGGAAGCCTTAAGAAGTTTTAATGCAGCTTCCAAATGGGTCTCACCCTACTAGGGAGTAGTTTTGGCACAGGGCGATTTGGCTAAGCAGATTTCAGCAGAGTCCCAGCTCAGGAAGTCAATTAGCTTGGAAAGATGAAACATCTGAAAATGTAAATTATTAGTTCAGTTGCAACTCTATGTGTTACATGTGTAGAAATGCAAAAACACATTTGTTCAAAAGATCTATTGTGAGCTGCCACATTAGACAATATGAACACTTAGATATGCTTACATAAACATATGAGTCACCTTTTATAAAATACAACTTTCCATGTAAGCAAGCTATTGATGAATGTGGAGTCTAAGACGTTTTCTCTTTGGCTGTTGTAAAATTTTCTACAAATGATAAGAAAGAACATCTTTAAATGCAATAAGTTCAAGAGGATAACTTGTCACAGAAGGGAGGGAAGCCAAGGGGTCCCAACATCTCTCCCTCCCATGTCCTAATGTAAGCACATTTGCCAAAAAGCCTTCACTGTCTGAGGTGAGTCAAGGGTCCTGAGAGCTGTCTCCAGTTTAGAAAAAGAAAGGCACAGCTTCCTCCTTATGTCTTCTGAGGTTGGCATTGTTTAAATATCTTTTATCTTGGAATTTGGAGACTTCCCCCCCTAACTCAGAATAGATAATGAGATGCAAAGTAGCTGGTGTTTTGGGAATGTCCACTCTGTTGGTCTTATTCCAGGTGACTCATGTTTCTGCCTTCTTTCAAAACAAGCTATTAGCTGTACATATTAGTGGAATTAAGAAAGATGGGAAAATTTTGTTGTTTTTCAAAATCTTTAATATATGGCTCCTTCTGGAACTAAAGACTGTTCAACAAATAACACTCAGATCCTGATAACAATTGCCACTTTAACCAAAAGCACCCTGGCCCCACCCTAGCCTCTGACCCCCGGAAGTAATTCCTTAATAGTTCTTCCCTTCCTCAAGCTCCACCCCCCATCTCCTTCTCTGTTTAACATATATTTGCATTTGAGCATACTAGTTTATAATTATTTGTCACTTTATCTGCTCTTCTCCCCTATTGGGCTTTAAGATCACCAAAGGCATGGACTTTGTCTTAATATACAATTAAAAAGCCAATCCCTAATACTAGGACTGCCACAGAGATGGTGCATGATAAATATTAGTGGACTATTGAAAATTTGAATTAATTAACTAATCAGGCATTTAATAATAAAGTTAGTATAATTTATGATACCAATTTGATGATTCTAGACCTCTTTTAGCATTGAGAATTCTGAATTTTGTTTGGGTAGAATATTTCATTTTTTAAAAAATTAATTAATTAATTAGCTTTTTTTTTTGAAAGAGAGAAAGAAAGAGATAGAGATAGAATGAGAATAAGCAGGGAAAGGGCAGAGAGAAAGGCAGAAAGAAAGAATCTTAAGCAAGCTCTGCACTGTCAGTATGGAGCCCGACATGGGGCTCAAACTCGAACTGTGAGATCATGACCTGAGCCAAAATCAGGAGTTGCGTGCTTAGCCAAATGAGCCACCCAGGCACCCCTGGGTAGACTATTTCTAATAAAGGTTATCTTCAGGCTAAATGCAATTACTTTTTCAAATACAGACAGTCCCAGACTTATGATGGTTCGACTTACATTTTTTGACTTCACGATGATGTGAAAGCTATCTGCATTCAGTAGAAATTGTATTTCAAAGTTCGAATTCAGAACTTTGAGTGTGAAAGTTTTTCAGAGCTTTTCCTGGGCTGGTGATATGTGGTATCATCTTCCCTCATGCTGTGGGGTCGTGGCGGCTCCTGTCAGCCACATGATCACAAGGGTCAACAGCCGACACACTCAACAATCATTCTGTACTTAGACAACTATTCTGTTCTTCACATTTAGCACGGTATTCAGCAAATTACATGAGATAGCCAACATTTTATCATAAAGTAGGCTTTATATTAGATGATTTTGCCCAACGGTAGGCTAATGGAAGCGTTCTGAGCACATTGGTGGTAGTGCTAGGCTAAGCTGTGATGTTCAGTAGGTTAGGTTAGGTGTAGTAAATGCATTTTTTACTTCTTTTTTATTTTTGTTTTAAATGTTTACTTTTGAGGGAGCACAATTGGAGGAGGGGCAGAGAGAAGGGGACTAAGAATCCCAAGTGGGCTCCGCTCTGACAGCAGCAAATCCAACGTGGGGCTCGAACTCAGTGAACCACGAGATCATGACCTGAGCTGAAATCAGATGCTCAACCAACTGAGCCACCCAGCCGCCCTTATTTACTTAGTTTCAATTTATGATGGGTTTATGGGGACATAACTACATCACAAATCAAAGAAGATCTGTCTTAGTTATTTTTTTATTGTGATGAAATTTGAAACGTAAATTCTATGGCAAAGTATAATAAGATATTTTTACAGAAAAAGTCATATAATTCAACATCCTAACAGCATTTCTACCTATATCCTTATGGAAGATATTCTTGGAGTTTTGTCATGAGAATATTTCTATTGAATTACTGCAGACACAAACAGTTATAACCATAATTTAGTAAATGGTGAGAAAACACTGAGCAGGAATTGATAACATTGTCAGAATTGCCCATTACCCTATGGAAAATAATATTCCAATGTTGATCTAAATTGATATATGTGTACTTAATATACATTATTAGGAGCATCATAGTTTTTTGTTTAAGTATTGTATTTTCCTCATTCTAAAAGAAAGAAATTCATCATTGAAAATGTGAAATGTGACAAAGTAACATAAAAGAAACCAAAAGACACAGAAATGAGTAAGCATGTAGACAGAGACAATTACTATTATTGGATACATTTTGTCCCATACTTTATATATTTTTAAGTAAAAATTGGTATTGTATGTACAGCAAATCTATTTTTAGTCAATTAACATTTAATACTAAACCTTTTTGCCACATTAATGAAGAGTCTTAGAAAAAGCTAGGGTTTCATACTGTTTCATTATTTAAAGATATTTGTGGGGCACCTGGGTGGTTGAGTCAGTTAAGTGTCCGACTTCGGCTCAGGTCATGATCTCACAGTCTGTGGGTTCGAGCCCCATGCCAGGCTCTGTGCTGACAGCTCAGAGCCTGGAGCCTGCTTAGGATTCTGTGTCTCCCTCTCTCTCTGCCCTTCCCCTGCTTGCTTTCTGCCTCTCTCTCTCAAAGTAAAATAAAGACATAAACAAAAAAATTTTTTTAAAGATATTTGTGGTGTTGCCACCCTCCCAGTTTAGACTTAGGAGCCAGATCTTAATTTTTAGTATATATAATTAGTTTTATAATACATCTTTCATTCTGCATAAATCCTTGAATGGATTTGTGACTATTTCTATTAACTGTAGACTCAGGAACACTTTTAATGAAACAAATTTATTTCAAGACCATGGAGAAAAGGCTATATTCCCACAAGCAGCAATGAGAGCACTTCACTTTCTGGTGTTTTTACCGGCATTAAATATTATGCTATATAGGGCTTCTTTTTTAGATTTTTAAAGTTTACCTGTGTAAAACTATATATAATATTTTCTTATAATTAAAAAAATACTTTCATAACTATAGTTGCAAATAGACTCTTGCCTCTCCATATTGTTTATTTGATCTTTTCTGCTATTTTCTCCAAAAATTAGTTTACTAAACAACTGCATGACATGGTAAAAAAAAAAAAAAAAAACAGGCACACTAGAGAAATCACACATAAACAGTAGACACCTCCTTTTGTTATTCCACCACGTTTCCCTTTTCCCAGAGATAATCACTATTAACAGTTTCTCAAATATTCTTCCAGAATATAGATATAGCTGTGTGTATGTATATATATATATATATATATATATATATATATATATATATGGAGATCCCTTTTTTTTAAATGGACAACCTTTTTAAGACGTACATAAATATGTCATGATTCAAACTGTTTTGCAGTTTGCCCTGTTCATGTACCGTCTTGGATATCTTCTCATATCAATACATATGTAAATTGCTCTACTGTTTCTAATAGCTACAAGAAATACCATAAGTTTCGAAATTTTATTAACTTACGTTTTGAAATTTTATTAACTTACTGGGTGAGGGTGGCATCTTATTACTTTAAATTTCATATTACTTTGATTATTTATCACACACTTATTTACCCTTTGTATTTCATTGCTTCAAGATCTTTATCCATTATTTATCTGGCCTAAGAGCCTTTAAAAGCCGTTTTGGACAAAATGTCTCACAGAGATTTCTGGTGGAGGGGGCGGTACCTGGCCTCTCTTCTAATCCCACTGAGGCTCAACTTTTCTCTTCTATACTTAGAGTGGCAACCAGGCAAAGCCAGGAGCTGTAGGTCAGAAGCCAGGGTGGCTCTGTTTCCTCTCTGGGTCTGGGGACGGGCATGGAAAATCTCAGCCATGGAGTCTGAAAGAGATGGTTCCTGGGAAGGACTTGATCTTTGGAAATGGATATGCCCAACCTCATGTGGATGCTAAGGAAATTCTGAATAGTTGCATTGGACCTTCTCTACTTCCAAACCAAGTAGATCTCAAAGACAACGGGTCTAAAAAAATGTCCCCTTGGTGGCTCCACAAAGAACAATCTGCCTGATTCTCCATCCTTAGCCTGAAGTTTCAGAGTAGACCTTGTTAGTGTTTATTGATATTAGATTCTCCCTCTTTTCTGAGCACATGGAAACCTGGGCTTCTCTGCCTCCTTGCAATTGGGTGGAGCCATGTGACCATATCTAGCTAATAACATGTAAGCTAAAGATTTGAATGATCTTTGCATAATTCTCTATTTCTCTTTTACGCTGGTGTGGCAAATCTTGCAGCCTTGACAGTTTGGGCGGAGGCGGGGAGGGGTAAGAGAAGAAAACAAACTCTTTGTGATAGAGAACCAATTGAGGGTTGATGGAGGGAAATGGTGGGGGATGGGCTAAATGGGTGATGGGTATTAAAGAGGGCACTTGTCCTGTTGAGCACTGGGTGTCATATGTAAGTGATAAATTACAAAATCTACTCCTGGAAACAATATTACATGTTAACTAACTAGGATTTAAATAAAATTTTGTAAAAAAAAAAGGGGGGGGGCACCTGTGCGGCTCAGTTGTTTGAGGGTCCGACTTCCGCTTAGGTCAGGATCTCGCAGTTCATGAGTTCAAGCCCACTTCAGGTTTGCTGCTGTCAGCCTGTCACTGCAGAGCCTGCTTCGGATCCTCTGTCTCCCTCTCTGCCCCTCCCCTGCTTGTACTCTCCTTGAAAGAAATAAATATTAAAAAAAAATTTGGAAAATGAGAAGGAAACCTGTTATTCTTGTGATTGTATAACAATATGACTGTAATTAATGTACTGAACTGTACATTTAAAAAATGGCAAGATAGTAAATTTTGTGTTATATATTTTTATCACAATAAATGAAATGAATAAAAAACTACATGTATATGGTGCCATTTGTATAAAATGCATGTATATGTAAAAATTTTAGAAAAAAGTAGCAGTTCTATATTACTGACTTGTAGGAAAGCTATGATATATTGTCAAATAGAAAAAGTAATTGGCTGACTAACAGGTATGATATAATTATATTTTAATAAAAAGCAATCAGGAATACTTTAATATATCTATAAATATTGGGGTGATATAGGGTTGATTTATGTTGCATTTGTGTATATATAACATCTTTTGTTTCAACTAATTACTATCATAATTTTAAAAACTAAATACAGAAAATGAAAAAACAAATAATTTTGGTAAAGCCATATTATATAGTAAGAGCTGTAAACCACTGCTTTTCACATTTGGTGAATGTATTTTTCCAGTATGAATTATATCTTTTAATTGTGTGATGATATAGAAGTTATTTAATATAATTATATATATTACATATATATTATCTTAAATTACTTCATATTGTATTACTTATATTATTACATATTATTTTATATAATACCACACACACATGCACAACACACACATGTGTACATATCTTTTTGCTTAAACTATTGCCCTGTTATCTATAACATTCAGGGTTATTTGGGTTTTTTTCATGGAACAAGAAATTAAAAACACCTGTACAATGACTTACGTGAAGAACTTCTATGATTATTTATCTTATGGTGGGAGTAATTGTAGCTACAACCCGAATTAGTTCTCATTTTTTTAGTATTCATGCTCTAGACCATATGATTTGCACTGGGCAATGGCACAATAAACGGAGAACATGTGAACAAACTTGAAAGGCACTTGCACACTAGGGCTTATCCTCTTGATGTTTTTGGTACCTGGAAAGCTCATGTAAAAGCTTGGGCTAAGACCCTGAAGGATAAAAGACCATGTGGAGAAGGCTCCAGTCATCTAGACTATCCTCAGCCAATCTACCAGCCGATTGCAGCCACATAAACAAGCCAGTTCAAGATTAGTCAACCTGACCCAGGAGAAATGCTACTTAGTCCAAATCAAATTATTGACTTGCAGAATAATTAGCCAAGTAATTGGTTGTTGTTTTAAGGCATAATGTTTTTGTTGGTTTATTATACAAGGAAAGTTAAAGGATATATTTCCACCCAACACATGAACACATACACACATTCTCTCTGACGTTTGCCTTGACCATACCAAACTCAACTGAAATTTCTTCAGTAACTCTCTTTTATCTAGTTTCCATAGAAACAACAATTTTCTTTTTTCATTCATATTTTATCATTTCATATAATCTTTCATTACATTATCTAAGTATAATAGCAAGCACAACTATCATAAGCAGGTTTGAGAAGAGAAACAACTGATTTGTGGCCATCACAGAACTCACTAATGGAGAACGGAAGTATAGGGTGAACTACGGAGTGACCTGGGCACGAGTGTCCACCATGTTGTTGGCAGCAGTACGTGGATGTATCCTGGCCTGTGGTAGGACTTCAGGAGGTCTGTCAGGCTGGGGCAACATTTCTTGTCTGCCTTCACTATATTGCTGACTTTTTAAAATCTTAAAATCACTATCTCCCTTGCTCCAGCCAGGAAATGAGTTTTCTCAGTGACTTTAAGGCGATCAGGATCCCATCCATAATTTATGTAAAATTCTATATGCATTTATACATGTAAACATAATGTTAAAGTATTAAATTAAAATTTGAGAGTTACATACCTTATTGTATTCCAAAACATTTAATGCCGTGGTTCATTATTTACTATTACTCATAATAAGAAGACACTTGCACTGAAATTTATTAATATACCTTGAAATAAAAATATCCATAATCCCAAACAGTGAACAAAATTAACCCAAGAATTTCTGTTAAGTCACTTTATTTATATTAGTAAGAACAGGTATCATAAGGCTGCTATAACAAACAATACCAAAATAATAGAAGTGTTTTTCTTGCTGATGTGAAATAGTTTATTGCTTATTGGACATAGTTCCTGTCCCATGAAGTCATTTTGGGACCCAGATAGATATCTTCTGTCTTCAGGAACTGCAACCATCCACGCTTGGCCTCTAAAATCCCCATGGAAAACATAAGTGGAAAAGAAGATTTTGTGAATCTCTAAAATATCTCAATCTAGAAGTGACTCATGCCACTTCTACTTACAATCTATGGTCAAAAACTAGTACTATGGTCAGATCTTTTCTAAATTAGAGCCAAGAAATATGATTTGGTTGTCTACCAGAAGGGGAAAACAAGATTGGTGACCATCCATCCAGTCTCTATCACATTTTTTTTTCATTCCTGAAACCTGAGCATATCAAATTTGTGTTCAAATTGCGTGGAGAATTAAAACAAAAGATTGAAGTCAGTGGCAAAGGAGTTGTTCTCACAGAAGTTAAAGTGGCCTGGGGATATGGCTACAGCCCTAGTAGGCATATGGTCTTATCTTCAATCTGGTGCTTTAAGATATTTTAACATATTGATGGCCTTCTCTAAGTTCAGATTCCTTTTTTATACTGGAAATAAGGAATTAATCAATTTCTAATTTTAAAGAGAGATACACAAATTGTTCTAGGAATGCTCTGGGATGATGTTGGTGGCTGGGAAAGGACTGAGACAGGACCTCGGTTTGGCTCTGTGACCCCCCACATCACTTTCTCACGTATCTACTGACACCCTGGGCAGAAATTCAATATTCTGGTTTATTAAGAACAGATTTTTTTCCTTTCTGTTCATATTTCTTCCCAACTTCAAAGTCATAAAGCAAGAGACTTACAAGCATGAGATATATATAAAAAACATGGTCTTAATTTTATTCATTCAGCATCCACACAGTATTTATGAGGGATTCTGTTTAATTTATGTGACTTTTATTGAGAATCTACTTTGTGACAAGCTCTATATTGAGACACAAGAATACAGATAAATAAGCTTTAAAGAAGTTAGAGCCAAACTCATTTATTCATTTATTTAACAAAGATTTAATGAGCTTCTACTTATTAACCAGGAACTGCTCTTATGAAACTGGTCAGAGGGGACAGTTCATCAAATAACAACATCAAACACATTGGAGAGTAAAAAGTGCTATGAAGGAAAACAAAAGCAAAACAGTAAGGGGAGGCTAATTGGATTAAATAAGAAGTCTCACTGGTACTTGAACTAAAAGAGGAAGACCCCTCTGCCAAGTTTGATAGCTAGAGGGATTATTCCATTAAAAAATAAAAATATTAGGAATGGGTTGAGTAAATTCAAGAAAGAAAAGAAGAAGTCAGGGAGTCTGGACATGCATGGTTGAGGGAAGCTGGGCAAGATGGGTGCTTCAAGGAGGTGGGTTCTCTCCCTCATATAATCATTGCTCTTCATTCTCTTACCCAGGTCCCCATGGAGACCTGAATGCTCCTGGTTAAAGCTGGGGAAGCATTTTTCAAACTATATTTGTTTACTAGGGCTCTGTGATAGTTAATTTTATGTGTCAACCTGATGGGGCTAAGGGATGCCCAGAGAGCCAGTCAAATGATTGTCTTCGGGTGTGTGTCTGTAAACGTGTCCCAGGAAGAGATTCACATTTGAGTCAGTAGACTGAGTAAAGAAGATTGCTCTTGCCATCGCTAGTGGGTATCATCCAGTCGGTTGAGGGCCTGAATACAACAAAAATGTGGAGGAAGAGAGAATTCACTCTCTCTGCTTGACCTAAGACACCCATTTTCTCCTGCCCTCAGACATGGGCACTCATGGTTCTCAGGCTTTCAGACTCAGACCAGGACTTACACCATTAGTTCTTCCCTCTGTGCCCCCATTGTCAGACCTTTAGACTGGGACTGGCTTTTCTGGTTCTCCAGCTTATAGAAGGCAGCTCATGGGACTTCTCAGTCTCTAAAACCATGTGAGCCAATTCCTCTAAAAAATCTCCTCTTACTGGTTCAAGAGTCTGTCTATCTTTTATTGGTTCTCCTTGTGTCCTCACATGGTCATTCCACTGTGTGTGTTCTTTGTGTCCCAATCTCCTCTTCCTGTAAGGATACCAGTCACAGAGGATTATGGAGTATCAGTAGAGTGTCATTTTACATTAATTACCTTGTTAAAGGGCCTTTCTCTAAATACAGTCATATTCTGAGATACACAGTGTTAAGACTTCCAAGTAAGAATTTGGGAGGAAAGGCACAATTTGCCCATTACAAACACCTTAAATAAAACGTGCTCATTGAGAGTGGGAGATTTATTTTCTATCGTAATATGTAATGTTTAGGTAAGGGTTGGGTCATCAGGGTGTCATAGGCTATGAGACAAAATATGAGACAAAGTATGTCTCATCAAAGTATGAGACAAAATGGGAAACCATTGGGAGTTTGTCGTGAAAAAAAATTTTTTTTCAAATCATTCAGGTTTATTGTATAGACAATGAATTCTCTGACTACATCAAGAAATATAGGTGACTTGGATTAAGATCATAACAGAGGAGGGGCACCTGGGTGGCTCCGTTGGTTGAGTGTCTGACTTTAGCTCAGATCATGATCTTGTGGTTCGGGTTTTTGTGTTCAAGCTCTGCATGGAACTCTGTGTGATTATCGAGTTTGATCACGACTCTCTACTATTAGCCCAGAGCCTGTTTTGGATCCTCTGTCTGCACCCCCTCTCTGTCCCTCCCCTGCTTCTTGTGCTCTCTTGTTCTAAGAGAAAGAAAGAAAGAAAGAAAGAAAGAAAGAAAGAAAGAAAGAAAGAAAAGTAAAGGAAGGAAGGAAGGATGATCATAACAGAGGAGATGGAATGAAATGCTTAGTTGGATTCAGGATCTATTTGGAGTAAGAACAAGCAGAACTAGCTGATGGATTAGATGTGCAGAAAGTAGGGGGAAAAAAGGGAAATCAAGTCACACAATAATGACTTATGCCACTGTGGAGTTGATGGATCCCAGCATGGGTTAGTTCTGTGGTCTCTAGGAAGTAACTATTTCTATGAGCCTCCATTTCCTTATTTGTAAAATGGAGCTAATATCACTTTCTCCATAAATTAGTCACAAGGATCAAATTCCATAATGCCTATAAAATGCCTTGCAAGTGCTTGGCATCCAGTAAATAGTGGCTGGTATTGTCGAGTGTCAGCCCTACCAAGACGAGGAATATGGGAGCAAGCTTTGGTGAAATGTTTAAATGACAAGAACTGATGAGGAGTGCTGTCCTCGTGCATAAAAAAGGAAAATCAGTGTGGACCAGCATAAGCAAACCTCTCTTGGTAGGGTGAAGGTTGGGGTGAATGTGGAGGACTTGGGGAAAATCTCATTTCACTGAGGAAGAAGCCCTAATGTTTTAACTGGCTTGCCCAAAGTCAGGGAAAACTAGTTTGTCCTACATTAGAGAATCCCAATTCTGCTATTCCCTAGCTGACCTTGCACTTGTGAAATAAGCTATCTGGGCTGCAGGTGTCTTACAAGTACAATGGAAGTTATTCTAGTTGGTCTGTAACCTGGAGCCAGATACTCAATTTCTAAAAAAAATGTCACATCATTAAGTTGGGAAATTTCAATGTTACTTCATAAGAAATAAAACAAAGATGAAAATTAATGATTCTAAAGGAAATCATGCTTTACAAATTAATTCATTTCTTAAAACGTTGCTAATGATTCATTCAGAAATTTGAAAGATGTTTAAAAAGATCCAAAGTAAGATCAGCATATTAGTAGCCAACAAATATCACATCATTGTGTCTGATGGACTCTAATCTGCAATTTTAATTCTTGTATAATTAATTATCTAGTCACCTGGGAGTCATTGTTGAAAATGCAGTAAGAAATATTTAAGGAAACATAATAATTAAGTAGTTAAATGAGGGCCCAGAATTGTGAAAGAATTAAACTTTACTACTGCACACATCACCTAGGTAACTACTTTGTTACTTTGTCCCTTCAAAAAATTATTTGACTTTAGCTTCCCTAACAACCTCAAACTTGAGGGTCTGAGTGTCTACTGTCCCCAAATGCTGACCTGGACCGGGTCCCCTTTTCCTCACCTGCCCTTGGCCTGGTGATGGTATCAGCCTCCAAAGGCAACACTATAGTTTCTAAACTCCCAAGTCCACACCAGGGGTCTCTCTCCATTCACTTTCCTTTGGTCCCAAGCCAAGTGTGAGCTAGAGCTTCTGGGCACCAGGGTGAGGCAGAGACATGTAATATGAACCAGACTGGAGGTCAAGTCTTATTTTCCTCTGACTACATGCTTGCTGCTCCTCTGGAAACTGCTGCAGGGAGGTTTTTCTCCCTCACCTAATCATTGCCCCCCCACCCCTCTCAGCCCAGGTCCCCATGGAGACCTGAATGCTCCTGGCTGAAGCTGGGAAAACATTTTTCACACCTTAAATAAAATGTGCAGATCGAGGGTGGAAGGATTATTTTCCATTACAATATGAAACATTCTGGCTTTTTTCCCAGAGTTTATAATAGCCCTTGGAAAGGGCCTCACCCCAAAAGTATAGTCCTAGAAACCAGCTAGAAATGAACTGGGAAGTCTGGACTACGGACTTACTAGGGAGGGAGAGCCCATGCTCTGGGAAAGTTGGAGCACGGACTTGTTACTGCCTAGACCAGGATTGCAAAACCTGTTCCTGTGCACAGACTCTATCCATGCCTTCGTTCCTAACTTCAGAGCACCCAAAGGTTGATATATTCCTCGAGGGGTAACTTGAAAGTCCTGGAGGTCTCAAAGATGCTACACACATTAAGAAAGGTCTCCATCCATTTATCCTATCTCTTTAATTATCTTTGATACCAGTTAAAATTCAATTTCCCTATAGATGAACTGCAGTAGTACACAACCCTAATCCCACTGATTAACATCACAAAGTTTGTTTCTTGCTCATCCCATAGTGAGACAGTTGTGGGGTGGATGTCTTCCCACAACATGTTTAGGGACCCAGGATCCTTCCATCTTCCAGGGCCTTGGAATCTTCCATAAGATCCTCTTCATTCTGCCTGACAACCATTGTCTCTAAAGGATTTTGCGGGGCACTTTAGGAACCAGGCACGTGAACACTTTATTACACCAACACAACTTGCCACAAGGCACATACTCCAATTTTCAGGCAATCTGAAAAATTTCAGTACGATGTGCCAACAAAGGAGAGGGAACTCATAGATATTTGCTATATTAACTTTTTAAGCTGAGTAACCAAGTATCATAGGTTTAGTGGCTTAGAAAAATGCCCATTTATTATCTCACAATTTCTGTGAGTAAAATCGAGATTTGGCTTAACAGGATTCTCTGCATGAGAGGTCTCACCAGGCTTTGATTACTATGTAGATCAGGCTGCATTCTCATCTGAAGGACCAATTGGAGAAGTATTTGCTTCCAAACTCACTCATGTTGTTGGCAGAATCCAACTCTGACAGTTGTAAGACTGTGGTCATGGCTTCTTGCTGGTGATTAACAAGGATCACTCTTAGCTTCTAGAAGACATCTGTCTCTATTCCTTGTCATTTGCCTCCATAGACCCTCTCACAACACAATAGTTTACTTTTTTATATATAAAAGAGAGAGAGAGAGAGAGAGAGAGAGAGAGAGAGAGAGAGCATGTGGAGTTGGGGAGGGACAGAAGGAGAGGGAGAGAGAGAATCTAAGACAGGTTCCATGCTCAGCACAGAGCCCAATGTAGGGCTCGATCTCATAACAATGGCATCATGACCTGAGCTGAAATCAACAGCCAGATGCTTAATCAACTGAGCCTCCCATGTGGTCCCAATAGTTTACTTCCTTAAAGAGAGTAAGGGAGAACATTTCTAGAGTCAGTCTTCTAGCAAGATAGAATCTGATGTGAGTGACATCCTATCACCTTTACTATATTCTATTGTTTGGAAATAAGTCACAGTTCTCACCCACACTCAAGAGGAGGGTGTGAATACCAGGAGACAGTAGACATGGAGGCATCCATACTTAAATTGTGTCCTCCATAAGAGCATACTTCTAATTTAATGAGTAGATGGAAGGATGAGAAAGAAAGATGCTCAAAGAAAGAGGCTGGCTGTGAGACAACATGAACTTTGCTCTGAATCATATTCTCATTGCTTATAACATGACAACAGTGATATTCACCTCATAGGATGATCAAGCAATTTAAAATAGAAAATGTAGGTAAACTATCCAATATAATACTGGAATAATGGGGTCAAATGGAACAATGGATGCAAATCATTTCCTCATGCTGAGATTCCGTGCTGTCTCCATAAATGAGGAATTTAGTTCCAGAAGAGGTTCTGGGGGGTCACTGCCAACTTGAAAACTCACATCACTGGACAAAGATGATTTGACCCAACAGTGACTTGTACACACTCTCCCCATAAAATAAGAACTTTAAAAAAATAAACTGAAGACGAAAGATAAGAGAATTCCCTCTTCTCGCTTAATCATGGACTTGAGGGCAAAGAATGTATTTCTTCTTGGTCATCCAGTTGGAGACATTTTGGAAGTTGGATATGAAAAGATTAGCCATTTAAAATTGTTTATGAAATAATCAGAGATTAGATCATCTAGTTCATTTTATGTATTACTGTCTTTCTAATTCTGGCTTACTTCTTTTTTTGAGTAGCTGTTAATAAAACAAAAGTCTGTTCAACCATAACAATGGCAACTCTAGCTCCATTGAAAATTAGAGGAATTTCTAACTTAAAAAAATCTAGAAATAGAGAAATAGAAGCTTACTTGTCTGGTTAATTTGCTTCAATAGGAATCAGTTACTCCGTTTCACTGGGGAGCAGATGGGGGAAAAAACAACTCAGGACCAAGTCACCACTTGGACTGATAAATGCTGGCAGAGGACGCTCTGACTCTGCTGGGCTCTCCTCTATGAACTTCTCTCTATCCAACTGTTTTCTGGGCTTCTCTTTATCACACTCAGAAATCCCTGCTCTTTCCCCAGCTCTCCTCCTTGCCATCTATGTTTGGCACACCCAGGAGAGTCAAAGGGAACGATAACAGAATTACCATTCTGCCTGAGATTGTTTTTTTTTTTTTCCTTTCTCAAAATGAGGTGTCTGAATGATTGGAAATTTTAGCCAACTCTCTGAACAGACTCTCCTGGGAGTTGTTGTCTCTAACCTGAGGTCTCTATGAACATTTGCAGGGTCGTTCTGAGGTGTCTTGATTCCAATCACAGTGCCTCAACTCCCTTAAATTGAAAGTATACTTGTACATGGAACTTTGTCTTGAATTCTAAATGCCAAGCCCCTCTGGGAGCCCCCATGGGTAATCCCTGAGGCTGCAGGGATAGGAGACATGTGCATGCTTGAGTGAGGGTCTCCTTAAATTTTGTGCCCAAGGTGCCTAACTCACCTCACCCTAATCCTAGCCCTGCTGGACAGGGCAGGAAGCTCCTCACTGAGCACTTAACTGAGCTGGACATAATGATTATATATTTGTTTCCTAGGGTTGGCATAGCAAATTACCACAAAGTTTGTGGCTTAAAACAAAAGAAATTTTGTTTAAGAAGTTCTGGAGGCCAAAAATCCGAAAGCAAGGTGTCACTAGAGCCGAACTTCCTCCAACAGTTTTAGGAGAGAAACCTTTCTTGTTTCTTCCAGCTTTCAGGTACCTTCTGGATTCTGGTGTTCCTTGGTTTATGGCAAGTTTAAGTCAAAACTCTGCTTGTTTTCACATGACCTTCCCTATCCGTGTCCTCTCCTCTTCTTAGAAGGGCACTTGTCTTTGGATTTAGGGTCCATCCAGATGACTCAGGATGGTTGCATCTTGAGATCCCTAATTTAATCACATCTGTAAGAACATTTTTACAAATAGAGTCACATTTACAGGTTAAGGGTGGACATATACTTTGGGGAGTCATCATTCAACCCACAACAGATTGGAATCGAGAAGCTGAAATCCAGAAATCCCAACCATGAGATAATCTGAATAGAGTTATTTATTCAACCTATCTTTTCTTAGTGCTTACTCTGTCCCTAACCCTACTGGCTCCAAGTCAGACAAGGACAAAAATGGCAGAGAGGAAACCAACATGGTTCTGTCCCATACCTCCCCCAAACAATAGCAAAACAAGCAAAAAAATATATGTATTTCTATCTCTCTTTATCAAGGAATCTATAATCATTTGGAAAGACACTGATGATTATACACCATGGTTTAGGGAAATGAGTGCTAATAAAGGCTAGTTTTAAGACTAGGGTGGCTGCTGGAATTCAAACAACTCAATCCAGTGTTCAAGGAGTTCGAGCCCATGAATGCCTTGGTACAATATTTACTTTTAAAAATATTATTACTTAATGGGTGCCTGGGTGGCTCAGTTAGTTAAGCATCTGACCCTTGGTTTTGGCTGAGGTCATGATCTCAAGGTTCGTGGGTTTGAGTCCCGTGTTGGGGCTCTTACGGTTTGGAGCCTGCTTGGGATTCTCACTCTCCCTCTCTCTCTGCCCCTCGCCCCTCTCCCTCTCAAAAAGAAATAAACATTAAGAAAGATTAAAATATCATCACTTAAGCAAAAAGAAAAGGAGTCAACTGAAGGAAAACATATTATATAAAAGTACATTTGATATGGCAAAACAACAACAATAGCAACAACAACAAACATCACTAGTGGCTGAAGTTGGTGGTGTCACACTCTAAAATCAATCTCAGCAATTCATCATTAAATACATATTCACATTCTTCCATCCTTAGAGATCCAGCTTACCTCTTCTATAAAACTCTTCCAAACACAACTCTGAGATCATGTGGCCTCCCCAAAGTGTAACATTTCTAAGACAGTTCCTTCCCACGTCTCCTGTCTACCCAGTTCAATGGCAAGTTTGCTGGCTCCACTGCCTAACATACCTGATTATGTGCACTTCACTGTTAGCTTCTAGGCCAGACAGCATGACTTCCTGCCTGAAGCATTCACACTCTCCTAGTTAGTTCTCGTTCTACCCTTGTTCCTCTACCATCCATTCTCTGCAAGGCAGTAACTGTGATCTCTTGACACATAAAACTATATCATTTCTGTGTCTCAATCTCTCCAATGGCTTTCTGCTGCACTTGAAATAGAATAAAACTCCCTACCGGGGTCCAAAAGGTCTTAATATGACCTTGCCCCTGCACACCTTTCTGAAATAATCTTCCACCCTTTCTCGAAACCTAGACTTCAAGACTTTATTTCTGTTTCTTGAAGAAACAAAGCTGGGCCCTGCCTTAGGACCTTTGCATGTGGTTTCCCTGCCGAGAAACTCTCTCTTGACTATCTTTACAGGTCTGTCTGAACACTCCTGGCTGGAGTGTCTCTTCCTTAGGGAGACTTCCTCCCTGATCACTCAGTCTATATGACTCCATTTTCATTCATCCTCCGCCATAATACTCTGCTCTATTTCCTTCTTTGCTCTACACAACGGAACCAATCTTTATGTACTGTTATTTGTTTACCCTATCTTCTTCCACTAGAATACAAATTCCATGAGAACTGGGACCTTCTCTGTATTCTTACCATTGTATCTCATGTCTAGATCAGCCTCAAACATATAGTAGATACTCAACAAATACTTGCTCAATGATTAAATGATGAAAACAACATCATCCCTATTCGTTGTGTTTTAAAATAACAAGCTCTATGAGAGAAAGCATCATTTTATGCTTTTCCATGAATAACACAATTTTTAACAGATATAAACATCTATTTAGCTTTTGGGGGGAAGGAGAATGGGGAATGATGTTATAGGATTTCTGTTGAATACCCTTGGGGTCTTTCTCATGTTTTAGAGATTTTATCCCTGTTCTACCGTTCTTTGCTAGGTTTTCAATAAGATAAGGTGGTTTATTGTGGATAGTGTCTGTCTCTTCTTCAGAAATCTCAGATTTGGTCAATATCCTAGAAATATAGTATGAGCAGTTCTCCTTTCTTCTGTCTCTCTGCATCCCAAGGACCACCTCTGCTTCTGAGTCTCTTATGTAGCACAGAGAAATCCATCCTACAAATAGCTTCCAAGCTCTTATCTACAGAAATAAGAAACAAACAAAAACTATAATGGGTATTATCTGGAAGAGCATACTATACTTTACTGAAAGACACACGACCAGAATGCTTGAATCTTGACTTTCTAGAAATGTTTGCCAAGTTTCTTTAAAAGCTATCATACTTGCATTTTATGGTACTTTGGGTTCTCTCTCTTATGGCCAAGGAGGTCTTCTCCATATCTCTTCTTGTTGTCAGTGTATTCCTGAAACCAGCGGGATTTGTGAATGATGTACCTCAGGGGACTGTGCTTGGGTAGCCTGGGTCAGACAGACTCTGTTCTGTGTGAAGTAATCCTATCTGTGTGTGCTCATGTTTTAAAGTTGACCCTCATTAATCATGGCTCTGGTTCTCTTAGACATTCCAGAGCTGATCTATCCCCTTTCCCCCCAAGCAACAATCCATATAGACCCCCAAATAAGTTATTTATTCCTGAAATGACTTGATCTGGCATCGCCCAGCCTTCTATAACCTCCTGTGTATGAAAGAGAGAAATGAATGGTTTGGACAACATCAAAGTGTTGTTTTACTTTCCATATAGTCATTAACTTTAAATGTTCCCAAACTAATAGTCCAGGACATTGTAAAGAGGTAATAAGTTCAAAGGAACATGAAACATAAAGCAGAACTCCAGAGTCATTTGACAGTATTTTCTGTAAATGTGTGCAAGCTTTCAAGGCTGCTAGGCAAAGGAACCTGGATCGGCATTTTGGCTAGTGCTGAAAAGAATTTTCCCCAAGTGGAGTGTGTAAGCGAGTTGCCAGGCCAACCTCTTTGAGAGCAGAAGCATGTCTTTAGAGGATCTGCTGTTCCAGAGAATGCTGCACTGAGCTGGCTCATTCTTCCTTCAATTAAAGGGCAATTTGTCTCTTTTTAAAAATCTCTCTTCCCTCGTTTGGATCTAGGTGTTCCAGGTCACTTAGGGAGGGTTGGTCTACTGCTCTACAAAATAGATGTCTCTGTATAAGAGAAAATTACAAAAGGATTAAGTTATATAAACTGAAGATCCAAGTTCCTGTTATAAAATTTCTAGTCATTGAGTTAAAGAGTGTGGGGTAGAAGGTCAGAGCCCTACATATTGCTCTGAGACATCAGACCTAAAACATCATTATTTGTATTATTATTTTTTTTTTAGTTACTTTTTTTTTAGTAGTTTAGTAGACAAAACAAATCCTTCGAGAAAGCTATAAGAGAATGGAGTTGCCATGAGCAGACTTGCTTAGGAAGCCGTCCACAGAGATAAAGTGCTTCTGCTGTGGGTCACACCTTTAGATTCCCCATTTTCCACCACTCTGGACAACTGTGGATTTTGCGTTCTAGCCTAAACGCACACATCTGGGGCAGAGATGTGTGCCCATTAACATAAGTTACTTTTATTTCAAATTGAAAGTCATGAAATTCAAGCCTGTTTCAATTGTCGTATTTTTCTTTACGTATTTTCTCTTCCTCTTCCATTATACGCAGGTTTCCTTTAATCACAAGAAGCTGACTACACCTTATTCCGCTTTCTTTCCATGTAACATCATGCCATAGGCATTTCAATCCTGCTCTGTGACTTTCGTAAGAGTTAAAACTTTCATTGAGTGTACATCCTAGAATTTAGTTAACCACTACCTATAACTGGATTTTTATATTGTTTTCGAACTGTTCACGATTAACCATAACTCAGCAATGAACATTTTGGGACATGAATATGTTTCTTCTTTCAAGGGAAGAAGGTCCCTAGGATGGATCCTTCTAATGGAATTATGAGGTTGAAATACATAACTACTGTTATGGCTTTTGATAGAGGTGTGCATGTTGCTTTACACAACTTTACAGTTACAGTATTTACCTGGCATTGTTTAGACACCAATTCACCACACTCACACCCACATGGGACCTGGTAACAAAGGAAATATTAAGCATTCCAGAGACTTTGCACTGTAGAGGCACTCACCAAAACCAAAAGCATGACATGCTCAATTCAGTCAGACTGAAAATTATATACAGATACAACTTGACGTGGTCTTGCTTTTATTTGTTTTTAAAATCATTTTCTTTCTTAAAATATATAGGAAATATATGACTTATTACAACACATTTTGATATTTGGGGAAAAGAAAATAAAATCACTCATAATGCTACTACCTGCTACCACTCATTAATATTTTGGAGTCACTCTTCCCGATTATTGGTCTATGCACATATTTTATTTTATTTTTTAATTTTTTAACGTTTATTTTTTTTTTGAGAGAGAGAGAGAGAGAGACGACTGTGAGTGGGGGAGGGGCAGAGAGAGAGAAAGAGAGAGAAAGAAGGAGACACAAAATCTGAAGCAGGCTCCAGTCTCTGAGCTGTCAGCACAGAGCCCAACACGGGGCTCGAACCCACAGCCATAAGATCATGGCCTGAGCTGAAGTTGGATGCTTAACTGACTGAGCCACCCAGGCACCCCCCCCCATGCACCTATTTTAAAAACAAAAATAGAATCGAACAGAACATGAAGGGTTTCAATCTTCTATTTCTCACTAAGTAATAGAATATGAGAAGCACATATGTGATAAACATTTTTGTCATGTATCACTTGTAAGGACTACTTAAATTTATCATATGAATATATCCAATATCCTGTGGTTAGCCACGTAATTTATTTCCACTTTTTAGTCTGCCACAATTAATGTTTCAGTGATAGTTACCATGCTAGCAAATCCATCTTGGTACAAAACTGTGATAATATCAAAGATATTTTTAAAGATAGAATTCCTGGATTGTAGTGTCAGCATTTCTAAGGCTTGTGATGAATATACAGAAATTGGCCTCCAGAAATGTTACCCTACAGAAGTGTATGAGATGATCTATTTTCTGGACACTCACCAACACGGCACAGCGTCATTTTACAACCAGTCATTTTAAATTTGATGAACTACCATGATCCTGCTTGACATTAACTTGCATTTTTTGATCTTTTGTATATTTAGCCATCTGTCTTCTTATATTTAGTTTAATATGACTATTTTATGAATGTGTGTTCATGCCCTTTACCTGTTTTCCTATTGCTCACTTTTCTGCTGTTTAACCAGCTATATAACCACAAAAAGAATGGTCTTCAGGTTGTTGTGAGCACGTGGTGCTCTACAGAATGTAGGTATTGGATATTGGGACACTCCGTACGTTCTTGCCTTTTTCCTACTGGGATTCTGGCCCTGAATCTCTCCACTGCTCCAGTGTTCTCTGCTGGCTTATTTTATTGAGTTGATGCTGGTATTGAAATTGAGGAGGCAGAACATTCAAAATTTATACTGGGGAGGGGCACATAATACCCATGCAACGAGTGTCAGGAGACCTGAAAATAAACTTATGCTAAATCATAAACGGCCCTGAATGCCAGGAATTTCAGACTCTTTTCCGTCAGTAATAGGGAGCCATTGAGGAGTTTTGAGTGGGAGAGAAGAAAAGATGTGTTTCAGAGAGTATCCAGAAGATGGCGCCATTGTAACATATCTTTTTCCTGAGAGCTTCTCCCAGCTGCTTTAGCTTGGCATGTCAAGTCCACATGTGAAAATGTACCATTTCTGAAGCATTCCGACTAAAATGGTCTAGATTATTCTAATGGACTAGACTGGAATGGGTTTGCCTAAAAGCTGAAAGAACTCTTACACAGCAGCTCTGTCCTTTTTTTATATTACATATTCATTTAACACCCCAAAGCCTGCTTTCGATTATGTATATCTAGATACTCATTTTCTACCGTTAAATTCTTCATAATGATTCAGTGGTAATGACAGAATATTGATTACTTAGTATCTTGAAGTATATGAAAAATTCAGTAATTCTTCCATTATTCTAAGAAGTTTTATGATTTTTTCATTATCTTCGCCATTTGATTCAATTTATTTTAAACATCTCTACTTACATTAAAACAAAAAAGACTCACACAAAATATGAGTCCAAGTGTTTTTCACTGAAAACTCAATGGATCCCCTATGAAAGACAGCAAGGCACATGTTTGTAGTTGGGAATCTGGCAGTAAGGAGCTCGAGGGCTGATGGTCAAGATGTTCTGGTTCAGAAGTTAGAAAATAAATAATTCCTGAGAGGAAGGATTCTTAGGCTCTGGGCAGCTGATACGGCAATAAAATAAATAGGCAGTAAAACACACTTCCTGTTTTGAGAGTTCACATTTCATATTGGCAAAGCGCATCTCTTAAATTCAATCTCATGCTTCCATAAATAAACCTGGCACCTTTTTAAACACTTTTCCATCTGCTTCAGAATGAGGAGTGCATTATTGAATACACCTCAGGGAGTCCCAGAAATGGGAATAGACTACTTGTGAAGAACACACCATTGCAGTTGGCCTTGGCCCAGAGAAGCCATCAGGAGATTGTTTGAGTTCAAACCATTGTAACAAGACCCTGAGGGTGTTTCCCCACCCCCTTTGCTTCTACTTGAGGTTGTCAGGGTGGGAGGAGGAGCCAGGAACCATCCCAGGTTGAGTCTGGGTTAGGCACGTCTGCAGGATTATTTTCTATATTACCTGAGCTAATCTTCATCCAACTCCAGATTCCTTGTTCCAACATATTAACGTAGTTTCCTCAGATGCATAGAAAAGCCCACTTCCACCTTTCTTAGAACCCAGAGGTCTGGCATACAGACCA
This sequence comes from Cryptoprocta ferox, assembly GCA_028646485.1. Classification (NCBI taxonomy): domain Eukaryota; kingdom Metazoa; phylum Chordata; class Mammalia; order Carnivora; family Eupleridae; genus Cryptoprocta; species Cryptoprocta ferox. Next base: position 119,246,920 of record CM053576.1, on the reverse strand, counting down.
TAGAAGGATTCAGGGAACTCCTAGGATTTGCAGTAATCAACTGTACTCATCAGCTCTGTGCTGGAAAACATGGATTTGTGTCACAGAGAAAGGATTCAAGTCCTTGTTTTGTTATTAACCATGGGATCTTTGACAGTAAGTGTGATCTTTGACATTGTATCCTTAGAGAGATGAAGTGAAGTCAAACTCATGAAATCAATTGGCACACTGCCTGGCACCAAATAAGCAATCCACAGATAGAAGCTATTTTTCATATTCGATTTTCCTAGGTAATCTTTGTGAACCAGAAACTGGGAACAGACCCTGCCTGGCTCACATGGCCAGCACACAGAGTTATCATTCAACCTCTACACTGACCATTTGAGACCATTCTTAAATATTGGATACTTTCCTAAATGTTTGTTTTTTGATCACATAATTTAACCCCTACAGCAAATGTTAAATTTTAAATGTTAAAATTTTAATTTTATTTCAATCTTACAGATAAACAGAAGATCAGAAATGCAACTAAATGTTATCAAATGTAAAATACCACTGTTTGTATGTCACTATTTTATTTACCATCACAAAAGGAAATACAAAACTTTGATAAATGTAACTGTAAGACTCCACCAGTTGCAAGACACATGAGAGATTTTTTAAATAGGGGAAATGTGCCTTTAAAACCAGTGAATATAGTAAGGGACTTGCCCGACCTCACACAGAGTTGGTGGCAGAACCAGAATTTTGGTGCAAGGGACGCCAGTGACTCCCAAGGTTTTTCTCCAAGTCAATGCTTATTCACTCTTATGAGCCACTCTCCACCCTCAGCAGGTCTCTGAGCAGCTCTGCCCTGGGGCAGGCTTTACGGTCCTCCAGCTTGTATTAGACTCCCCTCAAGATGCTCCAGCTCTGAGCTCCTGGAACATGGGCGGACAGACGGACACAGAGGAATCTGGCTCACCAGCGCCGGTGGCTGGCATTTCAGAGGTGAGTAGGATCCTGGCAGAAGCTGCCGCATGCCTAATTCTGTGCTACCTGGAGCAGCTGAGGGGCAATGAGTGTTCAATACATAACCTCACTGTTGTTATCAGCCTGCCATGAGATCAGATTGTGATTGGAGTGGATTTTCAGCACTACGGGATCCCCTTACCTCTGGCAGACACAGGTCTGTCTTCCTCTTTGAATATATGGGTCTAGACATACACTGAAATTCAATGTGACTGTTAGTATTCCATCTCTTTGACTTTTGTTCTTTGAGGAAATAAGTTGCTTCCACCCTTTCATTGCTACTGGTAAAATGGTGCAAAGCGGATTGGAATCTGGGCTGCAGCACATTCTAAAATAAGATGTCTGAAGATAAGGAAATTAAAAGTTTTATTAATATAAAATGCTGTCATGGCCTTTCATCGGACTCACAGATTTTACTAAAATTGAAAAGTGAGTATGAAATTATGTACTGCTTCTCAGAAACAAAAATACAGCAAGATTAAATCTGACTTCTGGTTCTGCCACTGGCCAACCATCACGTTGGCGGGTCGGTTCTCACCAAGCCTAAATCTCACCATCCGGCATTCAGGGAATTGAATCAGATACTCTTCCTAATCCTTCTCCTCCCTGACATTCTGATTCCCAGGCATGCCTCACCTTACTGGGTCAGACAAGATTATTATTATTATTGACTGCATTTGTTTCTGTCTGCATAAACAGAAATGCCCTAGGGATCACAACTTTTTTGGGGGGGTGGGGAGAGAGAGAGAAAGAGAGAAAAAATGTGAGTGGGGGAGGGGCAGAGAATGAGGGAGAGAAAGAATCCCAAGCAGGCTCATGCTCATGGTGGAGCCCGCTATTGGGATTGATCTCATGACCATGAGATCATGACCTGGGTTGAAATCAAAAGTCGGATGCTTAGCCCACTGAGTCACTCAGGTGCCCTGAATCACAACATTTTTACATCTTTCATGTTATCACTGGAGTCCTGAAATAGCCCAGGATCTTTTCTCAGGCAATGCACCTTAACATTTGTTTCAGACAACCTGTGCTTTCCCCAGATGATCACAGAGCAGTTCTCCGTCCGTGCTGAGACAGCCTTGACAAGGATTCCAATCCAGCGGCATGAGTATAAGAACCAAAGACTGACTCCCCACTGTGAAGCGCCAGGCTAGGCTGGACCTCTGGAGGCAGTAGACATCTACCCAGAGGCTTCACGCAAAGCTAGACCTTGAACCAATTTTCATCTTTCCTCGTGATCCCACCACACCTTTGCACACAATTCTACCCCAGTGTGTGTGGTTGCCCATGTACACACTGGTTTCCTCAAAAGGTGTCAGTTATTTGCAGGTTCAGAATGTACCTGATGCACCTGCACCCACAGAATCTGACACAGCGCCTGGCACTGCAATGCAGGATTCAGTGACCGCCTAACCGTGAATTTCCTTTGGGGCAATGAGTGAGGGGAAGGGGCTTCCTCAGAACAGGTACCATGGCGCCACTCCTGTGGGGAGAAGGAAGAAGACCCCAGAAGCAATCCCTAGATTATTTTCTACCTTTCTCCTACTTGCGGCTGGATTGTGTGTGTGTGTGTGTGTGTGTGTGTGTGTGTGTGTGTGTGTTTATTTGACCAGGATTCTAGGAGTGCGTGTAGTGTGCTGTTCTAGAATTCGTTTTCCAGCATGGTGTTTATGTTGTAGCTTGGAATATGCCTTTTGTTTTACTAAGTATTGACATCATGCTTCCCTGGAAGGAATTATCACTCTCTCTGAGAAATTGTAGCAAAGGTCCTTTTTTTATAGCCTTGGATCTTCCTTTATCTCCTTTCAATTTGCTTCTCAAACAATGCTTAAATTATCTCCCTATCTCCCTCTTTGACCTCTGTGCTTGCCTTTGTTTAATTTTGTCCTTAGATTTTCTCTGAGGATAAGAATTCTCCTTGTTTTATCATCAACTTCTTTAGAAGATCTTTTTTGATTAAACTGGTTATTTTAATACTTGAGTCATCTTGGCAATTCACCATTTATTCATGCTGCAAGTTCTTCTGATTTATTACCAGCCTTCATCAGGCACATTTTCCCTTGTTCCCCACCTCCAGATTAATCCAAACTGATCTATGAAGCTTGTTTCCAGAAAGTCAGATCATTCCTATGTATTCGCTCCCTTTCAGGGGTGTAGGGCTAAAGGTCTGGTACCCTGACAGCCGCGCCCAGTGTGGCTGGTCAACCTACTTTAGCCTTTCTCCCATGCTGGGACTGCCAGGTGTGGGAAATATGAAGAATGGAAAGAGTGAGCCTCTTGGATAGCATGCAGATCCTCCAAGGCCAAAAGTGAGGGCAAGTTTCAAGGTCAGAGGTATACCTCCGGCCATTGGATGCAAAGCTTGTATTATGCCAGCATCTGTCCCATCCTGTGAGCACACCCTGTCCACAGCCTATAACATACAGAAAACATCAGCTCTTTTGATCCAAGAACTGCATCAAATCATTTTGACCCTTTGAGGAAGATATGTAACCTGGACCAAGTGGAGCCAGATGACTTTTTTTTTATTACCAGAGCATAAAACAATATTAAATGATTTCATGAGTTGTAGCCAGAACATCTGTTATTAAACATCAGAAATCCGATTTATTCAATTATAACAAGTTGGCACTCAGCCGTTTCTAAAGTAATGTCTTGCCTTTGGGGCAAGAAAGTGTTATTTGTCAGTTTTCTTTTTGAACATACCATCTTTTCCACATGTCACAGTGCTGCTCTTCTTCTCTCTGAGAGATGATGTCCCTATTGAGGACAAGGACTTCCCTAGGCAGAGCAGTGCCAGGGGCATGTAACATGTTCTGCTGTTTCAAGGGCAGTGCAGTAGGTCCAGAGTCATAAAGTCCCAGAAGGCAGCCAGGTTATCATAGGCAGAAGGAGGGCATAAAGGAGGAAAGGCTCATATGTAGAAATCTGAAGGCATAACTGACCCACAGAATTGCAAAGCAGGTGGGTCCTGTGTCAATGGCTAACTCCTCCAAATTGGCCCCGATTTTTCCTTCAGCTACTGCTTCTGCAGCCTTGTTGGACACACCATTCTATTCCATATGCCGCCATCCCCAGACGTTGAGAAAAATTCTGCCTCAGGTCCTCCATTTATCATAGATGATATAATATCTCTCTGGGAAATGTGAGCATCCAATCCTTGGGATATCAACTGATCAGAGTAATATGGAAATCATGGCATTTCTACTGGTGGGATTTCAGACATTAGTCACCAGGTGAGAGTGTGTTGGTGAGCATTGGGGCAGGCAAAAGGTATAAAGAGAGAAAATCTCTTAGACTATGGAGGCTTTATAATCAGAAGCCATCCATTCATTTTATGGTTCATTTTACACATCATTGACTGATTCGTTTTCAGATATTTACCTGTGCTAGTCACTGTGTTAAGTATTGGGAAATGGGCAATAAAAATTCAGAGAAGAGTTGACGCATTCACTCAAGAAGTCCACAGTCTGATAGGAAACATCAGATGCTGGCACGAACTAAAGTAGAGAGTTGTGAGTCATGGGGGAGTCAAAGATAAAAGACTGGGGAAAGTTAAAGGGGGAAGAAAGAAAATGTCCACTGGAATGTTCCAGGAAGGGTTTCATGAAGGATATGGAATTTGGGCTGAGCCTGGGGGAAGAATGGGGTGTTGGAAGAGAGACAGGAGAGACAGTAGTTCTTGTAAAAAAAACTCATGGCTTGAAACAAGGCATGAGTATAGGGCAGCCCTGAGATATGTTTGAGTATGGCAAATACTTGATACCCCTGAAACCCATAGTCCATATAGAGGAATAATGGGAGACGAAGGTGGAAGACAGGCAGATGCCTTACCTCAAAGATCTGCATGTGCCTGGCAAAGGCATATTCAACTGGCTGAAGTGTTCTGAGGATGCAAAAAGAACTGTAATTCAGGAAGATTAATCTAAGACCATGAATAAATTGCAATAGAGACACCGGAAAACATGCAGGTGAGAGAGAATAAAAACTTGCACTGGAGTAGTTGGGATGCAGAAGAAGAGATGCATAGAGATTTACAATGGAGGTCTTGATAAGTGTTCAGGAGCTACCTGTTATTATAAACGGAGTCTGGGTTTTGGAATCAAACAGACTCTAGGATGACCTTCACATTTTTCTCTCATTTGGAACCACCTGGAGTAAGTCACAACATCTCCAGACCCCCGTGTCTTCCTCCTCAACAGTGTCCACTTGCATGTGTTATTGAAGGCTCATCAACTCCCTCCTCATTGTGGCGAGGCTCAGGTGGGATAATATATGTGGTAACACTTCATAAAGTCTGAAAAAAAAAAGCCAGAAGTTCATTGTGGTCATTTAAGTTACTGCCTGGATTCGTGGGATGAACAGAAGATCTCAGATGAACTTCAGGTTTTTGCACCAAGATGACTACAAAGGTGGAGACTCATGTACTGGAAAATGAAGAGAGAGAGGGAGGGAAAGGGGGAGTCCCCACTCACCTGGTACTTCAAAATAAACTCCAGGTGGGTAAAGATTACACTGTTAACTAGAAACAATTGAAGATGTTTTATAACAAAGCAGCTGAGAAATTCTGTCTAAGAATTTTAGGGGAGCTTAACACCAAAAAGGAAATTATTAGTACATTTGGCTGCATTAGAAATGATGACTTCTATATAACAAAAAGTAATGAAAGGATTGATTGGAAGAAAAATAACAGACTGGGAAACTTGTGGGAATATCATATGACTGACATGGAGTGGATTTCTGAACACATGAAGAGCTTTGCAGAGCAATTAGAAACACAAAAAAGCAGACAAATAGGAAAAGAGGCAAAGAATATAAATGAATAACTTATAAAGTGATAAATACAAATGATCAATGTACAAAAGAAAACTAATTAGATCATTTAAAAATTTTTTCTATTGTTTATATTTATTTTTGAGACCAAGAGAGACAGAGCATGAATGGGGGGGGGCAGAGAGAGAAGGAGACACAGATTCTGAAGCAGGCTCCTAGCTCTGAGCTGTCAGCACAGAGCCCAACGTGGGGCTCGAACTCATCAACTGCGGGATCGTGACCTGAGCCGAAGTGGGACACTCAACTGACTGAGCCACCCAGGCCTCCTGAAAAACTAATTAGATCTTAATCAAAGACATTCAAATAAAATAAAGGGCTAAATTTTATCTACTAGACTCTTTATCTAATTACAAAGATTAAGAATACTGTTTTTATGACAGATTGAGAAATGATTACTATTGTATATTATTTGAGGTGGGGATGAAATATAAAATATAGCAGTCTTCGTGGTGTTCAATATGATAAATACATATTAGTATGCATAAGTGATATATACATATAGCAATCATGCCCACATTTGGGACTTTATGTAAAGAAGATAGACATATAAATGAGAAAATATAAATAAATAAAGATATCTCTTACGTTGTTTAACTTGGCAAAAAAATAAAAGCAAATACATAATAGATTAGGTAAATAAAATGTGATATACCTGTGATATAAAATTTTCTTTAGCTACCAAAGTTGATGACATGGATCTGTATTTATTTAAATACAAAGTTGTTAGCATATTATTGAGTGAACATGTGTAATATTATTTAGAATATTACAAATACATAAATATACATATGTTTGTTTATGTACTTCTATAAGATATGTCTAGAGAGATGTTCACTAAAATGTCGCCAGCGTTTTTCTCTGAATTATTAGATTTCTGGACATTTTTCTATATTGCTTCAATGTTTAAATTTTTAAAGAATTTTTTGCCAAAAGCAATCACAGTTTTAAATAAAATACATAAAATAAAGTAAGAGAAGGAACCAAAGAGGGAGAGAAGAAAGAAAGGAGGGAAGGGAAGGAGGAAGGGAAGGATAGAGAGAAGGATGATGTATTACAATGTACCCATGGGGTTTTAATTTATGGAGGTGACTGGGAGTCAATACAGAGAGACCAATTCCATTGAAAGAAAAGCTTATTACATACAATTTTCAAGACAAGAGGGCACACCATACCACACAAAGCCACACGACGAAGCACCGGGTTTTCCCAGAAGGCAGAAGCCTCAGTGAGGGGAAACCATGATCCAGAGCCTTTACTGGGCTTTCTGAGGGCAAGACAAGATAGGGAGGAGGGAAACAGCTCATATTGGCTGATTGGAATAATGTCTGTGGGCTTTGGGATGTAGGAGCAGTCTCCAGCTACCTGGTACTTGGCCCTGGGTTGATTCAGGGCAGGGAAAATCCTGGCTTGCTGCAGGGGAGTTATATGAAGGATGTGGCTGGAGGGTGCACTCAGGAATTTGGTTGGTTTGCATGTGAAAGGTGTGTTTGCAAGCAAGCTGCTCATTAGCTTTAGAATTAACTAGTCATAGGAGAGGCAGTCTCACTCTGGACAGCTAGCCCCCCACCCAACAATGCCCAATGTCAAAACATCATAAAATTTCAAACATGTTCAATACAGGAGGGAGTGAATGGAGAAAGGGAGAGGGAATAGTTGGCGGGGAAGACCCTGAGAAAGTGGAAATGGTGGATTCAGAGGGTAAGTAGAAGGTCTTGCTGTGATCTGATGGAAGGGCAGGGCCTGCTCCAAGGATGAGGAGAAGGTGTGAGAAGCCATGCTAACTTCCGCTATATAATGAAAGAGGCAAAAGAAACCCACTCGTAGATGGCCTCCATCTTAGCAACAAAGGAATCTAAGTTATTTCTAGAAAACAACCAGGATACAGTTTGGAAAAGAATTAGAAAAAAATTGAGGTGGTTTTAGGGGTGCCTGGGTGGCTCAGTTGGCTAAGCATCCAACACTTGATTTTGGCTCAGGTCATGATCTCACAGTTCATGGGATCAAGCCCCTCACTAGGTTTCATGCTGAGTGTGGATCCTGCTTGGGATTCTCTCTCTCCTTCACTCTCTGTCCCTCTCCCACTTGTGCTTTCTCTCTCTCTCAAAATAAATAAATAAACTTAAAAAAAATAAAAAAGAAAAAAAGTGAGGTGGTTTTATTCAATTGCTGGAGGAAATATAGCATGTGATTTTCTAAGTGTGAATAAAAGAACATCCATTAGTGTCCAGTGAAGGTTATATTCAGGGACAGAAAAAAGGATGAGTCTGACTCAAGGCAAAGCTTGGATATTTGTTCATTATGGAATAGACTCTTAGACTTTTTAGCCTTAGCCTTAAACCTCAATTCCTTGAATAAAACAGTTTCTTCAGCAGAAGTGAACTCCTTTTTTTTTTTAAGTTAATTTATTTATTTATTTTGAGAAAGAGAGAGAGAGAGAGAGAGAGAGAGCGGGCTAGTGAGCAGGGGAGGGGCTGAGAGAGGGAAAAAGAGAATCCCAAGCAGGCTCCACAGTGTCAATGCAGAACTGAGCCCCACAAACCTGACCTGAGCTAAAGTCAAGAGTTAGACGTTCAACCAACTGAGCCACCCAGGCGCCCTTAGGAATGAGCTTTCTTCACAGACCTGCCAAGATGATACAAGAACCTATGTTGGCTGCCATGTGGACCACTGTCCATCATGGTGGTTGTTCCTTGAAATATTGTTAGCTGGAAGACCCAGTCCTCTATGTGCCAACTCCTGCCCCCTACATACTCATTCTAGGAAATAGTTAATAACAATCTGCCTCCCAATTCCTGACATGGCATGAGAAAGGGATAAAAACAAACACATTGCTGAATCACTTTCCCCAACATTCAATATCCTGAACATTTTCACACATCTGTGTGTTTAAATCTTGCTCCTTAATGAAACCAGCCCCCACACAAGACTCACACATGTAGGACATAAATTTGTTAACAAATGAATGAACGATTCCATTCTTTGTTCCACAGAGTTTTACTACGTGCAATACAATATAGAAGATGACCTAATTATCATTGCTTTCTCTCTTCTTGCTTGGTTTAGTAACTGATGTCCCCAAATGCTTGAGTGAGGGCCGATGAAGGAGAGAAACAGGAAACAGCCCCCAGATGTCAACTGATTGCTCATGACAGAGGCTGGCTGTGTGAGGCGATAAATAGATTCTGCCGACATCAGGCTGAGCAGCGCCAATGTGGACATATTCAGAAAAACAACAAGCCAACGTGGTCATTTCTCTGGGCCTTGTCTTCTTTCTTTCCAACTGAACTGCATTCTTTACTCCTGATTAGGAGGCTATTTACAGTATATCCTAGGGAGCCAGCCCGCGGTGTTGACTCTACTTTCTTTTGGAAATATTAGAATTCATCTCCTGAGGGAGTCAGAAGGACTGTTTGTTAGTTTAAAAATAAGTCATACATTTGATCATAATTGTGCAAGACTCTCTCCTCCTCCTTGAAGTGTCCATCTCAGGGTTGATGGAAAGGAAGATGTCCATGGGGAGACTGGAGGCAGGACAGTTGTCTACAGGGCATGGTCTCTCTTATCTGGAGATGAAAGAGCCAAGAAAAGAAACATAACACTGAAAAATACTACAGGGTAACTGCTGCTGTTTACCAAGAAATGAAGTCAAAAGGGAAAAAGTTCCCCATTAGTGGGAGGGGATTAATACCTAAGCCAACTTTTCCCATAACATCGCCAGTGGATTTTTTTTACTTCTTTTTTTTTAACTTTATTTATTTATTTTGAGAGAGAGAAAGACAGTGAGAGAGAGAGAGAGGGAGTAGAGGGGCAGAGAGAAAGGGAGAGAGAGAGAATCCCAAGCAGGCTCCGCACTGTCTGTGCAGAGCCCGATAAGGGGCTTGAACTCACATTCCTTGAGATCATGACCTGAGCCAAAATCAGGAGTCAGATGCTTAACTGCCTGAGGCACCCAGGTGCACCCCCACTTTTTTAAAGGATTACTTAAGTAAAAAAAATAATAAAAACAGAAAAAGCAAGCAGGAGTTGTACAATACCTACAGAGATCCAAAACATAAATTTTTGGAAGTTTCAGCCCAGTTGAATAACTGTCTCATTTTTTTAAGTTTATTTATTTATTTTGAGAGAGGTGCAGACCAGCACGAGTGGGGGAGGGGCAGAGAAAGAGGGAGGCAGAGAATCCCAAGCAGGCTCTGCACTCATCACAGAGCCCAATGATGGGCTTGAGCTCAGGAAACCATAATATCTTGACCTGAGTGGAAACCAAGAGTCAGACACTTAACAGACTGAGCCACCCAGGTGCCCCATAGCTGTCTCATTCTGTGTCATGTCATCTAGACACTGACCTGGACCTTCACTCTGATTATATGAACATTTCATGTTTGAATCACATAGACAATTCCTGCTTTTTTCTCCAATGGCACATTCTCTCTGGACAATCTTATTCAAGCTCAGAGTCCAATACCACAGGCAGGATGATAAAACCTAACATAACCTGTAACATGTAACTCAATGTCCAGTTTGAGCTCTGATCATTTCTACAATGCTATTCCTGATTGTTTAGAGACACCTTAAGCATGTTTTCAAAACCAAACCCATACTATTCTTTCAAAACCAGTATCTCCTCCATCCTGATATCTTAGTAAATGGTCACCATACCCAATCTTTCAAAGTCAAAATATACCTGCACCATTATGAGAGATAGTGTCCTAAAGGCTTGATCATATAAAGTTTCTTTGAAAAAGAATAAAATACACATCTCAGCTTAGAATGAAGTCACAGACTGTGCAAAATTGTCTTATCTCATTTGTATCTCCAGGACATTCAAAGTCATTGGATGCTGCCTCCTTCTTGGAACTCCTCCTTTATTCCTGTAACTTCCTATTCCATCATCCATTTTCTTTGTAAGTTTCTTGCTTTGGTTCTTCCGCCTTCTTTCCTGTTGTGATACTATTTCCTAATAAAGATATTGTCTAATATCCTTTATCATTCTATATTAGAATGCTTAAGAAAGACCCTATTTCTTAAGCTTCCTGTTCAGTAGACTCTGGATATGCATTTTTAAGAAGCTCTCCAAATGATTCTAAGTGGTTTGTGTAACACCATTTTATATATAATTTGTCAGGTAAATGCAAGGTGGTGCTATCTTTACAAACAGTATGTAAACTATGTCTGTAACTTGTACTTCTCCTAGTGGGACCAAAAGGCTGAGACTGGCTAGATGTTCACCAAACCTAGTTCTTCCTCTTTCAAGACATTCTATTCCCTTGCAGTTCCTTGAGGTCATGTGTCCGAGTTCTAGGTTGTGAACGGAAATAGTATGCCCATAAAAGCCTTCCGTTTGTATTTCTCCATGCCTTTTTCCTCTTCCAGTTGGCTGAGTCAATACTGATGGAAAACTTGCAAGTCCTGGATGGAAAGTGACACCGGCTCTGTCATCCTGAGTCATTGACATACTGCGTGGAAGAGGGTTTCCCTGCTGACCTTTTCACTCCTCACAGTACTGTCACATAACCAAGAAGCAAACTCATATTGTTCCAAGTCATTGGCATTTGGAGGCTATTTGTTATAACAGTGACATGTCACTAAGTCATACAGTTAGATGAAAAGCATTTGTAAATCAGTCATTCCCATGGTGTATCTCAATAGTATATGGAGACTCTTTGATCTCCCATGCCTCATGGCTTCCTAGTCACTGTAAAATTACCAAGCTCAGAGGTTCTTAACTTTTTTTGTACCATGGATACCTTCAGCAGCCTGGTGAATCCTATGGATAGATTTCAGAAGAAAATGTTTTTGTATGTTTAAAATAAACCACACAGGGTTGCAAAAGAAACTCATTTGATTGGAATCATTACCATAACCTTAAAAATTAAATTTTCTGATACTGTTTTTAACATGTTAGAGAGCAAAACAACACATTAAAAATGTAAGTAAACTAGAAGTGGAGTTTTTACAGATACATCAATATGTGAAGGTGGCTAGTGTCTCTCGCCTTGAATAAGAATATTGAACTGTGGGGTGGTCTTTGTCAAGGAAACACACCTGTCACATTCAGTCAGTGTTGATTTTTGTTTTGTTTTGTTTTGTTTTGATGGTAGCAAGTGTAGAAATCCCAATACACAAAGATACATTGAGGCACTTGGAATGAAAACTTCCATAGATGGCATTTAAAGGCCAGGAGAGGCTTCTCTCAAGGAATACCAGAACACTCCAAGGATTTTTCAGTTAGGCTCTGATGTAGTAAGATTTCAGTTTTGCGATCATGAGCTCATATTTGGCTAGATCAACATATTTGATACAGTTTAGATCCAAAACTGTTCAGTAACACATAATCAAAATGACTCATCCTTTTCCACATATTGATCAACAAACAATTGTAGAGAAAGAATGTCTGGGTAGCTAGTTGTTGGTGGCTGAATGATATCTAGATAGGGTGTGTGAAAGCAATATGGCAACACTGGCCGGGAAGACTGACCATGTGGGATCTTGGGTCTAATAACTACCATAGTTTTAAAGAATTTTGAAATATCTGCAATAACTGTAATGTAATATGGCAATATCTGATTTTTAGTGGTGAAAAGTTACAAGTTCTGCTAATGTTCCTGTGGCTTCTTGCCTACATTTATAATGGAAAAAAATACTCCATTTCAGTTAAAGTTATTGGGGAAAATGGTGTTGTTTTTCCCTAAACAAGTTTAAGAATCTGCTGAATTCTGCCCATTGATCTCTTGGGGGAGAAATGAGGGCTCCAGGTAGAAACCCCTGCTCGAGCCCTTTGAGACAATATTGTGCTGATATAGAAAACTCTCTTCTTGCCAAAAGGTATACATGTGGGTGTGGCCTTATGTGGTGAAGATATGTCCTGAAATGGGAAATAGCTAACTCTTTCCCCTCTTCCACTCAAATGGCATCTTCTACTACCCCCCCCCAATCCTTTCATGCAGAAGAAACCACCACCAAAGAGTTACAATGCTAAGACCCAGGCTGTAAGCCAGGCCACACACACTACAGTATTGCCAGACATGTAACATTCCATTGTCTGTTCAGTGGTGACATTGGGGAACTTTCTTCAATTTTCTTTCTATCTTATTTCTTCCCTGAAAATGCTTTGTTTTCTTATAGTTTTAAATGAGTACCATGTAAAATATAAAGGGAACTATGTAAAAGTGAGATGGAAGTAACTATATAGACACAAAAATACAAATATGCACGTGTTCACCATGTTTACCCTTCCTTAGTTAGGATAATTTTTTTAGCATTAGGCTTAGTACATAAATGCATGCGCGCGCGCACACACACACACACACACACACACACAGACACACACCTCTGAGAGAGAGAGGGAGGGAGGGAGGGAGGAGAGAGAGAAATTGGCATTATCAGTGAATCAGATTGCTTATGGAAGACATCCACTAGATTATCAGATTCAAGAAGAATGGAATAGAGTCCTAGCATCTGTGAATTTCTGCTACCTGGCTCAATGAATTACACAGAGCATGTCAACAGGTAGATATTTGTTAAAGTGAGCTAAAGCCTGCTAGTTTATTGATAATTTGTAAAAGCCTTGGATAGACATATGTCAAAAATAATTGACACAATCTGTTTTTAACTGAAGTGGGCTTACTGTAATGTAATACAGTTTTTCTGTAATCGTGTAATCTTGGGAAAGTTACTTAAACTCTCTGCAGCTCACTTCCCAAATTGGTAAAACAAGGATAATAATGCCTACCCTTAAGAATTAAAGGATTAAATGAGTTAGCACAAGAAAAAAGTTTAGAGAATAATACTTGGCATATGGCAGGCACTCTGTTAAGTATCAGCTATTACAATTATTACTAGACATAGTAGTATTCCTAGTAGTAATTTCATCACTGTAAGAAGTGCCAAGGATTTTGAATGGCTCAGTTCTACTGCAAATTCTAGATCTTATTGCTTATTAAGCTCTTGTATCTTGTTTAAGTTTGATTTGTCCTTTACCTTTATTGCCAGCTAGCTTAGCTATCACTCTGAGTTACTCTAAGACTCTCTACCCCTACAGAAGATCCCCTCTAAATTGCACTTTGTAATTGAGTATAAACCTGGCATCAAGAGAAGCCAAGACTATTTGGATTGTGTACAAAATAGTGTTAAACAGATGGATCTTTGTGCATTCCATAAATGCATCTGATTTACTTTTATGATAACTATACCTAGATACCCAGAAGGATTCACATTTTTGGTAAATGGATGTGTCCACCTCATAAGTAAGGTCTTGCTATATGTTTGCATGCATACTGGCATCACCTTCCTTCTATTCCCTTTATAATGATTACTTTCTCCATCCTCACCCCTGGTCATAAGGCCATACATTCTCTCAAATCACCATAAGGTCATGGCTAGAAAACAGTGACCTGAGTGAATTTCAGGGTCAGTAGCCACTAAAACGTTCTATGACCGACCATCTCCAGGACTCAGGTATATTTAGAGATGAGCAGGATTGGCTAGATAACACAAAGGCAATTCTTCTCATGCTTTGGATTCCAACTTAAAAAATGATATTTCTTCTTGTCAACACATGGACATGCCTGATGTGACTGCCACTCCTGCTGGTGGACAGAGGCAGAGCTGGGCCTCGGCCACCTTGGTGGACATGCATTCAGCTCCTGTTTCGGTGGGGGAGCAAATACCAGAATTTTGAGCTCAGCAGGTGGTTGTGTCATTATTGATGTATTTCTTGCTGTCTAACCAGTTGGTAATATAAAGATTATAAATCTAACCCTATAGTGGAGACAAGTTGGATGGGAGATTTTGTATTTAGGAGGAATATACCCAGGGGGCTTTTAAACTGAACAATATTGAGTTGTTTGTGTCACTGTTTTATGGTTCTGGATAGTCCATTCTAGCTGGACAAGATTTCAAGATTTATGGTAACATCAGGCTAAAGAATGGTGTATTTTTAACATGCTCACATATCACCTTGCAGCTGAGGGAGACTTATCATGGTTCCTACTGCTTTGGCTGGACCTCTTTTCTTCTTGCTTCTTTAGCAGGTGTCTGTCTTGGGAATGAGAGCCTTCCCAGAATAAAGCTTAGCCTTCTTAAGGCACATCAACAGCATGGCCAAACAAGAAACAGATTCCAATGCAAGAGGAGCATCTGCTTTGGGGAAGGATGGTGCAATTGGAAGTTCAAGGGACTAGGAGTGGAACATGTTGACTTCAGCTCTCAGCTCCATCATTGAGTTGACCAGGTGATTCACCTTTAGCAGGAGCCAAGATCTCTCTCGACATCAGTGTGGTAACCATGGAAGTGCATGAGTCAAATCTTTCTCAAGGAGAAAGCCTCCTGTGAGGACTGTGATTAGCTGATACCTCTGGCTGTCACACACTCAGGGTCTACCACAGAACTCTTGCCAAGGCCACACTCTTTTTGGGGTGCTCCCATAACAACTGAGTGCAGCAGAGATGTGGAGCAGGGCTATCCTGCTCAACACAGGACTTGCCTAATGTGCAGTGGGTGCCCTAGGTTCCTCATTGCCTCTCCAGTATGCTCAGAGCTGTACTGGGGCCTGAGCCTCTTCCTACACAACCCTCTTCCATCTTTTCCCTCTTTTTGGAAGTGTCAGACCACCATCCCACTCTGAAGACCCCTCTTCTTGTTCATGCTTCTTCTCCCCTTTTTCTTCATAGGTATTATGCCCCATAAATCTCTTGCATACTGATTTCCATTTTGGCATTTTCTTCTCAGAGTATCTGAACCAGCAGTCAATGTGTGGACATGTGTTATATTTGCCTACACTGTACATTGTACTACACTTCTTATAGTAATGCAATCCCTGCATAAACCCAAACACCTTAACAGAGAACTAGTCTTCTCTAGCCCCAGATGGGGGGTTACAATAGACTAGGGGGGTTAAAATAGACTATCAAGCAGATGTCCCACTTTCTTGTTCTGCTGCCATTGGGCTGGACACATGAGCCAGGTCAGATTAATTACTGTTCTTATTTCTGGTATAAGTGGTTCAAGTGGGCAAATGATCAAAACAATCCAATAAGAGCCTCCCTTCTGACATGACATCCTGACACTTTCCTTCCTTTTAGAGATGAGCTAAGGGTTTGAAAAACCTGACAATAATGCAACTCACCACGGAAAGGAGATGACACAAGGAATCCAATGGTCAGGAAAGAGCATAAGCGTGAGTCTCAGAGTCCGGAGTCTTCAGTCTGGAGGCTCTCAGAGCTGTCCTCCTTCCTATCACTTTTCCTTTGGTCTGAAGTCTACCTCTGAACTCTTACACTCTTTCCCTTGCCTTTTAATTTTTTTAACTTAAGTTGGTTGAATTGGGTTCTGTCACTTACACTTGAAATAGTTTTCAATAATAGAATCAGTTTCTAATAAACTGAATCTATAAACCAGTTCTATAAACTGAGAGTGATCCTGCCTAGGGAATAGAATAAAATGTGGAATGGTAGGGAATGTGGGCAAAATGCCTGACACAGAACAGGCAACTAATAGATAGTTTTGAATGAAACTGTGGAAACATAATAAAAATGAGAGAATAAGGGAATTTTGGGACCAAGAATAAGAATATAATTTTCAAAAAGTCATGATAGTACATGTGGTAAGCACTCAATCGCTGTTTTTGTTGAATGAAACTAAGAATAGGAAAATACTTGGCTTTGCTATATGTTTCTTTTACCAGGTTATCTGTGCTTCTTCATGACGAGTCAGTGGGCCTGAGAATGACATCCCTCCTGAGACTGATTCACTTTCCGCATCCAGGTCAGGATTCACCACCTGGACAGGAATGGTGGAAAGAAGGTTAGTGAGAAAAGGGGCCTTAGATATTCAGAGACAGTGGCAGGAGGCAAAGAGGAGTGACCATGTGGGAAGTAAGGAGCAGGGCATCTAGAAGCTGTTGGGGACCCGAGGCCTTTTTTACTGTTTCAGGGAAAAGAGTCTCTGTGCAGGGCCAGATTGAGACAATGGGTTCTCCCAGGCAGATAGATTATTCGGCTCCTCATCAAACCAGTATTCTTTCTTTTCTCTTTTATTTGTTTTGAGAGGAATAGAGAGAGTGCAAGCAGGGGGGAGGGGCAGAGAGAGATGGAGAGAGAGGATCCCAAGCAGGCTCCATGCTGTCAGTGCAGAGCCTAATGAAGGGCTTGATCCCACGAACCATGAGATCATGACCTGATCCAAAATCAAGAGTCAGACACTTAACCCCCCGAGCCATCCAGGTGCCCCTAAACCAGTGTCCTTTGAATAGTTGTTCAGCACTTATTTAGTAGGGGTTGAATTAGTATCAGCAAGGAATTTTGTTGCTATTGATTATTACCATTCCAGTCTGCTTCCCAGTTTGACAAACTGAATTTATTTACACTTGATCAGTATCTTAGGAGTCCCATGGGCAGGGAAAATTGGCACCACATTTACAACTTTGTTGGTATTGACATATCTCTAGATATGAAATATGACACTAATCTGTGGGTTCATTAGGCTCGGCTCATATAAGCAGTAGTAATTGGAGAGGAGGCTGGAGGAAAGATTTCTCAGACTGACTGCCTAAGGGCAGTGTAGCGCGGAGGAAAAGTTAGTCTGTGGAGAGCACGGTCAGTAGGGCTGGTTTCCTGGGATATACGGTATATTTCTCTATCACATGTCATTCAAGTTTCTATCTACTTGACATTGAGATATCCACACAAAACTGCCTTTACTTCTAATCAATGAGTAAACAGATACCATATAACACAGTTGTGAACCCATAAGTAGTCTAAGTATTATTTTTTTAAGCTTATGGAAGCATTTCACTGAAATGTTTGGATGGGCAACTTACTCTAGTAAATAACAATCATGTAGGCAAGAGGAGGGCATGATGGGAAGATATGCAAATGTGGTGATAAAGGCGAACATGCATGGATCACATACATGATGATCACACAGGTGAAATGGATCCCAGAGACTCCACCATGGGCACCAGAACGGGTGGAGGAGCAGCTTCTCAGAGCCAGGGAGTGTCTCTTCATGAGAACCAAGGGGGAGGGCAGCAATCCCTGAGCTGAACGCACTGAGCATTCCTAGATGCCGTCTCAGAACCCACAGGCTCATTTACCTGAAGAACATATTTCTCCACATAAATAAAAATGTGGCAATTTTCTCAGGGAAGTAATATTACTTTGTCATAAGGTTATAGGCGGACATTCACAACAGAGGGGGCCTTGTGAGAACATTCTATCCCACCACCTTCCCATCAAATACTTGATGGCCACCTCTTTCTCTCTTGCTTTTGACTTGTCTGGAGTCACCAGGCTCAGATCAGAGACCTCCCTTTCCTGCCCCAACACGTGTCTTTTATTCCCCCTTTCATCTTGGAGAGAGTGCTCCCACACCCCCTTTGAGACTATCAGGCCCTCACAGCCACTATTGTTGTACCTTTCATGTTCTGGCAATCTAACTCACCCAAGAGACTTAGCTAACCCCAAACCTTTTTGTCTTCCTTTCTTTCCCCTCCCAAAAAATTTGCTTCCTTGTTTCATAATAAATGCAATCAATAGTCATTAACTGAGCTTTGATTAAGAGCATTTGGGACACGAAAATGATACAAACAGAGCTGATAGGTCCTTCTCCAAAGGAGCATGCATCCTAGTGGGATTAGATGGAGGTACAAAGATGTGGTCAAGGCAGAGGGAATGCAGGACAAGGATCAGAGAATCCAACTGGGAGAGATTAAGGAAACTGTCATGGAAGAGGTGGCACCAAGAGCAATGAATGAAAAGTGGGGTTTCAATACATAGGAGAGTAGGGAGGGTGATCCATGCTTGAGGGACCAGCACATGCAGAAGCCACAGAGGCATGACAAAGAACCAAACAGGCTGGAACTAGGTAAGCAGGAACTGTACTGGCAGACCTCGTCCTTATGCTACACTGTTTTATGATGGTGCCTGGAGATTGTATGTCTGTTCGTAACTTTTTTCCCCATGTGTCCCTTAAAACAGAAAGCTGGGACCCTTCTCCGTTATTTGGAGCAGAGAAAGGAGCCCAGCAGGCGAAGGCCTGATCTGTGAGTGGGTGTTCAGTCTGCAGAAGAAAAAATAGCAATGGCTTCACCCAGCGAGTATGTGACTACTCAAAGCAATCTGTTTTCCTCGGATGAGATCCCAGTCTCAGAAGGATTAAGCCACTGCGGTACAAAACTTGGGGAACAGCCTCACTGTTGCTCTTGTATCTGTTGGCCCATTGACTTGGAGGGAGTGAGTTTCCACTTTTCAGTTTACTTTTAGTCTGTGGACATGGAACCAGAGCTTCGTTTGGAATCACCACATTTTGCATGGACTTTTCCCATTTGAATGGCTATTGACTCAAACAAGCTCAGGCCTTCGCTAATACATTTAACATGAACAGAGCCTGATTTTTTGTTATTTTTTTTCCACAATAGGTTCTCAAAACCACTTTTAGAACTTTCAAGTTGTGTGAGGTTTGAGCTTGGAAGGAAACTGTCTTATTTTTCTTCTCTGGAGAAATATGCAATACTTTGAATAAATTACCAAGGGAGTTTTTACAGAAAATCTATCCTCTAGTTGAAAATGGCCTCTGACTCAGTCAGAAAAAATCCTTATACCTTACATCATGGTTTTCAGTCAGTGGATATTATTAATACTGATACATAATAAGTAATTCGTATACGTTGACAAGTGATTGCTAACTGATGGGCAATGGCGTTGTCCTAGGGTTTGCTTTCCTTTCTTTTTAAAACCACTCCCTCCCTGGTTTCAAATGCCCCAGATGCCACTCTGATAACAGCACCACTTCAATGTACTCTGAGGTCCCACTCTGTGTCATCCATGTCCCCTCTACTGCTAGGGAGTGGAAGAGACTGTATTCTCTGCTGTTCCCTCTGTTTGGAGTGGTATTTACTCTGTCCCTGCCAGAGTCATGTTTCAGTCAGCTGCTTTTCTTCATTTTGGCGAATCCTGCTTGCTATTTCTCAATTACAAACTAATGACTCATATTGCAGCATCTTCTGATTTAAAATTAGCCCAGCAGATTGGATCTGTTAAAACGAAGAGAGCTGGAAAAGCAAGCTAATCCTTCACAGCGGTGACAATCTCTGTGGTCTGCGGTGCCATTGGCAAACTGAAAGGAAAGGCCGAGGGACCCAGAAGAAAAGTGTTTTTAATCCATCTGGAATTTGATGGGCTAGCCTGGGTTGGGTGAATAATTATGCTCTATAAGATTCTGTGGGACCATCACAACACTTGCCAAAGTAGTCTTACATTACATGGTAGTAACAGATTAATCCCTAAAATCTCAGGTCTTACTATAAAGGGCTATGTTTCTCTGCTCACATGGCATGTCCAACACACGTCTGAGGGAACCCCTACCACTCCAGGACTCAGGTGGACAGAGGGCCCCTTCTCTGGTTTTTGTGGTGGTGAAGAAAAGAGAGTAGATAATTTCACGTGGGCTTTTTACTGCTTCAGCCAAGAAATGACAATTGTTACTTCTGCTCATATTTCTTTGGTCACAACCAGTCACATGGTCCCCATCAGCTGCAAAGAGGAGAAATGTAATTCTCAGTCAACTTGGAAGGAGAAAGGACCAAATTTGGGTCAGTACCAGCAATGTCAATCACATCCGCCCTCTGGTCATCAAGTGACTGCATTACTTTTGTTCTCACACAGGAAGCACTTACCCTCCTGCCCACAGTAGAAAATCCAAAATCTCATTCATTCATCACAAACCTGTTAGCATCCAAAAAAATGTTTTTGAAAAAAAAATGGGGCGCCTGGGTGGCTCAGTCGGTCAAGCGGCCAACTTCGGCTCAGTTGACGATCTCGCAGTTTGTGAGTTTGAGCCCCACGTTGGGCTCTGTGCTGACAGCTCAGAGCCTGGAGCCTGCTTCAGATTCTGTGTCTCCCTCTCTCTCTTCCCCTCCCCTGCTCTCTCTCTCTCTCTCAAAATAAAATAAAGACATAAAAATTTTTTTTTGAAAAAAAATCTGTTAGCCTCCAACATGTCAGGGGCATGAACAGTATTTTCTATGTTAGGTCTGGGCATTTAGAATTTTTTTTAATTTATTAACTATTTTTAGTTTTTTCATGTTTATTTATTTATTTATTTAGAGAGGGAGAGAGACACACAGTGAGCAGGGGAGGCGCATAGAGAGAGGGAGAGAGAGAATCCCAAGCAGGCTCTGTGCTGTCAGTGCAGAGCCCAACATGGGGCTCGATATCACGAACTGTGAGATCATGAGCTGAGTTGAAATCAAGAGTTGGATGCTTAACTGACTCAGCCACCCACAAGCCCCTAAATTTTTATTTAAACTCTAATTAATTAACATACAGCGCAATATTGGTTTCAGGAGTAGAATTCAGTGATTCGTCACTTACATACAACACCCAGTGCTCCTCCCAACAAGCGCCCTCCTTAATACCCATCCCCCACCTAGCCCTCCCTCACCTACCTCCCTCTATCAACCCTCAGTTTGTTCTTTATCTTTAAGAGTCTCTTATGGTTTCTTACCCTCTCTCAATTGGGCCATTTTTTTTCCCTTGATCTAAAGACTCATACTAAAAAAGCAACTAGGTGATCATGGAATAGGGACAGGGTTACCATAGTAAATAGTGCCACATGGGGTGCCTGGGTGTCTCAGTTGGTTAAACGTCTGACTTCGGCTCAGGTCATGATCTCACAGTTCGTGGGTTCGAGCCCTGCATCAGGCTCTGTGCTAACAACTCAGAGCCTGGAGCCTGTTTCGGATTCTGTGTCTTCATCTCTCTCTGCTCCTCCCCTGGTCACGCTTTCTCTCTCTCTTTCTCTCTCTCTCTCAAAAATGAATAAACATTAAAAAATATTTTAAAAATAGTGCCACATAGAAAGGCAAAGAATGAGAACACTCATCAAGCACTAAGCTGATAATCCTGAAATCCAACTGGGGGAATATTCTCGAGCCCCCTAGCCAGAAAAAGGGGAATATTCCTTAACTAAATTTTGATTCTTCTCTCTGCAGGGGCATGCCCTGGTTCTTTGCTCTCTTCAGCCTCTGGATCTGCCCTCCGGAAGGGTCTTTTCCATTTTTATCCCTGTCAGCCATTTCTGACATGGGCACTGTGTGACACACCCTCTTTGCTGAGTTCTTCCTCCCATTATTTCTGCATTTAAACTGGTCGACTCTTTCCTGAGCTATCTCTTCAATAACACTTTGCCAAATGCTACCATTATTGACATACTATTAAGATCTTTACTTCTCACTCCTTCTCCTAGAGCCATAAATTTATTAAGTTCACATCATAGTTGTTAATTATTTTACCAAACATTTCCAAATTGCATGCCACGAATCACCACTTTTTACCACCTCCCATGTCAGTATCTTCAGGGGTCTCTTCTTACTGTCTGATGTGTAAGCCAATGCTACATATTTGAAGTCTTTTTACTGATCTTCCTCTTGATTATATATATATATATATATATTATTGTTGTTGTTATTATTATTATTATTAAGTAGGTTTCACTCCCAGCGCAGAGCCCCACATGGGGCTTGAATTCATGACCTGAGATCAAGATGTGAGCTAAGATCAAGAGTCAGATGCTTAACTGACTGAGCCACCCAGGTGTCCCACTAATTTTATACTAACCGGATTAGAGTAGTTTATGCCAAATAACTACTTAACACTATAATCTTAGAAGTTTGATACTGGAAATGTTTATTTCTCCACTCTTGCTAAATGCCAGTACGACCTACTCATTAAATGTTGCACAGACTATATAGATCAAGACACATTGTATTAGTGTCCCTGGATTTTGGTGAAGATGAGAAAAAACAGAGCAAACATTTATGGAACACCTGATATGCTCCGATATTGATTAATGTAAGTAACTTACGAACGTCACAGGATCTGAATTGGAACCCACTTCTGCCTGATTCCAAAGCTCATGCCATTTATTGTTCTTTCTGTTCTTTCAAATTTCCATCTTTGCCTTTTTGTAGTGTTTGGCACAGGAGAGAGGGTGCCTTGAATAAGCTCTTCTAGGACTTTTATGTGCACACATATTGCCTGCTGGTCTAATTAAAATTCAGATTCTGATCTCTGGTGAAAGGCCAGAGATTTTGTATTTCTCACAAGATCTCAGATGATGCCAGTGCTACTGATCTGTGGACCACTCTTTGAGTAGCAAGGTTGTAGAAAATTGTTGTAATAATCAAGGACAATCTTGTAGGAGACATTTGCAGACATGAACAGCTATCCAAAGCAATGTCTTTTCTGATGATCCAGAAAGATATTGTTTTAAATCACACTTAATCCAACCCCTACATGTCCGTTTGTTAGATTTAACAGAGTTAGATTTCTGTCACTTGCTACCAGAAGGGTCACAGCTAACAATGTCCATTATTTCTCAATAACACAGCTGATATTTAACTGGACTATAAGGCTTGCTACAGGTTAAAGGACTGCATTCCCTACTGTGAAGATTTCAAGGGAATTAAAGAGCAATATCCAATTAAATAGTCTGGCTTATATATATTACCCCCTTATATTCATCCTACTCTCAACTGCATCTCCTTGACTAGGATTCATATGTCATAGGACAACAGTCATCCCATCAGACAACCCCAAAGAGCCTTTCCAAGCTGGACCCTAACTGCTTCTTTGGCTTCATCTCCTGCACCAGCCTACCTCTACTAGGCACGCTGGTGGCCCAATTGCCCTAGTTCACCTGTAATTCTCCACATTCACTGCAACTGCCAAGCTTCTGTACCTCAGTTCATTTTGTCCCTTGACTAGACTCTAGCCAGGATCCTCTGAACCCTTTCTGGATGAAACCTTAATCTTGGCCTACAGAAGTTTGAGTAAAACACTGACATAGTTTGTAACAGCTCAAGGCCACATCCTTAGGATGACCTTGGCCCCTGTTAAAGTTCCTGCCTGGAAAAACTCAAGACTGTCAAAAGAATTCACTGTTTAATCCAACACCTGAAGATAGGGCCCCCATCTCCCAGCATCTGTGGGAGAGTGGGAGCCTGACTTCAGTAAGCACCAGGTAGCAAACACAGTTGGGTTTCACATGGACCAACCCTTCCTCTCCAATGTTTATACTTTTTCACTTTCCTGACTCTACTGAGCCTCTACTCACCCCACTAACTAGTCCCTCATTCTGCCTTTAATATGCAGCCACTGCTGTGTAGATGGAAGTTAGGTCCAGTTCACATGGGACTCTCTTCCCAATTGCGATAGTACATTACTGATTGAAATCTGTCCTCCTTAACTAGTGTCTGGCTTTGTTTATACTTGACACCTTTATCCTAGAAATCTTTCTTCACCCCATCTCTTTCCTAACTTCAAGATGCTACAAAGCAGCTGAAAAACTGTCACATCACTGGGGAGCCTGGGTGGCTCAGTGGGTTGAGTGTCTGACTCTTGATTTTGGCTCAGGTCATGATCCCAGGGTCGAGGGTCATGGGATCCAGCCCCGTGTTGGGCTTTGCACTGAGCATGGAGACTGCTTGGGATTCTCTCTCTCTCTCTCTCTCTCTCTCTCTCTGCTCTCTCCCCCTCTGCTCCACTCTCTCTATCTCTCAAAAAATATTTTTTAATTAAAAAAATAACAAAGCAAAAAAACCCCCAAAACAAAACAAAACACCTCTCACATCACTTTCCCTAGGTCTCCAGCCTGTGTCTTTCTTGCATTCCTACAGAATAGAGCTTATACTCCATCTCAGCCCTGACTTAACCTCCTGTGTTTTGTTAGGGCTTATTTTGTCTGCTGCACTGGCCAGTTAACTCTTTGGGAGTAGGAACTATATATGATTATCTCTGGGTCCAAAACATAGCTCAGCTCTGTGTTTCTTTAGGTAATGCCTGAATCACTGCCTTTAGCGCCATTGTCCACAGCTTTAAAACAAAGTAACCTGGCCAAATCTCCAGCCTCCTGCCTCTGGGCCTCTGTTTTTAATAGAAATATAAAATCGTTTATCACTTAGTGTGGCAAAAAGCTCTGATAAAGGAAGATTGTCTCCTGAGAAGGCATATGATGTGGCCGGGGTCTCTCTCATGCACATTGCTGTCCTGGAAAGCCCACTGGGTGGGGCTCCGATAACTGGAAAATTTTGCGACATTTCTGCCTAGCTCAGTTAAGTACTCTCCACATAAAACATGTATATCCAAGCACAACACATGTTATATCATTGCGTCCCACCATGCCCTCATGTACACATCATACACCAAACACTTGCCATCTACACACAGATAGTCTTACACAGTGCATATTGTGCATGCATACATTCTGGGAGAGAAATACATTGTGATATATTTGGGACGCATTCTCAATAATTGTCAAGAAGGATGTGGACTATTATAGTCAATGTGTTAGTTAAATAGAAACACTGAAGCAAGATAAAATCAGCAAATCTGCCTGAGTTCCTCTGGTCTACTCCAAATCCTGACCATCCAACCATTCTTCTCCTCTTTTTTGTGCTTGAAAGTACCTTGAATTTTCCCATATATATTATTTCATTCATATGTTTACTCAATTATTTTCCTTAATTTTAAACTTCACAAACAAATCCAATATTCAGGGCCCTGCCCAAAATATACTAACTTCAGAAATTTCTGAGAATCTCAGTCCACTGGGAACTGAATTCTTATGGAGTAAATTAAATATCCATTTAAATGATTCATGATGTTTTCATGTTACAGAAGTTTGATTGTAAGGCCTTGAGTTTAGGACCTATGTCTTGTACATATACACTCAGTGGTTAATGCACTACTGCACACATCCTAGTTGCTCAAGACATCTGTGAGGACAAGCCATCTCTGGGAGAGGAATGTGTGGCCTCCCCTCTATCATGATGCGTAATTCACTGGCCCTTCGCCATAGGGCCTTCCTTCTTCAGACACCCTCTTGGAAGAATAGGTTATTAAAGCCATAAACCCAAGATCATAAATAACTTACCCAAGTCCCAATAAATCTGTATTTCATATGAAGCATGTTATTTTTGACAACAGGCCCAATTCCTTTGGAAATCACGTAGTAAGAAATAAGGGAGGTATCTTCCACAGAATCACATAATGGTTTCACATAAGGCTCTTGTCAGTCCTCACTCAAAATATAACACATTAGCCAATCAGATACCACAGTCTTGGTGGCTTCAGCCGCTGCTACAGAAAGCTCATTTTCTTCCTCTCTCTTGGGGCTGGAATTTCCACCACTCAAAAGCCATTTGTCTTGAAGATTTCATTTCAACATCAGCATAGGAATAAAAAAAAAAAAAAAGAAGTCATTTTAGCCTTGAACAAGATTGAGATAAATCAGGTTTTTTTTTTTTTTAATGTCTTTGGGACTTCCTGGCCCTGGTGACCCTATAATGGTGGATGTGGGGGAGGGCAGCTGTTTAAAGATGCTAGGTTTCCCATGACTGAGGAATATAGGCATATTTAATGGCTTTCTGGGCTTTCTGAATGGACAGATTGCTATCAACTGTTCCCAGAGTTTAGTTGACTCTAGGAACAATTCCCTGGACTCTGATGCTGGAGTGAATTTTATACACTTTGTCTTTGGAAAATGACCTTTAATGTCAGCTCCATAGTCAAGAAAAAAATCCAGATGTTCCTAATTTATTTTGAACTATCACAGACCATTTATCCATTAATTCATTGATTTATCAAGTATTTACTGAGCAGATACTTTGTACCTGTGGGCTACAGATTCAGAAAATAGATCAAGGCTGCTTTTTAGATACACAGGGTTCTAGATAAATAATTTTCTGTATAAACATTTACGTCACAAATATCAACATGTAAGCAACACCTGGCAAAACAGTTTCATGCCGTGGCTGAAAGAAATACTATGCTGGCCAGTGAGAGCTACTTCTCCCCAGATTCCCTCCCAGAAATCTAGAACCAGGGCCTGACCATGAGGCCCTAAGACCATTCCGTCCACCCAAATGGAATTGCTAGCTGGAATTCCATTTTGGAATTCCCTTTGGAATTCCAGGGAGACTTAGAAAATATCCAGGAAGCCATTCCAAAGTATAAGTCTGCTTGACATGCAGTTTGTGACAGACACCCCTTTTCCTGGGTCTGGAGGGTAGTGTTGACATTCTTCAGTCACTAAGTTATAATTCCTGGTCTCAAGGATATCTCCTATTGTGTGTGAAGTTCTTCTAACTCCACATGCCATGTGATATAATAAATTCACCCAAGTGTCACAGCTGCCATGATAATGACATGATGCAGTAAAAGTCCAAAGAAAAAATGGTCGGGGCACCTGGGTGACTCAGTGTTAAGTGTCCAACTCTTGATTTCAGCTCAGGTCATGATCTTGCAGTTCCTGAGTTCAAGGCCCACATCAGGCTCTGCACTGACAGAATGGGGCTTGCTTGGCATTCTCTTTCTCTCTCTCTGCCTGTCCCCTGAGCTCAATCTCTCTTTTTCTCTCTAACTCAAGAATAAGTAAACTTGTGGTAGGGGGTGGGGAAGAAATGTTATTTTTTTCTAAAAAAAAAAGAAAAGAAAAGAAAAGAAAAATTGAAAAGAGAAGAAAAAATGGGCACTATTTGATCAACCTAAAGAGAACTAAGTAGAAATATATTTATGTGATTGCACAGTCAGGCATTTACTGTCCTGAGATGGTATTCAATAATGATTTGGAGATTTCTTTTATTTGATTTGTCCTGCTAATCCTATGTCTATAGAAACTTCAGCATTCTGAATTGACAATCTGAAATGGATTGCACTGGAAAATAAAAGACTTGGATGTAGAGAACATTACATTTGTCCAATCTGTCTACCACTTATGAGTTGTATGGTACTGGAGGGGGTAACTCTTCTAAGTCTTAGCTTCCTTATCTATAAAATGGGAGTTGTAATATATATTTCACTGTTTTTTTTTTTTAAGTTGATTTATTTATTTTGGGGGAGAGAGAGAAGGTGTTCCTGTGCATGTATGGGTGAGCAGAAGAGGGGCAGCAGAGAAAGAAGGAGAGAGAAATCCTAAGTAGGCTCCTGGATATCAGCACAGAGCCCAAAGAGGGCCTCCAACTCACAAACCATGAGATCATGACCTGAGCCAAAACCAAGAGTTGGATGCTTAACCAACTGAGCCACCCAGGCACCCCTCACTGGGTTATTTTGAGGATTAAATTACAGATTTACCTTTAAAATCATGCGCATGGCATACAAGTTCATTTGTTTCCTTAAAGTAAAAGCAATTTCAGAAAATATGCAAAAAGTAAAATATTTCTAGAAAGAAGATGATATACTCAATCTAGGATAGAAGACTTTCCTACAAGCTTACTATTTGCAGGTACAGCCCCAGAATGTTAGGTTCCAGGCCCTGCAGTAAAGTCAGTTTATACCAACCAGTTTAGATGGGGTTCCAAGCTGGATACACATTTTCTAAAAGCATGTTGGGATATCAATGTCTGTCTGAGCCTCTAAATTTCCTTGGTGTCTTAGATCAGGCCAAGTTATGGACTGAATATTTGTGTCCCCTGAAAATTCATACATTGAAATCCTAACCCAAAGTGTAATAGTATAGGAGGTGAGGCCTTTGGAGGTGATTATATCACGAAGGTGGAGCCCTCATGAGTGGGAAGAACACCCTTAGAAGAAGAGACATAGAACTCACCCTTTCTCTTTGTTCTCTACCATATGAAGATACAACTAAAAAGTGGCTGTCTGCAACCTAGGACGCCTCATCAGATATGGGAACTGCTTTCATCTTGGACCCCCTAGCCTCTAGCAATGCAAGAAATCAATGTTTGTTGTATAGGCCACCCAGACTGTGGTCATTTGTTACAGCAATCTGAAGTGAAACCTTATGATCTCATCTAATCCTAATTACCTCCCAAAGATCCCATCTCCTAATAGCATCACATTGGAGGTTAGGGCTTTAACATATGAATTTTGGGAGGATGCATTCAGTCCATCATAGTTTCTAAGTATAGACTCAGACCCGTGGGAATGAAGGTTCCTGGGAATTAAAGAGGTTGCAGGAAAGTTGGCCCATTCGACCTCTTTCATGATCTCAGCAAAGCTCCAACAGTGCCTGCCTCTGCCTTTGGAAAGGCTCTGCTTCCCACTAAGTAATGCTTGAAGCCCCAGTCCTCCCAGACTAGCCTAAGAACATAACCTGTCACTCTCCCAACTCTTGGAGCAAAGCACAGACCAAGCTTGGGGGTGGGGTTGGGAGTGACAGGTGGGTGCTCCAGATGAGAATCAGGGTTTTGGGTGAAGGTTGAAGGTAGGTGAAGGGGCAGGTGGAATAGATCAGAATCAGCAAGATGAGGAAAAAGACTGGGCAACCTGGAAGAAACTAATCTGACTCAAACTAAGGGTGCGCACAGTGAGGTTGAAGGGATATTGGGGGACTTCGGGAGTGAGGAAGGTCTCTGGAGATAACATTCCCACTCCAGAGTTGGCCTCATGACCCTACTCTCCCCAGGGACTGCCTCTCAGCAGAGAAGTCAGGAGGAAGCCATCTTTTTAGCACCTCTTGCTTTTGCAATTGGAAGCCTGAGAGCAAAGCACGAGGAAATTAAGAGAAATGTTTTGCACATTTGTATAGAAGGGGCCACTGTTTTGGAATAGAAACATCCGTTATAATGAGTCTGCACACAAAAACAGATGGAAGGAGATAAGTATCAGGCTCTCGCCTCCAATTCTGTCAGCCAAGAGAGAGGGAAATTTGTGCTGTTAGTTATGGAAGCTTCCTCAAATCCAGGCCAGCACCGAGGGGTTTTATTTGTGACTGAGTTACTTCTCCTTTTATCAGAGATCCTCCATTTCCTAGGATGCAAATATTTTGGAAGAGAAAACCCCTTTAAAGGAAAAGAAAGAGAATTATCATTTTTATTGAAAGGCTTTGCCAGACTTATTTGCATTTAAATGTCCATGTTCCTAAAAACCTTGAGGCAGGAATTATTACTGTCTCTATTTTTACAAGAAGCAGGATCCTTAACACTGAAGTAACTTATCTCATATCATAGAACTTTAAAAAGGCCTGGCTCAGAGTCGCTGAATGCCTGGATCCACGTTCGGCACTTAGACAATACAACATTTCAGGCTGCGGGCTTACTCTTTCCAAGTAGAAAGACACAGTGGTAAGGAAAAGGAGAAAGGAAATAAATCTGTACAGAAAGCCACAAGTTGGACCAGATCATCAAAGCCCATGACCATAATTAAGTCTGGTGTCAACTCACCAGATATGGGAAGTGCCAAGGTCCAGAACATGACCTGGGGCCCTAACCTTCTCACTCAGTCCTCCATGGCAGTTACTTGAGTGTCCTAATAGACCACTCCTCTGGTGAAGCTGGATTTTCAGCAAACTGAAAGTTGTGAGGGATGGCTGAACTCAGAACCCTTTATGGTATGTTTAAGCTCCAAGTGTCTGTGGTCCCTACTAATAATCCAGCCCATGTCTGTGTGTGTGTGTGCATGTGTGTGTGTTGAGGAGCAAGAGTGTCGATGGGTCCAAGTACAGCAAAAATTATTTTGTGCAATGATGGTGAATAATGAGAAGTGACGGGTGCAACTACATTCTTTTGTACAATGTAATGCTCTGCATTCAGGAGAGGGCATTGAGGAAACACTTAAGTTGGGAGTATGGGTGAATTAATGATGATAAAGACAGCATGGAAGAAAACTCTCATTAATCACTCGGACTATCGAGTAGCATGAGTTCCATGGGGTTTGCTGTTCATGCCTGTGTTACAACACTAAGAGGTGAAGGGTGGGGCTCTATTAACTGTTTGGGCCATGAGGACAAAAGCACACCCTGGGTACTATAGAATGTTCTTTTGGATCTTTGGGGATGAGTCTAGTCCTACAGGATTATAGCACTGTCAGGCCACCCTTGGACTGCCCCAGGCTTTCCTTCCACTCTCCACCTATCCTCCGACTAGTCTCAGTGCAGTTCTACTCAGCACCTGGCTTGATCACATCTTCCAATCATACTAAATTGAAATTGTCTGTTGACTTGCTGGATACCCCACCAGGCTGTGCTCTCTCAGAGTGCTGGGACCTGCAAGTCTAGACACCTCTGTTGTCCAGCAAGTTACTTGCCATGCAATAATGTTTATTGAACAGGTGAATGAGTGACTCACTGAATTAATGAAAGTTTTGTTATGAGAACATCAGGGGTGCAATAGCACAGAAGGTGTTCTAGCTGACAGAAGCCTGTGGATGTGGACGGCTACAAAGAACAGAACATTTTGGGTGCATTTTGGGCCAAATGCATGCTTTGAGGGGCCTCCTCTGTTCGCCAGGTTCCTCCCCTCCAGCCCTGGAATACACAGCAGGAATCAATAATGACACTGACTCATTCTGGAATGTGAGGTTTGGGGGGAGGCTAATCAGAGACTAGCAGTTGATGAGGCAAGGACACCTGCTGTGGCTGTTACTCTCTCCCTCTGCTTCTCATGACTTCTGCCCAGGGTCTGCCCTTCCCGACCTCATCCTGCCCTCTCTGGCCACAACTGATGGTCACACAGGCGCCCTCCTTCTCACCTCTGGAAGGCCTGGGTGAGAATCGGTTTGTGGCTCCCTTCCACTCTGCCATGTCCCCTGAGGGCCTTAGTCAGCAGCGTGGGTGTTGTTCATCTTCTCATCCACCGCCCAACCCGGGACACAGTCTGTTCAGTGAAACACATCAGCCCAGGGACTGCCGCTGCAGACAGAGTGTTTTCTTTCCTTCACACCTCTTTTTCCTTAACCTCTGGTCTTTGGCCTTCTTCTCCACATTTCGTGCCATAGACCTCTCACCATGTGTCTCTGTTTCCCTGACTGCTCCCTGAGATCTCTGAGCAATGAAGACATCTTTGGCAGGTCCCCAGAGGGATGACTGCAGCTCCCCTCTTTCGTCCAGACAACCAGGGCACGAGACCCTTCTTTCCCCTCATTAATTAGGTGACTCCAGGGACTCCTAAACATGTCTGAGCTTTAATGTACTAATTCATAAAATGGGACTGCAAAGACTGACTTTACAGTGGGCTGATCATGAGCAAATAATATGGATAAAGTATAATGGAAGGTCTTAGAAACTGCATCACAGCAAGATGGTCACAATGGTATGTTCATTATTTACAGGTCCAGGAGAGGAGAGGCAGAGAGGGCCGAGGTACACAGAGGCCTGTTCTCTACTGCTCACAACTCCCTTCATCTCTTCTCCCTCATCTCCCTCTGTGCTCTTTCCAGTTGTCTACTTCTTTCCATTTATAGCCATCTGCCAGATATTCTTTGAAGGCTGACCACTGCATGCTCTGCACTGGGTGCACTGCACTTGCCTCTTCTCTTCTACATGCCAAGCCCAACTGCAGTGACCAGTGAGATCCAGAGACCTGCAAGTGCCACCCACCCTGCTCCGCACACTGCAAAGACCCTGAGGACTAACGTTGCTCCAAGGGTAGAAGCTAACCAGAGGCACTACAATGAATTATTGGCCTCAGAATTCTTCTAGCTGCAGTAATTTGATCCCTCCATTTTTCTTCCTAGACAATTCACTGATCCTTATTTTTCTTCCATTCCTTTGGTGGCTTACAGAGGAGTCTCCTGACCAGTACCCAGCAGGGATTGAGGAAATGACCCTGAGATCCATCCAGTTATACCCTCTAAGCCCCTTGCTTCGTCCAGTCATGGCTCCAGGGTAGAGTAGATTTTGGGACCTTTTTTGAATGGTGAATTCTAACCCATCAGAGGAAACTAATATCATGAGGCAATGGAGTTTGGGGGAGGCAAGAGGGGAACAAATCCCTCCTATGAGCCAAGCTCGCCTTCAGTCATGCTACTTCTTTATCACTCTGAATCTAGCTTTTCAGAATATCCTAGTACTCCCAGTTACCCAGGCAGGCCCCACACTGAGGAACATTATTCAGACTTGTTCTTCAGGGATAGCCAAGGTAGGACAAGACTGTCTACCATCTTCCTGTCCTCATGTTTCCACCATGAAAACGTGACCTATGACCAGAAATACATTCAAGATATTCTGAAGCCAAGTGCTAGGCATTTGTTTTCTGTGGTCCCTGAAAACCAAGCTCCCTGCCATCTTAGACCAAAAAACCTAGGAGATGGGGGGAGGGAGGAAAGCTCTTTGGTAGGGGAGCCCCTGGCTTATAGGCACTAAAATTCCAACAGTATATCTTTATGTTGTACATCTTTTTTCCTATTTGGCATATTTCCAATTCCTCAAGGTATTTTCTTCAAAAAAATTGTGGAAAAAATTCACTTTGCAAGTTTTAACAACTAAATATTAAATCCTTAGTGTGTTTGAAAGCAAATGTTTTAAATCAAGGCTTTGAGTGGATAATGGTTTATAGACTCACCTTTTCCCCACTTGCCTTCCACAAAACCATCTTCAATTTCCTATGAAGAGCTGGGAAAGTAAACATCAGCATATTCATTTAATTTCCCTTTGGCTCACCAGTCCTTGTTTCTAGAAATATCTTTGATTCCCTCTGACAACTCTACTATCTTTCTATTTCCCTAATCTGACATCATCCCTGAATGTTCCCTCTTAGCCCTCTCGGTTTACATCATTACATTTTTCAACTTGTCTGTACTGGTATCTTAACTCCTTTTCTGATAGTTTTTCTGGTAGTTTATGTGTGAGGATGATGATGAGGGTGATAATGATGGTGAGGGAGGTGGAGCAGTGGGGAAAGATGGGGAGAGGAGAGAGACAGAGAGAGAGGGAGGGAGAGAGACAGACAGACAGACAGACACACACACACACAGAGAGAGAGAGAGAGAGAGAGAGAGAGAGAGAGAGAGAGAGAGAAGGGAATTGGTTTTGTCCTTTTTAAACTCTGCCTTCAACCTAGGAGTACATGTGGACCTGTTCATTCATTTGGCATACTCACTCACTACTGCATAAATTTACATGACTCATAAGTAAATCTATGAGTTGCTATATTTTGGACATTTATGCAGCCTCCAGATTCTTCCTCAAGATCCTCCTTCTCCTCCTCCATTTATCTTTTTTTAGAAAGTAGAAGTTTCTCACTTTCCTGGTAAGAGAAGTCCTATCTTTTAGTCAGTTCTGGGAACCAACTTTTCTTTCAAATCCTCATCTGTAAGTTGAAGGGTTGCAAATGATGGTCTCTGAGGTCCCCTGTATGAGCCTGTGAAAGAGTAAATGAGATTGTAATGCATTAACGGAATTATGTAAGGGAGGACCAAAGAGAAATAAAGCTCTAACAGACATATTCAATAGAGTCGTAGATGGTTTTGGGGAAGAAACAACAGAGAACATAGAAAGAAGGTTAGAATTTTAAACAAGACATTAAAATATGTCTTAAGACACTGCTGTCTCCTTTTCTCAATGTCCTTGACTGTGTCCTTGGAACCTAATGCGGTGTGTCTTGTGCTCTTTAATGTACATTGCACAGCGGGAGCAGCTACAGCACTAGCACTGGGGGTTATCACATATTTTGACAGCAGCCCTTATTGGTCACAGCAATAATTCCATTGGAATTTGACTTCAATAGCCTTTGAAGATCTGGCCTCTCTGAGAACAAAGAGGTAACCAGTAAATGGCAGGGTGCTGACTTTGCAATGTGGGCAAATGTCCACCTGGATGCAGGGGGAGAAATACACTCCCCTCTGCTAATAACAGCCTTCCCTCATTAAGAGAAGATTGTGGAACTCCAAAGCAAGACTCTAGATATCCTAAGCTTTCCTTCAGCCTTCCCCATTGACTGACCTGGAAACCTCTGATGTTCATGTGGGATCATGTGATGCAGACTTGTCATTAAAGGGGCAAGTATTGACTTTTCTATACTAGGTTATTAGCTAGTCATCTACCCCCTTCAGCCTCCCCCTCCTCCTCCTCACCTAAATCACACACAAACTATGAATGGAGCAGGTGCCAATAAGCTGTCTTATTGGGCATGTTTGTATCCAGGTTTGTATGCTAGGTGTAAGCCAACATACCACACTGTCTGTGGCTTCCTGGTGTCATAGAATTTCTATCATATATAAATCTGAATATTGAAAATATTTACCACATATAGAATATCAGGTTATAATATATTAGTCATTTCTGTGCCCCCACAGTGACTAGTACAGAACCTTACAGGAAGCAATTACTCAGGAAATCAAGTGTTAGTTTTAATGATCATGATCATGATCATGATGAAGATAAATGATTTAAAATAGTAAAATGTTTTTCAAATGGCTTCTATATAGAGAAGGTTATATAAAGTTAGCTGTATTTTAACCTTAGAGCCATGTTAAGGTGATAAAACATTTCAGTACCAGAGTATCAGCCTGTGGTAAGAAGAGACTGTGTTTTATTCATCTTTGCATTTCTAGCTCTTATTTTAAGACCTGGCAAGAAATATATGCTTAACATTATTGTCGTACACTTACTTTGTGCACAAAGAACTTACTAAGCATTCACTGAGAAACAACAAGGCTGCCACATATATGACTGGAACAATTGCATCATACAACATAAAGGGGTGCTATGAACATTCAGTGTAATGGGAGCAGTGCCCCCAGAATTGGTGTTTCACCATATTGTAATATCCTTAAGAAGCAGTGAAGACAAGAGTCAAGTTCCTACTCTTTTAAAACCTGTGGTTGAAAAAAGAAGACAAACAATAAACTCATTAATAAACACACAAATTAATAAATAATATAAATTCAGATAATGAAAAGTGCTCCAAGAAAGAAAGTAGGATGATGGCATCAACATCAATGGATGCTGGGGGAGGGGTGGAGATGGGCTATATATCTGCTGGAGTCTGGAAAGACCTCTCTTGCAGAGGGAAGATTTAGAGTTGAGACAAATCATTAGGCAGAGGCAGGCATACGTAAGCCATTTCATCCCTGTAATCGTCTTATTGGGTAGATATTAGCCCCATTTTATATGGGAAGAGACCAAGCCCTACAATGAATTTTGCCTAACGTCACACAAAGTAGTAAGTGGCCCAATGAGAGTTTGTGCCGCATTTGTTCAATTCCAAAACCTTTGTGTAAAAACATTATATTATATTGTCTCTTGTAGAAAAGAAAGTGAGTGGAACAAGTATCTTATGCATCTATAGTCATTTTTGTGAACATATTCTAGATATATGGTACTGGTCTACAAATTGGGTGCTTTGATACATTTTTGTGAGATGTCTAGGATGAAATTCCTAGCAGTATTGATGTGTGTCACAAAACTGTCTTCATCAATTTAGATTTTCTATTCTTTTTAGGTTTAAAAATGGTGACTTCTAAAAGCATAACACAGTGTGATTTGATGAGGAATCGGGAAGACCAGCCCCAGTGTGAACTTGACTACCAGGTATCTTGGGACCTTGAGCAGATCCCTTTTCCAATCTGAACTTCAGTTTCTGTGTCTGAAGACAGATGTGATATTTGCCCTGCTAATCTCAGGGCCATTGTAAGAATCTAAAGTCATAAAAAATGTGATAATGTTTTAAAATATATAAATATAAGTAATTTTGACTATACAGTTTGGTAATCATTAAGGAAATACAAAATATCAAATTTCATATTCCTTTTCTTACCAAAGCCACGATCTTTATGGGGTAGAATCTGAAAAAAATTGGAAACATATCAACATAACTAGGTCTACCTTCCAAAATTATGCAAAATCACTTTGCAATTGAATTATTATTCATGTTCAAGAAATGTCATCACATTAATTATCCAAATAATTGATTCTGGAATTATTATTTGGTTGTAAGTAGCTGAATTTTTAAAAAAATTTTCCCATTTATTGGTCTAATGTAGATTTGTTATGAGTCTTGCCTGGGAGATAAATATCTTATCTTCATCAAGATATTTGTCTTAGAAGAGAGTTTCGCCTTGGATCTGTTGCTGAGATCATGGTATTTGCTTATCTTACACTTCTCACTCAGAAATTTCTACCCTAAGAGCCAGTCCCATTTTTTACATGCTCCTTAATAAATACTTTATTATTAATAATACAAATCATAATAATCTGACTTTTTCACATTCATAGTGCTTTTGCAGCATAGGAAGTGTCTCCGCACACACATTTTCTTCATTACTGATTATCACTAATCAGTGATGGGGGTTTTAATTCTCATTTTCAAGATAGCAAGAGGAAGTTCAGATGTAAAGTGATGTAGTTAAAGTGGCACTACTAGCATGAGTGGATCATGGCCTTAGCCAAAAGGCTCCCCATTCTCTGAGTCCAGCATCCTATCCCCACACATACTGATGTTGAAAGAGCTTGGCCCTGGTTGTATTTTAAACAGACATTATTACATTAATATCTTTAAGTATCTTAATTAGGTCTTTCAGGAAGGAAAAGAAATTATTTGGTCACCAAAAACAGCCTGAGGATTCCAACTCGAAAGAGTGAGTCTGTTTCAGATCACTAGATAGGGTGGTGGCTCCATTTGGCCAGGAAACTTTAACATAAACGATGAACCATGTGTAATAGGGGATGCTTGGATAAAGCCCCTGGCCTATGAGGAAATGTGACTGTTCGTGGTATGTGCACCCAACACCTACAGCAAACACTCCCACGGCCACCAGTGTTGGATTCAATTAAACATTAAATTCATCATCTTTAGCAAAGAAAGAGAACAGCAAACAGTTGCTCTCTCATGGCTAAACACCCCTCGGATTTGCTGGCCTTTGATTTATTGGAAGAAACCTGCTGGGAAGAACATACTGTGTAGCTGATTAATGTCAGCTTCTGTCATCAGTTTCCACTTAGATTCTTGGCCAGCCCTGACATCTCCTCCCTTAAGGATCCAGAAGAATTTGAGGGCTGATCCAAGAGCTTTACTGGCATGGGATTTGCAGAATGTGGTGTTTGCAAAATAAGGAAGATGAATGGAAGTGGAATCCCATGTTCTCCACTGGACTTGTTTCTTTAATTCATTTCTCAAGAGGCCCTGCTCTATGCCAGGACCACACTAGCAAGGGGACTGAGGAAAGTGTGTTCCCAGGCCCCAGTACAGATGTCTTGCATTTCCTGTGCTGCTTTATGTGCTGGCTTCTTGGAGCTTGTCAAACTGGGAAGGGGTCTGAGGAGAAATGTCATGCACATTCACCATCAGAACCTTTACCGGAACCCTTGGACAAAACCTGTAGAAGAGTTGGTCCACGAGAAGCAGGCCCCATCCACTGACCAGTTAAGGCTGAGAGAAGAACCACTGCTCCCAGGTCACACAGGCTTGATGTTTCACAAGGTCATGCAGCACCATTTTGCTTCTCCCAATGGTAAACCATTGTGCAATGGCATTATATTTAAAGCAAGAAGAATTTTATATGTGTGTTCTTCTTGGTTTTCTGTTGGAGGAAATGTCCACTATTTGATTTTTTTTATAAATAATTTTACATTTTCCCCTTCCCTCTAGTATGCAAAGGATCTAGAAAGAGGTGGCAATGTTAACAAGACTTTAAACCCTCTTCTTTCTGAACATTCCTGCATTCAGGAAGAAAGAAGGAAAGAAGGAAGGAAGGAAGGAGGAAAGGAAGAGAGAAAGAGAGAGAGAGGGAGGGAGGGAGGAAAGAAAGAAGGAAGGAAGGAAGGAAGAGAAAAGAAAGATTTCACCTGAGAAAGGAAAATCTAGACATCTATTCATGTTTTGCAAAACACGGTCAGGCACATAGGCCTGATGTTTCACAAGGTCATGTAGCACCATTTTGCTTCTCCCAATGATAAACCATTGTGCAATGGCATTGTATTTAAAGCAAGCAGAATTTTATATATGTGTTCTTCTTGGTTTTCTGTTGGAGGAAATGTATGCTATTTGATTTTTTATAAATAATTTTACGTCTTCCCCTTCCCTCTAGTACGCAAAGGATCTAGAAAGAGGTGGCAATTTTAACAAGGTTTAAAGGTTTTCACAAAACCTAGTGACATAAAATAACATTCATTTTATTATATCTCACAGTTTTTAAGAGTCAGGAATTTTGGAGAAGTTAGAATAGACAGTTCTGGCATGGGGTGTCACATGCAATTGGAGTCAGGAGCTAGAAAAGCCCGAAGCTGAAGCAAAGCCAGTGGGGGCTTGCTGGGAGCATCTCTTTCTCTTTCTCTCTCTCTCTCTTCATTCTCCCTCTCCATCTCCTTCTCATCCTTCATATAGTCTCAGGAAGTTTCAATGAAGTCTCTCCACCTGGGCTAATTTGGTCCTCCTCATGGCATGGCAGCTTCTGGAAAGTAAAAGTCTTTGCATGGCGAGGGAAGGCTTGAAGAGTATATATTCCAGTGGGTTCAACTCTGGTGCTGTTTTTAGTATACTTGTGATTCAATATGCACAGAGGCCTTCAAGATTATTTTTAATGACTTAGAGTTACTTCCTTATCCTTTTACTAACCAATCATAAAGACCTGATAAGAGCTGGGACCAAATTACTGCTATGTTTCTTTTCAAATCTATTTGTCTAGTGCTGTTGATTTTAGCTATTCTTACAGGTGTGAGGTGATATCTCATTGTAGCTTTGATATGCATTCTTCTGATGATAATGGTGTTAAGCATATTTTCGTGTGTCTCTTGGCCATTCATATATCTTCTTTGACCAAATGTCTATTTGTGTCTTCCATCCATTTTTTAATTGGATTATTCATTTTTGAGGAGTTAACTTTTATAAGTTCTTTTTTTAATTTTGGATACTAACCCTTTCTTGGATATGTTATTTGCAAATATCTTTCCCCATTTTGTAGGTTGCCTTTTCGTTTTGTTGATTGTTTCCTCCCTGTGCAAAAGTTTTCTATTTTGATGTAGTCTTAGTAGTTTATTTTTGCTTTTGTTTCCTTTGCCTCAGGAGACTTATCTAGAAAGAAGTTGCTGCAGCCAATGTCAAATAAGTTACTGCCTGTGTTCTCCTCTAGGATTTTTATGGTTTCAGGCCTCAAATTTAGGTTTCTAATCCATTTGGAATTTATTTTTGTGTGTGGTATAAGTGGTCCAGTTTCATTCTTTTTAAAATGAAGTTGCTGTCCAGTTTCCCCAACACCATTTGTTGAAGAGACTGTGTTTTTCCCATTGCATATTCTTTCCTATTTTTTAAAAGATTAATTGACCATATAATTGTGGATTCATTTCTGTTTTTTTTTTCTATTCTGTCCTATTAACCTATGTGTCTATTTTTGTTCCAGTACCATACTGTTTTGATTACTACGGCTTTGTATTATAACTTGAAGTCCAGGATTGTGATGCCTCCAGCTTTGCTTTTCTTCTTCAAAGTTACTTTGATTATTTGTGGCCTTTTGTGGTTCCATACAAATTTTAGGATTGCTTGTTCTAGCTCAGAAAAATACTGTTGGTATTTTGATAGAGATTGCATTAAATGTGTAGACTGCTTTGAGTAGTACAAGCATTTTAACAATATTTGTTCTTCCAATCCATGATCATGGAAGGTCTTTCTATCTCTTTATGTCATCTTTAATTTCTTTCCCTGGTGTTTTATACTTTTCATAGTACAGAATAGCTAAAGTCAACAATTCAAGAAACAACAGGTGTTAGCAAGAATGTGGAGAAAGGGGAACCTTCTTGCACTGTTGGTGGGAATCCAAACTGGTTCAGTCACTCTGGAAAGCAGTATAGAGGTTCCTTAAAAAGTTAAAAATAGAGCAACCCTATAACCCAGCAATCGTGCTACTAGGTATCTATCCAGAAAATACAAAAATACTTATTGAAAGGGACAAATGCACTCTGATGTTTATAGTGGACAATAGCCAAATTATGGAAACAGCCCAAGTTTCCATCAGCTGGTAAATAGATAAAGAAGATGTGGTGTATATTACAATGAAATATTACTCTTCCATAAAAAAGAATGAAATCTTGCCATTTGCGATGACATGGATGGAGCTAAAGGGTATTATGCTAAGTGAAATAAGTCAGTTAGAGAAAGACAAATACCCTATGATTTCACTCATATGTGGAATTCAAGAAGCAAAACAAACTAGCAAAGGGGAAAAAAGAGAGAGGCAAACCAAGAAACAGACTCTTAACGATAGAGAACACACTGATGGTTACCAGAAGGAAGGTTGTGGAGGGTTGGGTTAAAGAGGTTTTGGAGATTAAGGAGGGCACTTGTGATGGTCAGTGGGTATTGTATGGAAGTGTTGAATCACTATTTTGTACACCTGAAACGAACGTTGCACTGTACGTTAACTAACTTGAATTTACATAAAAACTATTTGTCTACAATCCTATGGGGTATTGTTACTAGATGTCTCATTCTTAAAAGTAAGACAATAATCATAACTACTGATGCTCACTAAAGTGTCAGGTACTGCTCTATATACGTTTCATGCATTGAATAATTTAATTATTGCAAATATGCTGGAGATTGACACTATGTTTTTTTCTTTTGCAGATGAGATAAAAAGAAGTACGAAATGTTGAGCAACTTGTAAAAAGTCACACATCTGGTAAGTGGCACAGCTAGGATTTAAACACAGGTGATCTGATTCAAGAGGTCATCTGCTTAAGCTTTATACCAACCTGTCTGCCCCAAAGAAATCACAGTCAGGTGGCTTCACGTTTAAGTCACGGAGAATTTTCAGTATGTTTGTTCTTTACAGGCACAAGGGGTAAGACCCCTTTCGACAAGCATCTGGCAGTCTAACTGAAGAAACAAGTGGCGTGTGACAAACCCTAATGAGGACCCCAGGCAAAGGCTATAGGAGTCTATAACAGGAGAGAACCAGGGGGTACCTGGATGTTAGGAAAGGCTTCCCTTTGAAGGGAGGAACAGATAGAAGTTAGAGCATGAGGAAGATGGATTTGAGATCCTACATGGTGGGAGGAACTTGCTTTGCCACATAGCTGGTAATATTGTCAGTTCTGGTCTTAAATAAGGGGTTCCTCTTCTAACATGACTACATTGGATTTCTTTAGGTCCTGACAATTAGATTGTCACCTTGAGGGAGAAAAAGAGACAGGGATTCTCCTTAAGGATGGGTCAAGGATGAAAGGCCTCTCCTATGTGGAGTATCCAGGGGTTTCTCCTTGATTCCCCAGCCAATTTCATAGAACTCCTGAGATCAGAGAAGATCTGGCTTCCTCTGGGAAGAGTGGTTGCAGAGCCTGAGCCCCAAAAGTAAAGTAGTTGCCACTAAGTCTCTGTCCTCACTCTCACCTGCCAGGAACGGAAGACCCTCTTTTCCCATCCAAGGATTACTAAAATGGAGAAGGACCCCATGGCCCTCAGACCCACAGTGTCTCCCAGCTGCTGCTAGGTGCACCTTGAGCTCTAGCAGGCAAGGATCACACTCACCTTCTTCACTAATGTGTCCCCAGTAAGTGACATGTGATATATGTTCGGTAAATATATGTGAAATAAATAAATGAGTGCAGTAATTGATGAATAAATGAACAAGTGAGGATTTTTGCATCTCTGTTCATCAGAGATATTGACCTATAGTTTTCTCTTTGGTAGTATCTTTGTTTGGTTTTGGTATCAAGGTAATGGTGGCCTCATAGAATGAATTGGAAAATTTCCCTCCTCTTCTATATTTTGGACTTGTTTGAGAGAATAGGCATCATCTCTTCTTTAAATGTTTGGTAAAATTTACCTATGAAGTCATCTGGTCCTGGGCTTTTGTTTGTTGGGAGTTTTTTTTATTATTATGGATTCAATTTCATTGTTAGTAATCTATTTCAGTGCTAGTGTCCATCCATAGTTGAATGGATA
This sequence comes from Cryptoprocta ferox, assembly GCA_028646485.1. Lineage (NCBI taxonomy): Eukaryota > Metazoa > Chordata > Mammalia > Carnivora > Eupleridae > Cryptoprocta > Cryptoprocta ferox. The sequence goes on along the minus strand of CM053576.1, from coordinate 119,204,487 downwards.
AAGAAGATGTTGTGTATATATACAATGGAATATTATTCAGCCATAAAAAAGAATAAGGTCTTGCCATTTGCAACAACAGGGATGGACCTACAGCGTCCATATGATTTCACTTATATGTGGAATTTAAGAAACAAAACGAATGAATAAGCAAAGAATAAAAGAGACAGACAAAGAAACAATAACAGACTTGTAGAACAAACTGGTGGTTGCCAAAGGGGAGGTGGGTGGGGGAATGCGGGAAATAGATAATGAGGAATGAGAGTACATTCATTGTGATGAGCACTGAGGAATGAAAAACCAAATAAAATAAACACTTGAATTTGTACTGGTGTTTTTAGAAACCAACAACAGGATTCTGGAGCATTGGAACGGACATGAGATTGTCCCTCCTCACTACCTAAAAAAGCATCAGTCTAAGGTGAGAAAGAGTCCTGTTTCTAGAGACCTGGCTTTCTCCTCGGTCAGTACAATTCATGTTTCTTCTAGTGGCATTGAAACAGTGTGTTGGAACATTTAAAAGATCAACCAATGTAAAATTTACTACACTGAATTCTGAAGCCTCTTTTTCCAGGTACTCAGAACTCAGGTGTGACTCTATTTTGGGGTAAACTGAACTCTAGAATTATCACACACATCATATAGCTTGGATACCTATATTTGAAGTATTCTTACATGGTAGCAAGATCAACTGAGTGGGATGTTATCTTTGCCAGCAGGTGGTTCAATCTGAATGACCCAGTAAACAGAAAGCTCATTATCCTTGTGATAAACTGCTCCCTTGTTGTACAATAGCATTTATTTTAAGAAAGGATTTCCTAAAAAGGAAACAAGCTGTGATCTCCTGTTGAGAAAGGTTAAAGCAAACTTTAGCCATTTCAAAATAACTATTCAAACCTAATTAAGATCCTGGATGAGAAACTAGTTTGCTCCAACTACCTGTAAATGATAAATTTTTTGGTGAGTTGGAAAATTAGAAAATTTGAACATGGTCTGGTTATTAGATTTACTGACAGCTTACTAAAATGGGGAAAAGAGGAAATAATTGGAAAATAAAGGTTTCCAAAACAGAATATATGGTGTATATAAAGCAGGATCTTGTTTTTACAAATATAATGCAGTTAATATAATAATAAATTATAATAATAAAGTATACTTAGTAATAAATATATTATATGTATATTAATGTTATATGTATATTAATGTTATATGTATATTACATGTATATTAATATATATTATATTATAAGACAAATAAAGAGAAGTATTCCCTATCGTGTTGATAGTAGAACTCCCTAATATGATTGAAGTGTAATGATTCTATTTGTTGACTTTTACCTGCCTCTCTGATGGTATGTCCCCATCTGCATATGCCCCACGCAGCCATGATGCAGTCAGGCCTCCTTATGCTATTATTGTGCCAGCAATAATATTGTGTTGTGGTCCATGCTGCTCCTTTGGGCACAAAAATCCTTCTTCAGCTTTCCTATTATCCTTCTCAAGACTCATGAAGCCTTTCTACATCCTTAAGTCAGCCATCTGCATTGTTTCTGTGATTCTTTGTCAAGCTTCTTCCTGTACAAATTCCTGTGGAATTTCATAATTTCCTGCATAGAGGCACTTTGCTGGAAGCCAAGGACTCAGAAACACATAAGGCCTTGAGGGGCCCCCAAGTTAATGGGAGGATGGCCTTGCACTTGACTTACTATAAAACCAGTGAGGATTTAGAGGACCAGAGTCAGATTTGGCTCGATATTCTATTAGGTTACTAAGTGCTGAACTGAATGGACAAAATGAAGGCTCACAGACGCCTTATCATCATGGCATCCCTGTAGTGTCTGTGACAGCAGGCTCCAGACTGAGTAGTCTGCATATATGATCTTATTTAATTCTTACAACATTCTTGCAAAATAGCCTTTTAGTCGCTACTTAAAGTTGAGAAACAGGTGGCCCAGAAAAGTAGAGCAACCTGCTTTTGGTCACACAGAAGTGGCTTCACTTCTCACTGGCCTGGTGTCTTCAGGTCATTTGCGCTTGTCCACCCTGGCTCCCTTCCTGTAGACCAACAAGACTGACCAGTGATTCTGTCTTGAGAAGGACATTAGGGCCCCAATTCTGTCCAGCTCCTCATATCTCTGGGCCCTGCTGCTCTAAGACTCAGAAAAAATGAGCCTAGTTGGGGTGTGGCCTAGTCCAATAGTCTAACTATCCCTGGTTTCACATTTGGAATTGTTTCTCAGATAAGGATAAGAGAAACAGACTCAGAGCCACAGAACTAAAATGAAGGCAGGACACCCCATGGTCATCTCACCTGCTCCTTGACCCAGGTACTTAGCTTAATGGCAGTTCTTACTCCATATAGAAACATGGAGGCAGTGACACTGTGGCCTGTGGCCAGCCCAGAAGGGTGGTCTCTACTAGAGCAAGTTGTCTAAAAGTAACAGACTGGATTCTCCATCCCACGTCCACCTTGGCCACACCTGAGGGCTGGGGAAAGGATGAGAGGGAGCACCTCTGATTTTGAGGATCTCACTTGCTAAAGAGATGGAGGTGGTACCAAGAGATATGAATGAGAAGTCTTGGCAGGTCAATGTGAAGTCCAAACTCCTTTGCTGGGCAGTCAACAGTTTCTACAATCTGACTTCAGCCCACTCTTTTAACACGTCCACTCCTTTCTCACCACCACACACAAAGTACTGCACTTGTCTGAACTGCTTGCCATTCCCCAAGTAAACCAGGCCTTTGCTGGTGCATTCTCTTTGTGCTCGTGGATTCAGCATAGCTCCATCCCACCCCTACCACCTCTTGTTTGTACAACACCACTCACCCTCCAGGACCAGCTTACACAGGGATGTCAGAGTCCCATGGACAGCCTCAGCAGGCTCAGACCACGAAGACAGGAGGGAGACACAGGCCAGGGCTGCAGCTCCGTGTCCCCATGCTGCCTCATGGACTCTCTGAGTGTGCAGGCTGGACCATTCAAGAGCCTCCAACAATAGCTGGTTCACTGAACCACAAGGAAACAGTGGGCAAGCAAGAAAGGTGTCCACGTCAGTGGCAGAGGTCAGAAGAAAGCCCAGAGGTGCTGGATGCAGAACCCAGCGTGGGGCTCTGTCCCCTACCGTTGAAGCCGCTGTCACCCAGAGAAAGTGAGAACACAGAGCAGAGTGCCCTTACAGCGGAACAGACTCTAGGAAGGAGAGTTTCTCAGTTTCTGTTGCTAATCAGTGATCTTGCTCACTGGCACTGGGAGAACATTTCATTTAGGTTTACTCAAGTTGCTGTTAAAAGCCACGTGGAATGCCTTAAATGTTCTTTAAGTCGCTTGGTAGAAGGATGCTAGGCAGAGCCAGAATTGGAGGAAAGCTGCCCCAGCTTTCTCCCTGAGGCCATCTTGAAGCAGCAGGTAAGACAGCAAGGAATCTCTCAAAGGACAGGGCTGAGAATGGTCCAAAGGCCTGTCTGGCAACCTTCTACGTTAACCCTTCGTTCTGCTGCTCATGAGTGACTGTGCCTCAGTTTCCCTAAATCTCTGAACTGAGTGCAGAATTGAGTTAGCTGTATTGTAAATCCTGAAACACCCTTCTAACCCCGAATGGAGCCTCCGAAAGGTAATGAATGAATTTTTTTGGCATTAACCTCCAAATGACCGATTTTCTCATTAAAACCAGAGAATGGATAATTTTAAAGAGATTATTTCTCCCAAAAGATGGTAATCTGCAATTTAATATTACAATATCATTTCTTGAAGTCAGTGGTTAGAACAGCTGCTCAGAGAAATTATTAATTTCCTGCAGTGAGCTGTGATGGGGAACTCACTGGCCAGAATGTCATTATTTTTTAAGATGTGCATTATGCATAGAAATATTGCCTAGAAACTTGAATGCATTGTAAGTGATAGTGCTTAACTGTGGGGCCATGTTGGAGGGGAGTTATTTATTGGAGTTAGATTTTACTGTGCTGTGGAGAAACACATGGAAATTGATCAGACGTCAGGCTGGGGCACACAGAGTAGAATACACATAGCATTTTAGGTCAAGTATTAAATTAGCTTGGTCACCTCCGCAGTTGTCTATTAAATCTGGAAAACAATAGAGGCCAGCACTGGGGTCATACTGGGTGTCTGCATCCTACTCATCTCCTCCAAGAAAGACTTCCTGCTTCCTCTTTCAATAAGTCAGGCCATCTCAGCCCCGACACTTGATATTTTGAACCAGATAATTCTTTGTTGTGGAGACCGTCCTATGTAGTGTCAAATATTTAGAGGCATCTCTGACCTCTACCCACCAGATGACAGTAGCACACTTCAGTTGTGGCAACTAAAAATGTTTTCAGACCTTCCTTGCTAAATATTCTCTGGAGGTTGGGACCTGGGGTGAATTCACCCCTGGCTGAGAACCCCCGCAGAAAGGGAGACCTGTGTCTATTTAATGGGTGCACCTTCCAGAGGAAAGGGATGTGCCCAACGACCTCCCAGCTATGTTCTAGCTCCCACGTCCCAAAGTTAATCTAGAGTAAGTGTATTTCATTGTTTATTCAGCTCAGTTACAAGCTGATTTCCAAATGAAAAACTGCTCCATGCCTTTCCTTTTGCAATTTACAATGAGTAATGGACAATTTTTAAACTTCCTCATAACTTATGGGAACAACAAAATGTACAAAATTTCATTCTTACAGCATGACTCTTTGGCTCTAATAGGCTAATGTTTAACAATCTGCTTAAACGTGTGCTGTTAAGCAGTGAAATGAATACCAGTACAAATTACCTTTGATGTGACTATAAAATAACCATTTGAGCCACTTTCCTGGATATCCTCACCCTGATATTCAATTTTTCCATCTCTTCCAGCTCCACATAGGTCCCACGAAGCCTAAAACATTACGTTCAGAAGAACACCATTCTCTCAACAGAGATGCCAGGTCAGTCCTCGTCACGGCCCCAACCGTTAGTCTAGCTTGCCTCCCATTCAGCTCCAAGTGAGTCGGCTCCATATGAGCTTCAAATTTAGACAGACCTGGTTTCTATTGACAATTGTGTGATTCACAAGTTGTGTGCTTTTCAATAAGACACTTAGCCTTCCTTGGTCCAATTTCCTTCTGTCTAAAATGAGCTGGCAATGGCTACTTCCTGGAGTTGTGAAGAATTAATGACATAATGAGGAAGAAGGCACTAATCGTGTGCCTGGTACAGACATAGACACACACACACACACACGCACACACACACACGCGCGCGCACACACACATTTGTTTCATTCAAAGGGTGGTCAAACCAGTGTAGTACATACCACATCTGCCAGGCATTTCCTTCAGTGTGATGATATCCAGCTGGGATTCCCATGCCCATCTTCTCAATTCCTCACTTTACCTAGATCTGCATCTGAGCTCGTTCACTCCAAGACTCCATTTGGAAGAATGACATCAGCCAGCTGGGTTCCCCTGGGGCCACCCAGGACAGTGGAAGGGAGCCCACTGGTCAAGCAGTGTTTCTCTAGGACTTGCTCACTGTGTAGCCAGCTTGAGTGGAAATATCAATGCTAATGTCTGTGTGATGGATGGTGGTGCTTAGTAGGCTAAGACCCAAAGGCCTTCCCAAGTGAGGATGGCTAAAATGTGACTCACCTTTAGCCTCCATGACCGCCCAGCCTCCCATCTCTCTAGATGCTAAAAGAACACCAGAAAGGCTTTTTAACTTGGGGCACAGTGAAGATGACAAAAGCTTTGTGAAGAACCAAGCCCTCACCATAATAAACGACACTGGACTTAACTCACAAGCTGGAACGACACATGCATCACATTTGGGCTAAAGCGTCGGGTGGAGAAACTAGAGCTTGTCTGCTTGGATCCCTCTTACTTGTCCTAGATGCTCTGCTCTCTGTGGTGTTACTTTATTGCTTCCTTGTTACTGTTTGCAGCCCATCTTAATTTTTCACTCATTTCCCCCAACCCCAAGAACTGTCTTTATTGACTGATTTCCATAGAGAGTCCATCCCTTCAAACAGCTCTACACGAGGGAGGCCGCTGCTCCCTTTCTTTTAGTACTTAGTTCTGTAACTTTCTTTCAAAGCTAACCACTTCGCTCTGGGTTCTATTTCTATCTTTAACCCTTCCCCCACCCCTTCTATTCCTCACATCTTCTGTCCCTTTCAAATTCAGTAAACAATGGGGGCACCTGGTGGCTCAGTCGGTTAAGTATCAACTTCCAGTCCGTTAAGTATCAACTTCAACTCAGGGCATGACCTCACTGTTCTTGGGTTCAAGCCCCGTGTCGGGATCTGTTCTGACAGCTCAGAGTCTGGAGCCTGCTTCGAGTTCTGTGTCTCCTTCTCTCTGCCCCCTCTCCTTCTCACGCTCTGCTTCCCTCTCTTAAAAATAAATAAACATTAAAAAAATTTTTTAATTGGTAAACAATTCTAAGGAGCAGAGAATAATAGAAAATCACCCATGTACTCAGGCCTCTGAATTAATCAGTGTTAATATTATATCATATTTGCTTTGGAGTTTTTAATTTTTAAAATATTTGTTTTTAAATTTTTTAATAAAAGAAAAATATTAGTAAGTAATATGAAAAGATTTACATATTTCTAACAAACCCTAAAATTAATATCTCATTCTCCTAAATAAGGCAAGAGCCTTAGAAAGCTTTAATTTCTCTCTCCATTTCTTTCTCTTATCCTGTTTTTACTTTCTTGTAACTACATCACATTCTGATGTTAACTTTCCCAAATATTACTGATTATTTGTGGTTGATAAAATTTTGACATACTGCCATATTATTACCATAATCTTGTCTCTTATTACTTCTTGTTCTGTCCCATTCTTTCCTTCTGGGTTTCTTGTTCTTTTTGTTTTAAGCACATGATTTAGTATTTCTTTCAGACAGACTCTGTGAGTAGCAAATTTGTTCCTATTTCAGGGGTTCCTTTTAAACTATTTAATTCTTTCCCACTTTCATGTGGGTGAGGTCAGCACACACACTTGACCTCCAGCACACCCATTTTCCACAACTGCTCTTGTACGAGCCTCAAAGTTGAAATACTACTCACTGAAGACCAGTGATGATTAACTATCCCCCAGGCTATTTCTATTGTCTTAAGGATTTATGACTTGGTTGGAATTAGATCTCCTTTGATCCTAGTAACATTTTACACAACACGTTTAAAAAGGAGTAAAACCACATTACGTTACAGAAAGACTCCTACTAAGTGCTGAGGTATCTCAGCAGGATTCCGAGATCTCTCCTGCTTTCGTGAACAGGACATTCTGCTTCCCTGGCAGTCTCCACCGCCCTCTACACCCTCCTGTTATTGCTTGCTCGCAGACTACTCCCTGTCCCAAGGGAGGCTGATCATTTGACTTCGTTTGTCTCTTTCCTCTGCTGTCCTTGGAAAGCCTCTCCCCTCTGCTAGCAGTTTCAGGGATCAATTGTTCTTTGGCAGAGAAAGAGCCTCGATGACAATGAAGAGTTTCCATTTCTTCTTCCTGCAGCTGCTGACCGGAGAGACCAAGCCAGACTGTGCACCTCATCACAGGAGAGGAAGCAGCGTGAGCCTTGGAGGTTAAATGAATTAACTCCCCCAATCACCTGAGCACAAGAGACCAAAACGCCTTCTTCCGTTGGGGCCACCTGATGAAAACAGATGAACTGTCTTCTCATGCACACAGATATTATGCTGCACAATTCTCCATGTCTATACAAGTATGGAGAAGTAAATTCATTTATCGATAAACCAATCAGTCTGTAAATTTCCGTGGAAGAGCTGATGACATACAGAAGAAAGCATAACCTCTGGTTAAAAAAAAAAGGCAGTAGAGCTAAAAGGAAAACAATATAAGCTCTTTATCGATTTATTGCTATTTTTTCCCTATTTATCAATGTATTTCACAGTTGTTTCAAAGCTTTTAAGCAGAAATTGAAGAGTTTTCTAACATCTCTTCCTTTCCAGGTATTTTGTTGACTGGTCTTTTTTCTCAAAGAGTAAGCTCAACACCAGATGAGATGAATTAAAACTAAATTTGTTGTTCGTGTGCTATGACAAAGAGTTCAATTGGAATGTATCTTCTACGATCCAGATGATGATGGTCACATCATCTCTCTCCTGGCCCCCAAGGACTTCATATGCCTCCTCTTCTCACTGGGTCTTTTTCGGGATATAATGGATGAAGGGTATGGGAGAGTATGTGACCCAGTGTACTTCCAGCTAAGCAGTGAGGTACAAGCAATTAGATGGGCCTGCAGCAGCTCTCTTGAGTTCCTTCTTCCCTGGGGGCAAAGGTGCTTAAGACTAAACCTAAAACTGAAAAGGAGAGGAAATCCTAACATAAATATCACTTCTCAATTACAGTTCATTTTCCTTTCCCTACTTCTCTCTCATAAACACATGCATAGTCACTTAAAGCAGTCTTACATGCCAGAAGTGAAGACACTCTTAAGAAAGGAAAGTTTGAAAATTCAACATTCAGTTACCTTTGCCCTGATTGCTATGTAAGTCCTGGTGAGTCACTGTTCTTTTAAAAATGGGGGTGAGCGTCTGGATGATTAATGAAGGTTTTCTAGACTGGCAGGGGGCCTTACCCAGATGCTAATAAAAATTTCCACCTACGTCTTGGTTTTAGAATAAATAGTAGAGAAAGAGAAAAAAAGTGCAATTGCATGCAGATTTTTTAAAGCTCACTCCTGTTGGACACATTAAGCATTTGTGTAATCATGGTGATTACCACTTTTCACTTGACTGTTTTCTGGTCCCTAAATCAAATTTTTCTTTTGACCTCTTCAACAATTGCAAAGGGGTTGCAAAGTAGAAACCTTATTTTTCAGAGTGCTGTGCCTTATTATTTTCAAAGAGTGATTTGTACAGTCTCTTATGCTAAATTACAAACTACTGCCACCTCGGGAACCACGGGAGACCTGCACTGGATGTCCTTTCTCATGGGTCCCATGGCCGAGGTTGACTAGATGGCCGAAGTAATTCTGTTTTCTTACCTTACTGCAAGGAAAACACAACACTGCATGACCCTCATAGAGAAAGAAAACAGTTGCCTTCACAGCTTTGTGACAATAAAGGAATCCTAGAATCTGTGCTTACTTCCCAGCTGATGATCAGATGTATGAGAAGGACGCCAAAGCTGGTCTTTTCCATGATCTCATTTTCTCCTTCGGCCTCCTACTTCTACCTACAACACTCGCCCTAAACCCCAGGTGCAGTTTCCCATTTCTTATTTTCCCAGGGAAACCAGTGCTTACACAGAAATCAATTAATTCTCTTTTACTTTTAATAGAAATTTGCTTATCGTGGTGGATCCACTCGCTGTATGCCAATATTTATTCTCCCATTTTTCCTGAGCACAGAGCTAGACTACATTTCCCAGATTCCTTTGTGTTAGTTGTGACCAGGTGATTGACCTCTAGCCACTGAAATCATGAGTGCCCCTTTTGGGCATGGCCCATACATTTCTCATTTTTGCTCCTTCATGCCTTTTTACCTTTAAGACTGGCTGCAGTCAAGACCTTTTCTCCTTTCAACTTTAAAAGTACCATGTTCACAGTTGGAGAGCTGCGGTCATTATGAAGTTTCCAGAATGGCCACATGGAGCAGAGCTCCCTTACCATTCATAGACCTAGAGCCGTTCTGGGATGTTAAGTGATTAGAAATAAATTGCTATTGGGGGGCCTGGGTGGCTCAGTAGGTTAAGCATCTGACTTTGGCTCAGGTTGTGATCTCACTGTTCATGAATTAGAATGTAGCATCAGCCTCTCTGCTATCTGCACAGCCTTCTTTGGATCTTCTGTCTCTCTCTCTCTCTCTCTCTCTCTGTGTCCCTACTCTGCTCATGTTTTCTCTCTCAAAAATAAAATAAACATTAAAATAGAAATAAATACACTGCTATTATGTTGAATGATACATACCTGGGTTTTTTTTTGTTTGTTTGTTACTTCAGCCTAGCCTACACAAGGAATGTATGCTTTAATGTTCCCCTCAGATGAATTTGGATTTTGTATTGCATTGCCTGAAAGCTTTCAAGATAAAATAAAAGTAGCTGTACAGTGGTGGGACTCTGATGATTGATAAAAAGGAAGCTCTGGGCTTGAAGGTTTATGTCCATCAAAGCATAACCACAGATAAAATATCAGTCGTGTAGCAATAGTACCTCTGTGATTCGGTTCATGGCAGCCTTCAACCACCATTCATATGTGAATCAGCTGGAAATCAGGGAAATTGGATATTCTCCCACCTGTATGTGATGGCTTTTGATGTGGCTTGATGGAGGAAGGAAACGCTGGCATTTGGTAGGTCTTGCCTGCTGAACGGCCTTGTTTGAAAATGTTACTTTCTGATTCCCTTTCCAAGGGGCAGGATTCATGGTTCTGGTATCTGGGAACCTGACCATGATGCCAGTGTGAAACCCTGATGCCCAGCGAGATAAGCGAGTATCTGGGTTACTACCAGGAGCAGTGTCCTTCAGAGTTTCCTGTCCTGTCACATTGCAGATATGCTGTTCAGAACCAGATCACTACCTCCCAGTGGGGTCAGTGAAGTGGAGTGCCAGCACTCATTGCCAAATAAGCAGGGAAATGAGGGTTGCTGGTTAGTGAGGATCAGGAGAGCGAGGTGGGATGGTGAGGCAAGAAAGATGAGGCTCCCAATGATACAGAGCCAGGCAATCGCTGCAGAAGAAGAGTGTGTTTTATGCTTTTTCATGAAGAGACAATGATTTTTTTAATGTTTTTATTTATTTATTTATTTTAATTTAAAATTTTTTTAATGTTTTTTATTTATTTTTGAGAGGTAGAGGCAGCGTGAGCAGGAGAGGGTCAGAGAGAGAGAGGGAGATACAGAATCCGAAGACAGGCTCCAGGCTCTGAGATAGCTGTCAGCACAGAGCCTGACGTGGGGCTCAAACCCATGAACCGTGAGATCATGACCTGAGCCGAAGTTGGACGCTCAACTGAGCCACCCAGGCACCCCGACAATGATCTTAAGGTAATAACCATTTACCTCATAAACTTCATTGGACTGAAGAATATTGTTGTGTTGCTGTTGGCCCCAGATCAAACTTGGACAAGTGATCTCTCTGTTTCTCCTTCCCTCCCTCTCTCTTCATTCTGTCTCTCCTTCCTGCCTTCTTTTCTCTCTTTTTCTCTCCCTCCCTCCCTCTTTTCTTCTTTCTTCCGCTTTTATTTATTGGGCACATTCTACATAGTAAATGCTGCATGCACAGCACTGTAGTTAAAAGAGTAAATAAGACTCCCCCCCAGGGGGTTCACAGTTTCATGGGGAAGAGTGGAGGAGAAAATCGATAATAACACAGTGTGGAAAGTTGCAAGGAGCAGAGTGCTAAGGAAGCAAAGAGAACAGACATCTAAATCTGACTCTGGGCTGCTCTTTCTAGATTCTTGACACACGTCTCTCCATTTCAAAAATCAGGCGCCTTCTGGCTCTGGGGGTTCTGTAACTCTGACATGGACCAGGAACAGAAAAATCTTGAAATAAATCAGACGCTTATGGAAACCTCTACTCTAAGAAAACATTAAAACAATCCAGCCCCCCAAGTGTTTGCCCTGGAAGCCCAGCTCAGCCCCCTGGAAGAGGACTGCTCTCCCACTCTGAGCGATGTCCTATTTGAGTTTGGTAACACAGAACCAAGGTCAGTCTGGTGTTTCTCACTTTATAAATTCTCATCTGTCAAGAGATGCTAAAGGCACCACTCACAATCAGATGTACCCCAAGGCCATCAACATTTAAAAACCAGCCATTGTTTACCAAGTTCTGTCAACCAGAATCGAGTATTTCTTGCATGTGTTTGTTTGAGGAAAAAGTTATTTTGCTCTCTCTAACCACCCGCCCTGCAAAAAAGGAGAAAGTGTTTAAACAAAGAGATTTCACAAAATAGTTCTCTTCTTCAGTTGAGGGAGGGCAAGCTGTCTATACAATGATATGTAAAAATGACTTGGTCAATAAAATGAAGAAACTATAAACATGAATAGTTGCTTTAACCTAACACATATGTTTTAATACCCTTTTGCAAATAGTCTGTGAGGACGTTAAGCTGTTTTTTTAAATTTTTTAAAAATGTTTATTTATTTTTGAGAGAGAGAGAAACAGAGCATGAGTAGGGCAAGGGCAGAGAGAGGGAGACATAGAATCTGAAGCAGGCTCCAGACTCTGAGCTGTCAGCACAGAGCCCGGCACAGGGCTCAAACTCACAAACCACGAGATCATGGCCTGAGCCTAAGTCAGATGCTTAACTGACTGAGCTACCCAGGCACCCCGGACTTTAACCTGTTTTAATGATGCTTTGTAAACTATAAAACAATTCTTTTTCTAGGAAAAAAATTTTTGTTTATTTATTTATTTTATGTTTATTTATTTATTTATAGTTTATTGCCAAGTTGGTTTCCATATAACACCCAGTGCTCATCCCAACAAGTGCCCTCCTCCATGACCATCACACCTTTTCCCCTCTCTCCCACCCCCATCAGTTTGTTCTCAGTATTTAAGAGTCTCTTATGGTTTGCCTCCCTCCCTCTCCTTAACTATTTTTCCCCTTCCCCTCCCCCATGGTTCTCTGTTAAGTTTCTTCTGTTCCACATATGAGTGAAAACATATGGTATCTGTCCTTCTCTGCCTGACTTGTTTCACTTAGCATAATACCCTCCAGTTCCATCCAGGTTGCTACAAATGGCCAGAATTCATTCTTTCTCATTGCCATGTAGTATTCCATTGTATAAATAAACCACAGCTTCTTGATCCATTCATTAGTTGATGGACATTTAGGCTCTTTCCATGATTTGGCTATTGTTGAAAGTGCTTCTATGAACATTGGGGTACATGTGCCCCTATGCCTCAGCACTCCTGTATCCCTTGGGTAAATTCCTAGCAGTGCTATTGCTGGGTGATAGGGGAGTTCTACTGTTATTTTTTTGAGGAACCTCCACACTGTATAAAACAATTTTTAAGACATGTCTCATTTAATTCTTATCACAACTCACTGAGGTGGGAAAATTACTTGCATTTTACAAATGATAACTACGGTGTCCAAAAGAGTTTAAAAACTGTCCAAGATTAGGTTACATAGACAGAAGATAGAAGGGATAAGATTGCAATTAGGTTAGCCTGACTCCAAACTTCATGCATTTTCCACTGATTCAGTCTCCTTCAGCTACAATCTCCATTTGCCCTAGATTTAAACAGCCAAGGTCATCTAGAGGAGTGTGAAACTGCAAACAGATGGACAGACAGAGATCAAGGAGATGGAGAGCTCAGACTAACTCCATGTCCTTGCACATGTGGCCTTTGGGACTGAGTTGTCCAAAACTAAGCCACTCCTGGATTAGAATAGTTTACACAGAAAACCAGCACAAGGGTAACCACAAAGAAGAAAAAAACAGCCATACGGAAACACAATCCAGAAAGGACAATCCAGCACCCCCCCAAAACCAGCTTTGATTTCTAAAGATGTGCTAGAGCTGGCACAAGGTGCCAGTTTCCAAAAATGACACCATCCCCACCCCTCCTGCTCTTCTGCCTGCTCCAGAGAATGCTGTGAGGGGATTGGGTTTTGTGACCATTTGGAATATAGAACTCACCCTTCATGGAAGCCTCCAAATGTCCATGTTCCAGCTCTCTGTGTTCAGTATAGCAATTTAAAATTAAAAGAAAAACATTAAAACCCCAACAGATTATTTTAATTTGGGGTTTCTCAACCTCAGGACTATTGACATGTGGGAATGGGTCATTTTTTTATTGTGGGGGCAGTCCTGTGCAATGAAGGATAATTAGATCCCTGGCTTCTCCCCAGTAAATTCCAGTAGCACCCCCCAGTTGTGACGACTAAAAATGTCTCCAGACATTATCAAAGTCCCCCTGGGTAAAGAATCACTCCCTGTTGAAAACCACTGAGAGGACACTTCTTTGCTTTTTTTGTTTCTCTTAATGATCTGGAAGACATTAAAAATATCACATGCTTTAGCCATTGTTCAGGAGACAGATTTTGGATTCTTTATAGCTTTCATGTGATTCTTCCCCTCTGTTAGGATAATCGATCAATAGTTAAATTCTTTAATTGTTAGAGAATGTCAAAGTTGTTTTTATTCGCAGAGCGTGAAAAAACGTGCTGTGACTAAAGACTGTTGGAGTGGCCATATATGAGTGTGAGTCCAGAGACCACCATTTTTAAATTGTGTGATCTTGACGTTAATCTCTCTGAATGTGCCTTGCCTTATCTAATCCTCTGAAGAGTTGTTGCCAGAATTAAATCAATCAATACATAGGTCCGTCACGTCTAGCGTTCCCAGATTTAGCAAATAAAAATACAGGACATTCAGTTAAATTAGAATTTAAGATCATTTTAAATAAACTTACGATGAATTCTAAAGTTTTACATTTAGAATTTAAAACAAATTTTTTAGTGTAAGTATGTCCCATGCAATATTTAGTAACCTTAGGCAGATAGTAGAAGTGTTCAGTGGTAGCTATTATGACTGTGAGTTTAGCACTGGAGAGAGTCAGGTGAGAAAACCATGTGCAGCTCTTGTCTTTAAAACAAATGGACGTTTGAGCCAAGCAGGACAAAGAGACCTTTGGGATCTCCCCAAAGAACCAGTGACAAACACTTCAAATCTTTCACAGCTTCTTATTCTTTGTTTATCTTCCTTTCATTATTCACAAGTTCTGCTAGTCATATGACACAGGGTCCACGTTACTGTGTTCCTTGGTTATGGCTCACACCTCGGCGGTTATACAGATAAATAATCAGGAAACAACCTTCCAAATATTTTGAGATATGAATAAAGTCAAAGTTCGTGTAGGGAATGAGAAAGAGCTGCCTTCAAATCCTCTCTGTCACCTCCTCTTGGGATGAGCTTACAAGAGTGTCATAACCTCTCTGTTTCCCTCGCTGCAGAATAGTAGTACTTGCTCTCTCCCCCACCCGCCCAGGGCTGCTGTGAATGGGTCGTGCATTTAGTTAATTTTTTTAATTAAAAAATGTTTTGTTTATTTATTTTTGAGAGAGAGAGAGTGGGAGGGAGAGAGAGAGAGGGAGAGAGACAAAGCACAGGCAGGGGAAGGACAGAGAGAGAGGGAGACACAGAATCTGAAGCAGGGTCCAGGCTCCAAGTTGTCAGCGCAGAGCCCAATGTGGGGCTCAAACCTGTGAACCGCAAGATCATGACCTGAGTCAAATTCAGGTGCTTAACTGACTGAGGCACCCAGGAGCCCTTGCATTTATTTTTTTTAAAGTTTATTTATTTATTTATGTTGAAAGAGAGAGAGAGTGGGAAAGTCAGAGAGAGAGGGAGAGAGAGAATCCCAAGCAGGTTCTCTTCTGTCACCGCAGAGCGTGACTTGGGTCTTGAACCCACAAACCATGAGATCATGACCTGAGCCAAAACCAAGAGTCGGATGCTTAACTGACTGAGCCACCCAGGCGCCTCAAAGTGGGTCGTGCATTTAAAAAGACCTTTGTAGATAATACTTGCAAGATAGTTGCCTTTCCTTTCATTCCTTTCTCTACCCTGGGATTAAATAACTTGGATGTGTTTTAACCCCTTTGAAAAGAAGTGATGAGCTACAACTAAGGGATGGAATAAATGGAAAATTATAACTTGTTAGTTAAAAAATAAATTTTCATATAAAAAGACATGGCCTTTGGAGTTGGTCAGATCTGGTTAAATTGTTGTCACATCCTCTTACTAACTGGTTAGCCCTGGGCAAAGCACTAAGATTTTTTAAGCTGATTTCATTCTTCAGTAATGTACATAAAATATTTACCTCTCAGGATCACTGTGAGAATCAAATAGGTAATATATATGATCCATTTTGTAAAGTTGATTTCACAAAATCATGTGAAGATGATTTTTTTGGTAAACCATAAATCAATATACAATCGTTGGCCAGAAAGATTATGACTTTGTCAAAATTAAAAAAAGTACATTGCATTTATGATTTTAGGACATCATGTCCGCTGGTTAAGTTATGGTTTGACCGTGAGCTGTAGTAGAGACATAGCTGCCCGTGACATATTCTTTCTCTTTTCAGTTTTCCTAACAGACACCTACCTTTGTTCAGTGCAGCAGTATACACAGCTAAAAGATTACATTTCTCAGCCTACTTTGCAGCTGTAAGTGGCCAATGAGATATAAATGAAGGCAAGTCAAGGCATTGAAAAGATGGGCAGATCTTCCTGGAAGACTCTGGGGCCCATTCAGAGGAGAGGTGTGGGAGTATGTGCATTTTCCTTTCTTTCCTGCAGTGCAGAATGTGGACGGGAGTGTTAGAACTGCAGACGACACATACAACCATGATATAAACTTGAGGATGACCGTTGTATGCTAAGGAAAGTGGGACATAAAAAATAAAATTAGACTAAGGCTCTGATGACCTCAGAGCTATCATAACCGACCCCCAACTATTTACTTTTGTGTGTGAGAGATAAGCAAACAAAAAATGTATGCCTTGCTAAAGCTTCTAGAATGCATTGTTATTGTTGTTATATGCAACCAAATGTATTCTTAGTGTGCCATTATTATATGGTGATATAATATAAGGAAAGTGAACCATTATTATATGCACTTTTTTAAATTTCAAGGAAGGTTTACCCAAAGGATTTGAAAGATTTATATTTACACAAAAAACCTTCACTATGTTTATATAGCTTTATTCATAATTGCTAAGCCCTGGAAGAAACCAAGATGTTCTCCAGTAGCTGAATGGATAAATAAACTGTGGTCCATCCAGACAATGGAATACCATTCAGCGCTCAACAGAAACGAGCTATAAAGCCATAAAAAGACATGGAGGCCCCTTAAATGCACATTGATAAGTGAAAGATGCTGATCTGAAAAGGCTACATTACTGTACAATTCCAACTATATTGCGCTGTGAATAAAGCACAGTAAAAAGATCAGTGGTTGCCAGGGTTTGTGGGGAGGGGGGAGGGATGAATAAGCAAAACACAGAGGATTTTTAAGGCAGTGACCCTGCTATGTGTGGTACCATCATGGTGCATATGTCCAACCCACAGAATGAAAACCAATAGTGAACACTAGTGTAAACCATGGACTTTGGGTGATTGTGATGTATCAATGTAGATTCATCAGTTACAACAAATATGTCACTCTGGTGGCAGATGTTGCTAATAGGTGACGTTATGCCTGTGCAGGACAGGGGATAT
The DNA here is from genome assembly GCA_028646485.1 of Cryptoprocta ferox. Classification (NCBI taxonomy): domain Eukaryota; kingdom Metazoa; phylum Chordata; class Mammalia; order Carnivora; family Eupleridae; genus Cryptoprocta; species Cryptoprocta ferox. Next base: position 119,187,316 of record CM053576.1, on the reverse strand, counting down.
ATGGGAAATCTCCGTCCTTTCCCTTCACAGTTTGGCTGTGAATCTAAAACTGTTCTAAGAAATAAAATCTTAGTTGAAAAATATCTCAAGCAAGGATGCTAGAAAGAAATACTTTTCTTCTTCAATGCAGATGCTATGAACCTAAGCTTATACCTGACCCCATGTGGGTCATTTGAATTTGTTTCTCTTCATTCATATATGTTCCTTATCTCTGAGCAACTGTTCTACTACACAGAAGTGCTAGGGACATAACTGAATCTGTTGCTTGTATTCTAACTAATGTAAGGGGCAGATGGAAAGTCCTCCCGCCCGGCCAAGTGTGACATGCCAATTGGAATACCTAATAATGAGTGTGCAGCAATGTTTCATGTTACCAATGTGGCATTATGGACCCTGTGGAGAATTGTGGTGCCCTGTGCTTTCTGGAAACAACTTTGAAGGTGCTTAAAGAACTCGCCTTCCTCATCTCTGGGTGGTTTACCCAAAGTTGATCATCATGAATATGTGTCTAATACATGCCTTGTATTGTATGTGGGTAGAATACTATTTCACATATTAATTTTTTATTTGTTCCAATGTAGTTTCTTTTTTTTTACTTTCTTCAAATTTTTGTTTAAGTTCCAGTTAGTTAAAATACAGTATAATATTAATTTCAGGTGTAGAATTTAGTGATTCATCACATACCACACCCAATGCTCATCAAAGTGTCCTCCTTAATCCCTATCACCCATTTAACCCATTCCCCCCCAACACCCTTCCAGTACACCTCAGTTTTTTCTAATATATTCAGATTTTGAATTTTTCCTCACAGTTTTGTGGAAAATTATCATAGTTATATTTGTATCATGAGTATATTGTTTTTTTAATTTCTAGATTATTAACAAATATTTATTAATTGAAAATATTATTTTTTTAAAAAATATTTATTTTTGAGAGAGAGACAGAGTGAGTATGCAAGCAGGGGAGGGGCAGAGAGAGAGGGAAGAGAGAATCCCAAGCAGGCTCCACACTGTCAGCTCAGGGTCCAATTTGGGGCTTGAACTCATAAACCGTGAGATCATGACCTGAGCCGAAATCAAGAGTCAGACATGTAACCAGCTGAGCCCCCCAGGCGCCCCTGAAAATATTCTTTCCATGCTTTTGTATACTCATAATAGCATTCAGTGGTCAGCCTTTAAAAAAGCTCAGATATCTCAGGAACTAGCCAAAGTAGACCAGATTATTTAGAAGATACCTAATTGTCTTCTTTTGTTTTTCTCTCCATTCCAAGAATTAGCTATCCCATCATTAGATAAAGCAGAGCATCATGGATTAACTATAACATGAAACTCTTTAATCATATAATTGCAATAAAACAAAAACATCCACTGATTGAGCCTCTCACTACATACCAGAAACTGTGCTTAGTGCTTTGCAAATGTGAACTCAATTAACTGTCCTCACCACATCTCTATTTATTGATCAATATCAATCCTCTCTATTTTACAAAATAAACTAAAAGTTAGAAATTTAAATAGCTTTCCCATGATTATAAAGCCAGTAAGTTGTATGTGCTGTGCATGGGACAGGACTTAGAGTCAGAATTCAAACCCAGGCCTGATTCCAAAACTCATGCATGGTCCTTCTGTTAAACTCGGCAACATCTCCACCTCTATTATGCTAATTTCACGGTGCGCAATGAAACTAGCAAAGAATTATTTGGCCTCAGGTGCCTCCCCACAAATCCTAATCACACTTCTTGTTGACATGAGAAGGTGCCTGACAACCTCAGCTGCAGGAATGTGACACTGTTTTCTCATGAGGACAGTTTCTCATGACATTGTTTTGTAGTGACCCAGGACAAAGGACAATAGGTGACGGGGGTTTGTTTACTCTCTGAACTTGAACAAGCCACTCTCCTTTTTCCTCCTCAGGAACAGTCAGAGGCTAGACTAGGTGGTATCTTTTATTTCTAAAGTCCTTTGAATTCACTCAGGACGTGAGGTCAGTTTGAGATGAAACCATCTGGAGAGGAGAGGTAACCCCTGGGGCACTGAGTCCCTTACGGGATTCAATTTGTAGAAAATGTTTCTTTCCTTTCCATATAATGCTTTGGAGAAGATAATAGGAGCAAAGAATTCTGAATCTGAAACAAAGATAATATTTTTCTCTTATATTTTTATAATGGTTAGCAATTCATAGGGTGCCACAGGTATATCATCTTCACAGCAACTACTATGAATAGTACAGCATTTGTGGCCTAACTCCACAGAGGAAAAAGTAATCCTCCAAGAGAATAAGTGACTTCTTGAAATCACAGAACCGACTGCTTGGGGTGCTGGATTTGGACCCAGTTATGTCCTCGAATCCAATTCTCCTGCACGACACTAAACTCATTATTTCTGTAATCAGAGATCAAGAAATGTTAAGTTCACTTCTGCTATTGGAACCAAAGTTTGATTATTACACTCCAGGTGAATATTTGTGAACAGTGTTTCTCAGTGACAATTTCTGCCGTGTAAAGCTTCCAGAATTATTACTTTCTGTAAGAATAAAGGAAAGGAAATTGTATCTCTGACTTCTGGAAATCATATCAACCTGAAGCACTCTCTCTCTCTATCTGTCTTTCTCTCCATGTATGTATGTATATATGCATACATGACATCATTTGTAGAAGTGTGTATTTTTAGTGTGTTCACTTACCCAAGTGATTTTTACCTTTATTCTCGCAGAGCACCTGCTAATGGTCAGACACTGTCTTTGGTACTGGGGATACTAAGACGGAAAAGACGCCTTCATTACCACCATCTCACACACAGTATTCAGTCCAGTGGGGGATTCAAATGTGCTGAAATAAGTCTAACACAAGGATTGAGTATTCATTATATAGTAATATGGAGAAAATGGAGTGAGAGCTAAGAAGAATTGATTCCTTTACTTACTTTTGAAGATAGGAAAATCACTGACAGAAAAGGATAACATGGGGAAGACTTGACCAACAGAAGGTCATCTTGAGAAGTCCCTCGAATGTATATTCCTGTCTTGATATCGTGGTGCCCGAAATGATGCCATGTATTGGAAATCATTTCAGAAGAGATATCTGAAAACTTCCCAGAATGGAATAAAGAAGTGGTTAGTTTGGACCTTGAATGCATGACCATTTTAGTTGTGGGAAGAGAAAAGTCCCAAATACCAGCACCTCTTTCCTTGGAGATCCATTACTGAATGCTTTTTCTGGAATGCACACAAAGAGCATAGGCCCCTTTACAGCCTCATCCATGAAGACACATATCCAAGTTCACCGAAGATATTGAGGGCATGGTCCCGGTCCTCAAGGCTCTACCTCTGCCTTCAACATCCTTCTTTCAATTCTCACTCATATCCCTACGTCCTTTACCCATCTGTTCAACCTCACTGTGAGACCTAACCCAAAGCCCCGCTTTTTCTTGAAGCCTCTCCTGTGGTAGTCTGAGAATCACCCCTCTCTCTCCTAGCTGTTGATATCACTCATTTGACAATTATCTTTTTAAATTATACCATAATCTATCTTGTTCTGAAATAACTGGCTACGTCAAATGTATTTTTTTGTTCTTTGAAGTCAAGGGATGTGTCTTTTAGAACTGTACGTAAAGGGAAATCTATCTGCCTTTCTTTGTGTGACACACACTTAGCACATTTATTCATCTGAAGGAAAGATAATGAAGTACATTCTGGACAAGGTACATGGGTGGTTCAGTCTGCTACACGTCCGACTCTTGGTTTCAGCTCAGGTCATGATCTCACACTTCGTGAGATGGAGCTTCAAGTCAGCCTCTGTGGTGACAGCGTGGAGCCTACTTGGGATTCTCTCTCTCCTTCTCACTCTTTCTCTATGTTTCTTTCTGAAAATAAATAAAAATTTTTTTAAAAAGAGCATACTTTATGGGGCACCTGGGTGGCTCAGTCGGTTAAGCGGTTGACTTTGGCTCAGGTCATGATCTAATGGTTCGTGGGTTTGAACCCCGTGTCAGGCTCTGTGCTGACCGCTCAGAGGCTGGAGCCTGCTTCTGATTCTGTGCCTCCCTCTCTCTCTGACCCTCCCCTGCTCACACTCTGTGTGTCTCTCCCTCAAAAATAAATGTTAAAAAATTTTTAAAAAAAAGCATACTTTAAGGCCTGAGCCACATTAGATCAAATGTATTAAAATGTACTCATATCTCAGTTAGATATTGTATATTGTGCATATTTATATTTGGAAAACCCCACATATACACATACATATGCATATGCATAGGTATGTGTCTAAATATTTGTATGTGTGTATATATAAAATGGTTCTATATCACCAGTTCATATAATGTTCTGTTTCATAGATATTTAATTGACCATATTTATTTCAATTTTACAGGTTTCTTTTTTATTTTAGAACCATCACTTCTTTTGAGATATTACTTTTGCGGCACTTGGGTGGCTCAGTCGGTTAAGCATCCAACTTCCGCTCAGGTCATGATCTCGCGGTTCATGGGTTCGAGCCCCTCATCAGGTTCTGTGCTGACAGCTCAGAGCCTGCAGCCTGTTTCAGAGTCTGTGTCTCCCTCTCTCTCTGCCCCTCCCCCACTCATGCTCTGTCTCTCTCTGTCTCAAAAATAAAAACAAACAAAAAAATAAAAAAAAAAGAGATATCACTTTCATGGGATCTTGACCATATTATAGGCTGCAGTCACTGGGCCTAGAGTGCCTTAAGGGACAAAGCAGATGTGTGTCAGGTGCTGGGTGGGGGAGGACTGATTCATGACCATCACTGTTAAGTGGTGGTGAGCTCGTGGTTTTACTTTAGCGGCCCAGCCTCACTGGAGGGAAGACATCTTTGGGGTAATGTTGGTTGTGTTGACACAGACATTAGGTTACATCCTTCACTGCTGTTTCCACTTGCCCTGAATTTTCCTAGCGTCCTCTTTTGCTCTGAGATTTTCCAGGATTTTTCACACCACTTAGGAGATTTGGAGATGGAAATTTTGAGTAAAATGTGTTCACTCGTTTTCATGTTATGCAAGAGTGAAAACAAAAAAGCCTCAAACTCAATTTAGGATCGAGTGGGATGGGGTGGGGTGGTGCCCATGCACGAAAAACTCCAAACTGCTAAATTGCAAAGAGGAAACTTTCCTTGAGTTTAATTTCTGGTTTGGGAGATTCTCTGAAGGGATTTTTGGAAAAAATGACAGAATTTTAAAGCAAATGAGAAACACCATCAGTGCGTGTCCTCACCAACATGCACTTTAAGTGATATACTCACCTCCATATTTAAGTTGACAAGTGAAGGAAGGTACTAGAACTGGAAGTTACCACTGGTGGTTTCCTAGGGTAACATGCAGTGATTCCAGGGATTTTATTTCCAAGTTTGCCACATCCACTACCCCAACCTCTTCAGCACCCCTATGGCTTATACAACTCTATCACTAATTTACGTTTTTTCTTTTAATGTTTATTTATTTTTTGAGAGAGAGGCAGAGCACGAGTGGGGGAGGGGCAGAGAGAGGTAGACACAGAATCTGAAGCAGGCTCCAGGCTCTGAGCTGTCAGCACAGAGCCTGATGCAGGGCTCAAACTCACGGACCTTGGGATTATGACCTGAGCCGAAGTCACACGCTTCACTGACTGAGTCACCCAGACACCCCATGTCACTAGTTTATGTTTTGATTTTTGTCCAAAATAATATTTCAAACTTAGTTAAACCTCCAAGATGCAATTTTAAAATTCTCTACTTGAGGGGAAACAACATGCTAATGTTCATCCCATGGAGGACAGTTCAGAATAGCCTTGTGACGGCTGCTAAGTGGCCACATATGAATTAGGTACGGAAGGAGCCATATGGAAATGTTCCCCATGTTACCCCATCTTCCTTCATATCTGCTGATGGACGTATTGGAAATTAACTGGTGCTTTCACTCACCATCTTTTCATACACACATTCCATTTTAGTAATATCTACTGCTTCTCCATTTTGTGGCCATCTCAGAATTAAACAATGGGAAGATATAAAAGCTGGAAATGTGGTTGTTTGGTCTCTTGTCCAGTCAGGCAGGACGATCTGGTAAGTATCCATGAAGAGGTGAATGATAATAAAACAGTAAGAAGCCCTATGAGGCAAGATTGATGAGAAGTCAGAGAAGTATTGGTGTGGACAATGAGAACTTTCTTTTCAGACAGCAAAGGGCCCTGTGGGCCAGCACAGTCAGAGAATCTCCTGGAACTGAGGGGAGGAAGAAACCTGAGCTGGGGTTTGAAGGAGCAACAGCAACTTCACCATAAGCTCAATTCACTCCAGTTCTTTGAGCCCAGTTTCCTCAGCTGTGAGGAGACCATATATCCTTCAGAACAGTGGATGGTTAAGTCGAATACTGTATATCAAGCAACTAGTGCAATGCCTGACCTATAGTAGGGGCTTAATAATTAATTGAACTATTATCATTATTTTCATTTTTGCTGGAGCAAATCCTAATAAAATACATCTGTGTATAAATCAGAACGTTCTCAAATTATTTTTATATTACCTATGTGGCAGAAACACGGACACTCACTCATTCCATTAATATGGTCTGTTGAGGGGTGCCTGGCTGGCTCCGTTGGTAGAGCATGCCACACTTGATCTTGGGGTTGTGAGCTTAAGCCCCACGCTGGGTGTGGAGGCTACTTAAAAATACATGGTCTGTTGAGAGTTGACTGTAAGTAGTTGGTCCACAAACGGTTACCTCCCAGTGCTGGAAACTCCAGAGAAACAAAGAATTGTACCCACATTCCTCACATTCACCTGATGTCTGTTCATTTCTAAATTATGTTAGTGAGAAAATGGCTGCTGTTAAAATTATGTTAAAATAGGTATCAAACCACTCCAGTTCTCAGAGAACCACTAAAAAATAAATCCCCACACAACTCGAAATTCTGGAAGATAATGGTATTTCTCTCCTTATCCTGACGATAAAGAAGTGATTGAAGCAGTGAAAAGGTCGTGACATTTCATATCTGAAACAAGTGTCAGCCTCATTGGGCAGTATCACAGAGTAGGACAATCAGAAATGAATCACTATAAAAAGAAGGGAGAGAAGGAAAGGCTGAGAGAGAGAGAGAACAGAGGCAGAGACAGAGAGGTGACTGAATCTGGTCTTAATTAGCAACTGCAGCAGGGGAGAGATCCTAACTGCTGGAACTGGACATTCGGAGGTGTGGTCAGAAGAAAGAAGTCAGGTTTCCTTTCTGCCTGAGGGCAAAACATTGGCAGTCCCTCCCAGAAGCCCATTGTGGCCTCAGGTTCTTGCAATCCAAGGCAATGCTGGCTTGGAGTTTAGCGAGATCAGAGGAGCAAGGTTAAGGTTAATGGAATCTGGCATTTGAAAATTTCATTGCACTGGCAACTTGGAGTGATGGTTCCTTCAACGTTCCTAAAGAACGTATCTGGGATGATTATGACATATCCAGTCATCCAAACAATAAGCAAGTCCCCAAAGCTTGGATAACGACTCTAGGGGAGGATGGGATCGGACATTCACATCCATGAAGTCCATCCAGCTCCCTTGCTCCTGTCCTTTGCCCCTTGCTCTCTCCTTCTTCTCCTTCTCTCTTCTTCCTTGTTCACAGTATTTCCATATTGTAAGATATATATTTAAAGGTGAATTGGGGCACCTGGGTGGCTCAGTCGGTTAAGTGACTGACTTCAGCTCAGGTCATGATCTCGCGTTTCATGAGTTCAAGCCCCACAGCAGGCTCTTTGCTGACAGCTCGGAGCCTGGAGCCTGCTTCGGATTCTGTGTCTCCCTCTCTCTCGGCCCCTCCCCTGCTCTGTCTCTGTCTCTCTCAACAATATATAAATATTTAAAAATTTTTAAAAAGGCGAATCATACACACACACACACACACACACACACACACAGAGTTTAATGAATGATTACAAAGGGAAAATTTTGTGAAAACAGCCCCCAGTCAAGCAATAGAGCATTGACAGAATCCCAGACACCCTGAGTCTGCCTCTACTCAACCCTCTTATCTGCCAGTGGCAACCAAGATGCTCACTACTGTCATAATCTTGTGTTTGTTTTCCCGGGATGCCTCCATGACTTTAATGACCTGTTGGTTTTCAACATCGTGTTTGAAGATTTACCTGTGTTCTTGAGTGTAGCTTATGTTTATTTATTTTATTTTCGGTTTAGAATCCACTGGTAGGAATGTACCACAATGCATTTACCTGCTTTACCGTGGGTGGACAGCTAGGTGTTTCCAGTTTGTGTTACTCTGGATGTGCTTATACATGTCCTGTGGTGTGCATACATGAGAGTTTCTCTGGGATATACAGTCAGGAGTAGAAAGACCAGATCATACGCTACATGGATCTTCAAATTTAGGAGATTATGCCAAACTATTTTCCCAAATGAGGGTACCAGCTTGCACTCCAACCAGAGACGAAGGGGAGTCCAAGTGATGAGACTTCCAAAGGCCTAAACGGCTCCTTTTCGTGCTTCACGCTTTACCCTCCCGCTCCTCCCTACCAGTCATCCATCCCTCACCCTCGCTAATCATTTACACCATTAGCACGATTTTTTAAAAAATCATGAGTTTGCCAATAGTTCTTCCTATCTACAGCTCAGAGCCCTATCTGTAGCTTGAAATTAAATAGTATTATTTGATTGTTGAAGATTCTTAACACACAGAAGACTGTGTTGCCAATTGCAAGGAACCGTGGAAGAAGCCAGACGACCTGGGTTTTTGGCCCCAGCTCCAGCATGACCCACTGGATGATTCTGGACAAGCAGTCCCATCCCATCATCTGTCCTGTGGGAGGATAATAATATTTTTCCTGGTACTGCCGAGGCTGTTGTGACAATCAGACTCGAGCTGGCTGAGGATGTGCTCTGAGTAAACACAGGCAGGCTGTGCATGTGTGAGGTGCCGCGCACGGAGCCAGTCTAAACTTCTGGGAACACGTTTCTGGGCTGTATTCCCAGCTACTTTTCCCTTGGTTTGGTGATTGTGAGCAGAGCCCTGGAGGTTTGAGAAGCTCTGTTAGCACATGAGTGCAAGAACATGAGAGAGAAATGATAATATTTTTTTTTCTCTATAGGGAACTTCCAGCATCTCTGAGGAAACAGACTTTCTTTTGATCCTAAAAGAGCAGAAAAGGATATTAACCATGGAGTGTCCGTCCACCAGTGAGAGAGGCTCTGTGCATCGCCGCTTGGAGGAACAAGGAGCCTTGATCAGGGAGAACAGACTGGATGGAAGTAACTGAGTGTGCTTGCAGGTGGGTCACTGGCTGCACCAGCCTTCGACCTGACACCAGATCTCTTGTTTTTGGTGGGCTATACTGTGACTCCCAAGGTCATCTCAGAGGTAAAGAGAAAGAAATGAGTCTGGAAGCTGTAAAACAAAGCAGGTGTCAGAGCTGCTTACAAAGTTCAATGTCTACAGGGCCAGAGAGATAAATATGTGTGAATCTGGTAAACAGGAAAGCACATATTGTCCAAAGGAGACTGGCCACTACTGAGCTGCAGCCCCTGGCCGCTCTGGGTAGTGGGAAAGTGCGTGTGCGCGCTTACATGTGCATGTGCGGTGGGAGTGCCTGGCCGTAGGGAAGAGCTTGGGCGATCAACGCAGAATGGAAGCAAGAACGGAAGCAGCAGTGATGAATAATCACGCACCCACGTGACTCTACATGACATCCCTCCAGGAGCTGCCTCTGTCTGCATGGTGCCACCACGGAGCCACCAAGAGTTAATATCCTCCCCAGGCCTACATGTGTCTCTCCCTGGGTGTTGGGGGGCAAATTTGTAGAAGTAAGTTTCTCAGAGCCAAACGTTTCCCTCTGTTTCAAAGGGACTCCTCAGGCCAACCCTGATGGGGCCAAACAAAATACTCCTGAGAGGGGGTGTGACGTGTGACTGCCAGCTTCAGCCTTCTCTTCCTAAGGGAAGGCAATCTGTTCAAAATCAGCCTCTAAGGCAAGGCTTCACCCTTACTTCAAATGGTCCTTTCCTTTCCTTTCTTTCTTTCTCATTTCTCCTCTTCCCCTCCCCCCACCTTCCCCATCCTCCCTTCTTCCCCTCCTCCTCCTCCTCTTCTTCTCCTTTGGAGAAAACACATTTTTCTTCCTTTCTCATGTCTCCTAATCCTAAATTCATCACCACAGACCCAGAGAGCCTACACCAAACTGGGTAGAAGAGACAGAAGCTGTACTCTTCGAGGAGGTGGGGTAGACTATTTGTTGGCATGGGACAGAAAGGATAAAGCTGGAGAGTATTTGTTCTGGGTGATTCTAAGTGTCAAAGTCTCTCACATACTTCTATACTTCAGAAATGATAACCAAACTCTTTTCAAATTTGCTTTTGGACCTTCTTCTCTGAAGAGAGAGCTGCTGACAGCGGTGTTTGCAGTCCTGGGACCGCAGAGAGCTGTTCTGCCACTGGACTCATCATTTGCTGGAAGAAAGGGAGAGAAGCATCCTGGTGACTCCCCGACAGAGGTGACTGATGATAAACACTACCACCTGCACCGGCACGAGCCTCTGGGGACTCTCCGAGGTGTGTGGATGGCATTGGAGCTCCTGACTGGCCATCGGGACATGTGTAGATGGCAGGTCACAACATCCTCTCAGGCTGTACCCTCCAACCATTCAGAAAATGTCTCTGATTAGTGCCAAACATAGTCCCACTGAGCTGTGTGGAAGTAGCACTGCTGAAGCATAAACACGCCTCCTTTCCCCAGATGCTTGGGGCTCTGTTTACAGATTAAATCTCAGGATGTGTATATTGGGTGTTCTTATTCCAGGATATTAATGGCAAGATGAACTTGTCTGGTGATGGCTCTGTCACATTAATGTCTGATGGACGGTTCAGATGTGAAAGGTGCCTGGGACGTGCTGAGGGCTCTGCATGTGCTAGTCAGAGGCTGCAAGGCTGGAATGTGAACTTGTTTAGAGTGAACCCAAATGGAGTCGATTTAACCCTGCAGGAGTCGAATCATCTTAAATACCACCGCTCCAGAAGGCAGGGTCTTGGTAAATAGAATGAAGCATGCAAAATATTTACCTCGTGATTCACAATCTGTCTAATGCAGTCTAGCAGCGTTTCTAGGAAGCTATGTGGGTTTTAACCATTATTTCAAAATCTATAGTCAGTGCAGAGGTTGACTAACTGCAGGGCTCTTCCATCCTGTTTAAATCTGCCAAAGGCACCTGGGTCATCTCCTGCCTGGAAAAATCTGGAGAGAATGCTCACAGGAGGTGATGGGTGTGGCTAAGCTAAGGAGTGGCCTCTTGGATTTATTGAACATTTAGTGAACATCCTACTACTATGCCTGTCACCGAGCTTGGCAGTGGATGGGAGGGACAGATTTAGGTTCTGGAATCTGATTGGGAGGTGAGGCCAACTCACAGGAAACAAATACAGAACCAAATGGAACAATGAAACCTAATGTCCAGGGGTAGACATTGGAGGACCCAGTACGATCTCTCAATGTGCATTGGCAGCTTCGAGATTTGAGTCTGAGGTGACCCAACCTGAAAAGCATTTGGTGTCTCTTCATACGTCCTCTCGAGCTAAAGCGTGTGGTTCCAGGAGTGACTGGGAAAAGAAAAGGTGAGTTACAGCGGCTTCCCTGCTCCCTCTCCACCCTGTATCTGCGAGCTCATGTCCCACCTTTTGCCTTCCATCCTCTCCATACATCTTACTCACAGCCCTTTAAGGATGACAGAACCACAGAGCTGAGAAAAGAGGGATGGCTCTGAGCTTCTCTGCTACCTGATTCACACTGAAAGCGTCAAGAAACCACCTTCCCTCGTGCCTTGGTGAGCACATGGCAAACCTTCCCTGTCCCACTGAGGACACTCCAGAGTCTGAATGCCAACCAGTCCAGAGTCCTAAAACTGGTAGAAAAGAAGAGTTGTGGGGCGCCTGGGTGGCTCAGTCGGTTAAGCGTCCGACTTCGGCTCAGGTCATGATCTCACGGTTCGTGGGTTCGAGCCCCGCGTCGAGCCCCGCGTCGGGCTCTGCGCTGACAGAAATATCTTCGGATTCTGTATCTCCCTCTCTCTCTGACCCTCCCCTGCTCACGCTGTCTCTCTCTCTCTCTCTCAAAAATAAAATAAAACATTAAAAAACAAAAAATAAAAAAAATAAAGAAGAGTTGTGATTTTAAAAAAAGTTTATTATACATTTAAAAATATTATTATAAACAGCAACCTAAATTTTTCCTGGGAATTACTCTGTGTTTACTAGTTGAAAACATCAGACGCGTGTGTCTATTTATATAATTTTAGGCGGTCCCAGAATATTTAACTAAATATAGAACTGCTTTAAAAAGATGAACATTTTTTTTCCTGTGAGTTGCTTTGTCTCACGGATATATAAGAAAATAACAAAGATATTTCAGCTCCTTAAGATCCCATTCTGATAGAAGCAAAGCCAGTAAGAATGGAGGTGCTGGCCTCATGCCCATTTCAGTGACCATTAATCCAGCCAATGTTTGCTGAGTGCCCCTGTGTGCCAAGCATTGTGTCAGATCCTAAGGAATGAGTGACTCAGGCACGGTTGGTGCCCCTTGAAACCCCCTCATCCCTCACGAGGTTGTCGCTGGGGAGCACCACAGACGTCTCTTCTGTAGGACAAATAGTTTCCCAGGACACAATACCTCGCATCTTCTACCCATGCTCTTTCACGACTCACACTAAAACTGTCTAGGCTGGATTGAACTTGGGGGAAAAAAAGAAAGAAAGACAAATGAGAAGTAAATACGTTTGACAATAAATTTGAGATCATAAACCTTGGGATTCCTTTTATAATACCAGGTACTTCAAAATCAGGCAGTATTTTTCCTTTGACATAGATTTCAAGGTAGCTCAAAGAAAACATAGGATTAACTATAAGTCGGGGGATAGTGAGCAGGAGCCAAGCTTCCAAATAAACACATCAGAGGCTTGGTCTAAAAAAAGACAGAACACAAATAACCCCCTCTTGATGTGCCTACGGTTTCATTTAACTGTCCCTGGGTCATGAACTAATTTGCCAAGAGGAGGTTAACTTCAGTGCAGCAAGGCAGCATTTCAGGAGACAGGTTTTGTGCGTGTGGCCAGTAGACGCCGGGCCACTCAAAGGACCCGCCAGTGGGATGGCTCGAACATGAGCCCCTTTGACAACCCTTTAGCATACAGTAGTGAGTGGGCAATGCTTTCAGAAGTTGGAGAATATGAGCCTTCACAAACATGGACTTGGTTTATCCCCAAATGTTGATGATGTCTCCAAATCAAAGAATTAGCCCACATAAATGTGTTTTTAAAGGCTAGGTGACTTTGGGCAGCCATCTTCCCTTCCCAGGCTAGGTGTCTTCCCTTTAAAATAAGAAGTTGCATGAGCTGCTCTTTCAAATCCCTTCCAGCACACGGAGGCCCTTCCCCAAAGACTCAGCACAGGAAGGCTGGCCTTTGCCCCCAGAAGCTTCCAACTGAAGGAGAACAGTCAAGTAGCCAAAGTCCTCAGCGCTCGGCCGTGGGGTGGTTTCCATTCACACTAATCTGTCAGAACCCTGGGACCGGAGCAAGAGCAACAGCATTATATCATTTCCAGGCAAAGACCTAAGTTCTCATTTCGGATCACATGATTTCTCCCCAAATTTTACACTTCATCATCTGCTGCCTCGTTTGACCTAACTCAGTGTGTCCACTGTGTGCGGAAGTTACCTGGGAATTTTTTCCACCATGCGCATTCCCGGGCCTTGCTTCCGATGATTCCCATTCAGTGGGTCTGGGCAGGGGCCAGGAAATAGGCATGCCTTGCATGCCCCCCCAAGGATTCCTTGTTTTTGAGCCACCTTCCAACTGTTCTGAATTTGGGGTCTGTCCCCTTCACATATTCAGTCTCCCAAAGGCCAGAGACCCCTCTGACACTGTAATTAACAGAGAGCATAGTCAAAGGGTCATTCAATGCAAATTCAATAAGGAAATACATCAAAGAATGAATAAGGCACAGCTTAGAGGGGAGGGCATTAGCACCGTAAACTACCAAACACTGAGGCCACCTGGAACTCTTCAGATAATGCTTGAGAAGCTAACGTGAGTGGGAGAGGGGTACAAGACAGGTTCCAAAGCTGAGTCCCTGTCGTGTCACCAGAAACAGTAGGCTGCCTGCAAAGAGATACTTCTTTCGAAAACACATTTGTCCAGAGGGAGTCCCTCAGCCTCCGCTATATCGTAAGCTGCATCCCTCAAAATGTCAAAAGTGGGATTACAGTGTAAATGATTGTCAATTCACTCCTGTCCCCCTGGTACTGTGCTGAGCATTACAGGCCATTTGGGGCTGAAGGGCAGCAGGGGGTGGGGCATTGGGGACGGTCTTTACATGTAACTGAATAGAGTGAGCCCCGGTGTGTCTTGGGAGGATAAAGCAGTTCACAGGCTGCTACTTTTTTGTGACATAGCTTTTATGGGGGGAGAGCCAGAATATTAAGCTCATTGCTTCCAGATGGGAAGGTTGGACAAGACAGAGAGGCCTTGGCTCTGAAAGCCTGGACGCCGTGGTGCGATATGGATGTGACATATTGAAGTAATCGAGATAGAAGATCTGGCTTTAGCCAAGGCTGTCAGATAGATACTTTTTAAAACATTACATGGTTTGTAACAAGGTATTGTGTATCCTCCCAGAAACCCTGCCGCCTCGGTCTCTGGGAAGGCGGTGGGGGGAAAAGTGTGCTTATTTTGCTTGAGTTACTAAAGCTCCTTTTATATATGAGGAATTTGGCATCTCCCGGCTGGGAGCGGCTGAGCCAACAGTCCGATGCACTTGTAATGTAGATCATGCTAGTGACTCGCTAAGTAAGTCCAGGTGCTTGCATAAGAGGCAGGGTCCTAAGCACTCCCTTATTTGAGCCCTGAAGCAATCATGGCCCAGCGCCTCAAATGAGCCTCAAATCTGTTTAATAAATCATCTGTCTATTTATAGAGTTAATCCAGGGAGAAATCCTTCAGGTTGTCTTGTGGGACCTCTTCCACCAGAGGGCGCCCCATGCCCGCCCCTTGCAGTCAGGGCTGCTCTTGGTTTCCTGGGGATTTCAGCTTCCCTAGAAGCCCTGTTGTCCAGTCCTTTACTTCTCCTGTAACCTTCAGGCCCTGGATGCCGACGCAGGGATCGAAGCTGGCTGGGATGGGTTAGAAAACCTAGACCTCTCCTCCATTGTCCACAGCCAGGGTTTTGTGCTGGGTTGGCCTGCCCATGCACACTGTGGAAAGGGAAGGAAGGTCCAGCTGTTTTTGGAAATCGCCAGTTTGTAACAAGCTGGCTTCCTTGTAATTCTGTTAGTTGGGAGACTGCCGCTTTCTTGAAAGAACTTCACACCTGAAAACAGGTTGGGACGTCCCCACGGAGCCAGTGTCTGCTTCACATTTCAAAGCCTGGGAACTGTTAAGCTTGTGTTTTGATTAAAACTTTGTATTAGCTTTTCTTCCCCTTTCAATGTAATTTCAGGATATTTAATTTCAACCAATCATCGGAGGGGAGGGGGGAGAAGGTATGTGATGTGAAACAGCACACAGGGAAAGCCAGCCAAGTCAGAAAAGAGAGCTGCTCTGGCTGTGTAGATATGACAACTGAAATCTCTTTTGTTCATTCTCCCAGGCAGGCTCTGAAACCCAGAGCCCCTCAAGGACAGGAGATCTAGCCCCCAGCTTGGAATCAAGGAGACCAATTGTCCAGGCTGGCCTCGCTGCTGCCTTTGGGGACTTGGGCAAGTCCTTGAAAGTTTCCTGGCTTTGGTCATCTGGTTGGGCTCTGGGGACAGGAACACCTACCATTGCCACTGGTCATGGGGATTTGGAAACGAAAATAGCAAGTCTTCAGAAAATCCAGTCTGGAGGTTGTGGTGGGACGTTGGTAACAATACCCTAGGCTCAAAATGACTCAAACTTCATCTATGATGATTACACTAAGGTGAACAAAGGGACGTTAGTCAACATTAATCCACATCTGTCCTCTGTAGGATGGCAGTCACTTATTCAAATTCTGCAGGGTCCAGGCAACTAATGCAAACATAATTATGGGGACATTCCTGGAACAGAGCAGGTGGCAGTAAACGTGTTGAACGAATGGCTGAATAAGCGTGGGTATTATGAGACATTAGGAAAGGGTGGGGACCATGCTAAACTGGAGGTTACGTACAGTGTCTTTGGTGTTCAAGTTACAGTTCTTTAAAACACTACTTTAAATATCTTCTGAGCCAAAGGCTACTGATTTGTATCTCTATACCTCCTTTTAAATGTTTTATGCCTACTTAGAAGACCAAGAAAGGAGGAAAATTAATTTGGTAGTAGAGAAAGCCCCAAATCTGCCCAGTTGAGCCTGATTTTAATATTCTACCCTTGCTCACAAATATAGTTCTATTTGCCATTCTACTTACACACTTTGGATTCTGGTTAACCCAGTCACTTTGGAAATCATATGTATGTGTGGTATCACATAGAATGAAAGATCATAGAAACATTGTCGATTGAAGACCTCTGTATAAAGGACAGATTGATGAACTGAAGACCAGTTCCGTCACCATCTTCCTCAAAGAAAGCCCCCATCAACAAAACCAAAAGGTTATGATAGAGCCAGAGGGACAGCTGACCTGATTTTAGACCTGGTCATGGGACTGGGCTTTCCTTAGTTCACAGGGCTGTTTGTGAGGACCCATGAGATAATGTCACGTGAAAGGCTTCATCAATTGCAATGTGCTGAATGAATAAAAAGAGTCAACTCTATCAATTTGGGGGAGAGAAATGGGGAGAATAGTCATACACTGGCTCATTACCTTCTTTAAATTAGATGATTGACATGATTCCCTCCAAAGCTGAAGATAATTCCTCTATTTATGGGTCAACCTTTGTTTCTCCCTAATGTTATTTTTGACTTGAATTAACAAGCCCCAAGTTCACATTTGCATGTTAGCTGTGACCCTCACTCAGTGCTCACCCACAGCCCTGCCCTTTCCTTAGAGGGGATGTAGGGCGAGGAGCCTTGGCACCAGACACTATAGATGGCTCCTCTGCCTCCTCCCGCTCTCCTGCAGTGGGTCCCATTCTCAGTCATCTGCTCTTGGCATTTCTGTTGTTTCTGTATTTACCTCAAGGATTTGGGGCTGCAGATTTCTTCTACTACATTTGAAGTAAGCGTGCAATGCGATTTCATCCTGGAGCCTAGGGGAGCGCACCTGGCCTTGCTCATCAGCAGGTAAAGTGTAGGAGGCGGCTGAAACCAGTGCCTTCTGCCAGAACCCAGCACCTCTCCCTGCTCTGCTGGAGGAGATGCTTGGAGTTATGTTTCCAATAAGAGGCATGGATTTGCACTGCCTAATGATCAAAGTCAAAGTCCTAAGCCTGGAATTCGAGGCTCTCCAAATCTGGCAGTCTCTTCCTTGCCTTAACCTCCCCCATCTCCTCGTAAGCACCCCAGGCTGCAGGCACTGCAGAGCACCCCCCTTCCACGTACACATTCCACGTTTCCTCATTTCAACCCTTTATACTTACGATTTCTTCTGCCTGAAATTCTTTTCTGGACTGTCTGCCCACTACATTCATGAGCATTTTTAGAGAGAAATGCTTATACACCCCTCCTATTTCCACAGAGAAGAAGAGGCAAGGTGGAGAGTCTCAACACCCTCTCCAGGAGAGGAAAAGTAGAGGGACATTTCTGCCCTTCTCTCCACCTTCCACAGGGAAGGGATGATGGGGCACCAAGACTTAGGCACACTGGCTCAGCCCTCCCTCTCTCCCTCTTTGGAGGGTCCCCTCTGCCTGCAGATCAATGTCTTCCTGTCTGGTCCCTACCAGCTGCCTCCTAGAAGCAGTCACTAGACCCTGATCTCTGTGCATGGCCTTCCACTGTGGCAGGACCCGCCTGCTCTAGAGACGCCCCCCAGGAGGCAGCCTTAGCACATCTGCTCTGCAGACTCAGCCCTGGCCTCGCAGGGGCCTCCCAAACTGCAGACGCAAGGGCAGGGGGCGTGGGCCCTGTTCTCCCATCCAGAGGTAGCAGAGGAACGCCCGTGGGTTAGCTCCTCCATCTGACTCCATCTCTCATGCTTGATCGGTTCTGAATCCCCATGGTGAAGAGAGAAGTTATTAATTGTATCCTCAGACCTCAACACCCAAATATCACATCTTCAAAGGGGTCTTCTCTGACTCTCTTTCTTACCAGATGCAGTAATCCCCTCTCTTTTTCCTCTTAGCTTATGTCCTCCACAATGTCAATTTTACTTCATTTGTTATCCTTACGTTCAATACTTATTTACAGGTGTTTATAGAGCTGGTGTTCCCCTGAATTTCGGAGGTGATGAGAAGTCACATTTTAAGTGATTGCCTCTGAAAATCCAGTTCTCCCAATCAGGTGGTTTAATGAAGACGAAACTGGACAGAAGGCCTAGGTTTAGGTCTCAGAATGAGGCCCATAAAATATCGAGAGCCTATTAGATGTCAGTAGTGGGGCTAGGTGCTTTTTGAGACCCAATCTTGAGAGAGCTGAGCAACATTGTTAGCTCCTGTTTATAAGAAAGATAACTAAAGCTCAAAAACAGAAGTAAACAGCACCAAAAACAGCAATAAAGAAACGTGGCCGGTAGCCAGTGAGTGGTGGAGCCGGGCTGAGAGCCAAGGCTCCAGACTTTCAACACGATGACCCTTGTGCCCCACCCCACTCACCCTCTGTGCCCCTCGAGTCCTTCTGCAGCGACAATAGTGATCTATATAACACGTCTTTTCTTTTTTAAGTTTTACTTATTTTTGAGAGAGAGAGAGTGAGAGAGTGATGGAAGAGGGTCAGAGAAAGAAGGAGACACAGAATCCAAAGCAGGCTCCAGGCTCTGAGCTGTCAGCACAGAGCCTGACGTGGGACTCGAACTCACAAACTGGGAGATCATGACCTGAGCCGAAGTTGGATGCTTAACCCACTGAGCCACCCAGGCGCCCCTATACAATGTGTCTATAGTAACACAGGCAGTAAATGATAACGCCAAAATAAGTACTTCAGGCTTTGAGTGTGCGGCAGAAAGCACTTCGAGGAGCTCTGCAGGCAGAAGGTCCAACGGGAACAAAGGAGCAGTGGCTGAGTACAACAGGGACACTCCAAACACAGTGGCTTTACCAGCCCATCCTGACCCACTGTTGACAGGGATGAGATGGGAGGGAATCAGAAAGGACAACTAGGTCTCTGTATGAACAGACAATGGTTATCAACCACAGATAAACCACAGGGTCACCATTTTGAAAATACATGTCCCCGTCCCCAGACCCACAGAATCTGAATCTCCAGGGATGGTTTGAAGCAGTCATTATTGTTTTAAATCCCCCACAGAGGAGTCTGATGCTGCACAAAGGCTGAAATTCACTGAGAAGGGAAGAAAGGACAGAAGGCAGATAAAGAGCCCTGAATTTGGATTCATGAATCCTGGATTTGAGTCCAGTCTTGGCATTCACAATGCTCTGAGATGGGGCAAAACACTGCACTTCAATTTCTTCATGTTTAGATAGGGGCAATAATAGGATTGCTTACCTCCCTCAAAAGGTGGTTATGACAAAAAAGCAAAATGGTGCCCTTGAGAGCCCCAAGCAGCACATGCCCAGAGGAAAACGTGGGTAGACGTGCACAGATGCCAGGAACTGGGAGATTCTGCAGGTTGCTGATGAAAGCGCTTGGGGCCCAAATGGCGTGCAGGGAGGAATCAGCCTCAAGGACTGGAAGGCACTGGATGGCGGCTAATGCAATGATTCAGGTGTGAGCTGATAGAGCACAGCAATGGTGAGGCCTTGAGGACATCTGTGTGGCCACCGGCCAAAAGCATCCAGATTCTCTGTGGGTGAAAGGCAAGGCAGTATCCACACCTAAAAATAACACCAGGCTTTCCCCACACTGGCCTGGGTGCCTGGAAATGACAGGAGGACAATGAGATGCAATTCTGATTTTGGAAAAGTCGGCTCTTTTAATACAAACTCAGAAGCAGTTTTGCTGGTGGGGGGACATCCATGTATTGTGTCTTCCAGAGTATTGTCAATGATCCCAAACAGATGTCAAGTACAGGAGTCCTGGGAGAGGGGCTGCCCAGGCAGGAGTCCGGGGGTCTCTGGCTCCAGCATCTTTTAGCAGGAGGGAGGAAGGACGGAGAAGCAAAGCTCTGGAAGGTTTAAAAAAACCTGAGCTGCGAAGCCACGCTCCTGATGCTCCACCTTGGTCTGACCCAGAGCAGTTCCTGCTGATCCTGAAAGAGTTACTACACCCCAGGGTGGGGGCAGGGGCTGCTGCTCCCCTTCCTCCCCCTCCCCCCCCTCCCACTGGCAGCTACAAGATCCATTATCTCATGAACTTTCCCCATATCCCTTGGAGATAAGTATTTCCTTATGGTAATGATTGTTATTCTCATTTTAACAGCTGAGCACGTGCAGACAGAGGGATGGTCCTGAGAAGAGGGAGACATTTTCTTCCTTTTCTCTGGACTCTGTCAAGTTCAAATCATAAAACAGAAAGCACAAGGAAGGTCTCTGAGCATTTTCGGACCCGCGGTGGCAGGGTCAGCACTGGGAGAAGAAGGGGGACAGTGTGGGTTTGATGTGCCTTAAAATTTATGTTCAGTTTCATGGGGGATTGGGGGACGGGCAATAGATAGTATCTTTTTATTTTCTTATGCCCATAAAGAAAGTTGGAGTTTCACAAATAATCTCGTGCAGTTTTTCTTTTGCGTATGAGGAAATGGAGGCCAAAGGAAGAAACCGGTTAAACATGTTGTAAGGGCAAGATGAGCCCCCCTACTCTGAGTCACATGTATGCCCCACTGCCCCCAGCCCTAAACTCTTTCACATGCTCCATGGACTGATTCTCCCAGCAGAGGCACATCCAAGGGTAGTGCTGCCTTTCTTCAAGGTCATTGTGAGAGCCTGGCTGGGGGCTGGACTTATCTGTGAAGTTTGAGAAACATATTGAAATTATCAAGACTTGGAGCACAGCCGTCCCTTGCACTGAGCTTTCACCGCCTTATCGAGTTCCTACACTTGAACTTCGCAAGGTTTAGCCAGTCAGTTTTATTTGCCTCATCGGAAGCCCTGCAATCTTAGGCTTGTCCCCCAAGCCCCGGGTGAGGATTCTGGGAGGTATGGGAGCCCTGCTCACTCCATGGCCCTCCGACGACTGAGCAGGGAGAGGGGCTCTGGCTCTGGGAAAACTACTTATACTGGAAACTACCCGGGTAGGAAGATGGGCGGCCAGCACAGAGCCAGGGCCTGGGTTACAAGAACCAACATGAAGGTCAATACTGGGCGACACCCTTCTATGCAAGTGATGTATTACTGGAGACTTTCCACAATGACAAATTTGAATAATCCAAAATTCATTCTCATAGGCATAAGGAAAGAAGGATGCATTATTGACACTTACAAATTTATAACTATGGTAAAAATGACTTCTTTTTACTTTGAATTTACTTTTAAAATAATAAATCTATAATGTAATATATAAAGACTTTCAGGAAACTTAGAGATGCTTATTTAATACTGCTTTTATTGTCTTTAAATCGACTGCTTGAGTTAACTTGGAAGATATTTGGTTATCTTCATGGTATTTTATCACATCTACATCTATTTTCTAAGGTTTTTATTCTCAGGAATGTTTCTCAGCAAAAGCACTATCCCCGCTGCTTGGTGCACCCTTGGATGACATTGGTATAAGAGACAGGGAAAAAATTAAATGATAAGAACACAGAGTAGAGAAAGAAATGGCAGCAGGAGTTCCCTTCCCCCACCTTTTTGGATAAACAACAGAATGGACAGGGGAGGGACTTGTGTGTGCCGACAAATATAGTGTTGTCCTGGGCAATAGTGAGCCCAGGTTACAACTAAGTCAGCACTAATGATCATTATGCACTTCTCAATTTTTATAAATTTTGGGGACTAGAGTTACACTGAATTTTGATTATTTTGTGTACTATGTTTAAATTCATCTGACTTTCTACCATACTATACACTATACAAAATAATGAAGAAGTTCAGAGAACAGAGTGAGGGGGAAAAGAAAGATTAGAATCGGGATTAAAACTTCATATATGATTTATTCAGCATCGTATTCTTTAATAACATGCCATTCTTACATTCTCAGTGCATTTGACATGCCCATTGCCTATTTGGGGAGAAAATCACTGCTGAGAAAGCATTGTATTAGGCACACTCATTTTATTCAGTTCTTATGACAATACCATGATATGGGTGTGCACACAGTACTTTCCTTGAATCTCTGCTGTCTCCAGAATTGTGGCCCCCTAGTGGCCCGGGCTGCTTTGGCAGTTCCAAACTCCAGTGTTTGTCTACCCAGGCTGTTAAGATTGCCTCTTAGCAACTACCCTCCGCCAGGCTTCCCCACCTCTCTCCCTGCACCAAGAATTGGCAAACGCATCATATCAAAACAGTGTTTAAAATATCATGCACACAATTCAGCCCAAAAAGTCTTGGCTGCTTCAGTAGCTCTCTGCTGCCTTTTTTACTTCATCTACTTTTCTCGTTCTCGGCTAGAACAGTGGTTTGCTATGGCTACCGCATCATGACCAGAAGTGGAGGTTAACATATGTTTTTGAGATTTGTATATATAGCTCTGGATCATTCTTTTTAACAGAAGAATAGAATTTACATATATGGTACACTGTATTTATTTATAGATGGACGTTGGGGTGTTTTCCAATTTTTCACTGTTAAGAACACTGCTGCAATGAATATTCTTGCACATGTTTTCTTGTGCACATCTTTGAGAATCCCTTTAGAATAAACATCTGGAAATGGAGTTGCAGAGCCAAGGAGGATGCTCATTTTTAATTTCATTACTTATTATTGCCAATTGGCTTTCCAAAGTAGAAGAACCACTTTACATTTTCCCCAGCAGTGTATGACTGTTTGTATAAAACGTTACTGCTAGCCTTGGTGATGTTTGACTATGAGACCATTTAATTCTTGCTCATCAAATGGAAATGGATTTGTATCTTCTTATTTTGAATATTAGTGAGGTTCTTAAGTTCATTGCATTTTAGGGTTGTTTTCTGGAAATGCCTATTCACATCTCTGGTCTATTTCTCAGTTAGGTCTTTGAGTCCACTGGACCAAAGCCCTGACCTGTGGGAGCAGTCCCTGCAGTTACAAATGTCAAGGAGAGTTCCTCAAACAGGCTACATCACAAGCCCGAGAGTGCTCTCACCCCTTCATCCTAAACAAGGAACAAATATAGTGATCATTTCACGTTTTATTTTCTTTCTGCGGCCTCTCCTATTATCTTTTCCCAACACTCCAGCCAAGCTCATCTCTGGTTTACTACAGGAAGGCTTTCCAGACAGATCTCATCCATAAAGACCTCTCCTTCCTCTGAAAATCACCCTCTGCTATTCTCAGCATCTGCTGCACATGGCACAGAACTGCATTCTGTCTTCTCATGTCCCCCAAGATCAGCTCGAAGCCCCAGAGGCCAGGACAGTGGAGTGCTACAGAGCTTGGAAGTGGACAGGTCAGACACATGGGCTCAGCCTTTACCCATGTGTGATCTTGAACAAATCACATAAACTCTTGGCATTGTTTCTTCGTCTGTACAGTGAAAAAATAGCAATACCAACCTCAGAAATATTGTGAAAATTAATGCCTTTACACCTTTAGAAGAATGCTTGACTTAATAGCCACTCAAGAAAAATCTTCATCGTTTCTATTATTTAAAAAAATTAATGTTTTTTTCATTTTTGAGAGACAGAGAGAAATAGAGTGTGAGTGGGGGAGGGGCAGAGAGAGAGGGAGACACAGAATCTGAAGCGGGCTCCAGGCTCTGAGCTGTCAGCACAGAGTCTGATGCAGGGCTTGAACCCACAAACCATGAGATCATGACCTGAGCCAAAATCGGACTCTCAACAGACTGAGCCACCCAGGTGCCCCTTCATCATTTCCATTATTATCGTGACACTGTATTTCCCTCCACCCTTGCGTAACACTAGGTCCAGAAGGGAATTCCACACACACTAGGTTTGTCTTGACCCCCCCATGGAACCCTTTTATGTACTGATGTTTACTTTCTCTCCTTTAGTTACCTCCTGTCCATCCGGTATTTATTTTCTCATACTCTTACCTGGACTGCAGGCACTGAGTTAAGTGTGCCCTAAAATTTGGGCAGTGCCATACAGCAGATAGGGAGTATGCTTGAGGGTGGTGCCTACAGGTCCCAGGTACCACATGGAACCCATTCCAAGGTGAAACAAAGGTGGAGGTCCCACAACACGCTGCCCCGGTATGAAATATTTTTTAGCCTGGGGGCCCCAGGATAGGAATAGCTCAGTTCTTGGCTGCAACTCTGACTGTGCCAAGTCTATGAAGCATATTTTTCCTTTGTCAGTTTATCCAGATCAAAAGCATTTGAAAGTACAAGGTCTCCATGAGATTATTTGCTTTGTAACAATAGGAATCCCATATATTTATACAGTATATTTACAACGTGCAAGGTACTTGCACATCTATGATGTCACACAGCCTCCAAAATAGTGCTTGAAGATAGTCAGGAATTGCTAACCCCATGCCATGGATGACTCAGAGGAGAGTAACTCGGTCCATAAAACCAAGAAGGGACAGAACAGGGCTTGAGTTCAGGACTTTTAAATCTAAAAGCTTATTCAAACATTTAAATGCTTTTAAATATAAATCTAGGAGCGACTGGGTGGCTCAGTCGATTAAGCATTGACTTCAGCTCAGGTCATGATCTCTTGGTCTGTGAGTTCGAGCCCTGTGTCGGGCTCTGTTCTGAGAGCTCAAAGCCTGGGGCCTGCTTCAGATTCTGTGTCTCCTTATCTCTTTGCCCCTCCCCTGCTCACGCTCTGTCTCTCAAAATAAATAAACATTAAAAATTAAATTTAACTCTAAATGCTTATTATCAATAGAGTTAATATTCTATGTGCCGTGTACTGTGCGTGACATTGAATTTTTTACTTATGTCCCACTTACACTCATTTTGCATGTCGATGAGACAAGTTTAGAGAGATGATGTGACTCGGCTCCAGCACACAGCTGTGACAGCTGGTTCTAGAGCCCCTGCTTGTACCCACACCGGACAGCTTTCAAATACCAAGGTGATGTGGTATCAGAAGGCAGGAAGACACCTTACCTCAGGCCTTCTAGGCTGAGGTGACCCTAATGGCCAGTCTTCATTGAGTCACCTCCCACCATGCCACCTCCCTACCCCTCAGACTGGGCCTCCTTCTGCAGGCGCTGGCCCAGCTTATCAGGAATATTTAGCTCACTTAGGGTAGAGACTTGGGCCCGAGGAAAAGGATAAGTTTTTGACAATAATTATGCCAACTTGGGTATAGAACAGTCATTCAGATGCAGGCTTCCTTTTCCCACAAGAGAACTTAACTTCTAAGGAGAACATTGGAGAACTTTTGAATGTGTGATTTATCTAAATGATCTTCATAACGATATTCTTTTCAATGAAATACACTGTAAAACATCATTTGGGTATAAAGGAAAGTAAGAAAAATGTATGTATGAAAAAGCAAAGATGAGGGTTCTTAGAGGAAACATAAAATCCATTCATTCTAAGTGGGGCTGTGCTGGACTGGGCTGGACTAGGATGGAGAGCTTTCACACATCTCCTCGGCATGAGCTCTTGGTTAGCTAACACCCTGGTCGGATGATGAGGCAGGGGAGGGCCACTGAGACATGGACCCTGCTACGTACAGGGTGTCTGACTGTAGACTGTCAATATGCATCCCTACATTCATGGGCTCCAGGCCCTCCGTGTACAGTTAGGTCTGAGAGCTCTGACTCCAGCGTCAGAGGAAACAGAGTCACATCTACTCAGAGCTCCTGAGCCTGCTCAAAAGCCTACAATAGCTCCCCACTTCCCTTAACTGAAATCCAAGTCCTTAAAAGTATGCCCAAGGCCCTACCTAATGTGACCCTTTTGCTCATCCATGCCCCTTGCATGTGAGATGCTGCTCCTCAAACAATGTTGCACACAGTCCCCACTTTATAACCTTTGAATATTCTTTCCTCAGCCTGACCAGCTGCTTCACCTTCTTCCATGTCTTTACCTAAATGTCACCCTCTTAATGAGACATGCCCTGTGAACTTCATTTACAATTACCACCATTTTGGCAGGCCCCCCTTCATCCTCCTCAGGTTTTTTTCTACCACCTTCATGGTATGCAATTGATTTATTTGTATTGTTCATTTAAGTTTATTCTTTATTGATGTCCTTATCAACTAGAATTCAAGCTTAATTAGGGCAGAGTCTTTGTTTTGTTCATTAACTGAGTCCAAGTTCCTAGCACAGTCCTTAGCATATAGTCAGAAATTATGGTTGAATAAAGTAATAAATGAATAAATAATGCATGCAAGCTACTTAACCTCTCTGACTCTGCTCTCTTCTCCAAATAGGAGTAACATTAGTGCTGAAAGGAGCAACTACTGCTTTTGCCTACATGGTATTCCTTCTCCATGCAACAACCCACCTCCTCTTTCCATGTTAAAGCCACTCCACGTGGTTTGGATGACACTGACCACAGGGTTCACCCTGTCACCCGGGCTAGCCTGGCTTTTTGGGGAACACCACTTCCCTGGCTATGGTGGTGCACAGAGGTGAGCATGTGCTTAAAGCAGGGATAACCTGTGAGATTAGACCTATTTGGAGGAGCTCAGGCTGGTGGGGCCATGCAGGCTGGAGGCCGTCAACAGCCAACTTGCATACATGTGTAGGCAGCTTGCCTGAGGATGAAGCCAACAGAGGCACGCAGAGCAGAGACCAAGGCCTTAGGGAAGATCAGGCTTGGTGTTCTCTCTGTTGGTAAGGACTGGCTGAGAGTCCTTTGAGGCAAACAAAACCTTTACAATGGACCAGAAGACTAACATGAAGAGAGGGGCTGCGGAGCCAGAAAGAAGGAATTCCTCTGTCCATGATGTCATCCTTCAATCTCAGCTTGGCAAACTGAAAGCCTCATTGAAAAATTTCATCCCCTAGATCTCCCAGGGTGAATTGATCATGATTCCCTTGTACCCCATGGTACCAAGTTTATACTTTATCTCACTCTTAACATCAAAAATTATAGTTATCCAGTTTATTAGTCTGCTAGGGCTGCCACAACAAAATATCAAGATGGAGTGCCTTGACCAACAGAAACATATCTTCTCACAGTTCTGGAGGTTGAAAGTCCAAGATAAAGGTGTCAGCAGATTTGGTTTCTTCTGAGGCCTCTCTCCTTGGCTTGCAGATAGAAGGTCATCTTCTCTCTGTGTCCTCACATGGCCTTTTCTCTGTCTGTGATGTCTGTGTGCTGACCTCCTCTTTGTGTGGGGACACCAATCATATTGGATTAGGAAACACAAACACCCATGTAATCTCATTTTACTTTAATGACCTCATGAAGGGTCCTCTCTCCAAAAACACTCACATTCTAAGGGCCTGGGGGTTAGGTCCTCAACATATGAATTTGGTGGTTGGGGGGACCCATTCAGCCCATAACATACATTTACCTGCCTGTTTTCTCCAAGTTCATTGAAGTTACATGGAGGCTGCTGTGTAAACATTTGATGAACAAAGGAATGAAGGAATAGGTGAGTGAATGGAAAGCATTGTACTTCCCCAGAACAAACAGGGCCTTCATTCACTGGCAATGGCTGCATCCTTAGTCTCTCCTCCTCTAATGGGTCTGGAAAGATCCTCATGACCTCAATCTACCAAAGAGAAGATTATACCTGAGGTTATCAGAGTTTCTTTGGCTCCATTTCAGGTGAGGACAGTGCCAAGGGGATGCTTGTATTCAAATGGTCAAGAATCAAATTAATTATTTTAATCCATTGAAGGTGTTCCTCACCTCCACTCTCCTACTCTCTGCCCACATCCAATAAGTCTCCCTGAGCTGTCAATTCTCCTTCCAAAGTAGCTAATAGTTCTGACTAGCTCTTTCTAGGACTAAGAGCTTCAACTTCCAAGCTGGTTTGTCAATACCACTTCCTCCATTTCAATTTCCTTGCCCTGTGATGACAATCTATCTGAAATACGGAG
Organism: Cryptoprocta ferox; assembly: GCA_028646485.1. Taxonomy (NCBI): domain Eukaryota; kingdom Metazoa; phylum Chordata; class Mammalia; order Carnivora; family Eupleridae; genus Cryptoprocta; species Cryptoprocta ferox. The sequence goes on along the minus strand of CM053576.1, from coordinate 119,159,294 downwards.
CTAGCTGTGACATTCATCTGCTAAAATACTCCAACGACATCCCATGGTAAAAGCCTAGGTCACCTTTCTGTCTTTCACATGCCCTTCATGCCAGCCATGACCCTTGCCTCATCCATCTTTCCCATGTCTTCCTTAGTGTCCACCCTCCTGCCACACCGTGGCCAAGTCCCTGTGCCTCAACCTGTGCATCGCCTGCTCCCTGTGTCCCTTCTTCCTCAAGGAACCCATGCTTCCAAGACCAGCCCCAAACCACATGCTTACCCAAGGCTTTCTCACTTAGTATTGTTAGTTGCCCTATGAGTTCTTTATCACAGATCCAATCATTTAGTATTTAGCTACTTTGTATGCATGTATTTATCTACACCTGCCAGACTGGGAGTATCTTGATGGGCAAAAATTGGTCTTATGCATCAATGTATTATTTCCAGCACCCAGCTCAATACCTAGAAGACAGATAGTCAAAGCCAGTAGAATTTTTCTGGATGCCTAATATGTGCCAGGGATAGAGATGCATGTGGGTCTGACCTAGAGACAGACATGACTTACAGTAGTGTGTTCAGGGCTGGAAAGGACAAGGAGGTGGGAAAGGCCTCTTGTAGAGGTGGTGTATGCTCTGGGGTTCATCACACAGCTAGTGATTTTACAAAGGAAGTGAAAAACAATCCCTTACCCGTGGAGGGTGAAAACAAGGAGGAGCATTCCCAGCAGAAGTAAGTGGCCCAGTTGGAGGAAAATAAGAAGCAGCCAAAAAAGCTTCAAGAACACGGAGTGGCTGAAGTTAGCTGAGAAGTAAGTTATCGTTTGCTGAAAGTCTTCATGTTGAAGTGAAGGTCCTTGGCTTGCAACGCAGGTCACCTGTTTTCGTGAACTTCCAGATAGCAGAATAAAAGGCGAGGGCCCACATATGGGATGACTTACATTGGTGCGAGGGAATGTGTATGTCACTCTGCTCAGGGGTGGTACGTGCTATGTTATTAGGCCCAGGCTGAGGCCACAGGACAGTCATAAATCAAGACGCGGGTGTTTAAAAAACAGTGGAAGTGTTAAGGGAACATGAAGTGGCTGACCTGTGGGGCTGGCTGTTACTCCCTACAAGAATTTCGATGACTAATGATGTGGATAAATAAGTGCTTAACTTTCTCATAACCGCACGTGTAATTTATTTAATTCTGGGGGTATTATGCAGTTCTGGAAGCCCTTTAAGATGATGGCGATCAGTTGAAAAAGGTTTCCCACTATTCAGAAGAGGCCAAAGCCTTTTTCTCCCAGACAAGATTCCCCCCCGCCCCGTAACTGGGATTAATGCACAGAAGGATGGGATTTAGGGGTAGCCACCCACCTTTCTAGTTTAATTTATGGTTTTTGAAGTTCTACCAGTAGATAATCATTCAACTGGGTCTTTTAGAGCCTTAAAAAAAAACTGAGAAAGAGGTGAGTCTCACCTTAAGATTTATTGGATCACATTGACAGAGGTTCCTAGATCTGCTGAGGGAAAGGCCTAAATGCTTGTGAGATGGAAGGATGGCAGGTAGTGGAAACCTTAGACTGCCTGCCGTACCATTTAGGTGCTGCCACTTCACACCTCCAAGCCTCGATTTCCTCATCTCTAGAAGGGGCTGAGGGGCGCGCCTGGGTGGCTCAGTCAGTTAAGTGTCAGACTTTGGCTCGGGTCATGATCTCACAGTTCGTGGGTTCGAACCCTGAATCTGGCTCTGTGCTGACAGCTCAGGGAGGCTGCTTCAGTCTCTGTGTCTCCCTCTCTCTCCCTGCCCCTCCCTTGCTCGCACTCTGTCTGTTTCTCTCTCTCAAAAATAAATAAACATTAAAAAAAATTTTTTAGAAGGGGCTGAGGGTACTGGCCTCACAAAGTATTGTGAAGATCGGAAGGCCAAAGTAAAGTCAGATGGCTATTTCCATACATGATATGCTTCTTAGAGTTGTATGAAACAGGACCAATTAGGGATTTTATCATTTATAACTATCTTGAATCAACCATGCCTTATATCTATATTGGTTGTTCAGCCCTCCTATACTTATTCACTATCCTGCCTTCTGTGAGGTTATTTCCTTACTTTGCTGTATTGTTTTATCACCCACATATGTGTATCACAGATCATAGATGATTACAAGTGATTTGAAACTCCTCCCACTGAAAGGTGGGGTTTATGCTCCCTCCCCTGGAATCTGAATGGGACCTACAGTTAGTGTAACTAATAGGGTCTGACAAAACTAATGCTATGCTATGCAGATTTCCAGGCCCAAGCCTTAGGTCAAAGGAGCTGCCACTTGAAATCCAGATGCCATGCTATACGAAGTACAAGCCATCACATGGAGAGATCCACAGAGAAACCATGCCCCCCTCCCCACCCAACCGCCCTTTCTGAGCAACCAGCGGACAGCCAGCGCCAACTATCCCACCTTATGAGCCATCCTGGAACTGGATCTTCCATTTCAAACCAGTTGCCCACTTGGGGCTGGCTACATAATGTGTGGGGCTCAGTGCAACTGAAAATTCAGATACCTTTGTTCTTAAAGAAGGAGAAAAGCTTTTTTCTTTTATTTATGGCCTCTTGGTTGATCTGTCATAGGTTTTTGGATTGTTGTTTGCTATTTCATATCATGCACCCTTTGGGACAGGGATACATGCCAAGTGAGTGCCGACCCTCAAAGGTTTCTCAGCACCCTGCAGGAATAGGGATGGTTGAGGCAGGTGCCTGATGAAGGTGGGAGCCAGGCAGCTAGGAATCCTCCCTGCGATGCTGGGAGGTGTCAGAAGCTAAACTACATGTAACCTTTGGTTCCAAGCCTTTACTTCATGTTCCATTGACCCATCAGATTTCATTTACAAAACACAGATTCAAAGATAAAATTACTATTTTTTAAATTTTTTAATGTGTTTTTCTTTTTTAAGAGAGAGAGAGAAACAGAATGTGAGTGGGGGAGATGCAGAGAGAGAGGGAGACACAGAATCCAAAGCAAGCTCCAGGCTCTGAGCCATCAGCATAGAGCCCGACATGGGGCTTGAATTCATGGCCCGCAAGATCATGACCTGAGCCAAAGTTGGATGCTTAACCGACTGAGCCATCCAGGTGCCCCTCAAAGATAAATTTTTAAAAAGTTGAAGAGACTATGGGCCCTCTCATGAACACGAGGCCTTCTGCACCTGCACATACTGCATACGCCAAACCAGCTCGGGTCCCAGCTAGTGCCAAGAAGGTGAGCCCCTCAAGCAGAGCCTGGTCCCAAACTGCCAACTCATGAGCAAGATACATGGTTGCTATTATTTGAAGTAACTACATTCTAGAATGCTTTGTTTCACAGCAGTGAAGAAGCTGAACAAATTTTGATACCTAGAAGTGGAATAGCATTAAATCAATCAATCAATCAATCAATGGTTTTGAGATTAGATAGCAGGCAGAACTTGGAGGAGCCTCACAGAGATCATTAGTGCAAGTAGGTAAGATCTTAAAGAAGATTCTTCCAGTGAGGGCTTGAAGGGCACTGAGTCACATTGTTTATCTGTTTATTTGTGACTTCTCTACAAAAGGTAGGCCCATTTTATAAATCTTTTCAAAGAATCAACATTGTTGATTTTCTCAGTTGTAAGTTGACTTTCTATTTCATTTATATCTGCTCTTATCTTGAAAATTCATTTTCACGTTTCTTGAGCTAATAATTGCTTTACTTTCTTTAACCTCTAGAAATGAATGCATACTTGATTGATTCCCAATTATTCTCTATTTTTAATATATTCACTCAAGGCTATTATTTCATTATCATTTCTTTCAAAATATTTAAACATTTCTTTTTTTTTTAATTTTTAAATGTTTATTTATTTTTGAGAGAGAGAATGAGACAGATTGCAAGCAGGAGAGGATTAGAGAGAGAGGGAGACACATAATCCGAAGCAGGCTCCAGGCTCTCAGCTGTCAGCACAGAGCCTGACGCAGGGCTTGAACCCGCGAACTGTTCGATCATGACCTGAGCTGAAGTAGGCCGCTTAACCAACTGAGCCACCCCCGAGCCCAAATAAATAAACATTTAAAGAATAAATGAAATGAAATCACTCTGAAATTCTTCTGCATAAACTTGAAAGTTTATGTATTATTCAGCTGTTGAGTGCAGTGTTCTGTATCTGTCCATTAAATTAACTTTGTTAGTCAAATTATGGTTCAAATCTCCTACAGTATCACTGACATTTGGTCAGCTTTGTATCAACCACTGAGAAATATGTGTTTAAAAAAATACTATGACAGTAGATCTGCATTTTTTCTTTTTGCTTTGTATGTTTTGAGGCTCTATAATTTTTAATTTTTACACAGTTGTGTTCATGGCATGTTTGAAAAAACACCTGTCATATCTTCCTGGTGAATTAAAAGTTTTATCATTATGAGGTGACCTTCTTTAGCTACAACAATGTCTTTTGGCTTAAGTTTTACTTTGTCCTAATAGAGTTGTATCAGTTTTCATTTGGTGACTCGTCCTGATGCAGCCTTTTCCTTTCTTTTGCTTTCAATATCTTCATACTTACAATATACAATTGGGTTTAAAAATATTTTAACATTTATTCATTTATTAGAGACAGAGACAGAGCACGTGCAGCGGAGGGGCAAAAAGAGAGGGAGACACAGAATCTGAAGCAGGCTCCAGGATCCGAGCTGTCAGCACAGATCCCGATGTGAGGCTCAAAATCATGAACCATGAGATCATGACCTGAGTTGAAGTCAGACATTTAACCAACTGAGCCACCCAGGCGCCCCTACAATTGAGTTTTTAAAAACCACTCTAAAAATCTTTGTGTTTGTTATAGGAGTATTTTATCACCTACATTTATTATAACTATACATTTTGGTTTAAATCTACTATATTATATTGTATCCTATGTTTGTCTCACATTTTCTACTCTTTTTCTTATTTTTTATATTCTTTTAGAAAGATTTTTTAAAACTTTTTATTTATTTAAGTAATCTCTACATCCAAGGTGGGGTTCAAATTCACAACCCCGAGATCAAGAGTCATGTGCTCTTTTGACTGAGCCAGCCAGGTGCCCCTAGAAAGATCGTTTTTATTCTGTTTTTTTTTTCCTGATGTATTAGTTTGGAGATTATACCTTTTAAAAATTATTTCAGTGATTACTCTGTAGTACACCATGCATCCTTGACTTAACAAATTTGAATACCAACTTTGACTTTTTAATCTTACATTTTAACTCAACTTACCACTTCATGATTTCAATCTAAATCTTATCAGCTGTATTAATTCTATTCTTTTGCATTATTATTTATATACATTATTATTTTTATACAAAAAATGTTCATATGATTCTTATTGTCTAATATAATTATCAGTTTTACTTATATTTTCTTTGGTCTTATCTCCTCAGGACTTCCATCTGGAATTACTTTTCTTATGCCTGAAGTGAATTGTTTAGAATGTCCTTTGATGGGGTTCAGCTGTGGCTGGTTCTCTCCATTTTGGTATGTTTATGTTTGTTAACATTTTTATTTTACTTCCATTCTGGATATATACTTTGATTGAGTATGGAATTCTAGGTTGGCAGTTATTGTCATTCAGTCCATTACTACCTTTCATATGTGTATATATTTTGTATGCAACCTTTTCAGACCGGTTTCTCCCACTAAACAATATTTATTGAAGTTTCCTCCATGTCTTAGCTTGTCTTGATATCTCATTTCTTTTTAGTCCTGAATAACATTCCATTGTTTGGATGTACCACAGTTTACTTAACCATTTACCTGCTGAACTACATCTTGGCTGCTTCAAAGTTTGGGCACTTAGAGTAAGGCTATAAATAACTGTGCAGCTTGTTGTGTGGATGTAAGTTTTCAGTGTGTGCCTTTTTAACATTCCTTTTAGAATTAGGCTTGTTGAAGTTCTGGATTATCGTTTTTCATCAGTTCAGGAAAATTCTCTGTCATCCGCTCAAATATTGCCTCTGTCTCTATTCTCCTTTTTTTTTTCTTTCTATAACTACAATAAAAATATATTATGTTCTGGGGCACCTAGGTGGCTCAGTCAGTTTAAGCATCTGACTTCGATTCAGGGCATGATCTCATGTCGTGAGTTCGAGCCCCGTGTCGGGCTCTGTGCTGACAGCTCAGAGCCTGGAGCCTGCTTTGGGTTCTGTGTCTCCCTCTCTCTCTGCCCCTCCCCAGCTCACACTCTGTCTCTAACTCTCTCAAAAATAAACATTAAAAAATAATATATATATGTATATATTATGTTCTATTTACCATACTTCTTGATCTGTCCCCTAAAACTTCCATCTCTATGTCTCTCTTTGCACCATTCTGAATTATTTCTTCTTATCTGTCTCTTTAGCTTACTACTTCTCTCTTCTGCTGTGTTTAATCAGCAGCCAAATCCACCCTCTCACTTTTCGTTTGTTGCAATGTTATATTTATTATAATTTGCTATAAATTCTATAAATAAATTCATTTCTAGAAATTCTATATAGTTCTAAAAGTTGTCACTTTTGTAGTTTCTCTCTGATGAAATTTTCAAGTTCATGCTTTTTTTAAGCATAATAAACATAGTTATTATATCATCGATGTCTGATAATTCTCTCTCTGAAATCCTTGGGTCAGTGCTGCTGATTTTTACCCATGGTACCTGTACTTGTAGCTTAGCTACTTACTGACTTTGAAAAATATATATATTCATGGAGATTGCCCAAACCCTTTTATGAGGTCCCTTCCTGGCAAGAGGATTTGGGTTTTTTCTGCTGGTCATCTAGGGTACAACCAGTCCCCTAAAGGACTTTCGGCCAAATTGATGGTTTGAGCTTTCTTTGGATTGTTCTGGTGAAGTGAGTGTGCGCTTCTCCCTGGGGGCCAGGGCTTAGTCTTCCTTCCAGGGATGGGTTTTCTCTTCTTTTATATATGTTCTTTCTTCTGCTCAATGTTAAGACAACTCCCCTGTTCCATGGGACACTTGGGAGTATAATTCAGTGTTAATTCTTTCTCACACTTGCCATGAGCGTGGAGTCCTTCAGAATCCCAGCTTAATGGGAATTGGTGTGAGTGTGTAGCAAATCCCAGATTTTGTGCAGGCTTTCACTTCTATCCTCCTTCAGGCTCCGGGCAGTCAAAACAAAATTTCACATTCATCATTGTTTCTGCTAGGGAGACAAATGTCCTCTGGGCAAGAGTAATTTTGCCTTCTCTCTTAACTTCTAGGATTCTTACTTCATGTTTGCCTGATTTTGATCTAAAAATTCTCACCACATTGTCTGCATATTTTGTCTATTTTAATCCAGAATTGTCAGTTGTCTTTAAATTAAAGTATTGGTCTAAGTAAACTTGCCTGTCATTTTCAGCAGCCAAAGTTCCCTCAAATAATTTTTTTGAAAAAACGAAACACAAAATGTATTTTTCTTGTCGTCTCTCACTTTATTCAGAAAAATTTTACATGAAATAATATTGGTATGTCAAGCGTGTTATCAGTTGCAGAGTGGGAAAACTATTCTAAGTATTTGGAATCTTTAGAGGGCTTTTGCTAATAGGATATATATAATCTCTGAATTTTCAGCAGATGTTGGAGAGTTAAAACTGTTTTATTTCAAAAGAAATGGATGCATTTACTATAAAGTACAGTAATACAATTCTTTTGATCATTGTATTATGATTTAACTCAGACATTTCATTGTTTGTGCAATTTCTGCAAACCCATGAAAGATGATATATATCCCTTTGGCAGGGAACCAACATTCTGGATGGGGCACTGGGTTTTTTAACTGCCCTGATAAATAATTTACACTTAGGGATATTATGCAGAAACCTTTTCAATTAACTTGTGTTGACAGAGAAACTAAATATAGTAGTCAATGAAAAAAAGTTTAACACATTCTTGGCCTATCGGGCAGAAATAACCTTACTTAAAATATTATCTACTCTAGAAAATGAATACATAAAAATGAATATACTAAAGGGAAAGACTGGGAATAATAATGATCATAAATATGAAAGTGAAATATTTACTATTGTGTTGATTTCTAACTAACTTTTTCTACGTACATTATTTTAGTTCACTAAAAGAAGTGCACACTGGTATAAAGGAGCCAAAGTCTCTAAAATCTGAAAAATTTTGGTTAAATCCTGGGCCCATCATTCTCTAGGCAAGTCACTTAGCTTTATGAAAATCTCTTCCCTTATCTGCAAATTAGGAGTTAGAATACCTTGCAGTGTTTCTACAAGGATTACAGATAATATATGTGAAATATCTCTCACAAATAATAAGTATTCTAGAAAGAACTTTCTCTGGTGAGTTTAATCACATCTCAATTGTCCTAATTGAATTGATGATCCATGGTCTTAGGGATTTGCAAGAATGGTGGCATTATTTTAAAAAGAACATAAGCCCTCTTTATTTCTTTTAATGCATATACACTTATTTGAAAATTAATTATGAGCCAGAGTAAATACATACTGGTTGTGGAAGAATCAATTGTGTTGGCTTTGACAAATCCTCTCTCATCAACTGAAGGCAGACTGCTTACTAGAATCCACAGGAATCTGCAGAAAGAACTGGAAGGCACTAGTCAATAATTTGAACGAACTATATAGATGTTTCCAGAGGAATCTCTGGCAATGTTCTTTTTTTTTTAGCCTGTGAGCTTTCTTTGTTGACATTCTAGTTTCCCCTCCTACAAATTCCTAATTATTGTTGACTATAGCTGCCAAAAATGATGACACACTTACTCAAGGCTCTTTCATATGTACCACTGCATCTTTTGAGTAAGAGTGTATAGGACAATCCAGCATTACTGTCACAAGTCCAAAGAGCCCTCTATTCCCTGTGAAAGTGAGCTTATTTTCCAGGGTGTAGGAAGAGACCATCTGCCAGACCAGTTAAATCAGCTCCATCTACCCTGGCCATCAATAAGGTGGTAGACATCTTAGTTTTTCAGCATTAAATAACTAATTAAATAATCAACCTAATATTGAGTAATTGATATGTTATAGCTCCATGCCAGATGTTAGCAGGAAGAAGAAAATGTTTAAACATGTCCTTGCTTTCCATCCACTATAGTCTGGTTCTTGAACACTCACATGTAACCTCTGCATCCCCCTTACCTTTACTTCTCTGATTTGATTTGCAGCAGATAAATAGAAATAAATATTCCTAGGGTAGCAAGGGTTTCTGTTATGAATGTATTTCTAATCCATTCACACTGCCCAAAACACTTAGGCAGGATTATCCATCACACGTCATTCTACGATCTTAATCAAATTGCCTGCTGAAGGAAGCCTAGTATTTATTACATTTTTCCTAAATGGAAAACAGCTGTGATAAATTAATCTGTTCCCCAGAAATCTCATATTAGGAAAGATTCACAGATACTTTCTCATATGTCAGCCTTTCCAATGATGAATAATATATTCCTCCACCCCTACCTGTGTCTTTGAGTGTGGCTAATTCACTTGGCCCCTTTTACTTTTCTGTGAGGTATCATAGAGGTGAAATGTTTCCTGAGGCAGACTAGCCCTATTTAGGTGATAAACACATATTTAAAAAAAGAAAAAAGAAAATGTCACCCTGAAGGTGGTGTAGTCAACAATAAGAGAACACATTCTTACAAGCCCCCCTTCAAGAGCCATGGCCACCTAGAGCATAAATCTGCTTATGAATTCACCTAATACAGGTATCACTGCTAATGTCACCAGACTTTCAACTTACGACAGAATTAAGTTCCTCTCTTCTGATTCTATAACTAATCAAATTTCCAGTAATAATTTGGTTCCCCAAATGGATTTCCTCACTGGGATACTATGTATTACCCAAAGTAAAGAGGTTTACAATTTCTTTGGTAGTTTCTCATTGTCTACTGACATCTTGACAAGTTCAAATATGTGAGGCTGCTAAACGAGGGCCCAAGCACTGTACTTCTGTGATTTCACCAAAGAAATGCTGTGTTGGCTGCCTCTCCTTCATCAGCTCCCTCCCTTTCCAGCTGTAACCCTCCATTTCTTTGTGTCTTCTTTCTATGCCATTGCTGCTTATTTGCAAGGTGGTTTTTATTTGAAACTTTATGTTTCTTCCCCCTGGTCAGTAACCCTGTTAATCTCCTTCCTTTCTTCCTTCCTTCCTTCCTTCCTTTTTCTTTCTTTCTTTCTCTCTTTCTCTCTTTCGTCTCTTTTTCTTTAAATAGGAAACAGAATCCTCCCAGATATTTTAAGGAAAAGGGGATTGAGTATAGTAAACTAGGGAAGTAGGTGCCTACAAAATAGTGGGGAAAGGCTGAAATACTGGGTTAGGTTATAGTAACAGGAATGAATCCAGAAATTCTACAGAACTGACTGGCAAGAGGAAGCTACTACTTCTGTCATGCATGGACAGGAAGGTGGGAGTCCAGGGGATGCTGGCACAAATACTTAGTTACAAGACACAGCTCTGACTCTGGGACCAGGAAACCAGAATCAGGATGCTGCTACCACCGCATTCCGCGCTCAATACCCACTGAGAAGTGAGAGGAACAGAACTACAGGATCTACCTCAATTGCCTCTTGTTATCAAAACAAAAACAAAACAAACACAAAACACAAAACAACAAAAACAAAACTGAATTAAAAAAAGCAACTCTGTTTCCACAACTACCAGAAAATAGCAAAAACAGTATGAAGAAAGCCTTCTTTTAATCATCCGTTCAAAATCTCACTGTAGAGGTATCTATTTGTTGGAAACTGGTTTTTGTCTGCAGTTGTGTGCAATGCAGTTGTTTTAGTAAAAAGAAAGAAAACCGAATGCCAATGTAACATATCCAAGATAGTTCTGGTTCTATTTGTCTTCCTGTTTTTCTATAAACTGAATGCAAGTTATATAGAAGGTATCTTATCCTGCGCATAGCCCATGGTTCACATGGAATCTCTTAATGCATGTGTACGCATTAGTGGGTATGATAAGAATTACACTCTGGAGTTAGTCATAAATTATACTCAGTGTAATGTACTGACTTAGATCCTACATTGTCCCATACCCCAAAAGGCTATGACCAAGTATGTGGTATCTTTGAATGTCCCAATATTGCACATAGTGCAAAATAATAATAATAATAATAATAACAAAAAACAAATCCCCACTGAAAATAAGAGCACATTCACTTGATTTCTCACATTTATCTTAATGAGCTAGGGACCCTCAAATCTGCTGTTCCTTTCCTTTCTACTCTGCTGCATACTTTTCCAATTTAGCTATAGTCACTTCTTTGTGCTTACGGTTATTTCTTTTAATATATTCCAATATGGTTATCTTCCTCTTTTACAGGTCACAAAGAGAGCTATAGATTAAACTGTGTTCTTCAGAGAAGAATGAAAAATCTATATCCGAGCCTTCTCCACCCTCCTGCAAAAGGCTCCATTGGCTTTTGCAACACCCCCAAGTTCATTTATCTATAGGATGGCTCTTGATAGCTTTGTGTGAGCTTTTTAAAGTTCAGCCAAGCCAGCTGCATGATCAACACAAAGACAATAGCTCCCACACACGGGGCTACATGGATTAAAGAACCCGATCCATCAGTAAATCTGCCAGATGGCAGTGGAAGAAAGCTTGTAACTCTCTCACTTTCATTTCAACAGCAGCAAACAATGTTCAATGTTTAAAATAAACTCTTCCAGATGAGCTAAAGATAAACTCTGAGGTGGGTGGACTTGAGCTTGCTAGGCTGCAGCTCTGAAGTGTTTGATTACATTAACACAAAACCCCTGGGTAGGACCCGCTTCTGTCAACAGAATGCTCAGACTCCAACACCTACTACATGAAGCCATTTCCTGTGCTTTCATGGGTTGGTGGCAGAAACTTGCTATGCTTTTTTCACAAACTAATGATTATGTATTTCTCCATGCTCAGCATTTCCTCAAGCCATGTGTACAACTTCAAGATATTCCTAAAATGTTAACATTTTATGTAGGTCTGTACAGATAAAAATCTCTTGAATATATTTATAACTTAAACTTCTATTTACTCATTCACATTACTGCTTTCATAGTAGCAAGAAAATTGCCTTGAGGATTTAAAAACATTCTGCTAATAACTGCGTTACTATGTAGACTACAGGGTATATTCCCTCCAAAAAAAAAAAAGCATTTTCTTAAGTCAGAATTTATAAACGAAGTTAGCATCTTCTTTTTTGTTGTTTTTTGAATAGATATTAAAACTTGCAACTTGGAACAGACCAGGCTGTCATACATCATATGTAACATGACAACTTCTAAAGACAGAAGGACATACTGAAAAAATAACTATTAAATATTAAGGAACTTACCTACTTAACACAATTAGTAGGAGTTTTTAAGTGAAGAAGAGAAACAAACAGGGTTTGATGATGAAAATAAATCTTAGGCTGCAAAAACACTTAGGATCAAATAAACCTAATAATCAGTTAAGTATATTGGGGTATTAAATATATATATTATATATATATCAATTTAGATTAGAAGTCTTAGGGAAAATATGACCCAGTCTGCATAACACATTTATTGCCAATTCCTCCAAATTGAAACTTTTCTGATGTCTCTATTTCATACAGTACTAGCCCTCTTCTTTGGAATTGGTTGGTTACATGAACAAGTTGATTAAAGGAGGAAGTCATAAAGATGAATCATATGGACCCAGGATTTATTATTTGAACTTGAAACATATAGCATATTCATTTATTTGCCTATCTTCTGATACAAGGCTAAGGGCCTTTCTTTGTTGTTTTTCTGAGTATGGGTTCACTTGGCATTCCATCTTCTTGCATTCTACTCACTTAAATAATATAGTCTATGAGTTCCAGCTTTTGTGCCTTTAAAATGGAGTCAAAGTTGAAAGTCACTTGCAAGACAGTAAATATAGACACCTTTTAGATTTTTATAAATATATTTTTAGTATTTGACAGGTGTTTTGAAATTTTATTCAACAGTAAGTTTCTAGCAATCTGCCCTCATTTAATTTTAAGAAAGCACTCAGCTTACCTTTCATAGAAGTTCTTTCTCTTTGTATTCGTATTTCATTGGTTTGTATTATGATGAATAACTTTTATTGTGATTAATAATAATGCACAACTAACACACAGATTTGGTTGTGTTTTCTTTATTGTCCCCTGCCTCTCCAAAGCCTAGAATAATGCCTGGCACATGATAGGCATTCAATAAATATCCGTTAAGTGAATACATGAATGCTCTACAACTCACTCTTCCTAAATATAAGATAGAACAGGTGGGAGCAGAAGAGCCAGAGGTACCCTGCCAGCCTAGAGCATTTGCACACTATGGGTATCAGTCAGTATGTTTTACAAGAGTGGAGTTATTACAGTAAGTCAATGTTTGGTTAAAGATGCTTCTCTGTGCTTTGGTGATACATCTAATTTAGCAAAAACTTCCTTACTGTCTGTGCAAAATGGAGCGCTCCCACCTAACTTGTCTTTAGGAATAAAAGAACTTCCTCCATGTTAACCTGTAACTAATTTAACTCCCTATTGTCCAGATAAGCTTTGTGAAACATCTGAAGCTGTCTGTGAGGGCCAAGCTCCTGAAGGGTGATTAGTAACATGTTCTCTCTTCAGTGTTCCTTAGGACATTTGGAATCAATTAAATATTCAAATAGAGGTTCCCTCAGATCTCTGGCCAGGCTCAGCAGGTTTGTGAGGGGAGAGGGTTGAAGGCGGATAACTATGATTCCTCACACCAGAATCGATGGCTGGAGAGAGATTTTTAAAAATACACTCTCTAGACTTCCTAGGTCTGCAAACAAATAGTCACACACGATTAGAAATGATATAGAAAAACAACAGGAGCCTTGTTAAGAAGCTGGGGTTACAGCACACCCAAAAACTGCTGTCACACAGTGTTTTTCTAAATTTTTTTTTTATGTTTTATTTTTATTTTTGAGAGAGAGACAGAGTGTAAGGGAAGGGCAGTGAGAGAGAGAGAGAGAGAGAGAGAGAGAGAGAGAGAATCTGAAGCAGGCTCCAGGCTCTGAGGTGTCGGCACAGAGCCTGACGTGGGGCCCAAACCCACAGACTGTGAGATCATGACCTGAGCCGAAGTCAGATGCTTAACTGAGCCACCCAGATGCCCCAAAGTGTCTTAAAGACAAAAAGAGTTAGTCCTTTGGGCTGTTGCATAAATATAATGTATGACCTGCATGAGCTAACAATGGTTTTTACATTTTTAAAGGATTATAAAAGAAAAAGAACATGTACCACAGATTGTATATGGCCTAGTAACGTTAAATATTTACAGTCTGGCCTTTTATAAAAAGTTTGCTGACCCTTGGTTTAGTTTGTTTCCATCTTATGAACTCATATAAACATTACTATTATTAATTACTATTAACATTAATAATGATCAGGTGCATTGGGGAAAGGGAAGTGGATGAGTGCCCATTATGTGCCAGGCACTTTGCTAAATGCTTTATTTACACACTCTAACGTAGTCACTGAGCAGTCCTTTAAAGGATTATCTCAATGATAGAGCCAAGAAAACAGAAGCTCAGGGAAGTTAAGTATCTTGCAAGTGTCTCAGGGAGAATGGAATAGTGGAGCTGTTAACCAAATCTGATGTGGTGGTGTGTTTACACCATGAGATCCCTTTCCCAGTTAAATGCTACTGGGAACCCCCTATACAAAATAGTTACTCTGAGTAGAACTGAGGCAGAAGAGCTAGCAAGTTCACTTCTTTTCAGAACAAGTTGCTTGAAGTAGAAGGCAACATTTCAAAAGGTGAAGCCAGAAACCAACATGAAAATGGGTTTCTAACTCAATTATTACATTATCTGGCACGCTGCACACTTCTAACAATATTTTGCTCAGGGTGAGAAAAAGTATCAATGGAACAGAATTGCCTTTTGCTTATTTCTTTGCCCAGTGAACATGGTTAGAAGTAAGTCAGCAGAAGAGAAGAGTAGGGTTTAGGTTTAATAAGAATCTTCAAAATCTAACTAGTCATAGTATAGCTATTAGTCCTTGATTCCATCCACCGTGGGGTGGGAAGGACATCTTCCAAATGGCAGCTCGTTTTACCTAAGTACTCGGTGTTTCCACATGAGTTTCTAGTTTTCCATCATGATAAATTAATATATCCTATTTTATTATGGTGCCGCAAACAAGAACTCTGAAAGGCTCAACTCTTACAAAAGGCCCAACTCCCCTGAAAAGCATCAGGTATCAAAATGCAGCCAGAAAAGATGGTATTAACTGGGGAAAAAAAGGAAGGAAAAAAAAAGGCGCTCTTTTTAATGAAGTCGAGGTGTAGGACAGATTTATTAGCTTCCATTGTTCCAAGTTGCATTCTGGTGTTTTCCTGCCCATATTTCTAAGTTCAGCAAGTCTCTTTGTGGTCCTCAAATTCAGGATAGTACAGTCCATCATTTTCTGTCCTAATTCCTTTTTCCAATGAGATGATTAAGACAAAGAAATACTAATTATTTGTGAGGCTACAATACAGATACCTACAATATCCTTATTCAGACTTAGTTTTAGGCACACCACTGACCCATTACTTGTTATTCATTCAAACATCATTATTCAATGTTTACTGTGCATCAGGTACTATACTTGATATTTGAGGAAGGAACATGAATAAGAATATAATAAAATTTAAAAAATTCCTCAAAGAATTCTTATTCTAATTATCTAACTGGATTTTTGAACAAATAATTAGTAAAGCTCCAAGATCAATTAAATCAAAGGACTGGTTCTGCCTCCAGGAATTGAAAGAACGATATAAGGAACGGCCAAGAAGCAAGTGGGTATATGACTGGTTTATACTGGCGACTGGGTTATACAATGAAATGGAGAGATTCCTGTCTGAGACATTTGTCACTAGGCACCTGTGCCTATTTAAATCCAAATTAACATTAAATAAGATTAGAAATGCAGGTCTGTTATATTTCAAGTATTCAGTAACCACACGTATCTAGAGCATAGCTCATAGGACAGTGCAGACATAATAATTTCCATCATTGCAGAAAGTTCTATTGGACAACACTAAGAGAACAAGGTAAGCCTGTGCCAGTTCCTGGATAGTAGTCTCAAATGTACATTAAAGACTTTAAACTTTAAATAAAAGTGGTTTATAAACTATATTCTGCGAATTCCTTTCAGGAATTGGCAAAAGGAACATATTTGGGGGAAAACAATACTAACAAGTATCGTAATGACTTGTTTCATCCATTCAGTTTCTCTACTTAGGACTTGTTTTGTTTTGTATTGTTTTTTTAAAGAGAGAACCAGAGCAGGAGAGAGGGGCCCAGAGAGAGAATCACAAGCAGGCTCCATGCTCAGCAGAGCCTGACACAGGCTTGATCCCATGACCCTAGGATCATGACCTGAACTGAAGTCAAGAGTTGGATGCTCAACCAACTGAGCCACCCACGCACCCCTTAAAAGACTTCTTTTGAAAAAAGAATTCTGCAGCTTAACAAAAAAAAAAAAAAAAAAAAAAAAAAGGCTGGAAACCCACTGCAATGGGCAATTGGAAACCACCACGTATTTTTAACCAGGGATATGACACTAGGACACAGATTTGGGTTTTAGAAATATTACGTCTTAATGCAGCATGCAAGATGTGTGGGAAGGGAAGACACTGGGCATACCAAGATCAGTGGAGCTAATGAGGTGATAAAGGACACATTTCAGTAAGACTTGTAAAAAAAAATGCACAATTAAGAATTTGGATCACTAAATTTATTCCAAGTTAAGAATTGTGCACACAACAGGCATATTATTTTCACACAAAAACCGGCACCGCAATACAAATATTTAACACTTTGGCCATGAAACTCAAAGATATTTGAAAAACTTCTCAAGGTGTTTAAGTCACTGGATTCTTTAATATTTATAATCCATGCTTGCTCAATTATAATTTCTAAAGTTGATTATATACTCATTATACTATTGCTCATTACACTATTCATTACACTTATTATATATTTAAAACTTTTCTGAAATTTTGTTCTCCAAAAAATAACTTTAGTACCTTCAAAATATCCTTATGTACCTCTCAGCAGTTACTGTAAAACCAAAACTGTGTTTTCAAGTAGCAAGTGCTCAAGCCACACCATTTCTGATTACAGATATAAGGCATCCAGTTTTATAAATAGCTCTTTCACTCCTTGTTCCTATTTTAATATGCCAACCATTACTTCACTGATATCCCAGAGTTTTCTTGCAACAGACTCATCCATAGCTTTGGGCAATAGTTCTTCCTCTTTACAATCCCCAAAGTACTTCCCCGACACACCTTCCACCTCAGGTGAAGAGGCTAAATAAACCGAAGTCTGGGCACCTTCTACTGGGGTTTTGAAAAAAGCCCATGACACCAAATTGAAAAGTGGTTTGACCAACAGTGGAATGTGTATGTGCCTGCCAAGATTCGTCCGCACAATGCCAGGGTGTAATACATTGACAGTAACGTTTGTGCCTTCTAAGCGGCGGGCCAGTTCTCTGGTGAAAAGAATGTTAGCCAGTTTGCTCCGACTATAACAAAAGCTTTTATTATAGCTTTCTTCACTGTTCAAGTCTTCAAAGTTGATGTCTCCATATTTATAAAGTTTGGAAGAAACCACCACAATCCTGCTGGGAGCTGAACTTTTGAGGAGCCCAAGGAGAAGATTGGTGAGTAGGAAGTGCCCCAGATGGTTCACTCCAAACTGCATCTCAAAACCATCTTCGGTCTTCATATAAGGACATTGGAAGATCCCTGCATTGTTGATTAAGACATCCAGTCTAGGCTCTTCCTTTAAATGTCAGAAAGAGAATGAGACAATTATGAACACGGGCCTAAAACAAACAAACAAAAAATTCTTGCAAACAACCACAATTCTATAAAGTGCCTTAAAGGGTTTTCAACAGTTGAGGGTGGGTGGGGGGAGACTTGCATGCTTAACAAGGGCCTGGCCTTGTGCCTCTCACATGTTATATCTACTACCCTCAACCACTCTAAGAGCAAACTGAAGCACCGATGTTAGGGGATTGGTTCAGACAGGGCTCCTAAGTGGCAGACAAAAACTGGAAGATGAAATCTTCTGACCAAGATGCCCCTATTTTTAATTAGTAAGCTAGCGTGCTTTTCTAATGGGGAGTTTCAAACCATAGCTAGAGAATCCATGTGAGCTGGAAAGTGGAAATACATCAGAAGGCAGGTCAGCACTGTTTATTCCCAGAGTGGCTATCATCAACACCAGGGCCAAATTAGGATTTCTCCGTTCTGTAGTTTTCTAAGGGCGAATGGTACCATGGGGATAGAGCAACTTCAAGTGGTTTCCTCAAAATTGGGACTAGCAATAGAGGGTCAAAGATCCAAAGTAAGACTAGAGGGAACACCAAGAATAAATCAAAGAAATATTAAGAAAAAATTAGGTAATATCAAAGTATCAGAAACAACACAATGGAAAATAAAAAGAATGCGATGAAACATAATACTAAGTCTCACTAAGTATTACAATGACAGCAAAGGACATTTAGAGAGGAGTGAGCACCAACAAACACCTTTAACCTCTATTAGGATTCTAGAATTCACTTCTTTTTTCCCTATATGAAATCCACCTTTTTCAAGCTACCAGGGACCCCCAGCTTAAGAGATTTATATAGTCAGAATTCTGCACTTTGACCATACCCTCCTGCATCTCTCCAGAATAAAATGCTAAAATTTACACTGTCCTCAAAAGGAAGTCTTTTTCATTTCTTAATTCATAGAAGTTGGTTTTCCTCAGCCCTTTCCTGGCTCCTCTGTCTCTTTTGATGGGCAGAGAAAAAATGTACAACATGTTCCAGGTGTAAAGACACAGTGATGACCTCCGATTAAATTAATTTGAGGTCAAACTTCAAATTTCACTGGCCCTTTTGCCAAGTGTAAGTAAAAAGAAAAATGTGTTAAATTTCACAACTGTTATCACAGTCTACCTGTCAGAGGATCAACTATTTATCATTCTGTCTGTCTAAGCACCTTTGGCTTTTCCAACAGTCAACTTCAAAAAGCAGGCAAAAGTTCACCCGTGGGGGAAAGAAAGGAGGGTTCTTTTTTCACTAATCCTTTGGAAGAGTTTCCTGTATTAATCATTTCTGAGCCATCATTCTTTGCTGGGCTTGTATTATTTTAAGACTTTATCATTCACTTTTTTTTTTTAATTCGAGGAGATAAATGACATAAATACCATGAATACCAACCTGTGGGAAATTTACACTTCCATTAAAAAAATTTTATATATGGTTATTGTCATTGAACTTCGGAGCCAGGAAGAAACTTAATAAAGTTCATCTCCTTAACTTTTAATTAGTTCTGAACTGTCTCGAATGGCCAAAGTAGTTAAATGCCATAAGTAACAGAAATGAGAAGCATTCCCAGATCCATCCACATTTTAATGACTAGGAAGACCCACTTTTAATGCTTCAACATCTTTTATACATCACTATTATTTGTTAACCTGTTTTACCTAATAATGAAACACTAGTCATTAAGACAGACAAAAAAAAAAAAAAACCTTTCTAGGTAGGCAGCAGTTCCCAAACTATGCATCAAGGTGCCCTACAGCCTCACAAGGAACTCCACAGGGTGCTATGGATAATTTTATATTTTCCAGGGAAACCAAGTGATAACCTGCATAGCATCTCAAACATTAAATTGTGTTAAATTCCTTTCAGTGGTGTCCTATCTCTGCAAAGCTGAGTTTTTAGCAAAATGCAAGTACAATGTTAAAAAGCAGTGTAGAACAAGAAAAAAAAGGATGGACATTTCCAGTCTGATTCCAAAGAACTGAGAAGTTGGTGCAGCAAACAAGAGGTGCACATTTCCCATTACTAATTATGGTTATTGACCAATGAAATAAAAAATGTCTTTGAATTATGTGTATTATTTTTTCAAACAGCTACTAAGCTGTTAGGATGTAAATACTGGGTTGTTTGAACCTAATTCCTTAATAAAGTGATAGAACTTTCCTTTGGCCTTCCAGCATCATGGAAAAAAAAAATCATACAGTTTGGGAATCTCTGCTGTAGACTCAAGAGGCTCCATTTCATACAGGCACCTTTCCCATTGCCAGCTAATTTTAAATTTCACTTTTCTAGGGGCACCTGGGTGGCTCAGTAGGTTGAGCTTCCGGCTTTGGCTCAGGTCATGATTTCACAGTTCATGGGTTCGAGCCCTGCGTCAGGCTCTTGCTGACAGCTCAGAGCCTAAACCCTGCTTGGATTCTGTATCTCCCTCTCTCTCTGACCCTCCCCTGTTCACACTGTCCCTCTCTCTCAAAATAAAATAATAAAATAAAATATTAGAAATTTTTTAAAAAAAATTTCGCTTTTCTATATGCCTTTTTGCAAGTCACCTCTGCAGGAAACTCTTCTACCTCAATTTCAACAGAGGCCGTGCCCTGCAGTGGAATATTTTTCAGCTAACCAAAGAAATCCTACACCTCACTGGCAGGCAGCAGGAGTATAGAAGCTAAAAGCAAGGGCTTTGGAAGCAGATCCTGGACAAATTATCTGGCCTACCTATGCCTTCATTGCCTAGCGTTGTAAAATAGGGATAAAAAGGTCCATCAGGGTTGCTGTGAGAATTCGATGCCAGTAATAGCTAAGGGCACTTTAATTTCCTTATAAGAAGCCTTAACTATCTGAAATGCTCGGAACACCTCCCGGCACCTAGGAAACCTTCAATAAATACTAAGTATTTTATTTATTTCTGTCCCCGCTTAGAGCACTTGGCCACTGGGACTCTGAGCTCCAGTCTATTTAGAAATCAGGCCAGATACTGTTTAAGGATGTGGGGCTAATGAGTCCACTGGTGGCAGAAAGCTAAACTTCCTACCCCAGCAGGGGGGACAAACGGTTTCAAGGTCCCTGGCTCTAAGGTTCTCTGAAAGATGGCTTGGTGCAGACTCACGCGGGACACACACACACACACACAAACTGTCCGTGACCTAGCGGTTCTCCTCCCGGGCGGTCCTCCTCCCGGGCGGTCCTCACATAACCAAAGAAATGTCCAGAAACTGGCTTATTTCCCTCTTGGGGCCATTATTTTCTCAGCATCTTTGGAAGACAGAGGCCTGTCCTACCAATTTTCCCAGCCTGCACTCCCTAGCCTTCTCAAAACCGTTGGTTTGTGGCGACTCTTAGGTTCGGTCTTTCTCAAGGTCACACCCCCTGGACTCTGGGCGGCCACCCGCCGCTCAGCTCACGCCCCGCCCGCTCGCTCGCCGAGGCCCGCGCCGGTCCCCGATCTGCAGCTGGCTCCCGGAGCCCCACACCTGGAGCATCTCCTGACAGAAGGCGCGCACCGAGCGCAGCGAGGCGAGGTCCAACTCCTTGACGACGAGCTCGCCGGCCTCGCCGGCGTCGGAGCCCGGCCCGGGGCCCCCCGCCTGGCTGAGCTCGCGGCGGAGCTGACCCGCTGCCTCCTCGGCGCGCGCGCGGTCGCGGCAGCCCATGATCACCCGCGCCCCGAGGCGCAGCAGCTCGGCGGCCGTGGCGCGGCCCAGGCCGCTGTTCGCCCCCGTGATCAGCACGGTCTTCCCGTGCATGAGGCCGGGGTCCCCTCCTCCGTGCCGGACACTGGACCCCACGAACCGCCGGGCCGCCAGCCACAGGGCCCCACCCAGTGCAGCCAGGAGTGCCGCTACGGTAGCCACCACGGCCATAGCCGCAGGGGCCGAGGGCCCACCGGCCCCTGCGCGGGACTTCCGGAGCAGCCGCGCGCGCCAGGGACTTCAGGGTGCCACCTGCCCGCGAAGAACTCTGGGGCGCGGCCTTTCGCCGCCAGACGGGACGGCGTGGGGCATGCCGGGACTTGTAGTTTTCCTTCCGAGGGCATCTGATTGGTTGCGGGAGTACAGCGCCCTGGGTCGTGGTGACTCCACGGAGAGGTCTCCAGCCTGAGCGCGGAGGCTGAGCACGGGCCGCAGAGTAGTGGTGGTCGACCCCGTGGGAATGCCTAATGAATATTTCGAATTTTCAAATCCCAGACATCCGGGCTTGCTTAGTGTGTTTTCAGGTAAGGGCCCATGGGACTTGTTAACTCTCAGTGCAGTTTACTTTCACCCTCGGGAGAATTGTCCCTGCCCATCTGGAGTCTGAGGAAGGGCTCAGCAATATGAACCAGTCGGAAACAGAATGGACCAGTGGTTCTGGTTGGTTTAACGTTGTATCAGAATCCCCTGCAGGGCTCGTAAAAAACAACCCAAAACCCCCAGAAATTGTAGGGCCCCAGTACCAGATTTGAGAATTCAATAGGTTCCAGATGGGACCTGGGACTTTGCAATTCTAACAAGTTTCCAGGTGATTCTGATGCTGCTTTGTGGACCCCAGTCTGAGAACTGAAAACCATTATGGTACTGGTCTCTATAGCAAAAGGCATCCTCCAATTGTCACATTTGATACTGGCAGAGATACAGTGGGAAAAGCCCACTCGCTAGTGCTTTCATCCCTCCCTCCAGGAAACTATTCGACATGATAATGGAAGGGAAAGTGCTTTGTAGACTGTAAAAATGATACAGAAATGTCAGGTCTTACTGCCACAGGGACCCATCTTCAAGCTGCAGACTTCATAGCTTTAGGCCAAGGTTTTCTCAAGTGGTTATTCATTCATCTACTCACCCATGCAGTATGTGCCAGGCCCCTGCCCTGTGAGAGTCCCAGAGAAATTGGGCACCATTTCTTCCCTCAGTGTGCTTATTGTCTGGTACGGAGACCTCCCCTGCCTCAGCCCTCATTCTAGAATCTTTAGAACAAGCAAAGAGACATACAACTTGTACAGTTGGAAATAAACTCCCTAGATTGTGTTCATAAACTCTCCTCCACTCCTGTACATTTGGGAAGGATATAACATGCACTGAACAGGCACAGTGCCAATAGAAGAGGGTTTCATGCGAGTGCTGAAGATGGAGCTCACAGGTGGGAAGGAGCACTGTCCCTGAGGATTTGACAAGGCACCAGAGCAGAAATCACCAGCGGTGGGCCTTTATTTCACTCTTTTGGTAATTTGAAGCTGCCTCTCAAACTCACTGATCCCAGAGCACATCTGTTTTCTCTTTCTTTTTCTATCTATCCATGTCTTTTTCATCCTTCAAAGCTCACCTCAGGTCTCTCCGTTGTCTGACCACTTCCAGCCCACGCAGATCTCTGCCTCAACTTCATGTGTGACCCTCTCTTGGCACTGAGGACAAGCAGCTTTCTGGTGTTGACTATATCAATTTGCATGCTTGACTTACTCTAAGGGATTGTCAAGGTTTTAAATTTCCCAAAGGACAGGATTATGTGAGTTTCTCTTGTCGTCCCCACACTGGAGAATGCATAGAAAACAGTAGGTACTCAGGAAGTGTCATGACTGATATGTTTAGGACTAGCTTACCTCAAATTAAGAAATAGAGCAAAAGCTGTATGTCATCAGTCTTCTTTACCTAGAGCCAGGATGAAATATGTATACATGGATAGAACTGGGGGTAGAAGGAGCAAGAGAGGGCATGAAGAGGAGAGGAGAAGGGAAATCCCCAGACCTGCTGTGTAACTGCTATGTAGTTAGCATAGAACTTAATGGAACGACTAATCTGTTCAGGATGGGCTCTGTGGACGTGGAATTAATAACAACTTGAAGCGGAAGGCTGTATATTCACAGAGAAAATAGATAGAATGTAGCTTTTGAAGTAAGACCTGATTTTGAATCTTAGTCCTACGATTTATTAGCTGCACATTATTAGACAAGCTACTTTTTCTTTGTGTGTCTTAAGTCCTCCATTGGTAAAAATGAGGGTAATAATAATATTCTGTTACAAACATTTGGTTTGATGAGAAAATGAGGTAACATGAAAATAACCAGCTCACTGTGCCTATTATGCAGTAGATTATGGTTAATAGCCAATCAATGTTTCTTGAAATCAAAACGAAAATAACAAAATAATAATAACAAGGAAAGGATAGGATATTACACTTCATGTCACATTTTGAAGTGGTAGCCAAAGCTTTTTTTCTCATGTAAAACACTGGACCTACCTGCCAGGCCCAGAGCCAGAGAGTTAAATATGAAACCCTGTAGTCCAAGGTAATGCACCCACCAGGTAAGCTTCCAAGAACCTTTCCCAGGACATTCTGTCTGGAGCTCATCTTAGATGGAATGTGCCCTCTATGAATAATCTGCTGATTTATTTCTGAATGAGCAGTGTCAAAATTGGTACAGGAGTCAAAATTGCACGTGGAGTCACCTTTCATTTTGCATTGATTAAAAGGCTGATCACAGAGGCAACAGAATAAAAAGCTCCAATTTTCAAGAGTGTATTTAACCCTATTCTTTCCTTCTTTGAAGACCAGTATTCTACAATGATGATGGGTAACAGTTCATTCTATCAACCAACATCCAAAAATGAGCAGTGCTTTGTAAAACTAACTAGACGTCTGAGATAGCTCTTTAAGTATTCAGGTTCTAAACTTATCACAGGAGTCATCAATATGACTTACACATAAAGGTAAGTGCAGTGGTATTCAACAGCATTGATAGCTCAAAGAGAAGTACCTTGAAGATAACTTGAGGGTTCAAAATATTTTCAAAATATCAAGAGGAAACCTTTCCAAATGAACTAAGTTATGAGGTCCAATCTTCTGAAATACCTACCTACTACTATCTGCAAGACATGGCGTCTGTAAGACCATACTCACTGCTTTATTTCTCCTCCCCATCCCTAATTGTTCATTTTTGGATTAAAGCCATAAGGTTTATGAGAAGCCGTAAGGTCATGAGCTGTGGTGGTGCCCAATTTCTGTGCCCCTTCAATGTGGAACATGTGATCATCAAAGAAAATGTGGGGCCTTATCTTTACCAAGATGGGACCTTTGGGGGCTCCAGCAAGGAAAAGAGCTTCGTCTATCTCTAGACCCCAGCGGCGAAGGGTTTTCAGCACTCGAGCACCTGAACTGGCTGCACTCCTGGCTGTAACCAGGTAGGTCCTGATAGGGCAAAGTAACCGTTCGTCTTTGGCATAAAACTTCTTTTGCAGTCTGCCTAAATCTTCCAGAAAGCCTTTTAAGGGACCCTGTAAAAGGAACATATGTCACAGCTGTGATCCAGTGAGCTGAAGGAAATGAATGCTGAAAAAGCAGAGGTTTATAAGAGTTTACAAAAGGATATAATACTGCATTAGAACTGCAATATTCTAAGCCCAATGGCAAAGTCCTGAAACTCCTTGCATATATGTGAATATATTTCCTTTTATGGGACTATCCTTGCATTCCTGGAATAAATATAGGATGACCATATAATTTATTATCTAAACATAAATGTTTTAAGAGTGAAAGAAGTTTCTATAAAAAGTTAAACCAGGGCCACAGACATAAATTATCCATGGCAAAATGGAATACTCTAAATAAAGTTTGGTTAATCACCAAAAGCACTATTTTGGTTTGCTTATTGTGAATTGCACATTTCATTATTATAATGTATGCTCCTATATCTAGTTCAGTGCCTTCTTGGTTGAATCTAACCTTGTCTTATATTTACAATTACCTTTGTATATCTTCACACTTAACTTCTATCTTCACCTTTCTGAACACTTAGTTCTAACTGTTTCTCTGGAATAGAGCAAGAATTGGGTTCTGCTAGGTGATCCAATCTGGAAGTCTTAATTTTTTGAAACAAAGTTGAGTTTTAGGCCATTTATACTTATTGGTATTACTAATATATGTGATAATGGTTCTGTCTTATGATTCATTGAGCATCTGTTTTCTTTGTGAATGTGTGTATGTGTGTTTCTTCTAACATTTAAGAAGGTTTGTAATATTCCCTTATATTGGTTACCTTTGTAACTATAACTTTTTATAGTACTTTTATTCTTTTGTTTATTTATTTATTTTTAAATCCAGGACCTATTGTCCTGGTAATGAAATTACAGTACTTCTTTACCTGTCTTTCATCTTCTATTTCTTTTGCAACCATCCAATTTTACTTGTTTCCTCTTCCTCATTGTTTACATTTTTATTATTAAAGATTCCTATATTTCTATTTATCAGCTTTACAGCTTATCCTTTGATCATTATTGTAACTGAAGTTGTCAACATACTACTCTTCCTTGAATTTTTTTCCTCTGCATTTTTCTGGTTTTCATTAGTGATATAATTTCTACATTGTTAAGGCATATAATGTGTACTTTCTTTTCTGTCACCCTAATCCCTACAATTGTTTTAGTTTTAATTCTGTGGTTAAATATATTCTGTGACCATTTGTGCCTCCATGTTTTTATTCATCTATATGTGGGCCAAAATGTGTCTTCTAGACTAGTTTTCCCAAGAAAATCTTATAGAAATAACAATCTCTGAGAATATAGTATGTTTTCAACTGTTGATCTATTTTTTTACTTGAATAAACTTTTGGCTAGGTATAGAATCTGTGATATATATTTTCTCTCCATATGATTTTATAAATAGTGTGCAACTGTCTTTTGCTATTGAATACTGCTATGGAGAAAACTGAGGACAGCTTGATTTTTCCCTCCACTCATATGTGCAGACTGCCCAAAGAATTACTTTTTCATCTTTGATGTCAAAAATTTTTTACTGTGGCATGTACTGGTGATGATAATTTTGTTCTATTTCCAATACATAATGTGGCCTTTAATCTTTAATCTTTTAATAGTTTATCTTCTTAATGTTTTTATTCATTTTTTTGAGAAAGATAGGCAACATGAGCTGGGGAGGGGCAGAGAGAGAGAAAGAGACACAGAATCCAAGCAGGCTCAGCTTGGCTGAGCTGTCAGCACAGAGCCTGACATGGGGCTCAAACTCACAACTGTGAGATCATGACCTGAGCGGAGTTGGACAATTAACCGACTGAGCCACCTAGGTATCCCCAATATTTTAATAGTTTTATGTATGCATTAAAATCCTGACAGTTTCAAATATTTTATTGATTTATATTTTGACATAATTTTGCATCTTTGTATTTACCACACACAATCCTCTCCTCCTCCCTTCAAAACGTAATTTCAGTGTTTTTCTTCAGGGATTCCAATTATGCATATGTTGGATTTTCTTTACCTGTGATACATTTCTGTCACTTTTCTCTGTAAAATCTTATTTTTCAATTTTACTCATTTCCAGAGTTCTACCACTTAACATTTTATGATCTCTCCCCTGATTCTTGCATTTTCACGTTATGAACCTGACCCTGCTTTATTAAGTTTTTAAAAGTCATAGTAATTGTTTAGTCACAATTTTTACGTATACTTTGGCTACTGTTTCTAGTGAGAGATCTAAATCTGTTTTTAGATTTTTCCCTTCTTTGCCTTTTTCTCAGAATCTTTGTTTATACTCTGTGCTGCTTCTGCTTTTATTACTCATCACTGAAGCAGACTGGTTTTTCTGGGAACAATTAGAGGGTTTATGGGGAAGGCCAAGTATAGTATTGTAAGACTGACTTGTTTTCAATTCAAAAGACCCCTTCTTCTCTGCTGTCCTGGAAACAAACTGTTTATTTATAAACATGACTTAATAGATGATCTTTTGTCTATTTTGATCTAAACATTATTTAAATCATTGTTTCTCTGAGGGTGCATATATCAGGAAAAAAAAAACCCAAGTAAAATTTACTTTCTAAAGGTATTCTAAAACTATTAACTATTTTTAAAATTGGCAACAGCAGCAAAGGGGGTATGGTGACTGTTGGAAGGATCCACCCTACTCACAACTAGTTTGGCTTTGAAACATGGAGGAATACAGTTTTCTACTGCTTTTGAGTAGTTTCCAAAAGGAATAAATAGGGACCCGTCAGTTTATGTCACCATATTCAAAACAGGTATCCATATCATCCTTTCTAGAGACAATTTAAATGTAAAAACATAGGGATGCCTGGGTGGCTCAGTCAGTTGAGTGTCTGACTTTAGCTCAGGTCATGATCTTGTGATTTGTGAGTTCAAGCCCTGCGTTGGACTCTGTGCTGACAGGTCAGAGCCTGGAGCCTGCTTCGGATTCTATGTCTCCCTCTCTCTGCTCCTGCCCCACTCACATTCTGTCTACATTCTCTCAAAAATAAATATACATTAAAAATATTTAAATAAATGTAATAACATAAATAGGTTAAAAGTAAAAATTATAGAAAAGATATATACTACAAACACCAGTCAAAAAATCCAAATCAAAACAAATCAAGAAAGCTGGAGTGGTTATATAACTATCAGACAGAGAGACATTACATAATCAAAAGGGATTATTTCACCAAGAAGATATAACAATCCTAAATATTTAGGCAGTAAACAGGAGAGATTAAAAATACATGAAGCAAACACGTATAATTGAAAGAAGAAATAGATGAATCCTCAAATATACTTGAAGACTTCAACCTTGCTTCCTCAATAGTGGAGAGAAGAAGTAGGTAGAACACTATTTGAAATTAGGTTAGAAAACTATTGAAAACTATTGAAATATGGAAAACCTGGGCAATATTACCTAATACACTGTCAGTTTAATCTAATTGACATTTTGACTACTCAACTCAACAATACAGAATCAACATTCTTGTCAAGTACACATGAAACATTAACCAAGATAGACCATATTCTGAGCATAAAACACTCCTCAATAAATTTAAAGAACTGAAATAATATAAAATATATTTTTCAATTATAATAAATTCTATGTGGCATCTATAAGAATGAGATATCTAGTAAAATTCTAACTACTTGACAAATAACCAACTTCTAAATGACCCATAAGACAAAGAGGAAGTCAGAGGAAAATTTAAAAATAACTCAGAATTGAATGAATATTACAAAGAACATATCAAAATTTGTGGGATGATATCACAGCATCATTTAGAGGGAATTTTAATATATTAAATACTTATTTTAGAAAAGAAGTCTTAAATCAGTGTCCTCAACTTCCATCTTTAGAAACTTAGAGCTGGCTATTGAGAAGATAAATAAAATTGTTATCTAGCTAGAACAAGGGAGAAAAAAAGAAGACAAATATTAATATCAGGAATGAAAAGGTATATATCACTAACAATCCTAAAAATAGTAAAAGCAAAATAAGAACATATGAATACTTTATGCTGATGAATTCCATGACTTAAATGGAATGGGCAAATTCTTTTAAAGACACAAACTCATAAACTGCCAGAAAGTAGGACAATAAAGAGAAAATCTGAGTAATAGTTTGTATCTATTAAAAATAATTGAATTCTTAGTTAAAAGCCTTCATACACAGAAAAGTCCAAGCCCAAATGGTTTCTCTGTCAAAGTCTACCTAATAGTTGAAGAAGAAATAATACGAACTATACACAAAGTCTTCCAAAAATTTAACAGGGAGAAAATATTTCCCATGTTATTTTGTGAAGTTAGCATTATTCTGTAAGATATTGCCAGAAAAGAACACTATGGAGTTATATATCCTTCAGGAACACAAAAGCAAAAAAAAAAAAAAAAAAAAATCTAAACTGTATTTTTACAAATTGAATTTAGCAAGATATAAAAAGGATAATACAACATTACCAAGCTGAATTTATATACCAGCAATGCAAAGCTTCTTCAGCATTTTTAAATACATCAATATAATTTACATATTAACAGACTAGAGAAGCCACATGCTTTTCTCAATAGATGCAGAAAAGAAATTTGACAAAATTCAACATGCATTTGTTATAAAAAGTCTCAAAAAATAGGAATAGAAAGTAACTCCCTTACTTGGCAAAGGGCATCTTGAAACAAATAATAGATAATATACTTAGGAATCAAAGACTGAATGATCTGTTCCTAAGATCAGGGACTAGGCAAGGATGTCCCCTCTTATCACTCTTATTGAACATTCCACTGAATGCAGAAGCAAGGGTAATAAAGCAAGAAAGATAATTAAAAGACATACAAAATGAAAACAGAAAAAAAAGTGTTTTTATTCAGTCAACATTGTCTACGTTGAAAATCTCAAATAATCTATGAAACTTTTACTATACTAACTAGTGAATTTAACAGTGTTGCAACATACAAAGTCAATGTGCAAAATCCAGTTGTATTTTCTAATCTGTGATAAACAGATTGGAAATCAAAATTTTGAAGTACCATTTACAATAGCACCAAAATTATGAAATACTTAGGTATAAATCTAACAAAGCATGTGTGATATCTATATACAAAAACATTTGAAGCACTGAAAGAAATCAAAGATGATCTAAATAAATGGAGAGATATACCATATCCATGGACTGAAAGACTTACTATTAAGACATCCACCCCACCCCCAAGTTTAAGCTATAAGTTCAACACAATCATAATAAAACTCCAGCAGAATTTTTTTTCCAGGAATGGGCAAGCTGGTTGTTAAATCTATATAAAAATGCAAAAAAAAAAAATCGGAATATCCAAAAGAATTTTGAAAAATAGCAAATTTGAAGAACTCACACTGCCTGATCTCAAGACCTACTACAAAACCGCACTTATCAGAACTGTGATATTGATAAAAGCATGGAAACCTACATTAAAGGAACAGAAAGCCAGTCTTTTTCACAACTAGTGCTGAGCAATTAGGATATCCATAAGCAGTAAAAGTGAACTTAACCAATACTTTGCGTAAATACAAAAGTTAATTCAAAATAGGTCATAATCCTAAAAACACCCTAAAATTATAAAATTTTGTGCACAAACACAGGGAATTTATGTTACCTTGGCAAACAGTTTTTACATATGACATTAAAAGCATGATTCATAAAAGAACTAACTGATAAGTTGAACTTCATCAAAATTGTAAATTTGTGATCATTGAAAGACAATGAAAGATACAAAAAGGATAAAAACACATGCTTGTCTTGAGACTGAGAGAAAATATTTGCAAAACATATCTGATAGAGGACTTGTATCCATAATATGTTAAGAACTCTCAAACTTAAATAATAAACCCAATACAAATGAGCAAGAGATTTGAACAGATTTTTTTGCCAAAGAGTACATATGATGGCATATTGTTAGAGAAATGCAAATTAAAACGACCAAGAGATACAGAACAGCTTAAAAGAAGCAAACAAAAAACTTACCAGTACAAAATACTGGTAAGAATGTATTGCAACAAAATCTCCCATAAAATGCTATTGGGAATGCAAAGTGGTGTGGTCACTTAAGAAAATAGTTTCACAGTATCTTATAAAATTAAACATATACTTAACATGTGACCTAGTAATCCTACTTGTAGGTATTTACCCAAGAGAAATGTGATCTTATGTTTGCACAGAACCCTGTATGCAAATGCTTAAAGTGGCTTTATTTATAAATGCCAAAAAGTGGAAACAGCCTAAATATTCTCCAACAGGTAAATGGATACAGAAAATGTGGTACATCCGTAGAAGAGAATACTACTCAGCAATAAAAAGGAACAGAAGCTACTGATACATGGAATGACATGGATGTATCTCAAATGCATTATGCTAAATAAAAGAAGTCAGATTCAAAAGATTGTATACTGTATGGTTCCATTTATGTGACATCTGGAGATGGCAAAACTATGAGGAAATAGATTAGTAGTGGCAGACCCTGGAGATAGCAGAGTAGGATGACTACACAGAGGCATGAGGGAATTTTGTTAAGTATATTGAGTATTTTGAATTTGGTCATGGTTTTACAACTGTATACATTTGTCAAAACTCAGAAACATCCAATAAAAATTATTAATTTTACTGTATATGTTATACATCAAATGTTATGATTAAAACACACACAAATACATACACACACGGTTAGAGACCACTGTTTGAGAATGGTGAGATGAGGTAGGGATCAAATCAGGAAATGTCTGTTACTTGTTATGGTGCCACCCTGGCAGCTTATAAGCCACCTGCGAGTGGCCAAGTTAATCCTCTCTAGGTGTTTGATGTGCTGGTGACTCTCAGCTCTCCTCCATTTGAGACAACTGGGACATTGTCATGACCAACGTGCAAGTCCCATGACCAACATACTTGAAAGGCTTGTGTAGGAATTGTACTTCAATTGTACTTCTTTTTCGTCAGTGGGATGCACTGACGAAACCTGATATTTATAGAAAAGCTACCTTTTTTATGTAAAAAATAGCATCTTTATGGGGCCCTGGGGTGGTTCTGTCGCTAAGTGTCCCGAGTTCGGCTCAGGTCATGATCTCGCAGTTTGTGGGTTCCAGCCCTGCATTGGGCTCTGTGCTGACAGCTTGGAGCCTGGAGCCTGTCTCTGATTCTCTCTCTCCTTGCCCCTCCCCTGCTTGTGCTCGGTCTCTCTCTCTCTCAAAAATAAATAAACATCAAAAAAAATTTTTAATTTAAAAAATAGCATCTTTATCCACTGCCAGAAGGACTGCATAATGAAAACAAGTATGTTCAGTTGACATCTGTTGGGTATTCCAGCAATAACCTAGTGTTGGGCTTCACAATTTCAATTGTTTAATGGGAAGAACAAGTTCTTTAACATGGAAAAGGAAAGTGATTAATGCAAACATTAAAAGAAATTTGAATTATTTACCTGAGATGAGAAAATGGTATTTTAAGATTATCTTGAAATAATTATGATTTTTGCATATTTTATAAGTGTTCTCTTTTTTTGGAAATCCTCTAAATTTCAGTAATAGTTAGATTACTATACAATGGGCTCTAAATTTCAAGCAAAGCAGACTTGCTAAAATATAACAAAGGATTTTCCTCTCAATTTGTTAACACTGAACAACTTCATAACATAAGATCAAGCCTTCCAAAGAAGCTATTAAGGCAGGGACCATGAAGTTATGTGCACATGTGCGCACACGTACACACATACATACACACAGTTTAAACATCGGTTGCTGTCACATGAGGCAAATTACTAAAATTTTTCAACTTTCTGTTAGTCTATTTCTACTTTTACGAGTATAATAAAAATAAAAATATTTAAGTTTATCCTAAGTTCAAGAAGAGCTGAGAAAAAAAGACCAATTAAATAATTAAATTCTTTGGTAAAATTCTTAGATTAAAACTAAATAATCCATCAGTTCAGATTCAGTTTAGAGAATAGCTCGATGTTTCAGATTTCCTTTGGCTCAGGAGTTGTAAGTTTTGTTCATTTCAGACTGTGACTTTAACATTTCAGTTCATGGATTGATTCAAAAAGCTTAAATATTCAGTTTCATTTTGATTAGGTGTTCATAACTTTCACTTGTGTGAGGCTCATTGTTTGATTCAATCTGAGCTCTCAGTTGTGCAGATTTTCTCAATTAAGTAATGCATTTATTGAGTTTGAGGCTTACGGTCAAAGAGATCCGTAAATGTTTACTGAACCTTTCGGAAATCATTTTACTATTCTGAGAACTTATTATATAGAAATGGTTTACTGGTAAGCCATATACCTCTATTACTTGTAATTTGGAGGTGAACTCATTATCACAAGAAGATCATAGAAACATTTCCAAAAAAGGATCGATAAAAAGAATGCTAAAACAAAACAAAACTAAAAACAAAACACAGCGAAAACCAAAAGTACCCGACCCGGCAGCAGATGTTTCAAAATGAGGAGTTCATGAAAGAAAGGGAGCAAAGTGTAGAGGATAAGAAGTGAGGAATAGTCTGCCTAAAATAATTTAAAATATTTATATGTTGGAAAATAAGTAGATCACAATTAATTAGAAATCACTGAACCTACCTGAGCAAGAGGCTTATTCTCAAATAGTGCTTCATGTTTAAAGAACTTGTCCATCCCGTGCTCCTTGGCAGTATGTTCAGATTCATCAGAGAAGAGGACAGCATCGCCATCAAAGGCCACACGGAGCTGTGTGTCACAGTAGGCCATGTCTTTGGGTCCATCAAACATTGTTGCAGAGGCAATCCCTGGCAGACCATGAAGATTTATTAACACTCTTCCCAGAGGTGTCAGTTTCTTCTACCATTTTAATGATTAAAAAGAGGAAAACAAAAGGTCCTCCCAGACCTTGCAATATTTTTTTTCTAGCCATCACCTGATGACTCAACTGCTCTTTATAACCACATATTTCCAAACTACTGTTTACACACTGCCTCAATTTCTATAAGGGATGGGAAAGTGTAAAGGGGAAGTAGGACAATCACTGAGGATGTCCACCTCTAGGAAGGTCAGAGCTCTCAAAGACAGGCTTAGGGGCTGCCACTTGTGGAAACGCCTTACCGGAAAATTTAACAAGCCACGTAATCATATATAAGGCCCAATAAAAGTCAACACTAGTGCAAACCTTTTTATTAACTTAAGGGATAAAACCAAATGAATACCTTCTTGTACTGCTTCTTGTACTTTTTCAGAATCTGCAGAAAGATACAAGTTGGTAAGATATGCCTTCAAATAGCCAATGGGGCTTTTTCCACCAGTCAGACAGAAGCGGTCAATTAGTAAGCCTATTATTGGACAAGAAAGATTTTGTTATGTCAGAGACTAAAGGCAATATACCTACTGTAAATGTAAATCAAAGTTATCATAGGAATAGTTGAGTGTCTATTGAAGTTTTAGAATTAATTTCATAGCACTAATATTGAAAAACTGCTATATTACATTTAAAAGGCTATTTCATATAATAGTGGATGTGTTTGGTGCATGATAATTCATTAAGTAGTCCACACAGACCATGCCAGTTTACCCTCACAACAACTGTATGACAGGTATTATTCTCACTGTGACACAACAGAAAACGGAGACATAAAGACTTGTCTAAGCCCAGTGGTTCATAAGGACTCTTGTCTAGACTAGAACATAGTTCTTTTCCTTCACCCACAGGCTCTTCACTTGTTGAAAGAGATAGTTGATGCATGGCTCTATTTTAAGTACCATTTCTGTATTTCTTCAGTAACAATACAATAGTAATGACAAGCAGTGCCAGGATTTAAACTGTTTCCTAAAAACAACAACAAAATGTCTGAAAGTGTCTCCTTCTTGCTTGGAATTTTAAATGCAATTATTTAGCAGACTAAATATTAAAATACCATTAAATGTCTTTCACATAAACAACAATTAAAAAGCAAATGCTAGATGTTGGCAAAAGGTTTCTAAAATAGGCACCCATATTCACTTTAGATGAAAGTATAAATTGGTACAAGCTATCTAGAAAGTCTTGACAATATGTCTCAAAGGCTTTTTTTTATCTTAAATGTTTTTCTTTTTGAAACTGATGTTAGTTGACATACATGTAGTATCGGTTTCAAGAATAGAATTTAGTGATTTATCACTTACAAAAAGCACCCAGTGCTCCTCCCAATAAGTACCCTCCTTAATACCCACCACCCATTTTAGCTCATGCCTCCACCCACCTCTCCTCCAACAACCCTTAGTTTGTTCTCTATAGTTTGCCATCCTCTGTTTTTATTTTATTTTTTACTTTCTGTTTTATTTTTCCTTCCTTTCCCCTATATTCATCTGTTTGATTTCTTAAACTCCGCAGGAGTGAAATCATGTTATTTGTCCTTCTGATTGATATCTTAGAGTTTAAGTTAGTAAGACCTTAAGTGAGCACCTAAATCAGTGGTTCTCAACTGTGGGTGCACATTAGAATCACCTGAAGAGGTTTTTTTTTTTTTTTTAAATATAATTTACTGTCAAATTGGCTAACATACAGTGTGTAAAGTGTGCTCTTGGTTTTGGGGGTAGATTCCCGTGGTTCATTGCTTACATACAACACCTAGTGCTCATCACAACAAGTGCCCTCTTCAATGCCCATCACCCATTTTCCCCTCTTCCCCACCTCCACCATCCACTCTGTTTGTTCTCTGTATTTAAGAGTCTCTTATGGTTTGCCTCCCTCCCTCTCTGTTTGTAACTATTTTTTCCCCTTCCCTTCCCCCATGGTCTTCTGTTAAGTTTCTCAAGATCCACATAGGAGTGAAAGCATATGACATTTGTCCTTCTCTGACTGACTTGTTTCACTCAGCATAATACCTTCCAGTTCCATCCACATTGCTGCAAATAGCATGATTTCATTCTTTCTCATTGTCAAGTAGTATTCCATTGTATATATAAACCACAGAGCTTTTATTAGTTTATAGCTTTTGACCTTTTCATAGTTTATTCTAAGGGAATAATCTGAAACTCTGATAAAGATTTCTGTGGAAAGGTCTCAGCTCAGGATTATTTATAAAAAGCAGAACACTGTTTAATGATATGAGAACAGTTGAATAAAGTATAACATTATGCATATGAGATAGTATATACCCATTCAAAATGTTTTTAGTACATGATAAATGGGTAGCTGCACATGAAATAAAGCAGAAGTTTGAGTCTTCTCAACTGTATGGACCAACAGAGTAGATAGAGCCCATCGACAGTTGAGGTGGAAGCGTTTGCTATGGTATGAACAAAATAACTCTTGTTTTTCACTTAAGCCAACACTGGGCATAAGTGACACCAACGTGTACTCTATAATCCCTTAAATAATATTAATTTACAGGTCAGAAATTATTTGGTGTCATTGGGGACTTCAGAAATGATTGAAACATCATCCCAATTCTCAAGGAGATCATAGTTCACTGAGCAGCCAGGCATGTAAAGCAGATAATTATAATTTAATAGGCCATAGCAGAAGGAGATTCAGATTGCCTTAAATACCCAGAGAAGACAAATGACTAATGCTTCCAGGTGAAAGGTTGTTATTTCATGTATAAGGTTGTGTGAGAAGATGGAGCTCTATCAGTTTATTAGCAGAATTGATAGGCAAATAACCATGATTCCTTATGCTACTAGCCATGATGGACTCAGTTTGGTAAGAGATCAATAGACCTAAATCACCTACTAAATCCAATAAGATTGTTGTAAAAATAATAGCCGCCATTACTGAGTGATTATGCTGTCATCTATTCTAAACCTTTTACATACGTTCTCTTCTCATGTAATAACACTATGAAAGCTACTTTTTTGAAAGGCAAACATTTTTTAAAGTATGTCTCAGACATCAGCCTTATAATTATGATAATGTAAAACTCATAATTTATAATACATTTTGATTATTTATAAGTATTCCCACTTTAAACCCACTTTAAATCTTGAATATGCCAAAGTTCAACCTTACTGTGACACTGACATATCCATGACACTGTCACATGGACATGTCACCTAAAGATAGGCTAAAGGTCCTCAAATACCAAGTCAGATAATTCCATAACAGGAAAATGAGGATTTTTCTCTTAAAGTATCTAACACATTGATGGAAATGCTATGAGGAGACTAGAGTCAATCCAAATTTCTATGTAAAGGAACAAAGACATTTTTGCTGACATGGGTATGTGTGGGGAAAGAAGTAAGGGAGGATCAAATTGTAAGAGTTGAAAGGGAAGGGGAAAACCTGTAAACCTTAGACATGGATCTGTGGTGAGCAAGAAGTGTGATCGCACAGAGAAAACCTCTGGGTTGATGGCTCCTTGAAGTCAGGTTCAGAAGTGAAAAACATAAAACAGAGAAATATATTGCAGGAGCTGGGATTAAGACTTTGAAATTCACACTTGACAAGTTAAGTCCGGAGCTTTGGGCCCAACTCTGCTGAAGTTAAAAATGAACATGGCCTCACTTTTTCTGACATAGGCAAATAAACATTCCTCACTCGGAAGGGGGTGTCAGTATCAAAGACGCTGCATTAGTTAGGCCACAGTTAGCAAAATGACATGGCTTCTCCCTTCCAGAGCAGCTAGCTGTTCTTCCACATGTTGTTTATTTTACTTACCATAGTGATTGACGCTGTTTATAAGCCGCACTCCCACTTGGGCATGGTTATTAGTCATCAGTACAATATCAAATAAGTCCTGTTCATTAGGATACAGCTCACGGAGTCTAGCGTTGACATGCTGCAGTGCCTGCAGGTTACAAACATGAATGCATGTAAAGAGGGCCAGGCAAGGTGGGCATTGGAGTCTGGAGTCTGGAGAGAAAGGATAGCATCAGTGTCAAATTCAAACTCTGAAGACTCTTCACTGAGAGATTATGGCTCCTTTAAGGCAGGCTCATGCCATTCGTTCCTGTATTTCCCGCCTCTTATACACAGGGCATCAGTTAATGTTTGCTGAACACATAGGGAAAGTTTGTTGAAAACTGTTACATTGGTTTCCTAGAATTATCTCTGTGAGGTAGGTAGAGGGAAAGATCAGGTTAACCCTTTTATGTTTTGTCTTTTTTATTTTTTTGATTCATAAAATCTGCTTTTCTTGATCATCTGGTGATTATTTATTGTGAAAATATAGAATGCTTCATGAATTTGCAGGTTACCCTTGCACAAGAGCCATGCTAATGGTTTCTGTATTGTTCCAATTTTAGGATATATGCTACCAAAGCACTTTGTCTATTTTTTAAACATGAGTCTTTAAAATAGGTTACTGGTTTCCTCGGATGCATCTACCATGCCCCATAAATACCTTCTACTCACAACTTGTGGAGATGTCATTTATTTCTGTCTGGTTATAATGTTATTGTATAATATTTGTATACATTATATAGGATCACAAGTGCTATACATTTCAGTGTAAGTTCAGAGAACCTTACTTTCTCTATTAAAAAATCATGCTCCTAAGCACAAACCAAGATCATCTCGATATGTGTGGGGCAGCTAAAATGAATTTCATTTTGTTTCTAATGCTGGGATTGTAAACTCATTATTGTTTCCCGTTACCTCACCTTCTACGAAGGGAACAAAGGTGTGTCTTACATATGTCATCATTAGAACTCTGCTGAGGGCCATCGCAACCTCCCAAATCTAGAACTGGAGACCCTTCCTCACCAGTCTGGGTGAAAGCCTCTGTGAAAGCATCTGGCTTCCTCACTGGAAGCCTCTGTGAAAGCATAAATTGACTGGGTCCAACTTGAAAAGGGCAAGAATTACAAGAGTGGACCAGTAATTATAAGGAAACCTCCACCAGTTCCCAAGGACCTGTCTGGGTCCTTCCCTCTCCATCCAGGGTCCTGACAGCCTGAACACGGCTTTGGAGAATACCTTGACAAACCGGAATGCGGGCCCTGGGGTCAGGATGACATTCTCGTTGGTGAGCTGATATTCCATGTACTTTTCTAGACCCTCTTCCTCGTAGATTTTCCTGGCATCCACCATGTTGAAAAGTGCACTAGATGACACAGCGATGGTGATGGCATGCTTGGGTTTGGGCTGCGTAAGAGAGATGCCAATGTGAGGACAGTCACAGATGGAAGGGATCAGGAAAAGGGCTCGTGCCAGGGCAAGGCAGAAAGAAAACACCTAGGCCCCTGCTTGGAGCACTGGGATGCTGGAGACAGCCAAGGGCTGAGATTCCCACCCCTCCCCCAACTCCTGAAACTGTAGGGGAGAGGAGTTAGGGGGAGGAGAAGCAGGGTGCTGGGCAGGACTTCCCATTGGAGAGGAGGGAGGCTGGAGGAGATTCAGGCTGTAGGGTTGCAGAGAGAGGAGTCTCTGGTACCAAGTCAGTGGGCCCTACTCACCGGTCGGGGGCGAGAGCAGCTGGGGGTCTTCTCATACAGATTTCTCACAGATGCCCAGTAGGCTTCATCATCGTCGTCCTCTTCCTCCCGCTGCTGTTGCCGGGGCAGTTCTGACAGACAGTCGCTGTCCAGCTGGGTAGAGTAGTTGGTCCTGCGCTGGGCATAGGGCTTCCATTCGATGGGGGGTGTGCGAGGGTATTCCCGCAGCTGTGCGGACTCCCGGGAGTCCCGAGGGTCCCGAGGGTCCCGGATGCCCCGCGCGCCATGAGCCCAGGCTTCCGGATTCTCCTGCATCTTGGAGTTGCGCCGGGAATAGGACTCCGGGGGAGTGGGAGGGCGCGAGTCGAGAGGCATGGGTGGCGTGGGCGCCAAGGGCTCAGCTGACAGCTCTTTCTGGGACTCTTCCTGGCTAGGGGAGGAGGATGAAGCCTCGGAGTTTGTGGAGCTGGTGGGGAGCTGGAGCAAGAAAGTGGGAGTCTGAGTTAGATGCTCACCTTTCCCCATCTCTGCCTAGCAAGGGCCAGGGACCCTTACCCTTCCCTTTGTTTCATTCTTAGCCTTTAGTTGGATCCTGGTCATCTCAGCTCCTTTAAGTAGGGCTTGAAGGGGCTCAGATGTTTCAAGAACCCAGTTATTAGGTATTTCTGTTAAATGGACATAGAAACAGATTGCTTTTATTTTCCCCTCCCTCGTCCCCCCCCACCCCCAGCACCTCACACTGTTTTGTTTTGATTTGTTTTGGAGTAGATATTACAGGTCTTCTTGCCCTTAGGCAGCTGGCACATAGTTCACAAAGTTCTGTTGCTTGCTTTCCTTTTAATTACACATTCAGAAACCTCCAGGTGAGATGGAGAGCTTGACTAAGGGACTTTGCTCATCACCGCCTTCATTTGTGACCTCCAGGTAATTCTCTCAGTGGCTAGACCAGATGTTCCCACCAGCAGACTCTACAAAACATCTGGAGGCATCTCTCTGTATATTTGCCCTCTGATTAATGCAGCAATTGTTGTGAAGGTTGGTGGTCTAGAGAACCAAGGGTCTCCCTATTGCCTTCAGAACTTTGTGCCAGTGGAGCTCATTTGGAGAGAATCATCTTCCTAAATAGAAAGGAAGTATACCTGTGCAATAAATTATTAAGCATCTATATTTTATTCCGGTTTTGATGATTGTTTCACGTGTTTCAAAAGACATCCTTGGTTAGATTATTGAGCCACTTTTCACAGGGATAGATGCATTGGTAAGGATACATGTTCTCCATCTAGGTCTGTGCCACTCTCTCTGTACCCAAAAACTTCATCTCAAAACTGTTTTCTTCTCATGGGCCAGGCCTCCATATGGACCCAAAGCACCACACAATCTACACTTTTCAACAACTTATCTCCTTGGTTGATTTTTCCACCCCATTTTATAAGTCTTCAGTACTCAGTTATTGAATGAAGGAAAGATGGAAGAAGTCAAAGAGCTTAATCATTAAGTGTACAGTTTATAGACCTAGTGAGCCTGGGTTTTAATCTACCTCTATTAGTGTTACTGACGTGAGATCTTAGGCAAGTTACTCTGTGTTTCAATTTTCTCAACTGTAAAATAGGGCTTATAGTTTGTTCGTTTTTTTTTAAATGATGACTGAATTGGCTAAAACATGTAAAGTGAAGAGATTAGGGCCGGGCATATAGAAAGCATCAATAAAATATTATTATTATTATCATTACCATTATCATTATTATATCATGTTCCCTTCATTTCATCTCCATCTCTACCTTAAGATTGCCGCTCTTGCTTCTGGGTTCGTCTACTGATGGAGTTCTGGTGGATGGGCTTGGTGATGTTCGGGACCACTGATTTCGCACAAGATGCCCCCGAGAATCAGTCTTCAACAATGGTAATTCTTGAGATTCCTTTGGAAGAGAGAAGAGACCCAGGGGTGTGATGCCCTACCACCCACCCTTGCCATGAATGTGCCTACAGAGCAGCCATGTCAAGCTAAATATAGCAGAGCCCAATGAGAACGTCCCTGGCCTATATGCTTAATTCAACCTTGACCCTTATGTACTATTCTAGCTCTGGCCCAATCCTAAACTTTGTGAGGGCAAAAAGTGGGGATCCACCTGGAGGAGAATCCAAAACTAAGAAACAAATCTGATGTCTTCTATTTTTTTCACCTGTGACTCCTCTTATAAGGAACATAGCAGAGCTGACCATTTTTTTCCTCCCTTTTCCCCACTTGTTCCCTTAAGGGTAAGCCTGTTAGCTGAAACTAAGAAGACATCATTTACCATTTTTGACCATACTACAAAGATGGCAGCTGGCCCCTAAATGAGACTGCAGCAGGGCTCCCAAGCAGCTGCCTAAGAGGGAATAGAGCACTCTAGCATTTCCTTTGGGAGGATTAAGAATGGAGGAGACCATGGAGGGGCAAGCAGAAGAGTTTTTATTCCCCATACCCTGCCCCTCACCCAGACTGCCTGTGGCTCCCCTCCAAAATCAGTCGTTTGATCTCTGCTCACCCTGATCATGGTGATCTGCCGGCCCTGCTCCCACAACAGGCACATGTGAATATAAACACGTATTGTGCGGCAGGGGCCAAGAAGTACTGTTCCCTCCGCTGCACAAAGGCAGCGTCTACACGACGAGTGACCTCGCATGGGGCAACATCTCAGCAAGTGATTCGGATTGACTGCACGCCTCATCTGAAAGATTGTGCAGAAAATGGTCAATGCGATGGCCAGACTCCCCTTCCCTCCCTGATTTGAACAATGACCAGTCTCCTCCCATAGGCTGAGCAGAGAAGATAGCTGTGGTTTCTACACCATTTATTCTATGTGAACATGGGGATGTGTACTGGTGGGGAAGGCAGGGACCAGCTTCTCTTAGTCTGTACTTAAACTCTCCATGAGAACATTAGGTTTCCCTTAGTAGAAATCTCGGCAGCTCAGTCTTCTCTCCCAGAACTCAGAACTCCCCTGCTCCCTTACATTTTCTGTTATGCTTTCTGCTCTTTAATTCACTCACCAACTCTCAAGAGGTCAGCTCACCTGCGTGTTCAGACGAACTCCTGATTTCTCAGAATCCTTTCTTTTCTCTGTGTCTATGCTGT
This sequence comes from Cryptoprocta ferox, assembly GCA_028646485.1. Lineage (NCBI taxonomy): Eukaryota > Metazoa > Chordata > Mammalia > Carnivora > Eupleridae > Cryptoprocta > Cryptoprocta ferox. The sequence continues at coordinate 119,116,849 of CM053576.1, read as the reverse complement.
CTCTTGAGTTCTTCGATCCAGTATCATTCTTAATATGAAAACAAAGTACTTTTATTAATTTTTAATCTCAAGGGCATTAGAAACCTTGGGTTTAGGAATGAAAGGATAAATAAAAATTGGAATTTGTCTCTTTCCCAATTTAAAAGTATATATAAATTTTAGACATTTTCCCCTTGTTCTAACAGGCATGGATAAAAATAATACCTATTCGAGCACTACATAAACAATTTTTTAATTTAGAAATTTGTTGGCTTATATATTGAGGCATGAGGCATTTATCATTTAAAAAATGATAACAAGGAAAATGCTATAGGAGAATATTCTAGGACTCAGCCAGATTTCAATTTAATGTGAAATTGCTCACACAGAATAACTTTTTTTTTCTCTCTCCACTCTCTGAAGATTGCTACTTCAGGAACTTTTTCCTTTTGCCATGTAGAATTAAAACATCTCTTGTTTGTTTTCTTAACAAACCAGAACTCCAATCTTCTGTGCATCTAAGCCTCACCAATATTAGCTTGATTTTTAAAATCAAGATTCTTTTTTTTTTAAATCTTTATTTACTTTTAAGAGACAGAGAGAGACAGAGTACAAGTTGGGGAGGAACAGAGAGAAGAGGGAGACACAGAATCTGAAGCAGGCCTCAGGCTCGGAGCTGTCAGCACCGAGCCTGACCCGGGGCTCGACCCATGAACAGTGAGTTCATGACCTGAGCTGAAGGCAGTCACTTAGCCGACTGAGCCACCCAGGAACCCTAAAATCAAAATTCTTAATCCCATGCAAATCTATTGACAGTCCTGTCTTCTGTACATATTTTCTAATTACTCGTACCAGCTACAGTGAAAGGACATTTCTTATTAACAAATTGATAGGGAAGACTGTGTAGGAGAGCATAGGGAGATAATTCATATCATGGACACTCGTCAAATATTTTCATTTTTAATTGCGAGACATACCATTGTATGTGTTTGTATTGTTTCATGCTAATCTGGCAGCTGTTATGTGATCAAAATTAGTGTTTTTTTCTGTTTTAAGAGCTCGTCTTCTAGCTTAGACCAGGGTACTCAGGAGCAGTCTAGGCATAATGCTCTTTGTGCATCTGTGTTAGTTGAGTGATGGAGTCTGCGACTGCAGAGAATGGCAGAGCTGTGTGGTCCTAGAACCAATCCTAAAATCCTCCTAGCCACTCCCCCACCATCACCATCACATCCTGTCAGTTATAACTGCAAAAGATATTTTAAGCCTAATCCCTCTTCTCAATCCCTACTATCATTGCCTTGTTCCAGATCTCAAGTCATTACGGTACTACATTCTTAGAATTATAGACTTTTGATCAGGTTTCATAACTTCAAATCCTCCCAACTTCTAGATCCACCTACCCCATTGATATAAAGTGATATTTATCAAACATAAATCTAATTATGCTTCATTTCCGGGTACATTTTTCATTTGCGTGCTTTTACAGACCAGGAGCCTCATGGTGTATCCTGTCCACCTCCAGCTCGCCCTCCACTGTACACTTTTATCTCTATGTTTGCTTGTGCTAAATGACTTGTATTTGCCTCCATATCACCCTATTTCCTTGTAACATCCTCTTCTCTTTAATGTTCTTCAAAACCTGGCTCAGCATGACCTGGGAGACGTTCCCAGAGTTAAACATTCTTTCATGTTGCCTGTGTCTTTTGTACATACTTTCACTGAGCACTGAATTGTATTTTGTTTATATATTCTCTTTCCTACTATGTTGTACATTCTTCACAGATAGGAACAGTGTTTCCACCTCTTGCCACTGACACAGGAGCGTCTGTTCAATAAAGCCTAAATAATTAGATTGATTGATCCTGTGTGCTCTAATCTCATTTTTCTCCATTCTTTATTTTCTTTATTTTTCTTCCCCTTTCTCCACATGCAGTCATTATCTGAAATGATTTAATTGTTGCCAAACATTCCCAGAGGTGATACCATCTACATTTGTTGATATCTACATTTCCTTAGCCCTTTCGCAAGATTCTAGGACACTTGACTCACTCACCTTCTTTTTCTGTTTCACAGATGTTTGGCTCATTTCTTTTAACTGGAATTTCTTTTGTTGTTATGCAGGTTTTCCTCTCCCCAGCTCCATTTCCTGTTGTTTCTGTTGCTCTGCCTAGGTTTGCACTTAGAATGTCAAATTTATGACATCATATGTGATTCCATAGTAACAAACTGACTCTAAATACGTGACTATAAAAAAAGCAATAGTATTTCTTCATATTTGAGTACATCTACTCATAACCATTCTTAGAGTTTTTAGGAAGTGATGTCTAAACAATGTTAAAATGTTTGATAAGTAGCAATATCAATATTACTACTTCCTTCTTTTTAAACATTACTATATTACTCATCAGGTAAACCCCACTGTGGGTGTACATTTTCTGGTACTGTCAAAATGAATGGCAAACTCATTTGTGGGCCCGATTATTTATTATTGTTCATCCCAACAGATTTTGGAGAACTTTGTGCGATCTGGAGATAATTTTTGACAGCTGAGATTTTGTTCTCATGTAGAACATGAAGTTTATTTTATTTATTTATTTATTATTTATTTTTATAGCTTATTGTCAAGTTGGTTTCCATATAACACCTAGTGCTCTTCCCCACAAGTGCCCTCCTCCATGACCATCACCCCCCTTCCCCTTTCCCCCCTCCCCCTTCTGCCCTCAGTTTGTTTTCAGTATTCAAGAGTCTCTCATGATTTACCTCCTTTCCTCTCCCTAACTCTTTTACCTCCTTCCCCTTCCCATGGTCCTTTGTTAGGTTTCTCCTGTTAGACCTATGAGTGAAAACATATGGTATCTGTCCTTCTCCGCCTGACTTATTTCGCTTAGCATGACACCCTCGAGGTCCATCCACGTTGCTACGAATGGCCAGATTTCATTCTTTCTCATTGCCGTGTAGTATTCCATTGTATAGATAAACCACATCTTCTTGATCCATTCATCAGTTGATGGACATGTAGGCTGTTTCCATGGTTTGGCTATTGTTGAAAGTGCTGCTATGAACATTGGGGTACATGTGCCCCTATGCATCAGCATTTCTGTATCCCTTGGTTAGATCCCCAGCAGGCTATTGCTGGGTCATAGGGGAGTTTTATT
>CM053576.1:119025958-119113215 GCA_028646485.1 Cryptoprocta ferox | reverse complement strand
CCCATTCACAATTGCATGAAAAACCATAAAATACCTAGGAATAAACCTAACCAAAGACGTAAAAGACCTGTACGATGAAAACTATAGAAAACTTATGAAAGAAATTGAAGAAGACACAAAGAAATGGAAAAACATTCCATGCTCATGGATCGGAAGAATAAACATTGTTAAAATGTCATTATTACCCAAAGCAATCTACACATTCAATGCAATCCCAATCAAAATTGCACCAGCATTCTTCTCAAAGCTAGAACAAACTATCCTAAAATTTGTATGGAACCACAGAAAACCCCGAATAGCCAAAGTAATATTGAAGAAGAAAACCAAAATGGGAGGCATCACAATCCCAGACGTTAGCCTCTACTACAAAGTTGTCATCATCAAGACAGTATGGTATTGGCATAAAAACAGACACATAGACCAATGGAATAGAATAGAGAACCCATAACTGGACCCAGAAATGTATGGTCAATTAATCTTTGACAAAGGAAGAAAGAGTATCCAGTGGGAAAAAGACAGCCTCTTTAACAGGTGGTGCTGGGAGAACTGGACAGCAACATGCAGAAGAATGAAACTAGACCACCTGCTTACACCATACACAAAAATGAACTCAAAATGAATGAAGGACCTGAATGTGAGACAGGAAACCATAAAAAGCCTAGAGGAGAAAGCAGAAAACAGCCTCCTTGAGAACATGAAGTTTAGACTTGTTTTTAGCTTCAATGTTGGGTGTTTCTTTCACAATATCAAGGTCATTTCCATTTCACAAAGTCAAAGCACTTTCCCTAGGCCAGACAGTGTAGGAGAAGACAGCTGTGCTGTCTTTCCTGCTATTTGCCCCATCCTTGAACATTTGAACACACATTTGTGCCTCTTGTGTACATACAAAAAATATGTAAAATCCAGCCCCCAACTCTGGTTTACAGGGTCTACTAATGTAATGCATTTAATGGTTCTGATTTTATCGTCACCCAAGCTCTAGGTAAGAGATTCACACACCAGACCGAGTTGGTCAAACCAGCATGGACTAAGGCAGATTTCTACCTCTCTTAATTGAAGTTGATAACTTAATTTGAATATCAGAGGAAATTTTTAAAAGCTTTAATCAAAGTTCTCCAAGGAGTCCTCTAGATAGTAAAACATGCTGGCTCAAGTTTAGAGGACCTCAGTTTGAATTCTTTCTCCACTGTCACCGGCACCTCACCCTTGCCCCACCCAGTATCTTTTTGTGATCCTGAACAAGCGGCTTAATATTACTAAATCTCAATTTCCTTATTTATAAAATGGGGAGAATGATGGCATCAACATCAAAATGGAAAAAATGATGGTAGTTGTGATAGTTGAAATAGTGTGAAGTACTTAAGACAGTGCTTGGCATTTATAAGTGATTAATAAATGTTAGCTATTACTGTTTTATACATAATTATGCTATAGCTATACTAGAGAGTTCAAATAGAAATCTCTAATCTCCAGTGCAACTGTCATAGGAAGTTTAAAAATACCTATTGTTCATATACATGTATAATCAATCAAATATCAGTTTGGTGATTCTTCCCATATCCTAGACTCTCTAGCCCCACTGGTGTAGACAGAGTAAGGAGGGCAGGCTGTGAGGGGGCAGTTATTAGAGTAGCAGTTAGGAGCAAAAGCTGGAGAGCTCTGAGACTTGCTTTCTATAACACACAGGAGGAAGATTTTGTAGATATGAAGGTTTGAAAGAGTCTTTGGTTTCTGATTGGTCCTTCTAGCCAGGATCAGCTTCTGCTTCTTGTCCTTTCCATGAATCTTCTGTGTAAATCAGCAACAATATATTCAATAAGTTCCTTGATTATTGCTCATTTCCTTTAGCACACAGCCTCAGATATACTATGAGCTTCATGAATGTTTTTAATTTTTTGATGTACCAAGATTTGAATATATCATTTTGTTTTGAGTACTGAGGATGATATTAAAGATTTATAGTTTTTTTTTTCAGATTTCCTCATTTGTCTTTCTTTATTATCTGCTGATTGTTATCTTTGTTTTTGAGCACTGAAAACTACGCATACATGTAGGCAGCTGTGCTAGTCAGGGTTCTCTAGAGAAACAGAACCAATAGGAGATATGTAGATATATAGGAAGACATTTATTGTGGGAACCGATTCATGTGATTGTGAAGGTTCATTGGATTGACATCTGCAAGCTGGAGAATGAGGAAAGCCAGTGATATGAGTCAGTATCAATCTGAAGGCCTGAAAACTAGGGGAGCAAATGGTGAACTCCCAATTCAAGATTAAAGGCCAAAGAACCTGAAGGACCCCTGGTTTAAGACCCCTTCAGGGTCTGAAGTTCTGAGTATCAGAACGTCTGATGTCCAAGGGCAGGAGGAGAAGGTAGGTGTTCTAGCTAAAGATGAGAGAGAGAATTCATCCTTCCTCCACCTTTTTTATTCTCTTTGAACCCTCAGTGGGTTGGATGATGCTTGCCCACATGATGAGGATGGATCTTCTTTGCTCAGTCTACTGATTCGCATGCTAATCTCTTCCAGAAACATCCTCATATATATACCCAAAATAATGTTTACCCTGCTATCTGGGCATTCCTTAGCCCAGTCCAGTTGTTACATAAAATTAACCATCATAGTGGCATATCTTTTGTTTGTCTTGGATTTGTTTCCCCATGAGTTTAACCTTGGTAATAAAGCCAAGATACTACAAAGTTATGACACTGTCATGTACCCTTTTCAGATCAACCAAGATTGGTTTATATAGTAATATTTTTGTTCTAGTTGTGGATGAAATTTTGATATTTACAAGAGCTTCATTAAAGGCCTCTAAAAGACATTTTAGAATACCACAAACATGTAACTAGGCCTTTTCCATCTATTTTTGGCCAATGCATTTTGATTCTTGCCATGGTTACTGAGAGGAATATACCCATTCCCTTGATAGAGCTAAGGGGACATTGCAGAAGTCATTTGTGGGACATTATTCCCGCTTGGTCATCATTCTACTATGTCTTATTTTCTTGTGAAGTTGGGATATTATGCAAAATTTCTGGGGACACTAGGATACTCTTCTTCAGCCAGGAGATTTTCATAATGTAGGATGCATATTGCATAATACAACTAAGCACTAGCATACTTGGAAGACTCCAAAGAATCTTTTTATTTCACTATATCCACCCTGGTCTAGTGAGGTAAATGTTGTGGAAAGTGGCTCTATTGCTTTCATAGTTTTTCTTCTCAAAGTCTAAAATGCAAAAGTAACTAGCATGTCAGAATGTTAACAACATTTATTAATATAAAATGTTTGTCATAGATAAATAATTTCAAAGATAATGAAATTTAGTGAAAATTAGAGAGTTCAAAAAAGAGATATCTGTGAACTCAGTATCCTAAGATATTCATAATCACAACTATATGCTTCCAATTTTTTTCATCTATTTGGAAAATATTACTAGAATTATACAGTATACATCATTCAGTATCTTGATTTTTTCTATAAAATATTAAACACAGCTATTTTCATGATATTACTTGATCTGAGTAATCATTCATTTAATGACTCCATATGCTCTAGAGTGGGTCTGCTACAATCTGCATGAGTATTTCCCTATTATTGAATATTTGAAGTATCTCCAGTATTTTGCTATTATGAATAATATTTTCCTGAGTATCTTTTTTCTCAGCTAAAGTAAAGTTCTTAGTACAAAATCTCTCTTTCCATAGTGACTATTAGATTCAAACATGTATTGGATGGGCCCATCAGAATCCAAGTGCTCCTGATGGAGTGTTACCTGTGTTCAAGAGGGCCACATTGGATTGGTTGGGATTTAAGCAGATGGCATTTATTTTGACCTGACTTTGTTTATTGTCTCCTCTGGTCTCACTGTCCTGAAAATTGTTCATGAGCAGAAACCTGTATACTTTGTCCACTGCTGTTTTCCTGGTGCCTAGAACAGTTATTAGGAGGTGCCACAATAAATATTTCTTAAATAAATACATCAATCCCTTAAGAAATGCATAGCAGTACTAAGCAGGATACAGAGTTCTGTGATAACAGTAGTGGTGAAGATGAGAGGCAGTTTCCCATGCTTCCAAGAAGACTCATAAGGTCAGTGAGTAGGAAGTAGAAGGAGAAAAACACCTTATTTTTTCCCTGTCTTTTTAAGGATATCAGTGGTTCTCAAAAACAAACATGCATCAGAATTACCTGGATGGGTTATTGAAACAAGACTGAAGTAGGTGAATGGTTACACAAATGTCTATACCACAGAACACTACTCAGCAGTACCAAGAAACAGTTGATTCGCACAACAACCTGGTGACTCTCCAGAGAATTATACTGAGTGAAAAAAGCCAATCCCCCAAAGCTATATTTTATTTGATTCTACTTATATAACATTATTGAATGACAGAATTATAGAAATGGGGGCAATAGTGGCCAGTGTTTAAGAAGTAGATGAGGCCAAGATGGAAGTGGATGTGGCTATAAGAGGGCAACATGAGGGTGCCTGGATGCCTCAATTGATTAAGTTTCTGACTTTGGCTCGTGTGATGATCTCACAGTTTGTGGATTCGAGTCCTGTGTCAGGCTCTGTACTGACAGCTTGGAACCTGGAGATTGCTTCTGATTCTGTCTCTCTCTCTCTCTCTCTCTCTCTCTCTCTACTCTTCCCCTGCTCATGGTCTGTCTCTCTCTCTCAAAAATAAATAAGCATTAATTTTTTTTTTCAAAAAGAGCAACATGAGAGATCCTTATGATGGTGGAAATATTCTGTATTTTTAACTTGATGGTATCAGTCTTGATATACTGGCTGTGATATTGTACTAGAGTTTTGCAAGATATTGCCATTGGGACATATTGAGCAAAGGGTAATGGTGATGAAGTTTTGGTGTGATGGTGGGGTTTATGGGGTTCGGAACTGACAGCTAAGAAAGAATCCTTGAAGACGTCTTTGGTGTAAAAAGATGGTTTTATTAAAGCACAGGGGCAGAACCCATGGGCAGGAAGAGCTGAACTGGAGGTGTGTACAATGCCTGGTTATATACCACAGACTTGGAGGAGGTAAAGTCAAAAGGGAAGTTTCCAAGGAGACTTTCACATGCTAAAGACTTACTGGTAGCCTAGCTATTGTCAAAGCTAAGGTTGTTTTTCCCTCTAGCAAAACATTAACATTATGACAGTAGGGAGTTCCTGGACTTTAGGCCATTGATGGGATTGCCTTTTTCTTGTAAACTGGTGGAAACTCATATTAGTTTTGTTTTTGGGTAGCAGGAGTGTCCAAAGAACATCATACATGTCCCACCTGGTGGAGGTAGGGTGAGGGGGGGTAGTCATGCTGTTAGCTTGAACTTTGCCCTCAGCTGGCCCACTCTCTCTCATCAATGGGATTGTTCTGTATTATTTCTTACAATTGCCTATGAATCTATTGTTATTTCATAATTTGTAAAAAGTTTACATTATTAAAAAATATACGCTGAATGTTGGGCCTCTTTTCCAGGGTTTGTGATCATTAGGTTGAGATTAAAGCCCAAGAATCTGAATTTCTATGAGTGTCCAGATGAAGTTGATGTTGCTGGTCTGAGAACTACACTTCGATACTCACTGCACAAGAGTAGTTGGGAATTCTTACTACTCAGAGTAGAGCTCTAGCTAGCCTACTCTTAACCAGTTCAAATAGTCTTCTCCTCACCTTAAATTTTATCTATTGTAGTAAAACCCACTATCAGTGAAACTGCTTCTTGGATGGGCCCATGAAACCCCAAGTTATTCATGATGGGGCTTTGTCTCTGTTCATTAGGGCCAAGTCTTGTAGGCTAGGCTGTAAGCATTGGTGAGCAATAGCTGGGCCCTCTTCTGCCAGCCTCAACTGGAAAGGAGCTATCCAAGCCAGAGGTTCACAGACTTGGCTGTGTGTCCGAATGACTTAGGAGCTCTTAAACCTTTCACTGCCCAGACCATAATCATAGGAAGGCTTAATCAGTATCATTTGTGTTTGGTTAGAGGACTGAGCCCCAGGATCATCCTTACATCCTGGACTCTCAAACTAGAAACCCCAGTGGTCTTGCACTTCTTCGTTATCTCATGTTCTTTTCTCTCTGCATTGTTTCTCAAACACTGGGCCTTCTCCCAGTCCTTTAGCCTTAGTGAGTTAAGGAGTCTCTTTACCAACTTCTTAGTCTACAGTATTGTCTCTCTTCTCAAATTCATCCTTATATAGCCACTAGAGGTATCTTTCTAAAACAATAATAGGACTTTTTACTCCCTTATTTAAAACACTTTGTGGCGAACCATTATTTTTGAAGGAACAGATTTCAGTCAGATTAGCTTCATATACAAGGCTTTCCATGACTTAGCCTTGCCCTCATTTTTCACCTGCTTCCCTAGTCTTATATACCTCAACTTCCCCTACAAAACTCTTCTCACTTTTTTTTTTTTTTTTTTTTTTTGGAAAACTGCTTTATTGAGGGGCACGTGGGTGACTCAGTCGGTTGACAGTCTGATGAGTTCAAGCCCTGCACTGGGCTCACTGCTGTCAGTGCAGAACCTGCTTCAGATATTCTGTGCCCTTCTCTCTCTGCCCCTTCCCTGCTTGTGCTCTCTCTCTCTCTGAAAAATAAGATGTTTAAAAATAAATCTTGGGGGCGCCTGGGTGGCTCAGTAGGTTAAGCGGCCAACTTCAGCTCAGATCATGATCTCACAGTTTGTGGGTTTGAGCCCCGTGTCAGGCTCTGTGCTGATAGCTCAGAGCCTGGAGCCTGCTTCAGATTCTGTGTCTCCCTGACCCTCCCCCACTCATGCTCTGTTTCTCTCTCTCTCTCAAAAATAAATAAAACGTTAAAAAAAATTTTAATAAATCTTAAAAAAACCACTTTTATTGAGATATAATTAACATCCCATAAAATTCATCCATTTAAAATGTATAATTCAATTGTTTTTTAGTGTATTCACAGAGTTGTACAACTTACTACAGTCAATTTTAGAATATTTTCAGCATTTCAAAAATAAACCTAGCATCCTTGAGATATCATCCTCCATCTGCCCATTTCCCACACTAAGTAGTCACTAATTTGCTTTCTTCACAGCCCATTCTACATCCCTTTGCACCACTCTCCAGCAGAGTTCTGAATTTAGGTGTAGGATTGAGCTGGGTTCAAATCTTACCTCTGTTAGTCAATATCTTTGGACCACTTAATCCGTTCAAATTTTAGTTCTATTTAACTCAAAATTGGAGCAGTATCTACTTGTCAGAAAGACTGTGAAGATTACTGATAGTATAATAAAGTGCCTAGCCATGATGGGTGAATGTTATTTATCATCTGTTTTGAACAGAATTTTGCATAAAGCATTGCTGTGATACTATGACCAATAATGCTTTGCCAACTAAATAAGGTTAGTTATTGAAAATGAAAATATGTGGTCTAATGATCTATATTTCAAATCAGGGCAATAGGAAACTTTAATATAATGAGCCATGGACACTGTTCATATCACAACATAAATAGTTTGGGGATATCAGGCCTAAGGTGAGTCGACCTTTACCTTGCCTGGGATGAGTCAGGGGGAAAAACTCAGGTATTTCTATTGCCTCCATCTGCCACTTGGATTGGCTTGCTGTTTTCATTTTCTACTGCTTTTTGACAAAATTACCACCCTTTTAGCAGTTTAAAAGAGTATCTGTTTATTATCGCACAGCTGTGCAAAGCAGAAATCTAGATAGGCTCATTTGGGTTCTCTTCTCAAGGTCTCCTAAGGCTGGGATCAAGGTGTCAGTTAGTCTAGGCTCTTATCTGGAAGCTCTGGGGGAAACAATCTGCTTCCAAACCCATTCATGTTGCCGGCAAAATCCAGTGTCCTGTGATTATAGGCCTGAAGTCCAAGTTGTTGGATTTTGGCCAAGGGTTACTTTCAGCTCCTAGGGGCCATTCTTAGATCCTTGCCCCACATTCTCCATCTCACTAACGGAGAACCTGCCTTGATTGAATTTCTCTCATTGTTTGTTTTTTTAATGTTTATTTATTTATTTTGAGAGAGAGAGAGAGAGTGAGCAGGGGAGGGGCAGAGAGAGAGGGGAAAAAGAGAATCCCAAGCAGGCTCATCACTGTCAGCGCAGAGCCCAATGCAGGGCTCGATCTCACGAACCTTGTGAGATCATGACATGAGCCGAACTCAAGAGTTGGATGCTTAACCGACTAAGCCACCCAGGCACTCCAAATTCCTTTCCTCTTAAATCTCTCTGCCTCTCTTTTCTGTTACCAGACAGAGAAAACTCTTTGTTTTTAAAGAACTCACAAGATTAGGTTACCCCTACCTGGATATTCTCCTTTTGTTTTTGTTTTGTTTTTAAAAAATTTTTTTTGTTTGTTTATTTTTGAGAGAGAGAGACACAGAGTGTGAAGGGGGGAGGGTCAGAAAGAGAGGGAGACACAGAATTGAAACAGGCTCCAGGCTCTGAGCTGCCAGCACAGAGCCCGACGTGGGGCTCAAACCCACAAACTGTGAGATCATGACCTGAAGTCGGCTGCTTAACTGACTGAGCCACCCAGGTGCCCCTGGATATTCTCCTTTTGAATGAACTCAGAGTCAACTGATAAGTGACCTTAATTATAGTCATAAAATCCTTTTTGCCAGGTACAATAATGTAATTATGGGAGTGATGTTCCATTGTTTTCACAGGAGAGGAAATCATTCAAGGGTGAAGGATTTTTTGTGGAATGGTCATCTTAGAATATTGCATACAACTTTCATTTAATTGACTTGATGTTAGCGAGATTTCAAAACAGGGAGTTAAATGAATAAAACCTAGGCTTGCAAATTGATGACCATCATCATCTATCTCTGGGAATATGGGCTAACTAGGGCTGCTCTTGGCACTTGATTTAAAGACGTTTCCCATTTTTTGAGAGTATGGGCTGGGAAAAGTAATATATGAAGAGTTGTTTGATCCTGTTCTCAGTCCCTTGGATTCATGTCTTTGGACATTTTTTTTAATGTTTATTTATTTTTGATACAGAGACAGAGCACGAGTGGGGAAGGGGCAGAGAGAGAGGGAGACACAGAATCTGAAGCAGGCTCCAGGCTCTGAGCTGTCAGCACAGAGCCTGATGCGGGACTCTAACCCATGAACCCTGAGATCATGACCTGAGCCGAAGTTGGACACTTAACCAACTGAGCCATCCAGGCGCCCCTGGACATTTTTGGAGGAGTAGTGGACCCTTCCCTATAGATTGTTGAGGCTAGCATGGAACAGACTTGGAAGAAACTTGTCATCTAAAAAAGAGTTTATGTACTTAAGTTTTCTTGGGGCACCTGGGTGGCTAAGTCGGTTAAGTATCCGATTATAGCTCAGGTGAAAATCTCGTGGTTCATGAGTTTGAGCCCTGTGTCAGGTTTTGTGCCGACAGCTCAGAGCCTGGAGCCTGCTTCAGATTCTGTGTCCCCCTCTCTCTGCCCCTACCCTACTCACGCTCTGTCTCCCTCCCTCTCTCTCAAAAATAAATAAACATTGAAAACATTAAAAAAAAGTTTTCTTTGGAACAGTCCTAAAAAATAAATGTGAGGATAAAGTGGTGTATTTTTCTTAGCTCCTTTCTATAGAAATGTAAGCATTGCTCATGCTTGGCCTTTAAAGTATATATTTGAGTTATCAATGTTGGTTTTGGAATAAAACCTGAGTTTAAAGACTAGATCTGCTATTTATTAACTACTTCGTTAATCTCAGATAAGTTCTTAATGTTTCTTAGCCTTGTTTTCCATGTCTATAAAATGGGTGTATAACACCTAGTTTGAGGGTTTTTTTTTTTTTTAGGGAGAAATACATGGGTAATGCATGTTGTATGTTTAGCTCAGAGTACCTGGTTGTGTGGCCAACTGAGTTATGTACAATATTTTGCAGCCATTCCCATCAGGAAGTGAAGTCTGTTTCCCACCCCTTGAATTCAGGCCGTCCCGTGACTTGCTTTAGCTAATGTAACGCTGGGGAAGTAACATTGTGTAAATGCCAACCCAGCAGGTCTTCAAAGGTTTGCAGTGATGACTTTTTTTTTTTTTTTCTCTTTTGGGATACTGCTGCCATAGGGATGGTTTGAAATCTTTATGAATTAAAAAACCACTTTACACATTTTATATTGTTTACTACTCTTCAACTACCAAGCGGAGTGAAGCAACCTGTCCGAAGTCAAAAAATTGACAATTAGTAAAACCAAGATTCTCAGTCCTACCTGCTTCTAAATCTTCAGTGACTACTCAATTATACTTCCTCTTGAGGGAGCTTCTCCAATGGCTCATTCTTCTATACCCAGATTAACAACGGGCCAACCTGAAATTCTATACAAGTAATTGAACAGCCCAAAGAACTAGTCTTCATATTTCTAAATGTAAACCCTATTGGATGAGACACTGTCTTTACCAGCCTGAGAGCATGATTAAGGAACAACATCTCATATCAACCCTGTTCATAGTGCGTATGCAGAGTACTTTTGCTGAAAGTTGGTAAGTGGAAAATCCTTGTTCAAAATAGTGACTGGAGGGGTGCCTGGTGGCTCAGTCGGTTGAGCATCTGACTTTGGCTTAGGTCATGATCTCACGGTTCGTGGGTTCGAGCCCCGCGTCAGGCTCTGTGCTGACAGCTCAGAGCCTGGGGCTTGCTTCTGATTCTGTGTCTCCCTCTCTTTCTGACCCTCTCCTCTCATATTCTGTGTGTGTCTCTCTCAAAAATAAATAAATGGTAAAAAAAACATTTCAAAATAGTGACTGGAGGCCAAGGTACATATGTACTAGGCTCTACCCAGACTTTTATATCAGTCTTCCACTTACATAGGTCATGGCTGCAACGTACCAGGTCTGGGAAGTCCATCGAGAGAGGAGAGTATGCCATTCGGAATTCACTAGTGAAGAATAGGCTGTTTTGGCAGTTCCTATTTCTTGGGCCAGGCCATCTTGATTACCTACATAACTCAGGGGTTACCATGAAGTCAAAAGGCCAGAGAACTCTTTCTGTGGGACACTGGAATGGAATGTGTCTGATGGATTGGGAAACAATTAAAAGAAAAGGAAAACATTTGTACTTTAGAAAATAAGTTTAAAGGTTATCCTGGGGGAGTCTTAAAGGTAAAGATACTCTATAAAACATGAGGCCTTGGCAAATAAAAGTGCCACTTAATTGTGTAGATTAGGGCTTTGAGCTTCGATCTTTTCATCTGTAAAATGGGAATTAAATGCATATACACGTCTCACAATTGTGTCGTCAAACTTGAATGAAATCATACAAGTCAAAGCACAGAGCACAGTTCATGGTAAGTTCTTAATAATGCCTGCCTCCAAGACAACTTCCATTTAAAAACTTATGCATGTTGAACTGGGAGGAAAGGTCAATTGGAAGATGGCCAAAGGGGCTGAAAAGCCAGCAGGCTAAGTAGAAATGGGTGACCACTGTCTTCTGGGAGCTTGGTGCACATGTGAAATTGGGGTCTTGCTGTTTTAAAGAAACTCATGAGGAGTTTTTTCCACTTTTCATTTGGCTTAGCCAAAATGGGCCATGCTCACCTTTTTTTTCTCCGTTCTGCCTTCAACACTCACTTTCCTAAGTAAAGTTAACAAATGATCCCATTTCTCCCATTAGTAACAGCCATTAGCAGGTATGTTCGACACTCACCAGCATTAACCAAACCCTAATTAGCCAAATACTGCCTGCTACCTCCTTACAAAGCCCACCTTTCTTTCCCCGTGCCTGCTGTGGCTCTCCAAAAGGAAACGTTTGTAGAACTCCCCTCCTTAGCCCACTCTCCCTCACATCATTAATCAGCCTGCTATGCCTCATCCAAGGGGAAAAAAATTAGCCAGTTTCCTGCTGCATGCCGGTCAGATGAACCAAGTGCTAAATAGGACTTAAATATGTGCCCTCCTCATGTTCATGGCATATACGCTTCTGCACCTGGAACTCCAGTGTGTTAAGGAGGACGTGTCCTGGATTTCACAGAGGCCGTCTAAGCTGTCTAGTTCTGTATGACGTTCTGATCCTTCTGATTTCCAGAGTCAAGTCTTGAGTAGAACAAAGCAGGGAAATACCTCCTGGCCTGAACCTTCAGGACTTTATCAACTTGCTCAGAGAACCCATAATCTGAGCAGAACTGTAGAGACTAAGGGGCTTTCTCCATAATAGGTTGCTTAAAGAAAAAAAAAATAACAACAAAAACAGGAGTGTTACATGTACATGTACATACTTCTACATGTACACATGTTCAACACACTGGGTCTTCATTGTTACCAGGTTGTTTCCTGTGTGGACATGGCAGTGGTAGGTGCTTCACCTCCAGCCCCCAGGAGCTCCCAGAAAGCATGCTTACTTCCTTGAGACAGGTGACACATTGCTGAGAAAAGAACAACTTTGTCATCTGTAGGCTTGACTCTGAACGTTAGTGCTGCCACTGCCCAGCAGCCTCTGTGAGTCACTTAGCCTCATGGCCTGTTTCCTCATTTGTGAAATAGGAATGATAATAACCCTGATCTCACAGAGAGACAGGAAACAAGGAATGTGAGGGATGAAGCATGATGCCTGGCATGGAACAGGCACGCGGTTACCATCCTCTTCCCAGGTCCCCTGCCTCCTGATTCACCTGCACAAACAAATTTCAGAGGCTCTGGGAAGGATTTTATCTGGACCCCGTGACCACCTAGAGAGGGCGTTGCCCTGAACTTCAGTGCCCCATGAACAAGAGACTAGAAGGCTTGTCTCTTTGTTTTCCTTTGGCTTGTTTTTTATTTGGGGTCTGTGTGATTTCCTGGCAATTGCCCCGTTGGTGGTGAGAACATATGTGTGTTTGCTATTTAAGGAGCAAGAGCTTGTTTCTGGAGGTGCTCCCCCTCAATACTGTTGCAAAATATAGGTCAGTGAGGCATGTCCCTCGGTGTGGCACAGAGTCCCAAACCCAGTCCAACATGCATTCGGTATTTTTGTGGATGAAATTGGCGTTCATGATATTTTGCAGGTTTTTGTGGAGTTTGGCTTTGACACTGATGGCCTCTCCTTTCTTTTCCAGTTAGTCCCTACTGCTAGCCTCTTCCTCCTCCCCATTAAAACAAGAAAGCTTGCCTTCGACTTTTGTGTTCTTATTCCTGTGGTTGGCACCAACATCCTGCCGGTAGCTCACGTAAAATCTGTCCTGAATTTATCCTAGACCTCTGTATCCTCTTCCCTATCAAATTTGGGCACTTCTTAGCATGTTTTAGCTTGATTTCCTTCATATCTTTCAAAACCAGCCACACCCCCAATTGCATGTTCAGTGTCATACTCTGGTTCCTTCTACATCATCCTGTTCAGCCTCTACCCTAAGCACACTGATTTATAATTATTTTTCTTTTCCACTAATTCGTGAAAACCTTGGGGACAGGGCCAATGAATTAATCATCTCTGTATCTCCAGTGCCTTGTACAGTGTTTGAAGTAAATGTTTTCTGGATGAATAAAAAGATGAGTATAAAGACATTGTGTCCCCTGGAAAGATTTCTGTGTCAGAAATCAGGTGAGGGTTGGAGGAGGTGCTTCCTATGACTGTAAAATCAGACCCTACTCCAATTTCCACCAACCCTAGGCTTGAATGACATTATACCCATTTGTAGTTTTCCAATTTTCAGCCAAATGTCCTCAGTGATTAATTAGTCTACTCGATACCTTGACAGAGACTATTCAAAGTGAACACAAGTGTCATTGCTGCCTGATGATTCATGGATATCTACAACTTGTGTTCAAATTTGGATTTATTCGCTCCCTCTAATATCTTTTCTTCATCCTGTGTTTCTTATCCCAGTGAGCTCTGTCACCTGAGCAGGAACACAAGAGTCATGCCAAGTTTCATCCTAGTTCCACCATCCTGCCATTCATTTGGTCACTGAGTTCTACCGGTTCAACTTTTTAAAAAAAAATTTAATAGTTTTTATTTACTTTTGAGACAGAGCATGAGTTAGGGAGGGGTAGAGAGAGAGGGAGACACAGAATCTGAAACAGGCTCCAGGCTCCGAGCTGTCAGCCTGGAACCTGACGCGGGGCTCAAACCCACGAACTGTGAGATCATGACCTGAGCCGAAGTCGGATGCTTAACCGACAGAGCCACTCAGGCGCCCCCCGATTCAACTTCCATAACATCTCTTGAATCTGTCTCCTCCTCTGTCAATATCTGGTTCCAGCCCTCATCACTTCTGATAGGAACTGCTGAACTAGGTTCACTGATTTCCCCAAGCAAAGGTGACCACTTCTTATTTTGGGTCACTACTTTGCCAGTAAATCTTTCTAACAAAGCAAGGTGTTTCATGTAGTTGTTTGAATTCTCCCTACTCTACTGTTAAGTGATGGAGAGCAAGCATTATGTTCATTGAATAAGTGCATGTTATAGTTGATTTCAATGTAATTTGAACTTATAGACAAATAAATAGTAAAAGGAACGCTTGGATTTCCTTTATTCAGATACACTCATTGTTTCTATTTTATCCCATTTAATTCTCTCTTCCTTTCTTCCTCACTCTTCCTGGATGGATGGATGGATGGATGGATAGATAGATAGATAGATAGATAATTTTTTGACAATTTGAGAGTTGGCAACATTGTGCCCCTTATACACCTTAAGTATATCAGTGTACATTTGCTAAGATAGGGTATTCTCTTGCATAAGTACAAAATATTAAAATCAGAAAAGTTAACATTGATATACTGTTATTATCTAATCCTGGGCCTCTATTCACATTTGGCAGCTGTTGCAATATAATGTTTCTTATAGTTATTGTTTTTATTCTTCAGGATCTAATCCAGGACCACACAATACATTAGTTTTTATTTCTCTTTAATCTTCTATCTCTGGTGCAATTCTTCAGCCCTTCTCTTTTGTTTTTGTTTTGTTTGTTTGTTTTGACTTTGACCTTTTTCAGAATTATTAGTAAAATATTCTCTAAAATGCCCCCTCAATTTGGGTTTTTCTGACAGTTACTTATCATTAGATTTGGATTACTTATGTTTGGAATAGTGTTGCCGAAACAATATTGTGTCCTTCTCAGTGCATCTCATTAGGAGGATCACAATGTCAGTTTGTCCCAGTATTGGTGATTTTGGTTTGAAGATTTGGTTGTATCTATGTCTTTCAGGTTTCTCCATGGTGAAGCTCCTAATTGCCCCTTTATATGTAAAGTGTAATTGTGAGGCGATGCATTCAGAGCCCATGCAGACATCCCATTCTTCCTCAAAGTTTCACCTCTAGTTTTAGCATCATTGATGATTTTCCAGCTCCATTCCTTCTGTACTTATTAGATGCCATTCTACTTTAATGAAGTACATTCTCTTCCCACACACTCATTTCTATACGTATGGACTCATAGATCTTTATTTTATTCATTGTGTGTAATTCATTGTTATCATATTTTTAGATGCTCATATTGTTCCAGATATGGCAGTTGGAACTCTTTCAAGTGGCTTTCTATGTCTCTCTGAAACATTCCCATGATTCTTCAGTACTTTCTGACTTTTGGAAATAACAAAATTCTCTAGACTCACCTTGTATTTTTTCTCTTCCCTACCTGGAATCAGGTATTTCTCTAGAAGTATATTTCCTTTTAGGGACAATAGTATATGGAAACCAATATAGGGGCACCAGGGTGGCTCAGTCCAACTCATGGTTTGGCTCCCGGCATGATCTCACAATTTCGTGAGTTCGAGCCCTGCATTGGCTTCTGTGCTGACAATGTAGAGCCTGCTTGGGATTCTATCTTTCCCTCTCTCTTTGCCCTTCCCCTGCCCACACTGTTTCTGTCTCTCAAAAATAAATAAATAAACTTAAAAAAAGAAGAAATGAATATGTACGCATTAAGCGGTTTGTTGCTTCTAGTATGTCATTGCTGCTAGGCCCTTCCAACAGATGGAGATGTGATACACTCACACACACATATATGCACATACACACACTTCGGTTTATTTACATATCTATTTAACTACATACTTGCCTATGATATTAAAAGCCATGAATTGATACTGATATCTCCAATCACATTCCAGGTCTACAGGGTTCATTCCAATCTTCCTTTCTGTATTTATAACTTCCTTCTTCTGGCTTCCCCTAGCATATTTATTTCTCAGCTTTAGAGTATATATAAAATAGTTTTAGAATTGCTAGTGCTTAACACTGTGCAAATGTAGTTTTGTGAAATAAATTAAGAGCCTTCTTCCTTGTCTTCTTGCCTCTAGTGTTTCTTGCCAAAATCTCTTACCTCCACATAGCTTCCAGACCAAATTTTGAAATAAGAATCTTACTTTGTAGGTTCAAGTCTCATGGGAGCTAAGTAACTTTCTTAGAAAACAAAGGAACCAAAATCTAAACTTTGGTTGGTCTGACTCCAATACTATAATAGTACAATACTCAATACTATAACCATTATTTTACTACTCAAGAGTTAATGAAAGATAAAATACAAAGGACCGAAAAAGAACTTAGGTCATTTTACTGAGAAAAATATTTTAAAAGAGAGTCGACACTTAACTATGTTAATATAAGTATTATATTAGAATTCTGCTCATTTTCCCAGTCAGTTAGCAACTGGATCATTGAAGAGACTTGTTTTATATCATAGTTATTCATTATTAAATCTGAATAATTTTCTAATTTGAGAAATTTTGCTACCCTTATGACTTTGAGTATGTAAAGATCTGTGGACATTTGAAGTATTTATGTGCATGAACATTTTTATAGTGATTAGAAGACTACAAGCTTGATATGTTTTAATTCATAGATATTACAATAATCCTTTTATACAAATAGGTATCTGTGAAATAAATATTTGACTAAAATCCCATTACTTATATTTCTATGGAGGAAGTCAGTTCTTCATTAATTTTTCCCCTGCTTTAGAAAAATAGCCTCAAGGGAGAGGATATTTCCCTAGCACTATATTCCTCTTTCACTAATGGAGACGAGAGAGTTTTGAAACTACCAAGTCAGTGCCAACTCTTAGATTCAGATTCTCCTTGCTCCTCCTATGACATCATGTGTATCCCTCTATTATCAAACGTATTACATGATACTTTGTCATTTATATATCATCTCCCCTGCAACACTTTGGTTATATTTTGTATTCTGATGCATGATATTGTTCTGTTTCATCACAGTCCTCAATAAATGTTTCCAAAGGAATGAAGGATGGGTGACTAACTTCTGAAATAGGTAGCTTTCTCTTCCTTTGGGGTCTGTTTAGCCCATTCTCTTCCAAGCCTGATCTCAGAAAATGGATGAGAAAGAAGGGGCATACATTACATTTCTTAAGTGAACCTGCAAGGTAGCAGGTGGATTATAAGCAAAAACATAATATTAAGAAACTGGCTAGGTGCCAAATGGCTGCTTAACGCATTTATCTTAATTTAGCCTCCCGACAACTCTGTGATGAAGGAAATAGGAATCTTACTTTGTAGGTGACTCAAGTCTCATGGAAGCTAAGTAACTTTCTTAGAAAATGAAGGAACCAAAATCTAAACTCTGGTTGGTCTTACTCCAAAACTTGAACTTTTTTGCTATGAGACTCTGCTCACCACAGCTTGGATGCTATCAGAACTATTCTAGGTGGGAAAATCAACAGTAACTCAACAGAAAATTTAGCTACTGATGATGGAATTCTGTTGGGGAGTATTGCCAACATAAATGAACTTACTGAGTAGACATACAGTTTGTTGTTCGGGGGAGGAAGGGTGACATTTCTGGCAGGACAATAGGCCTTAAAAATCTGGGAGTTAATAGACCAGGTGATATTTGAGATATTTCCGATACCATCAATCAGAATGAACTCATTTTACAGATGAGGAAACCAAGGCCTAAAAAGAAGAAAGGGCTTGTCTATAGTCACAGAGTGGTGATGATGCAACCAAAGAGCCAGAACTCCGGTCCTTGTATTCTGTCTCCTCCTACCATGTCCAGCTAGTCGGTCCATCTTTCCCATTCACTTCAATTTCACAACAAAGCTCTTGGTGAGAATTAGCTGTGTAATGAGCATTGACCAGGCACTGGGGACCCAAAGGCAAGAGAAAAGTCTGAGGTTCACAAAAACACTTGCCTCTGTCTCTCTGTGTGTCTGTCTGTCTGTCTCTCCAATGGATGGCCTCTTTCCTGAGTGCAGAGGGCAGAGCATGCCTGCACAAGAATATGGCCCTTCGTGTGCTGTGCTCATTACCATGCATGTGTTCCAAAGCTCAGTGTCATGAAATGCAGTGCCTCCTGATAAATAGTAGGCAGAGAATGGATGAGAATGATTATGAAGAGGGAGAAACTGTCCAGATGTTAGTAGCTCATAATGTTTTAATTTGCCCAATGCCATCACCAAAGGTTTGTCTTTGGTTTATTTGTGTTATCACAACAGTGACGATGGAGTTAAATGAAGCCTTTGAAAAGAGGATTTTTGCTTGTTTCATTTATATTCTACTGTTCTTTCATTAAACATTTCTAAATATCCATGGGGCCCAATTCTTACAAAAATAAATCAGATAAACCCAGGGTCCTTGCCAAGTCAAATATCTCTAGTTTCTGGCAATTATGTAATTTCCAACTCTGCTGCAGTAACTATTGCTGATAAGTCAATCGTCATAAAGAGAAATGTTCCAGACCAATCTTTATTAGTGTGTCCTTCACTGATATATGCAGAGTCTTTTTTTTAAAAGCAGAGTTGTGATTTTTTTTGTCCCTAGTGAATAGCTTCTCATCATAACAATTTATATCTGGATAATGTCATAGCAAAATGTAAAAATGGTAAATTAAAACCCATGAAATTAGGTTCTGCTGTTATTAATAAAAACTGCTCTGGTCTTCACCATTTTGTTATGATGGCACTGTCTTATAATGCAGCTTTGTAGTAATGTATGTCTGGCATCTCAAGTTGATTTGGCCCAGACAAAAGCAATATTTAGAAAGTCACTCAGTGGAACTTCTCTGGGAGAAGGAACTTGAGAATCCTGTGCTAATTTAAATACCTTTTTAACGTTGAGGTTAAACACATTATTGATCAGGAAAGGCTTTTATGGAGAGAGGGCCTGTGTCATTCTGTAGGAGTGGCATAAAATAAACAAATTGAAAATACCAGCAAGCTATTCTTTTTGCCCCAGAGTAACATATCTGTTTGGTGCAGATATACAATGTTTAAAACACATTAGAATAAAAGCATTATTTTCAAGTCACCATTTCTGCCCTTATTTGAGGGGAATCCTTAAAGACTGACTCTCCTCTGTAGCTAGAGCTCACATGCTGTGAACTTGCTTTTATTTGGTCATTACAATTTGTAGAATATTTTTGCTCACATTATCCTACTCATATCCTAGAATAGCCTAGGAGGTAAACAAGGTTTCATTCCTGTGTTACAGATGAGGAAGCTTAACTCACACTAGGCCTCATGTAAAGTCCCTTTCAGTCCTTCTAACAAGTAGAAGCCCAAGGACTCAACCAGGCTTTCTGCCTCTTGACCACTCCCCACCCCAACACAATACTGAGGAGGGAGGTAGTCCTTTCATGATGTACATTGATATTTATGCTCTTGATAAAGACATATAGTAGATTAACCCCACTTTCATTTCTGTGAAGGGAAAGCATCTTGATAGAGTCATCTTACTTTAGATGCTGTCCATTCACATTACAGAGCGATAACCAAAATCAATCAGATTTTTTTCCCACTTCACGCTTACATAAATTCAGGGCAGAAGAAGCAAACTGGTGGGTGCCTGTATCAATGGAGAGCAGGCTTGATTTACAAATGTTATTAGAAGGGTTCTATTGATGTAGACAGTACCTTTCAATGTCTTCAGGATTTTCAAAGCAGGCTGGTTGTTGTCCTTTATGGGAAAATGCCTCCTTTTTCCAGTATCAGTGAAAAAAGATTGGAAAGATGGGAATAGAACTTATTCTTAATGGCTAGGAGTGATTTCTTTCAGCTCTCTGCTTCCTTATAGCAAAAGATGCGGTCATTCAAACCCTCTCTGTGTCACATATAGATAAGAATTCAATCTCCTGGCTGAATGCAAGCTTCTAGCCAGGGGACATTTGGAGACAATCAGACTAGATAGGTAAGAAAATTTCAGTTGAGAAACCAGACTTGGTGAAAAGAACTGGAAACAGGGCTTCCATAGGGTCTTAAAGCAAATGACATATAACTAAAGTCTATGGTATTGCAGAGGTTGGAGCTAAAAGAAAATATGTTAGGCACACACAAGCATAACATTGTTTGCAACAAAATGTGAAATTCACATACACAATTAGTTTTGAAAGCAAATGATATTTAAGTTACAAAAATTTGAATGCAGAAAGCATGATTTTTATATCTTAGTTTGCATCCAATCAACATTGGGCTAATATTATAGATTTCAAACTGTTGGACATTGGTATTTATCCTCACTTTGCTTGTGCTGGACAATTGTATGTGAACAGGACAGTTGCAGGGTGAATAAATGTTTAATTGCAAAGTGATAAATATAAAATTTATCAGCTTGAGTCTTAGGGCCATTTGTCATTAAACAGCAGGAGATGACCATGTTGCTGTCTACTTGTCTACCTGTCAGTTTCACCACTAGGCTATAAAATCTCCTTGTTGGGATGGGACAGGTCTCCGAGAATTGAGGAGAGGGCAGATCACCCAGGAAGGAAACTGCAGCTGCCCTTGTGAGTCCCTTTTGGCATGGTGGGTCATCTGGTTCAAAGCTCAGACAGTGGAACATGCCCTCTATGGAGGCCCTCTGCTGGATTCCTTCCTACTTCTGCTGATGTGGCTCTCAGAGTTCAGTTTTGTTGCTGATCTTCCTCTAAAACAACTTTCCTGGAAGTAATGCACCAAACAATGGTTAGTTATCTTTCAGAGTTTGGGATCAGCACTTAAAAAAGGACTCAGAGGGGCGCCTGAGTGGCTCATTTGGTTAAGCTTCTGACTTCAGCTCAGGTCATGATCTCACAGCTCTTGGATTCGATCCCTGCATCGGGCTCTGTGCTGATGGCTCAGAGCCTGGAGCCTGCTTTGGATTCTGTGTCTCCTCTCTCTGCCCCTTCCCCACTAGCTCTGTCTTTGTCTCTCTTTCTCTCTCTCTCTCTCTCAAAAATAAATAAAAACATTAAAAATTTAAAAAATAAAAAATAAAAATAAAAAAGGACTCAGAGAACCACCTGGCTACCAAAGTCTTCTTGGAGATTGAATTCTTATCTATATGTGAGATAGAGAGGCTTTGAAAGACCGCACCGTTTGCTCCATATCTCTTTACTGTTCATATAGTGGAATAACAGCCATAGAATAATAAAATATCAATTGTCCAAGTGCCCTTCCTCTCCTTGTTCAACCTCTATTTTGCTGTGATCACAATAAATGATAACCATCTCTGGAATAAGAAGGAAGCCAGACAACTTCTTCCTTTCTTCTTCTAGTGACAGGTATTGCTCTGGCCATCCTGGCTTCTCTGCCTTCTGTGCTTTATGGATGAACCACTGCTAGTGCAGGCCACCTTCCTGCAGCTGTCACACGGTGCAGTGGTGCAGCTGGGTGGCTCTCAGAGTCGGGGGAAGATTTCTGGCTCCTATATATTCCATTTAGGATTAGTTGGGAAATGAGGGCACTTGGATTCCCTGCTGCTCTTGTTTTATCTGGGACTATGCAGCAGGAATGGGGATAGGGAGAGGTCTGCAAAGGCAATTGTAGTTTGTACACAGCAAGTTTTACAAGCATGAAATCTATTCAAGTGTCCTTCGTAGGAGTGCTTCCCTCTGAATTAGAAAGCTCTAGTTTTCATTTGATGACTGCTTTCTGGTTAATTCAATTGTTCTGGCCCCTGCTGGAACTCAAGTAATGGATATTTAGGGGAGAGAATGTGGCTTTTTGAAATGACTTCATGAACAGCATTGCCAGATTGAGCAAATAGAAATTCAGGGTGGCCAATTAAATTGATATTTCAGATAAATAATGAATAATTTCTTAGTATGTTCCAAATATTGCATGGACTCTCTCAAATATTGGAGAAAACATAATAAAAAAGTTATTTATCTGAAATTCAAATTTGATTGAACACACTGCATTTTATCTGACAATCCTAATCATGTATAATTAAACGTTGATATTGCTTTTGATCACAGACAATAATTTGAGCATTGATTAGTTTTGTTAGAATCAATAGATTTATTAGATATTTATCATCACCTTTTTAGGTAGATTACAAGAGTAGGATAAAATATATGTCTTCTCTTTTTTATTGTAGAAATATGGCGATGTCTATACAGACATGGATATTTACTTGTTATCTATATGATAATGTGCTTTACAGATTTAAGTTTCTTCTTGTATAACCCATGATTAAAGAGTCATACTTAAACATTAAATTCCTTGGGGCACCTGGGTGGTTCAGTCGGTTGGGTGTTGGACACTTAATTTTGGCTGAGATCATGATCCCAGGGTCTTGGGATTGAGCCCTGCATCAGGCTCTGCATTAAACATGGAGCCTGCTTGAGATTCTCTCTCTCTCTCTCTCTCTCTCTCTCTCTTCCTCTGACCCTCACCCCGAATTGCATGCACTCTCTCTCTCTAAAATAAAAATAAAAATAAAAAATAAATATTTAATTCCTTTTTTATTTTATGAGAGTAGTATATACACGGTGAACATCATGGACTGGATACACTGAGCAAGTTGAAAAAATAATCTTATTCTGATTGTATTAATAATAGATGCTCTTAGTGGAATGTTAGAGAAATATGTAATAATATAATAAAAATGCACCTGTGATGTTTCTTATCCATTTTATATTTTTTGAGGAAACACTTAAAAAATGTGTGTTGGTATTATGTTGCAGTACAATTTTGTTGCCTTTTAAAAATTTCACCATTACAGCATGAATGTCTTTCATTTTAGTAAAAACATTTAGAAAACCTTTTAATGGAGACATACTATTCTTTTTTTTAAATGTTTATTTTTGAGAGAGAGAGAGAGAGAGCATGCGTACACACATGTGTGTGAGTGGGGGTGGGAGGGCAGAGAGAGAAAGGGAGACACAGAATCTTAAGCAGGCTCTAGGCTCCAAGCTAGCAGCAAAAAGCCCAACGTGGGGCTTGAACTCATGAACCACAAAATCATGACCTGAGCCAAAGTCAGAAGCTTAACCGTCTGAGCTACCCAGACATCCCAAGACATTATTATTCTTTTTCCTTATTGTTTAAGCTTTTTTTCCTGCTCTAATGGGTGGCTCTCAGAGTGAAGGATGGGTTGCTGGATCCTATATATTCCATTTAGGATTAGTTGGGAAACGTGGGCACTTGGATTCTCTGCTGCTCTTGCTTCATCTTGGACTAGGCAACAGGAATGGGGATGGGGAGATGTCGGCAATGTTAAATGTTAAAACGAGAATATTGATATACAACTGTTTGTATCACTGATTATTTTATTTGGATATATTTTTGAAAGTGCAGTTACTTGATCTAAAGATCAAAACATTTTGTTAGACATGAGATTTTTGTTGTCCATGCTGTTCAGTGGAAGCCCACTCTGTTTGGTGTTCTGGCCAGAGGCACCCTCCTGGGCTTTTTGCTCCCCTGCCTCCACTCACTTCTTCCCATAGGGATAGACATGACTTCTCTAATGAGTGCAGTTTGGCAGCAGGAAGTTGGGTTCAGCTCCCCTAGATTCAATTTCTTTCAGCTCTGACTGCCCACAAAGAGAGTATCTCTGAGTCGTCTCTTTGCTGTGGTCGGATTACCAGGGAACGTTTGGATGGCTAGGCGTGCCTATAGTTGTCCACTCTGCTTATGGGTAGATTGAAGTGTGGAGGAAATATTAGATAGTTCACTGTGACTATCCATCTAATTCACCTTCTCCTATATACTCATTTTAAGTAATACATCTGATGTTTGGTCTTTAACTGACTGACAGCCATGTCTGACTCTCAACTAGTCCCAAAACTGAAACTGAAATTGAGGAGAGAGCTGTGATGCATTATCACAAGTTAAAACTCCAAATATTAATTCATTGTCCAGGAATAATGGAGCCATAGAGGGACTGGCATTTAGAACCCAAAACAATGTGAAGAGAATGAGATTTGTGTCCCAGTAGTCTTGACATAAGGTGGTATGGTTTCCTTTGCAAAGGCCTTGGGGTTTGATATATCTAAGCCTGGCAGGTGGCATGGTGTATATTGTGCTGCTGGGATGATTCATTGGTATGCGCCAAGCAAGCTCTGGTAAACGTGAGTCACATAGTCCTCCGTGTGTCACCTTAGTCTAATTTACAAAGGTATGGTTTGGGTGACTTGGGCATTCAGTTGCTGGGGAAAGAATCTTTTAGTTCTTGTTAAAGATAATTTTAGAGCCAATATATAGGCTTTTTAACTATTTTTCAGTGAAAGCTTTTTTTTTTCTCCTCTCTATCTTTACAGTGGACATTTTTTAGCATGAATATCAGTCCAGGACTGAATACTTCAAAGATTGATAAGTTCCATGACAGGTCGACAGCACCAGTGTGTATGTTCTGTCCACTCTGCCCTAATGTTGTTGACTCGCAGAGACAAAACACATTTTGCCTGAGTTTTTCACTTTGCAACTCTCTGCTGCCTCCTCTTAGTAGATGGCATAGCTAACATCCCCACTCTGGAGCTCCACCCTAGATTTGTGAACATTTCACAGTATCCATGCTAGGAGAAAGAATGTCTTCTGATCTTCTTCTGTGGGGCAGATTTAGTTTGGAGGAGAAGTCTAAATCTTGAGAGAGAGAATACAAAATTAGGTATAAAAGTAAACATTTATTAAGAACATGAAACATAATCACGACGCATTACTGGAAAACTGGATATTCAGACTTCTTTGCTTAAAATCTCTTTGCCAAATTTATTGGAAATGCTTATCTAGAAATGCTTCTTGATGGAGCCTTGCTTTTTCTCTCCTGCTAGAATACTCTATGGCTCACAGGACTCATAATGGCAGACTTTGATGCTAAAACTTTATTAAGCTTCATCTATCTATCTCTGCTTCTTCAGGCCTTGTCCTTCCAGTCTCCATTAGTTATCTGACAGGGTATTTTTGTCTTCCAAAGGAATGCTAACACACCTCAGGGAGATAAATTCCCCCACTCAGAATTCTGAAATTCCTCACGAACAGAAAAATTAGTCTAACACAGAACAAAAGTGTCCATTTTGGTGAGTGCTATAAGCTGAATCATGTCTGCTTCTTCTTTCATACATTGAAGTCCTAACCCCCTAGCACCTCAAAATGTGAGGCAGAGGCTGTATTTGGGGGTAGGGCCTTTACAGAGGTAATTAATATAAAGTGAGGTCTTGCAGGTGGGCCCTAACCCAATATGACCAGTGTCCTAAGAAGAACAGATTTGGACAAACACAGACATAGAGGGAAGACAATGAGAAGACACAGGAAGAAGGCCATCTATAAGCCAAGGAGAGAGGCCTCAAAAGGAGCCAAGACTGCCACACCTTGATCTCAGACTTCCAGCCTCTGAAACTGTGAGAAAATAAATTTCTGGTGTTTAAGCCCCCTGGTTTGTGGTACTTTGTTGTAGCTGCCTTAACAAACTAATGCAGTGGGATAGAAGCCAAAGGAGGCACCATTGCTTCACAGTGTGATCACCTGCTGAATGGAGGAGCTTCCAAGACTTCAAGCATGAGGGAGGAACAGGCAGTCTTGAGTGTCAGGAGCCTGCAGAGCAATGTGTCCCGAGGAGCCCTTTCTGAAGAACTAGGTTAGTTCCTGGTAAACAGTTCTCAGTGGCTGCTCCTTGTCTTCTGTCTTGCACTTTCTTGACTTGCATTCCAATGTGTCATAAACTCATTGTAACTGTCCCTCCTGCTGCCTTTTTAGATCTCTTCCTGGTAGGGGTAACCACTGACTTCAGGAGGTGGCTGTTTTCTAACCACCACCTACTGATCCCTTCTCTGTAAATTCATGCTCAATCACCTGCTACTCAGTGAAATGCTGAGTTGTTCAAATACACATTTTTGGGAGAATGAAGATCAACTATCTAGGCCTGTGTGTTCACAGTCACCTCCAGAAGAGTGCGGAGGCCCAGTCCTGGTCCCAGCCCAGCTGTCACTATCCTTGACCATCCACTGCTTTCCCATCCCCCCTCATCCTGATCCCCAGATGGGGTAAACACTTCTTCTTTGGAATTCCCATAGAATGAACCCTGTGCTGCATCCTAATCTACTATTTACCACATTACAGTATGGATGTTTTCTTGAATATCTCCTTTAATTTACCTGTAACTTCTTTTAACTGTGGGCTGTATCTGATTCATCTTTGTATCACTGGGAGCTGTCACATGCTTATCAGAAAGTAGGTTCCAAATAATTGAGACTCAAGGTAGCTCTTTATCTGAAAGAAAAATGATTTTTACGTAGCATTGACCAAAAAATATTTCCCTATAGGCTTTGCTCTTTATAAGGTTTTCCTTTAATTTATTCTATCCAACAAATGTGTTGAGTGCCTGTCCTGCACCAAGTACTGTGTTAAGTTTCAGGAATAAAATGATGAATTGGACAAGAGCTTCCAGTCTGTCAGAGAGAGAAGACAGGTGTACACATGACTGTAACACAAGTGAGTGTGGTGACTTTTCTGAGAGGACCATGCTTCCAGGGGCCAAAGGTGAGAAGGTAAGAATAAGATTTAAGAGGGGCTGTGAGAAAAAAGCTTCCAGGAGAAGGTGACATCCAAGTGGGTGTATGGGTAGTGTATTAGTTTGCTAGGGCTGCTGTAACAAAATACCACAAACTGAGTGGCTTAACCAACAGAAATGTATTGTCTCACAATTTGGGAGGCTAAAAGCCTGAGATCAAGGTGTTGGCAGTGTTGATTGCTTCTCAGCGATGTGAGGGAGCATCTGTTCTTCTTCCCTTAGCTTCTGGTGGTTTGCTGATACTCTCTGCCCTTCCTTAGCTTGTAGAAGCATCTCTCCTACCTCTGCCTTCATCCTTGCATTGAGTTCTCTCTGTGTGCATTTCTCTGTGTCCAAAGGATGCCAGTCATACTGGATTAGGGGCTCACTCTACTCACACTTTATATTAATTACCTCATCTTAACTAATTACATCTGCAATGACCCTGTTTCCAAATATGTGACTCTTTGTGGTATTAGATGTTAGAACTTCAACATATGAATCTTGTGGGAACACAATACAACCATTAGTAGTTAAGGTTTTCAAGAGGCAGAGGTTATAGGAAGAGAATAAGAGGGAAGACCCTCTTGGAAGCAAAAGCAATGGATATCTTCTGCTTCTAATATAGTTTGAATATTCACTCCATGACCATTTCTCTTTTAGGATTTGGTGAATTTCCTCTGGCAATTTCTCCCTGCCTCTTCTTTCCTCCTCCAGCAGTGTCCACTGAATCCTATCTAATTGTGACTTGAAGAAGTAATACCTTCTGGACATTCTAGGCTTTGGGGAGCCAACTCTGGCCTTTCTTAGCCATGTTTCAACCTATAAGATGCCAAATCAATAAGGCCAAAGACACATGTCCTTTCCGAGCCCACACATTAATCCCTTCTGTTTTCTACACTATGCTCCAAGTAACTGGGACTCCAGAATTCTCTACTTAAAATATTCAAAGCATTTTTCCATAACCTCCTTGGGGAGCCTTCCCAGGTCAGTCCTTCAGAGCGTGGACCATGAAGCTGGAGGGCACCTCCCTGGGAGATGAAGAGAAGGCACTCTGTACTGCTCCCGTTCTGTAAGTAATAGGGGTGGGGTTGCCTATAAGAATCAGGTCAAACACCTCTTCCCTTTCTCCCTGAAACCATTCCTTATCTTCTCCTTCCTTCAAATATGTAAGACCCTGCTCTTAACTTATAAACTTTTTACAATCTTATTTTCCTCCTTTCTCTAATGAAGCTAATAACAATGTCTAAAAGGAATTAGTTAATTGTTCATGATGACAGAGGACAAAGCACAGGATTAACAGAAATGTCTTACTAACCTGTTCCAGACCAATACTGTAGCCCTGCATTAGATTTGTGTGAGGATAATTTAAATTAGAAGCATCTAGGCCCAGTACCATGAACTGACTTAGTTAACCTAGGATGAACCCTGTTTATCTGTGTTTTCGTAAATCTCCCTGAGTGATGGTAATATGCAACCAACTTTGGGAACCATTGATCTAATATTGATTTCAGAATCTTTCATAAGATAATGAGCATTGTGGCTCTTGGGTAGAGACTTAGATGTACATCTTTTTATTACCATAAAAATCTATAATAGATTGCTTCATGGGGTTTATATTTTTATAAAACATGCTTTAGAACTGCTATATGAATTATTTTCAGTTTCGGCACCTGGGTAGCTCAGTGGGTTAAGCATCCAACTTCAGCTCAAGTCACGATCTCACAGTTTGTGGGTTTGAGTTCTGTGTTGGGCTCTGTGCTGACAGCTCGGAGCCTGGAACCTGCTTTCAGATTTTGTGTCTTCCTCTCTCTCTCTGCCCCTCCCCTACTTGTGCGTGTGTGTGCTCTCTCTCTCCCTCTCTCTCAAAATAAACATTTTTAAAACAGAAAAAAAAGTATTTTCAGCTTTGATAAACTTATATTTGATCATTTCTTAACATGTAACTGGATTGAACAGCATAAAATAGGTTGATTCTTTATTGGGAAATAAAACAAATAGAATTACATTTTAAAAAATAGAGAAAAAATCCGTAAGTTCTCCATTAATTTCAGTGAAAATTTTCTGTGACTATTTACACATCAATATTTTTTTGGCTAAAACGTGAACTTTTTCTTTACTCTTTTTAGCCTGTATTTCTTATTGTCAAGTAGACACAACTGTATGACTTGCCTATTCCTTAATTTCAACAAAAGTCCTTGCCCTGTTTCTGGCCCTCTTTTCCTGATTATTCTCTCCAACAGAAAAACAAAAGAAAAACAGTCCTCAAAGGAATGATTTCCTCTTTGCCGGTTACATCTCTTTTGATGCATCTCTCCAAGACAGAAAACTTTGCTTCCGTTTGGGTTGCTTCTTTATCTTCAGCGTCCAAGTAAGCATCAGGCCCTTATTCCTTTACATATTTTCCAGGCTGCATCTCCTTTCCTCCTTTTCCACTACCACTCACTTGTGCCTCTGCCATCCATCTTCATTACCTCTTTGTTATGGACTGAACTGTGTCCCCCCAAATTAGTGTGACTTTATGTGACTGGAGGGCCTTTAAAAAGATCATTAAGATTAGATGAGGTAATCAGGGTGGGGCCCTAATCTGATTGGACTGGTATTTTGAGAAGAAGAGAGAGGGACAGCCTTCACCTGCACAAAGGAAAGGCCATGTGAGGACCCAGGGTGAAGGAGTTCATCCACAAACCAAGAAGAGAGCCCTCACCAGAAACCAAGCCTGCTGGTTTCTTAGTCTTAGACTTCCAGCCAGCAGAACTGTGAGAAAATAAATTTCTATTGGTTAAGTCACCCAGTCTGTAGTATTTTGTTAGGGCAGCCCAAGCTGGCTAATACACTATTTGTCACCGTTTACTTGGAAGAGCCAGCTCCTCTCTCTCCAGACCACCTTTCATGGGTTTGCACAGTGAACACAGATACTAGATCACTGAATTAGTTTTCTATTGCTACCGAATAATTCATCACGAACTTAGTGGCTTAAAAGAACACGCATTTTTTATATCCTATTTTCCATGGGTCAGTAAGGTGGGTACACTTAGCTGGGTCCTCAGCTCAGAGTCTTAGAAGCTGTAGTCAAGGTGCTGGCTGGAATGGCAGTTGCATGTGAGGTTAAGAGTGCTCTTAGGGCACCTGGGTGGCTCAGTCAGTTGGGTGTCCGACTTCAGCTCAGGTCATGATCTCACAGTTCATGAGTTCGAGCCCCACGTCAGGCTCTGTGCTGACAGCTCGGAGCCTGAAGCCTGCTTCGGATTCTCTGTCTCCCTCTCTCTGTGCCTTTTCCTACTCACTCCTGTCTCTCTCTCCTTCAAAAATAAGTAATCATTAAAAAAAATAAAAAAAAATAGTGCTCTTTCAAGCTCACATGATTTTTGGAAGAATTCATTTCCTTGTAGCTATAGAACTCATGATGCCTCTTTCACATTCAGCAAAAGAATCTCTGAAGCGTCCAGTCTTGGTTAAAGAGCTAGTCTGATTCGGTCAGTTCCACCCAGCATAATCTCGAGTTTGATTGATTCATAGTCAGCTGGTTAAGGTTCTTAATTAAATCTGTAAAACTCTCTTCACCTTTGGAATCCATCATATGCAAAAGTCCTACCTAAACTCAAGGGGAGGGGATTACACATGGTGTACATACCACGGGGTTAGAACCTTGGAGGGCCGTCTTAGATTTCTGTCTACCAAGGATACGATTCCTTGATAACTATTCAGCACTAAAGGCTAAAGACTATGCACAAAGCTTTGATGGGCAGTTTCTGCTGTGCTCAAGTTTAAAGCAGTGTAAAAATGAAGAAATGACAATGCACAGCTTTAAGCATTAATGCTGTAAGAGTGGTGCAGTTAGTCATATGTGCCAGGAGTTCTGAGGAGCTCCCTGTAGTGAGACTACTGCTTCTCGGAGAACATAAAATAGTGGCTGGGCCTTTAAAGATGAGCTGACTTTAAACTCAAAGGGAATACTTGTACTGTAAGTGCATATTATCACTTATTTTACTTCATACTTTCTACTTTTACTTAACATTTTCACTGAATTGAATTAAAGGTTGCCATAAAGATTGTGATTACTTGACTATAGTGCACCTATCTCTATATTGAGTCTTTTTAACTCATTACTTGTTTTGGAAGGTTCTAGTTAGAGAGTAGGTAGCAAGATAGAGAGAGAAGTGTGTATAGAGTCAGCCACCACCCATTCATGAGGCAAGCTGGTCACTTCTACTTTCCGGCTTGAAATGTCTTTATTTGTAATTAAGGATTTAGATGGAATAATTTATAAAGTCCTTTCCCTGACTTACTTCCTCATCTAGATTTCTTTGACATCCTAGAATAAGCTAGGCATCCCTTTTTACACATTTCTATAGTATTTGCACCTCCACTTCATAACCTTCATCTCACTTACAATTACTTGTCAAAAGTTCATCCCTGCTAGATTTTCAGGTATCATAGGGTCATGGACTATATCTTGTTTACCACTATGTCCTAATGCAGATGTGAGACACAGTGCTTGATATATAATAGGTACTCAATAATTACTTGTTGATCAAGTGCACAATAATCTATGATCCCGCCAAATTAATATACAGTTATTTCTACATGTCATTCAATATTTATTTATTTATTTTTAAATGTTTATTTATTTTTGAGAGAGCAAGCACGAGTTGGGGAGGGGAAGAGAGAGAGAGGGGGACAGAGGATCTGAAGCAGACTCTGTGTTGACAGCGGAGAGCCCAATGCAGGGCTTAACTCCACGAACCGTGAGATCACGACCTGAACTGAAGTCGGATGCTTAACTAGTTGAACCACCCAGGTGCCCCTATGGTAGTCAATATTTAAAATATTCAGGCAGTGATGAGGTATTTTCAACATTATGTGATTCTGACTGGTTAATAAACCCTACCTATTAGATTGTAAAAACTTTAGTCTTGTTTTCTCTAATGGGCTGGACAGAGTGAACGGTGGCCCTGTCTAAGGAATATACTGGGGCAGGAGGTCTTACGGCCATATGGACTCTTTAAGGATGCTCAATCAAGGTGGCCAGAGGAAGTCATATTATAAGAAGAGCAGTGATTTTGAGAGAAAATCACGGCAGAGCTTAGGAAAAGGACAGTAAGTGACAAATTCAGTAGGTAAGGCAAGGAAGAAAATGGGCAGCAAGTTTAGTAGACAGAACTTGGAAGGCAGTATGGAATCAGTGGTAAGAAAGGGATCTGAGAGAACAGTTTTGAATTAAAACATTGAACAAAAAGACTGTGTGTGCTTTCCTATTTTATATTGTACCTGGTGTGCCTGTAGGCAGAGGGGGAAGTGCGGGATTGGTGACCTAAGGAGTTACACAGATAGAGGAGTTTTTATGCCCTAAGTGGATTTACAGGATGCTATTCTCTGATATTTACAGTGCACATAATCAGATAATGGGCCATAATCAGATAATTCACTTTAAATTGTTTTATTTTGAAACTAAAACATTTTCCCATGGATTCAATATTATGTGACGGTTGATTAGATTTCCAAGCCAATTCAAGCACTATTTAATTTGTGTTTTATAAGAATGTTATAGAAATGTTTATATGGCTTGTTTTTTGGGGAATCAAGTGTATTTTATCTCTTCATATTACTTTATAGGAAATAGTTCTGATATACATACTATGGTTACTAGTTTTGTAATAATAAATAACTAAAATACTTCTGTAAGTTACCACTGTTCTGCTTGAAATTATGGTTGTTGTTTTTTTTTATTTCTTCATCTTGTGGGAGTAACTACATTAATTTCCATTTTAAGCTTTCATTTGATATTAAAATTAGAACAACTTGTTCAGATCCTGTTGTTTTTATCTTGAATAAATATTGCAAAATTTTATTGAACAACTTGACTTAAGTTAGTTTTGGAAAGTCATCAAAATCTTTTCCTTCCTCATTTGTTTCCTTCAGATCCAAATTTATTTTCATTTTCTTCTTTGATAAAGTTACTTCATTAGGCATTTCTTTGCCCAGGTATACAAGTTAAATCTTTTTTTGTGTGCTGGCCCATTTTATTATTTTTTAATTTTTATTTTAGAGAGAAGGAGGGGTAGGTAGAGGAAGAGGAGGACAGAGAATCTTTTTTTTTAATTTAAATTTTAGTTAGTTAGCATACAGTGCAATATTGGTTTTATTGGAGTAGAATTCAGTGATTCATTATTTACATACAACACCCAGTGCTCCTCACAACAAGTACCCTCTTTAGTACCAGTCACCCACCTAGCCCATCCCCCACCCACCTCTTTCCTCTACCCACCATTTGTTCTGAGAGAGAATCTTAAGCAGGCTCCACACTCAGCACAGACTCAAGCCCACGACCCTAGGACCATGACCTGAGCCAAAATCAAGAGTGGGACATTCAACCAACTGAGCCACCCAGATCCCCCTGTGGTGGCTCATTTTATATAGCACACACTGTATGCTTTTGTATTTAGGAGCATTGTATACTTGCATGGTATTGCTTTGGCTCCATGTTAATTTATTACCAGACTCTCTCAGTTTAAGGGCTGTGAAGAACTCTTTGAGGCTATACTATAATAACCCATCTCAACCTACAGACATGGTAAAAGATGTCCAGAAAAGGTGAACAATGTGTCCAATATCACATGACAAGTTAAACTGAGACATAACCAGAACTCCGATGCTTTAACTCCCTGTTCAACAATATGATCACAGTGTTTAGTTGTTTATACTCCTAGAAGACACACACACACACACACACACACACACACACTGAGACTTAGCCATGTTAAATTGTAGAACATGATAATTAGGAAGTTTAAGGAGCCAGAAAATGTAGTGTTGTAAGTGTAGGTGCAAGTACACCTTAGAGTTTATTCTGATTTCAATCATTCATTCCATAAGCATTTACTGACTTCCTATTGTTGGACACACAGAGATGAAAGATATGATCCCATCCTCTAGACATTCATAATTTGAGATATAAAAGGAAAGGTGACAGAGAGAAGGCTGGAGGAGACAATCTGGAAATAACTAGGCTCTTTCTGGAGTAAGAGGAAAAGTCAGCACCACTGGTGTGATTACCCTTCCTTGTTATGCTTCCACTCATTTGGGTTTATTGTTCCTGTGCCATTTTCCACTTCCTTCCCACTGTCCTTGTCCTCTGATTGTTTCAATCCTTGCCCACCTTGTTGTAGCTGTGAACTATTTATTTCAATTGCCCCTTGGAAGAACTTGAGCGACTGGGCTGAAAATCTTCATGTTTTCCAAGGAAATTACTGTAAAAATTGCATGTAAACAAGAATTATTGTATCAGACAAACACATGCAGGACAAATTGTCTATGCTACCAGTATCTGGCATAGCCCTATCACTAAACATCCATCTTATTCATATTTGAGGCTGACATACTTTCCCTACCTCATGCTTGGCTTCCCTCCTCATTTTCTGACATTTCCAGTTCTTGCCAAATATTTTTTTGGTGAGAGGTTGTGCAGGTTTCTACCTGGTCTGTGATGATGTTGTCAGGCAGGCCGAGATTTGTATTGAGTACTGAAGCTCTACGATGTGTTCATTGGTATTTGTATACTTGTTTGTCTTTTCTTAAAGAGTTTGTTGTTAATGCAACTGCTACTCAGGCCTGGAATGACTGCCTAAAGTGGCGAGTTCAGTTATTGAACCACAAACACAGTTTGTCTTTAGTGAAATGTACTTTCTTTACGGTGGCAGTGGGGGCTGGGGGTGAAAAGCTGGAACCCTAGAGGTCAGAGCTAAGTAAGTAAAGGGGTGAAGTTTCATGTTCTTCCCTTTAGTTCACTGAGGAAGAAATAAGAACAATAATCC
This sequence comes from Cryptoprocta ferox, assembly GCA_028646485.1. Classification (NCBI taxonomy): domain Eukaryota; kingdom Metazoa; phylum Chordata; class Mammalia; order Carnivora; family Eupleridae; genus Cryptoprocta; species Cryptoprocta ferox. The sequence goes on along the minus strand of CM053576.1, from coordinate 119,078,795 downwards.
ACTTTTATGTGTATACCTGGTACTCTGCTGAGCAGTTGAACATGGATTATCCCAGTTAATCTTCCTAGTAAGCTGTGGAGTAGATAATGTATTCCTACCTCACAGATGAGGACACTACTGAGACCTACTGGTTTAAAAAAATGCTTTGCCTTGCCACATATCCATTTAGTGTCAGAGTCAAGATTGAACCCAGATCAGTCTGTTTCCAAGCCTTGAGCTCCTAATCCCTGTGTTAAACTTAGATTTTTCCTTTATTTCATTGGATCTCACCTTTTTTTTCATTTAATGAGTTTTATGTCTGTCTCCTCTATCTTCATCCAAACCATGGAAGACTTAGTGTACATTTCAAACCTAAAAGGACTGTAAGTTATCACAGGACTGAGCAACCTAATATTAACTTAATTTTAGACAGAACATTAGGCTATGTGCCCTCCAAAACCCCCCCTACCACTGACAGCTTGTGATTCCAGAGATGGGAATGAGTCTGAGTCACTGCTGTAGCATTTACTAACTACATAACTTCATACTAGACACCTTACTTCTTAGAGCCTTAATCTTCTTTTCTGTAAAATGAGAGTAAAGGGACGTATCTCAGAATTTATAGGGCGCTAGTGAAAACACTTAGCACAATGTCTGGCATTTTCCATCTTTATAGCTAGACCCTTTGGATGGCTACTTTTCTCGGTCACAACTTAATTTTTTTTTTAATGAAGCTTATTTCTTAAAATCCCAAGAATTTGAAAAATCACGACCATTTCAGTTGTGATAAAGTGTATTTTTTTCTGAAGACAAAGTCTTCTTAACCAATGGCCAACTGATAGAATCTCAAAATGGTAAGTGACTCTAGAGAGGATATAATCCAGTTCCATTATTTTGCAGGGCTCAACACTGAAGCTCAAAGAGGGAAATGAATTCCCCAAAATCACGTAGCAAACTAGTGGTAAATTCGAGGCCAGAACTTACTTCTCATGCAAGGCCCAGTGTTTTTGCTTTAGAGTTCTAATAAACTCAAGATGAAGATTGACAGGTTGACCCTAGAGGGAAGAGTATTTTTAAGTACATTATAAAAAAAGACATTTTATATGGACTTTATTTCTATTTATATGTTAATAAAATTGTTTATGCACTAAATATAATTGGCTGTAAAGAATTGTCTATGTATGTGTTGGAGGGTACTTAAACGATAGAATCTAGCAGACATGGTCTGCTATTTCTTAGCTATGTGACCTTGAATCTTTAACTCTTAGATTCCTTATCGGTAAAATGGGGATAATGATCTTAATGTTCTAGTAGCTGAAAGGATTACAGGAGATAATACATGCAAGGTCCTTAGTGGACTGCCTGGCACATAGTCATCACATAATAAATGGTAACTTAATGGTAACAATATGAATAGAAAGTCAATGGGAACCACCACAACTACCCCATCCATGGGTGAATTTATCTCAATCGAACCAAAAATGCCTGATTTCTTAGTGAAAGTCAATAATAGCCAGGATCAAATACACACACTGTGTTTTGACTTAGCCAAGACGTCCCTTGCCTATAGCCTGATTATACCACTGCCTGATTTAAGGAACTCTCCTGAAGCTCCAGATGGTGTTTAGCTGTAACTAGTCCATAGAATGGGCTTTTACTGAATATAAACAGAGAAGAGGTGCTTATTGTCACCAGAAACCCACTTACATCTCCCTTGCCTTGGGGTAAGTAAATATGACTAAATACATTGTGCAGTTAGTCTTTAGGCTATGGAGGCTTTGCAGAAGAGATTAATGTCAGTAATAGCAATATTTAAAATGTTTAAATAAACCTAAAACTAGAGAGTTCCTGTTTGTCAAGTCTTCTACTTAAGGGATAGGAGAATATAGATATCAGGGATAGGAAAATACAGACACTCATATATACATATATATATATATATATATATGAGCGTCTGTTGTTTTTAAGAAAGACCATGGCTAAATAAGCTGGTTTTATAATGTTAAACAGCAAAAATTCAACAGAGTAAATCTGAAGATCTAATTGGCTTTATTATGCCTCTTATGAATCTGCCTGTATCACATCCAGCAAATAGAGGGGAACCCCAAAGAAAAGTTTTACAAAATGGAAGGTTTTGTAGGAAGGAAGTTGGGGTGAGAGTTATTAGCAAAAGGAAAGGATTGTTTTAGGCAAGGTACCTTTGCCTTAGAGGGTAGTGCAGAAGGCCTTAGGTGACAGATTACTTCATTGATGCTGGCCAGAAAATTCCTGAATGAATGGCAGGTTAAGACTACATTTCTGGGGAAGGTCAAAACTGAAGTATGGTTAGGTACAAAGCCCCCCCACTTGGTGACTTGCCCTAGCATAAGTGACTCCATCTTGGGCCTCTGGTTTTCTTTTTAACAATAGAATGGTAATACCGTTAAGAGAAGTGCTATCTTATTTTTTTAATCTTGTATTTGAATAATTAAACACAATAGTGCATTTTTCTCTGTTACTAAGAATTTATTGAATCGTAGAACAGTGGAAAAAATGTTAAGTAATCCATTCTTGAATTCCATGCAAACAATACCTGACATCCTACAAATGTAAGCTATGCTATTTCAAATTGAAAAGGTTCTTAAAAAAATAAATTTCATAGCTCATCTTATGCTAAAGAAAATCCAGTATCTTTGGGGGGGTTAATATTATACAAATAACAACCCCCTGATATCTATTTATAAATACTCTCTTTCTTTTACTTATATTAACTATGGCAGTGAGAGATTAGGATTATTATTACAAAATAGTAGTTTGATTATTTTATCCCCATGATAATGGACTCTAGAAGGAAGGAAGGATGCACTGAAGGGAAACTTAGGTCAGTGCAAATTTTGTAAATTAGTTCAATGTGGAATCTTGAAATCAGTTCCCAGAGTTTAATTTGATTAGATACTGTAATAATACATTGTTCAAATGTAATAATGGATATGTAGAAATTTGGCATGCATTTGACCATTAATTTATTTCTATGTTTGACAATAGATTAAAAGAATCTCTGAATGTTTGTCCTAATAATACAATTTTTCACCCTGAGTCATTAAAACTACACATTTAGGGAAAATGAGAGAGAAAGAGAAGGAGGAGAAACAGAAGGAGAGAAAGGAAGAGGAAGAGGAGAAGGAGGGGGAGGGGTAGAAGTACGAAGAGATAATGAAAGAGATAAAAGAAGAAGGAAGAGGAGGAGGAGGAGGAGGGAAAGAAAGACCAGGAAATATGGCGGAAGAGGAGGAACAGGAGAATGGGGGAAGGGCAAGAGAGACAGAGAGAAAGAGAGAGAGAGAGAGAGAGATTGGGAGACATGCATTAATTGATTCTTGGCCAATGTCTACAGCCTCTATTTCTCACTTTAACTTTTATCTTATAACCCAAAACTGAAAGCAAATATTGTGTGACTGCTATCTCTCAGAATTGAAAGAGTTATGAATCAGTAACTCCTCAAAAAGACTTGTCTATCCTGGGAGATGTCCTAGGCCTTTATGAAGTTTCCATATATCTGTTCATCTGTCGGCACACATTTCTTGTGTCTGTCTTTCTATCCAGAACAATGTTCCTACACGCCTATTGTGTCTTAACTGTTTTCACTGCTGTGTAAATATTTCATGAGTTGGAATATTTCCACTTGCAATCATGTCATATTTAAGAAATTTGAACAGAGTACACATTATCTTCAGTTGTGATGAGTTGATTCATTACCGGATACTGGTTAGCCAAAGATAGAAACAATTTTTATGCTATTAATCATCTTTCCCATAAACTCTATGATAGTTGTCAAAAAGGAAAGTTATACAAACATTTCATTCCTTACCATCTTGTTAATGTTTAAAGAATATCTCATGCTTCTTCAAGGAAGGCGTGGCATAACTTAAGAACAGTGTACATCTATTAGTGTGTAAGTTTTAAAAGGAAGTAGATGATACATGTGCACCCCAAAGAGCATCCTTTGGCCTTAAGAAGGAGAGTTACGTTAGATGTGAGTATTTTTGGATTGGGAAATAACCTCCTTACTTATCCTTTTTGTCTTATATAAATAGTAAGCTTGGAATTAGGGAGAAGAGCGTATGAAGGCTGGAATCTGTGAACTAGGATACAGCCAGGTATTGAGCCTGGCCAATGAACTTCACACTGATAGTCCTTATGCCAGTTACACATATTAATGTTGCATGATTTAGTTATCTTCTGTCAAGTGGGAAATTTAATTACATTCATTCACCAACCATTTATAGAGGATTCACCAGGAAACACCAACTATTCTAGGCATTGAGGATATAAAGGTAAATAAGATAATTCACAGTATTTAGAAGCACAGATGATAAATGGAGGTAAACAGATTTAAAAAAAATTTTAACATTTATTTACTATTGAGAGACAGAGAGAGACAGAGCATGAGCATGGGAGGGGTAGAGACAGGGAGAGACACAGAATCCGAAGCAGGCTCCAGGCTCTGAGCTGTCAGCACAGAGCCTAACAGGGGGCTCGAACCCACAAACTGTGAGATCATGACCTGAGCCGAAGTCCGACCGCTTAACCGACTGAGCTACCCAGGTGCCCATAAACAGATTTTTTAAACCTGGTAAAGGCAAAGGGGAGTTCTTGTGCCCAGTCCAGACTCCTTCTACTAGTTGAGTGATGCTGGACAAAGTACTTCACCTTTCTTTTTTTTTTTAAATTTTTTTAATGTTTATTTAATGTTTATTTTTGAGAGGGAGAGAGACAGAGAGGTGAGCAAAGGAGAGGCAGATAGAGAGGGAAACACAGAATCCAAAGCAGGCTCTGAGCTGTCAGCACAGAGCCTGACACAGGGCTCGAACTCAGGGACTGTGAGATCATGACCTGAGCCGAAGTCGGATGCTTATCCTATCTGAGCCCATTTCCTGTTTCCCCACCTAAAACATGGATATGACAATGGCAAAACTTCTGAGAAGGTTGTTGTTAATGTCAAACAAGAAGAGAATAACAATGTCTTTTAAATAGTAAAGTGCTAAACATATGTGGGTTATTTTAGGAAGGAAATATGGTACAATGAATGGGCGTGTCTTTGGAGATACTAAACTCAGTTTAAATTTCAGCTCTACCACTTACAATTTTTATGAAATTGAGTTGTCATGAAGATTAAATTCATTCATTCATTCATTCATTCATCCAAGCACAGTTTTTAAGTAGCTACTATATGTCAGGCACTGTTCTAGAACTGAGATTGGAAAACTCTATAACGGGTCAGATAGTATTTTAGACTTTGTGGACTATATGGTTTTCTTTCTTTTATAAAAAAATTTTTCCATGTTTATTTAGAGAGAAAAAGAGACAGAGTGCAAGCAGGGAAGGGACAGAGAGAGGGAGACACAGAGTCTGAAGCAGGGTCCAGGCTCTGAACTGTCAGTACAGGGCTGCATGCGAGGCTCGAATTCACAAACCATGAGATCACCACCTGAGCCGAAGTTGGACGCTTAACTGACTGAGCCACCCAGGCACCCCATGGACTAAGTGGTTTTCATTGCAACTGCTCAACTCAGCTTTTGTAATGTCTCCTGAACAGGTTTAAAAAGTCTCTGTGTCCCAACATCTACTTAGATCACTATATAAGGAAGAAATATAAAATGGGCTAAAATTAATTTTCTAACTGTATTTTTCAGAATCTGCTTTTGAGCCTTCTATGAGTTTGAAAAGCTATAGGAAAACAAGATAACCATGGCATCTCAGATTTTGTGAAATCACATTTTCGAACTGTGATGGACATCAGATGACCACACATTTCAGCCCTTCCCTTATCCTCCCCTTCTTCCTCAGAGGCATACGGGGCATATGGATGCACAGGAGAGCCTAAGCCCTCCACCAAACCACCATCCCACCAAATCAGAGGGACTAAAGAGAACAGAGATGTCTTGATTAATCACTAAAATTATAAAATTATTGACTTAAGAGTACTTAGATTTCATGGGGCGTCTGGGTGGCTCAGTTGGTTAAGCGCCCAACTTTGGCTCAGGTCATGATCTTGCAGTCCATGAATTTGAGCCATGGATCAGGCTCTGTGCTGACAGCTCATTCTGTGTCTCCCTCTCTCTCTCTGCCCCTCCCCCATTTTTTAAAGAGTACTTAGATTTCATTCATCCTAAACCTATTCATTTATAGGTAGAAACAGTCTCCTAGAGAAGTTGATTCTATTGGCTTTGGGGTTTGGAAACTGGGAAGTGTTTAAAGTAGAATTAACATCAGTTTGAAAATAAATGACAAATTCTTTTCAATTTGTATAAAAATAATATTTTCAGAATTCAACAAACAGTCATACATTAACATTACCAAACACACATGTAATGCCTACTACAGTCTGGGTACGTTAAGTCCTCCCAGTCACCCAGGGAAGTGGCTGGTGTTATCAATATTGTCACTCTACAGATGACACGTCTGAAAGAGGCGAGGTTAAGAAGGTTGTCTGAGAATACAAAGCAGAGAAGTCTTAGAGATGGGATTTGAACCCAGATCTTCTGTCTACAGAGTGAGATGTGCTCTGTGAGTTTTCTCTGTTTCAGTTCTCATGACAATGCTATGAGACAAAGGATGGGCCCTCAGCAGGATTAGCATTTGAATACAGAATTGCTTAAATATCAAGGTACAATATAAATATTAGTCATTTTAGGCAATTAACAATCACTGCACAGCAAAGACTTTTCTGGGAGGTTTCCTTAATCCCAGTCACAGAAAGACTCACTGATACCTGAATTATACTCCATGGCAGTAAATTTTGAAGGCTGTGATTTGACCACTTGAGTCAATATCTGTGACAGTGAGCTCCCTGAATGTACGAGAACTTCTCTGTGTGTTCTTAGCTGAGGTTCTCTAGGAGAATCTTCGGGAAAGCTTCATGTTTTCTTTTACTTGGCTCATGTTGATACTTTCAGAGATTAAAAATTTTGAAAATCTGGGGATGGGAAGGGAAGTATACAATGCCTGGATTTGGGAGGTTCTCCAAATCTATTTTATTATTGTTATTATTAAAAATTAAATAATAGAATTAAATAAAGGAAGAGAAAATCCAGAGTCCACAGCATGGCCTTTGAAAGCCTCTTGATCTGGCCTTGACTGAATTTTGACCTCTTTTCTGTCACTGTCCTTGGTCCACTTCCTCCTGCCTCCAGACACACTGACCACTGGCTGTTGTTTCCTGCCCTGAGGCTCTGGCACTCTTCCCTGGTGTGCAGGGCCTGCTGCTGACACACCCCCACACAAACTTCTGATCCTTGCTCCACTGTCACCTGACTGTCCCCGACCGCACCCAAGTCCCTCACTGTGCTTTTCTTTGCTTCATAACCCTTATTATCATCTGACATTTATTGTGTGATTATTTGTTTATTCTCTATTTTCACCACCAGCGAGTGAGCTTAATTAATAAGAAAGGGGACTTTTCCGGTTCACGGACACATCCCCCTGCTAGAGCAGTGCCTGGAACCTAAGAAATATTTGCCAAATGAATGAATCAATGATGAAAGGAGAGGAAGACAAATGCAGAACTTTCCCTTCCGGCTTGCTGAGGCTTTGCCGAGAACTGTAGTAGTGACCACTGGGTGGCCACAGCTGCCTTCACCATCCACAGTGGGCCACACTCCTGGCAAGGCATACTGTGCCAGAGAGTTCTGTGAGCTGTGTAAGCTGTTATTCTTCTGAGGGGAGGGTTTCAGGCTGTTTTAGTTCTGATTTCCCAAGGGAAATAAGCCTTGCGTAGTCAGTCAGACCACATTTACCAGGCTGCTCTTAAATACACTCATTCACTCATTGACTTATCAAACATTTACTGAGCACCTATTGTGTGCCAAGTGCTTAAGAGACAAAGATGAATGCCCTAAGGTCCCTGCTTCTGAGGGGCTGGCCCGAGTCTATAGGAGGAGCAGGGGAAGGAGGCTTAAAGCTTCCCTGTTTGCGTTCTGACACAGGGGCAGAAACTCTTGGACACATGAGGAACATCACCCAGTGTTCTCTGTAGGGAGCAGTGTGTGAGAACAGGCTCCCGGAACAAGGAGACAAAGCTGTGAAGGAAACCAAGGCTCACCCAGGTGGAGATGGTGGAAGTCTTTGCAGAGAGAGGAAGCAACATCCCAAAAGTCCAAGAGCCGAGAGAGAACTTGGCACATTTGAAACTGAAGTGGATTCTTCTTCCTGGAAAGTGAGGTACCAGGTGGGAGAAGGATGAGGTGAGGTTGGAGAAAGAGCTCAATATTGCAAGGGAAAATCAAGCTGTTTTTATAAAACAGATTCCAGAAATGCGTATCTCTAGAACTCTGGGTGAGTTTTCAAGGGAACTCTAAAGTTCTATGACAGTAGCATTTCATCGTTTCTACATCATTCAAGAAATGAAATATACAAAACTTTCACTGATAGTCATTCCTACTTTCTGCCTTCATCCTACTGACTTTGGGGTGAACACCTTCCATGTGCCAGGTATTAGGTTGGGTTCCAGTGGTACAGAATTAAAATAAATACTTGCTGCTAGGGGCACATAATTAAAATACTGTCTATGACAGTTAATTTATATCCAGGAAAAAAGAAATGAGATTAAGATATAAATGCATGACAGCCCGACCTCAAGGACATGTGAGCTGTATAGTCACACAAGACTCCATCCTCACCCGGTATTTAGTTTAATGCTCTGCTATAGCTATCTTGAAATTCTGAGTAATGCTTGATCATCTCATACTTTAATTTTGCAATAGGACTTGCAAATTATAGAACTTATCCTTATAGCTGAGGTGGAATTGTGAACTTGATCTAGAGCAAGGGGTATGCAAACAATGACCCATGGCCAAAACCAGCCTACGTCTTATTTTTGTATGGTCTGTGACTGATGAATAGTTCTTACATTTTAAATAGTTGAAAAAATTTAAAAAACTAGTATTTTGTGATGTATGAAAGTGACATGAAATTCAAATTTCAGTGTCCATAAAAATATTTTTTGGCACACAGCCATGTCCCCCCCCCCCGCCGTGTTGTCTATGGCATGTTGTGGTACTGTCATAACTGAGTAATTGCAACAGAAACCGTATGACCTATTAAGCCTGAAATATTTACTGTATGAACCTTTATAGAAGAAGTGCTGACCCTTGATCTAGGGGATATTCTATTTTAATTATTAGACTCCTTATTTTTATTTACTTTCCATTTGCTATTAGAGTTGTAACTATTTTCATTTGCTTTCTGGCTCTCAGCAGCAGAAGTGTAGAGCTCACTGTCATAATCCCCAGATCTAGGATAGTGCCTGATACATAGTAGGCATTCCAAAATACTTAACAAAGGTTGGATGTTGGGGGGGGTGATTCTTATGTGTATCTCCTGGTTTCCATTATATTTCATGTACTCAGGGTAGTGATGTTATGGGAGAGAACTTCATTCCCAAAGGAATCCTGCAGAGTGCTTGTGTATAGAACTTGCTCAGGCTCCATAAATGTTTGTGACAATGAACGAGGGCCTGATAGTGGCTGGTTAGCATAGTGTTGCTGTTGGCTGCTGGACTCCTTAGAAGTAGAAGATTTATCAGTGGATAAATTCTTTTTTTTTAAGTTTTTAACGTTTATTCATTTTCGAGACATGGAGAGAGATGGAGCATGAATTGGAGAGGGACAGAGAGAGAGGGAGACACAGAATCCGAAGCAGGCTCCAGGCTCTGAGCTGTCAGCACAGAGACTGACGCGGGGCTGGAACTCACAAACTTGGAGATCATAATCTGAGCTGAAGTTGGACACTTAACCAACTGAGCCACCCAGGCACCCCCATCAGTGGATAAATTCTTAAAGTATGTTTGGAAGCTTCGAGATGAAAGACTAAAAATAAAAAGCAAATTTTAACCTTAAGGCTTAAGGCAAAAACAAAATGCAAAGTATGTGAAATGTCTCATTGCGACAAGTGTAAGAAGCTATCATATGAACGATGCTGATGCGCTGTAAAGGGCAGAATCGTATTTGTGTGCTTGTAACTTCCAAATCTATATTTTTCAGTCCTGGCTTCTAAACTTCTTTATCTGGTTGTTATTTGGCATCTCCACTGGATGCTGAATAGATGTTTCAAACTGAACAAATCCAAACTGAACTTTCTGATTGTTCCTTCCAAATCTGTTTATCCCCTGGGGCGCCTGGGTGGCTGAGTACTTTAAGTGTCCAACTTTGGCTCAGGTCATAATCTCACGGTTTGTGAGTTCTGAGCCCCACATTGACTCTGCGCTGATAGCTAGGAGCCTGAAGCCTGTGTTGGATTCTGTGTCTCCCTCTCTTTCTCTGCCCCTTCCCCACTAGTGCTCTCTTTCTCTCTCCCCCCGTCTCTGTCAAAAATAAAAAAAAATAAATAAACATTAAAAAACAAACAAACAAAACCAAATCTGTTTCTCCTCTAGTCTTCCCTATGCCAGTAACTCTTCCCAACAGTTATTCAAGGTGAAAACAAGGAAGCAGTCTTGATTTTTAAATTTTTTCTCACCACTCCCTTTCCCATCTAATTCATGACCAAAGCCTTTCATTCCCCCTCCCAGTCATATCTGACATCTCTTCTCCCCATCTTGCATACTCCCCCTTGAACCATGGCTCTCCATTGCTTGTCGTGGGACCACTGCCAATGCCTCTCATGGTTATTGCTTTCACTACTTTTATCCCCACATATTCTCCAAGTGGCAAGCCGACTTATCATTTTTATTATGAAATATTTTGAACATACAAAAATTGTGGAGCATAGTATAATGGGTAATTACATATCTATCACTCAATTTTAGAACTGAACAACGAAAGAGAAGGCAACTTCCTGAATATCCTTCCATTGTCCCTTTCTCCTTTGCTCTCACAGATGACCACTATTTTCAATTTAGTGAATGTCATTTCCATGAAAGCACTGATGTTTTTTTCTACATAAATTGCTAAAAATGATGTAGGATTTTTGGCATGTTTTTAACTATATAAATTATGTTACATTATTTGAATCAAGTAGTTTTTTTCTCTCAGCTTTGTTTTTGAGATTCACCCACTTGGCTCTAGTTTTTAAGTTTAACTTCTATATAGTATTACACTATATAGTCGTATCACAAGTTTATTTATTCCTTTCTGTGTTGATAAACATTGAGATTGTTTTCAATTTTTCACTATATATAAGAAATGTTAGGGGTGCCTGGGGGGCTCAATTGGTTAAGCCTTTGACTCTTGATTTTGGCTCAGGTCATGATCTCATGTTTTGTGAGATCAAGCCCCACTGTTGGCGCAGAGCCTGCTTGGGATTCTGTCTCTCCCTCTTCCTCTGTCCCTCTCCTGCCTACGTGCTTGCACACGCATGCACATTCTCTCTCTCCTTCTCTCTCTCAAAATAAATAAATAAATTTAAAAATATGTTGCAATTGACCTCTTTGGATACATCCCTGTACACATGTACAAGAATTTCTCCAGGGAAGTGGTTTTTAAACATTTTAAAAAATGTAATCATAGTAAGACACTTTTTTACATTATAACCGTTGAGTTTTGTATTTTGTTATTTATATGATTGAAATTGAAATTTCATAAAATAACACTTATCTTCATTTCTTTCTGATTATTTCGGATTATTTTCTATTCTTTGTCATACTATGTTACATTATTCTATGTGATTCTAATTTATAAACGTGTCACTCCTTATCAACATTGATTTTATGTTCTATTAATGGGTCAATACCCCCAATTTGAGAAACATTGTTCTATTTCATACACTAGAAGTAGAAATACTGGGTGTATATGTCTTTAATTTCATAGGAGTTGGCAAATGACTCCACAAGGTAGTTGTAATAATTAATCTTTCTACCTACTCACTCATTCTTGGTATTGTACAACTTTTTAACATTGTCAATTTGATGATTATAAAATGGTATTGTTTTAGCAGCCAATTCCCTGATTAGTAGTGAGTTTGAGCATATTTTAAATATCCTATTTAGAACCCTTTAATAGTTTCCAAGAGCATTTGAATAAAGTTCTATCATTTTACTATATCCAATAGGTTAATTTTGCTCTAACCACCACCTTTTATCTCATCTTGTACCATTCTTCTCTTTCTATTCCTCAACTTCACCAAGCTTATTTCTTTTACACTTGTTTCCATTGCCTAGAATTATTTATTCTGGATTTTTGCATCATAATGCTTTTAAAATTCTGGTTTAAAGTTAAACATGACCCTTCCAGAAAGACTTTTCCCACCTCTTTTCCCACCCCTCCTGTTCATTCAAGTATATTTTTTCCATATACATGTCTGATATCTGTTGCCTTATGATCTGAGTTGAAGTTTCCATTTTACTATTCAGATGTCTTGAATAAAATGACATGAATTGAGTGGTCAAAGAATTGATTACCTGTACTAGGAAGATGGCAGTCAGAAGAAATAATACTTGAGAGGGAACTATCTGAAAACATGGTTAATGGTTTGTTAGGTATAGAAAAGGCCTGAAACATGAGAACATAATGCATGGTCAACACAGATAAACATGAAAAGAGTAGGGAGTGACTTAGTATGGCTGGTGAATGAGCCCACGGTGGCCTGGGAGGGCATGCTTTTTTTGTTCAAGTTTCTTTATTTTTAAAAGAGAGAGAGAGAGACCGAGAGAGAACATGAGGTGGGGAGAGGCAGAGAGACAGAGGGAGACACAGAATCTGAAGCAGGCTCCAGGATCTGGAGATGTCAACACAGAGCCCAATGTGGGGCTTGAACCCACAAACTTTGGGATCATGACATGAGCCAAAGTCAGATGCTTAACTGATTGAGCTACCAAGGAGCCCCATGGGAGGATATGCCTCTGAGGAAAGGTAAAGTTGAGACTAAACCATGGATTTTGTCCTGTAGGGAAAAATGTCATTGGATAATGTTTAGGTTAGTTTTTGGACCCCTGAAATTGTCCATTTTTTTAGTGCATCCTGTCAAATCAGTGGCCTAATCCAAAACTCCTAATATTCAATATTGTCAGTTCTTTTTTGTATTATAAGTTGAAGTTACCTAAAAAACAAACAGGCAAACTATGAGAGTAGGGATTTTGTTTGCTGTGTTCACTTTGTATATATAGTACCTAGTATATTGCCTCCTAGCAGTCATTAAAATAGTTTTGGGATAAAAATATGATTTTTTTTCTTTTCATTCATATTTCAGTAAGTATACAATGAAATTATTATATGAGGGACATGTAATAGGAGTCAGTCCTTTGTCTAAACGGCAGTCTATTCTAGTAAAACACAATCAGATGAACCATTATTAGATATTATGGCTGAAATATATACATGATGCTGTGGCTGTGAAAGCAAAGAAGAGACACATCTAAACTTTTTTGGGGGGAAGTGGGAGAGGAGGTAAGATGTCAGGAGTTTTTCCTGGTAAAGGTGATGCCTGATCTGAGTACTTCAGCAATGATTAAGAGTTAACCTAGTGAAAAATGTGGGGGGAAAGGATATTTTAAGCTTAGAAACAGCATGGTGAATAAATCAACTCTGGAAACAGCTTAGTATTATCAGGATACAAAATGTAAGTCAGTAAATAAAGCTGAAGAGAAGAACAAAATCTCATTTATGGAAAGTCTTGCTAACCATACTACAGAGATTTTGAGCAGTAAGGAGCCATTGAAAGGTTTAATCAGGCATGGTATGATTAAATATATGGAAAGATACATTTTAAAAGATCACTTTTGGGGAGGTATAGATGATGAGTTTGAGGAGTCAAATATTAATGGAGGGAGGAGACTTTCAGTTTTGGTTAGGATGTAGAAATTGTAAGAGACAACCACTTTTACCCTAACAAAAGAAAAATCCAAGCAAACCATAAAATCATAGCTATTTCAAAGCCCAGAAAAGAAATAAGGATGCAAAGAAACTTAAATGAGCTGAATTCCAGAAAGAAGTAAGCCTTTCCTAGAAAAGAAGAGACACATGGTTGCTTTCAACCATAGTGGAACAAGAAGCCAAAAAGACATCATATGTAGGAGTAAAGAGAAACAACCTGAAATTTTAATGAACTCCTAATGGCACATATGGGCTGGTATGAGAATTTAAATACTGAAGTCCCCAGTTACAGAATAAGTCTTCATTCATCCACCAACATTTTCCCATGGGTATTCATGGAGAGCAGATACATAGCAGGCTGAAGACGAAGGACAGGGCAGAAATGTTGAATAAGATTCCTCTGGGACACAAAATTCATTTTTGGGGGGGTTTAGTTATAAGGATATATACAATTGTCAAAGTTCATCAAACTAAATAAATTTTATACATTTTAGTATATTTTGTTCTATGTACATTATACCTCAATAAAATAATAAAAAAGTAAAACAACTGAATGGAGTCAATGAGGCCTCCAAGGAAGCTGCTGCAATAATTCAGACAAAAGCTAATGAGTTCCTACATCAAGGCAGTGGATATCAAGAGGGAGAATTTGGAAGTAGGAATTTATTCTAAAAAGGATCTGTCTAGAGTCTGGGACTTCTCAGCCCACAGTCTTCTGGGGCATTTGAGGACATGTAATGGAAAACTGATCTCTGAATCTACTAGGTTCATTCTGGCTCCTTTTTGGAGATTCAGATGATTGTGTATAGTGAGGTATTTCTGGCTCCTTCCTAAGGTCCATTGAGATCTGCATAGATTTAACAATCTGTACTTTAGTCTTTCCTTAAGTGCATCACCCAAAGTGAGGAAGCAATAGGACTACTCAATTTCTCTGTTATCTTTAGAGATATTTAAATAAAAGCCATTAAAAAAATAAGTACAGTGATGGCGTGGGGTAAGTGTTCCAAGGAATAGCGATTGAATAGGACTGACACTTCTGACATTTTCTTGCTAGTATGGTTGATGGCTGTCCAGTTCGTCCACATGATTGGCAACAGGCTGCTTGAAGTGAGAATCCCAAGTTTGGTATAAATAGTGAGTGATGACTGGTATCTTGGAGTGGGTGTAGGTGGGGTGTGGGCTTCCTAACCAGCTGAGGCCGTCGAAGCATATCAGTGGTTGGATCCCAGGAGGGAGTACCACACCAAACAAAGAGCAATTTGAATGGAGCAGCTGGTGTTGGTAATAATAGGGATGAAAACCTAAGTAGCACAGGATTTAGGAAATGGTGGGGCGGAGGGGTGAGATGTTGAATGTGAAATGAGTAATGGCACAGGGCATGGTAAGTACAGAGAACTGCTTCTGAAACACCTCAGAGGACATCCTTCTTTATTGTATCTGGAGTTCTCTGACAAGGATGACACTGACCATGTAAGATTGATACAAAGAATAAGTAACTTATAAAATGCTTAGATAGGAAGGAAGGTAAGAGTTTCCCTATATAACGTATGTGCTCTTTGGAACTCTTGTCAACGTAATACAGGGAAACAAACCCTTATCTTCCTTTCAAGGGTTGTACATGTTACCTCATTTAATCTTTCATTCCATCTTACATAGTTAGTAATTTTATTCTCAGGGTACAGAAAGAGAAACCAAGGCACAGAGCATTAAAATAAGTGGCCCAAGGTCCCACAAGCACTCCGTGAAAGAGCAGGGATTTGAGTGTAGTTCTGTATACTTCCAATACTGCTCGGCTCGGCCACTCTGTGCTGCCTTCTACTTTTCTGCTTCTTCACATCCAACAATTGAGCTGTAACCTACTTTCCATCCCTGATGGGCCCTTTGCTTTCTTTTTCTCCTGACATTTCAGTGCCAGCTTTCTTGTCGATGACTCATCTGAAGTGGAACTAATCTCTTTTTAGCACTATTTTATTGCTTGCTTGCCACATACCTGTGACTCCCTATGATCTTTGGGGAGGAAATTTAGTGTTTAACATTTTTTTGCTCTTTATTTTAAAAATATTTTTAACATTTATCCATTTTTTGAGACACAGAGACACAGAGCATGAGTGGGGGAAGGGCAGAGAAACACACACACACACACACACACACACACACACACAGAATCCAAAAGCAGGCTCCAGGCTCTAAATTGTTAGCACTAAGCCTGATGTGGGGCTTGAACCCACGGACTGTGAGATCATGACCTGACCGAAGTCAGAGGCTTAACTGACTGAGTTAAGGTGCCCCATTGCTCTTTAAATCTTACCTCTAGCTGCGTTTTCAGGATTCTTTCCCAATGGACTTCTCATAGTCTGTACTACAGTAACATCCAACCCCTTGAACATGCCCAAATGCCCCCATGTTTTCTCCAGCCTCTGCCCATGTTTCCGTGGTGCTTAGCTAACTACCAGAGGTGTTTTTTAAACCTCTTTTAGGAAGCCTTGACTGACAACCTCAGGCTAGGTTTGTACTATTTCTTTATGTTCCTGTGATACCATATACTTTACTCTGTCAAAGGACCTTTTAGTCTCTATTGAAATTTTCCATTTATTCATCTGGGTTTCCAATTAGATTAAGAACATATTGAAGGCAGGAACTATGACCAATTATTTTATTGTTTGCAGTGCTTAGCATGGGATCTGCCTAATAATAGGCCCACAGTAAATTAATGAAAAGCATAATGAAAGAATGAAAAAAATAACCTAACTTTAATTTACTCACTCCTTTTGTTACTACATTTTTGTTAAGTAAATTTTGTTAATTTATTGAGTATCAAGGATGTCCCCAGTCTTATGCTAGACTTTGAGGATACTAGACAAAACATATAGTCCCTGCTCTTAAGCAGCTCATAGACTAGACAGATAAATTGATGTTTAAACAAATGTGGCAGTGTGCTATGGGTTAATGTAGATGGACATGTATTACTGTGGGGGCTCAGAGAAAAATACCAGCAAAATCAGGTGAAAATTTTCCCTTAGTAGCAGGCTACATTCTATTCCAAAGCCTTGAGCACTTTTTTTTTTTTTTTTGCACTTGGACATCACCAAGTTATCGCACAGTGGTTGACAGCATTGGCTCTCGCACTCAATCTGCTTGAGTGCAAATCTTGGTATGTGACCTTGGCCAAATGTTTTACTCTCTCTGTGCTTCGGTTCCTTCATTCGTAAAATATGGGTAATGAATATACCTATCTACCTCATAGGATTGCTGTGAGAGGAAAAGGTAGTAATATGTTAGGATGACATCTTACATTCAATACACGCTAGTTCATAAAATTAGTTATTGAGATCTTCAGAAAAATTGCCATCTCCACAACTTTGGGATGGACATTCATGAAGATACTAGCATGCAGTCTGGCAGCTGCTGTTCTGCATCTATGTACATGCTCGTGGTTTAGGGATTTGTGATTGGGGCACCTCAAG
The DNA here is from genome assembly GCA_028646485.1 of Cryptoprocta ferox. NCBI lineage: Eukaryota > Metazoa > Chordata > Mammalia > Carnivora > Eupleridae > Cryptoprocta > Cryptoprocta ferox. Next base: position 119,061,568 of record CM053576.1, on the reverse strand, counting down.
TGGAAAAGAGATACAGACTTCTCTTTGGAATTTCTGGGAGAATGTCCATTTCAATGAGCTGACTAGTTAGGAAATACACAACAAAGATGCGCTAGAATTTGTTGCTGAAACTACTGGAGGGACTTCCTGATTCCTAGGAGCTGGAGAGGGAAAAGAAATATTTATTCTCTTCAATGTAAGAGCAAGAGAACTGTCATGCTACAATTCAGCATTTACAACTAGATGAGAAAACCAGACTCAAAAGCTTTCCAATGCCTTGAATGTTTAGTGAAAGATGGGAGTCTGATGGAGTCCCCTGGTCCCAGTTTGTAGCCTCATTATGCTTTCTCCTGGAATTTTCCAAATTCCTCTTATGCTCACAGAGATTGGTGAATACAGTTCTGACTCATCACAGCCAACTTTGCCACATGTTTCCTTCTGGGAATTTTCACCAACTGCTGAATAAATGGTACAACTCATCAGTTGTAAATTCACGACCACTCATGTCATCCCCCAACCATTTTCAAGTCTTGAAAGTTGCGATTTTCTGTTTTTCAGTCCATTCCCAAAGTTAGAATTCCTATATTTTTTGGTTTATATCTGCTGAGTTTGCACATGTATTTCATTCCAGGGACGGGACAATCTGACACAACTAACCTATCGTGCCTGGAGAGAGAAGACTCTTGGTAGCAGTCTCCCTCTGGGCTATCCTAGTGTTTTTAGTTTATTCTTGATTTAGAATCTGTCACTGTGCATGTTGACCCATTATTCTCAGAAAGAAATGTGATATTCTCAAGCAGCCCCAAACACCTTCACTGGCTGCCTCCCCATTTCTCTTTCCCTGTTCTCACCCCACAGCCTCCAAGGACTAACTCCACACATTTCCCCTACACTTCTGGGCCTAGCACTTGCTCTCCTCCTCCATCCTGGCCTCCTCCTGTCCCCCTCCTGGTGACCTCAGGCTATAAAATGCTATAGTATCTCTGGCTTGGGTTCCTTATCTGGCCCTAAATTCTTTCCTTCTCCAAGACACAGAGAAAGAAGGAATGTTCATTTATAATATTTTACTTCCCTTTTTCCTCCATGCTCCTTCAGATGACATTTTTGCTCATGCTGCCATAAAATTGAAATGTTCTTTTCTCACTTGCCCTAAGAGTTGTGGCATTTCCCCAGAAGTAGTTGGGGTCCGATCCTTAGGTTGTTGTAGAGGATGAGAAATAGTTTCACCAAAGTTGGTGACGGGCTGTATATCAAAACAGAGAGAAGTGGGAGGCACTAGCTGCTTTGAAGACAGCATCCTCCTTCCAAAATGGAATTTCTGGCACGATCTTCAGGTTCTTGAATTTCCTTTTCTCCTCTATTCCCAGGACTGTAGGAAAGAGTGATTTCATATTATTTGGGCTTCTTACCACCACTTTATTGTCCTGCCATGCTTTGTAACAAGCTGTAAGTGAAACTTGAATATCACACAGGACTCCAGAATCAGGAAATGTATTCAGTGACTCTTTTAATTCATCTGAACCAAATATAAAATCATGTTAATAATAGCATCTTCCACTGGGTGTGCTTTTATGTATTTCCAGAGCACTTTTGCACACATTTTGATTTGATTTAAGAAACTGGCTTACCTACTTTCTGTCCAGGTGCTCGCCTCTGACAGTATGGTCAGGGGAAGATCCACTCCCACCTGTTAAAGTGAAAAAAAAAAAAAAGAAAGAAAGAAAGAAGGAAAAAAGAAAGAAACCAATACCAGTAGGAAACTTGGATACATAATCTTTCTTTCTGAAATACAGAGATACTAGTACCTGATGGAAAAAAATGTTATAGGAATTAGAGGTTAAATCCTAGAAATTGCTTTGCACATAGTTGGCACTCAATAAATGGTAGTATTATCATCATAAGAAAACTTTCACATGTTCCCTCAGTTGGTTCTCACAGCCACACCTTGAGGGTCACTGTTGTGTTACAACAGAAGCTTCGAGTCAAAGAGACATAGGCAGTGGCCTCAAATTGCATCCAGGAGATGTCACAGTTAGGACTCAAACCTAGTTCATCTAATTTTGCTCTTCCCATAATACCACACAGCGTCTTAAAAGATTTAATTTTTACTTTGTTTATTTAGCTCATAGATAGCACACAAACAGTGTGTACTGGACTCAGTACTGGACTCAGTACTGAAGACACAGACCTAACTTAGACCTATATCTTTCTTCTGTGCTTTCTTCAGAATGCTCCAGGCCCATTTCTGATGAGTTTGTGGAAATATGTATATTTGCAATATTTTGAAACCTGGATTTTAGTAAGATGTATAACTTATGTTTCTCCCTTTTATAATAACATAAGCCAAGTACTTTATAAGGCACTAAAAATATTTTATGAACAGTTTATGAACCCAAATATAAATGTGATCATTCATTTTCCAGTAGAGTTCACATATAGGTTGTAAGGAATTAAGAAACTGCTGACAGATAGTCTGAATGTTGGGAAGTGGATATGTGCAAAATATAGAGATAAATACATAGACCTGTATAAATGTCTAAGAATACACACATATATGTAGATAGGTTGCTGGATTAACATGGTAAGTTATCGATTTTGTCTGAATATTTTCCTTTGTGGACAAAGAAATTTTGTTTACTCTTGCAAATAGCACTTTCTAAACCAGATTCTATTCAAGCAACCCTTGGTTTATTGTAGTGATGAGGAGCCTAATGATGTTAACTTGGAGAACTGGAGGATCTACTGTCATCACTTGTCACAAAGACCTTGGTGTAAGAGATGCCTCTTGGGGGGACTCATAGGGAGAGAGGTTTTTTTTTTTTTTGTAATGGAATCATCCAGATGTTGGAACAGCTGTATTAGCAAAATTGTTTGGACAATTTTGCACAATAATGTTTTGTGATAAAACTTTGGTATGCGAAAAGGCCATTGTTTCTCAAAGTTCTTTTACCGGGAAACAGAACATGGATTCAAGGGGCTCACACTTGAATTGAGAAAAATAAAATATATCCTTTTGATATGTTATAACAAAACATAAATGGCTTTTTCTCCATCCCAGACATTAATCTGAAGCAAGGCATTTTGCTAGAGAAGAAACCCATAAGGGCTTCTTTAAATGGGATACACTTTGATTGTGATCCAAGGAAGGGCTGATAGTGAGAGATTAAAACATTTTCAGGGTAATTTATAGCTTCCTGCATTTTTTAAGGTTACTTTATTTTATGCCTTAATGGTCAGGGATAATTTATATATGCCATGGCAGAAAGAAGCATGGTCAGAGGTTTTCTCTGCTGCTCAGACTCTTGGTTGATTTAAGAGAGGAGATGCTATCTCATGCTGTACCAAATGGAGCCAAGGCCTACAGAATCCATACAGCAGCCAACTATGTCCATATATGTTGACAAGTTTTACAGGCAATATATCTCTGAGTTCTTGATCAAGATAATAATGATAAGAATAACAATGATAACAGCAATAATAATAAGGATTCAAAGAGGAGAAGAAGAAGAGGAGGAGGAGCAAGTGGAATTGCTACTGCACCAGAAATGCTAAGATTAACATCAGCAATTAATAATACTAAGTCTTCCGTAATTCTAGTGTGTACATTAACTAGGTTAAACCTAGCAACCGTTTTTTGAGTGTGCACCATGTGCTGACCACTGTGCTAGATACTAACAGGTTAGGAAGATAAATTGGATTCAGCCCTGCAAGTTCTAGTTGGGAGATTCTCCTGTGGGGATTATTACAGGATTACTACAAATACAGGGATTTGTATTATTACAAAAACAAACACAAAAAAAGCAACATTAAATGCAACATAGAGGCACAAAGAAAAAAATCTGTAGGAAGGAAACCTCGAGATCATGTTAGATTTAGAGATTGAGAAAGAATATGGAATAAGAGAGATAAGAACAAAAAAAGGCTTTAACCAGAAGCATGAATTTTGGTAAGTGGATATGGAAAAAGGAATAGTCATTCTAGCAAAATATGCCATGAACAAAAGTATGGAGCTAGGACTATATAGACTCTGTCTGCAGAATGAGGAGCAGTCTGAGTAGCTAGAAGGAAGGATGCTTTGTGGCGAGTGTGGTGAAGGCAGCCTGGGTCATTACTAAGAGAATTTTTTTCTTAGGAAGCTAGGTTTACTCTAGTGCCACTTTAGAATATGCTGTACACTAAAGCCTGATGTACATAACATGGCTTTATGTACATAAACACTACCTCCTATTCTGCCCCATCTCTTCAAGCTGCCATTTTGGTAGGAAGTTATTTTAAACCAGAATAGATTCTAGGGAAACTGAAGTGACTTCTGGTCAAAGAGAAGGATTCTCTCCTGGTGCAAATGTTAGGTGACATGCTAGGCTGGGGATGGTTCCTGGCTTTTCTTCAGTCCTGTTCCAGAAGAGCTATCCTTGGGCTAAGGTAGTCCTCTCTCTGACTATGTCCTCCAGAGAGTTCTCATTTTGTTTATGGACTTAATGACTCCTTTGTAAGACAGAGAGCGAAATCATGGATGTTAGGGATGGTATATGATCCTGAGAGGCGCTGCAGGAAAAAGCTGTAAAGGAGACCCTAATTCTGTGTTCTGCTGACTGACTGCAGAGAAGCCTGGAAGGAGACTGTGTTATAATTGTAAATCGGTCATTGTGTTCTAGTACCCATTAATGTAATTGGACTGAGAATCATTATTCTGGACTTTTGTCCTGGCTCACATAAGATCTGGCTTATGTGACCTTGGGCCAGTTACTTAACCTATTCAAACTCTAATTTAATCATTTGTAAAGCGATCTAGTTCTATTTGATTGCCAAGTTTCTTTCTAGCTCTCATTTTGGTTGTTGTTCTACAAATGCATTCTGGTTATAGTTTGTAAAACATTAAGAATATGAAAGAAAATGGGTGAAGTTTTGCATTTCAAATTGACTTTTGGATAAAGTGTGGTTTTTGTTGATATTATTCAAATGTGATATGAAATGGCAGAAATATCGAACCATTCCTTCTTTGCAAGTATAATTCTAAATAAGTCTTTGATGCTGCCAAGGAGCAAAAATGTCAAATATTTTCATAAACAAACAGTTGATAGGAATGCTAGGTTTATTTAAGTTTTGGAAATCTGTGCAGAGGAAGTAGTAGCCTATAGTTATTAAATCAAACAGTGATATTAGGAATTCCTTACTCAAATCAGGTATTTACAGTAAACTTTTTGTGGAATGTGGGTTTTTGTACAGTTGTGAAGTTATTTTGCTTGAAGAGTACCATGAACATTTTACCCTGAAGCCTAGATGCCTTTTATTTTAGAGAGGAAAAGGTAAAACTTTGGAATCTAGTAGTGTAATGTAGCATAATGTAATATAAAAAGGAATGCCTACATGTTTAATGCCCCACAAATGGAACTTCAGAAAACCACAGTAGCTCTTAAATGGTGCGTTGCAAGAATAAAAACATGATCCAATCCTGAAAGCATTCCTGCTGGGTGGCTGGCCCTTACTTTTCTCGGGAGTAAACCAGATCTTGTACAACCTTTTATAGAGTGAGGCCTAGATTATTCCATTATGCTTAGAAAAATATGGAGAAGGAGCTAAGTGTTTCAGCAAATTTTTAAGCTAATTGAATCAATAAGGCTGAAGCCAAGAGGGGGAGAATTTCTAATTCCCTCTCTGAGCTTTTGTTTTGGGCAATGATATTGGAAGCTAATACATAAAACATGAGTTATAAATGCCTTGTTGGCTTGTCTGTCTTTTTGACTAAACTGAGTTCTTTGAAGAAGGGACCTTGGCTTATGTATATTTCTTTAAAAATTTTTTATGTTTATTCATTTTTGAGAGAGAGAGAGAGCGAAAGAGAGAGAGAGAGAGAGAGAGAGAATCTAAAGCAGGCTCCAGGCTCTGAGCTGTCAGCAGAGCCCAACCTGGGGCTTGAACCCATGAACCATGAGATCATGACCTGAGCTGAAGTCAGATGCTTAACCAACTGAGCCACCCAGGCGCCCCCACTTACGTACATTTCTGTGTGGTGACCAATACATACCTGGGACATAGAGGATTACCAGTGATTATTTACAGAGTTGAATAGAAAAAAAAAACAACTCTATAGAGCATAGGAAAAATGACATCATCAATAAATAAATAAGAAGAAAAATAAAAAGATGCTTAAGATTAAATTATAGGAATTTTTGGTTTTGTAAAATGAAGGATTCTTCATTGTTTGTTAGCTTTAATAATGTTCTGTTTAAAACACATTCTGGAGCCTGCTTCAGATTCTATGTCTCCTTCTCTCTCTGCCCCTGCCCTTCTCTCTCTGTCTGTCTCTCTGTCTCTCTCTCAAAAATAAACATTTAAAAAATAAAAATAAAACACATCCAATTTACTAAGCCCTTGTGTTTATATTAAGATGAAGTTTTTACATTTTACATTTCAACAGAGATAGGAGTAGGTCTTGGAAAAATTAAATGCATATTTGCATTTACAAACAAAGTTTGAAGAACCGTGTACTAGATGATGTTGTTTCCTGGTAACCTTAGGTGCTGGAATTTGGCCCATTACACAAATGAAACATTTTACTACTCTTCTCCTTACTGCTATGAAGTTGAAAATGTTCACCCTGGCATCCTGGCCAACCATCCTGGGGACAAACAGCTTGATGTCCTATAGGGAGAGATTCTTAGTGCCCTGGGAAGCATTCCACTGGCATTCTGGAGTAGTGGGTGGGTTCACAAGATCAGAGTATTTGTGTGTGTGTGTGTGTGTGTGTGTGTGTGTGTCCTTGCCTATTTGATTTACTAAGCCTGTAAATACTCAAAGTGAAAAAAAAATCAAGAAAAGGAGTTTATTCTCCTCTTCCTGATACTGGTTTGTAACATCAAAGCAAAGTCACAGAGACTAGGGAAATACTTAGCAATCAATTTTCGGTCTCTGCTTTTAAGCATGCTGCTAGTTTATAACTCCCGCCTTGGACAAGGGTGTGTGGTTTAAACACAGATTTTACACTTTAAATTGAGGCCATAATCTCAGTTTTGGAATGGGGAATTCCTAAGATAACTTTGTTTTGTAAAAAATGAGGTCACTCAAATGGTAGACAATTAATCCCAAGTGCTTTAATTGCCATCTAAAAGCATAAAGAATAAAGTGTGCCATTTCCTTTTTATCTCCTTCCTTTGCTTTGTTTTGGAGAAAATAATTTCCTTATCAATTCTGCAGACATAGCGCTAGCTTATATCTTAAGAGTGGATGCTATCAGTTTTAGTACATTCGCGGAAGTTAAACTATCTACATTGAAAAAGACAAGGGCGCTTTCCTAGCATCAAACCCAAACAAAAACTTAGTAAATTTATAATAAATCTACTTGATTATTGCATTATGTAAATGGTCTTAATCCTATGAATGGCTATGAATGTGGTGTCCTTTTTATATTTTGATACCACAGGCATAGAATGTGACACAAAATTGGATGAAAAATAAGATTCATTCATTTGAATATGTTAGGTTTTTTTACATTTATTTTTATCCCCTTAGCTAGGCTAGAGATAATAGCTAAGGAAAGTTCCCTAATTGTGATATTCTTTAGATACAATCTAAATATATTTCTTTTTAGCAGAGATTGCATGGACAGACATTATATTAAGTATCTGCTTGTGAAATTAGCCAGGAAAAATTGAAATTACTATTTAAATGTGGAGAAAGTTACCTTGGGGGTTTTAAAACTGGAGATGTCTATGATTCAAAACAGCAGTGACAACAAAATGAAGTAATGGTGGGTCACGCAGCACACTTTTTAAATTTCGTTCAGGGATTAGAGACTGAGTATGACAAAGCATGGACTGTGCTCTGGGGTACTGGCCCTGCCTTGACCGGAGGTACAGGCTGTTGCTATCTCTTCATCCTCAGGCTAAGATCTTTGGATGCCATTCTGCTGGACACCCATAGCATACTGTTTATACTTCCATCCCTGGATCGATTCTGCTCTATTGAATTTGGCTATTTATACGTTCATCCTCTCAGCCAGACTCTGAGATTTTCAAGTGCAAGAGCCATGCTTTTTTTAGCTCCATGTCCCAAACAAACATGGGTCCTGGTACCAAATACTTTCAACTAATCTCCTACTTTGGGCCATTAGATTGATTCCCTTTTCTCCCATTTTGCTATATGTAACACTGCAAAGAATATTTTTTCACATAAAGCTTTGCTTTACCAATTTCATTATAATAATAATCACCCATTTATATTTGGTATTTTGGTTACATCACTAAGTACCTTATACGGGTTATTGTAATTAACCCTTGTAATAACCTTCTGAATGGATTACTATTCCCATTTTACAAATGAATAAACTGATGTTTGGAGAGACTAACCAGCTTGTTCAAATCCAAATACTATTGGAGACTAAAACCTGTGTCCTTATCCATTGTGCTATACTTTTACTTATTTTCCAGAGTGGAATTAAGAATGTTTTTAATTAAGAAGTAAGAATTTTTTTAAAGACTCTTGAAATACTCAATGTGGTGCAGGAAAGAGAACAAGACATTTTGCTATAGTTGTCGAAGCTTTGCATCACTACTTTCTTTAGCACTTGGCATGTGTGCCTTACTGTGTCTTTCAAGGGGAGTTCTGTGTATGTGCTGAGCAGGAAGAACACTAGGGCAGCTCAGCAATGTAGACCATCCTGGTCTTCAAGTCGTTCTAACACATTTCCTTGATAGGAATAGATCAGAGAGAAAGGTGGCCAATCCTGTTAGGTCACACCATGAGCACTTGATGGGCCTGGGATACTTAACTCTTGAGGCATTGAAGCAATAATGTAATTTTGGTCCCTACGTGCCCTTTGTGACTCCGCTATTAAGCTGTGATGCGTGCTATTTTAATCCAGGCATGGGCACAACTTTGAAGCACAGCCATCAAGTCAGAAAGTGAGGAAAAAACTATTGGCTCCGGAAAGCTAACTGACCAGTATAGACTTTCCAGAGTTAATCACTATATGCCCTATGTCTGGTTCTGTCTGAGAAGCATGGGCCCAAGGATTTCCCTATTTGGTGTTTCTTTACATTTGCCCTAATCTCCCAATAAATATAGCACACATAAATAGCATAAAGGATGCACTGAAGAGCATTAATGCTGCAGGAAGAGAGAGGGTCCTTGGCATGATATAGTGGAACAAGGGACCAAAGACTTGTGTTAGCATCATGGAATAGCTTGTGTGTTCCTAAGTAAAATTCATCTTCTGTACAGAAGTTTCAGTTTCTTCATATATTAAGTGAGGAGGCTTAAATAAAATAATCTGCTAAATTTCCTTTTCACTTTGGAGCTGGTATAATGGAGTATTCTATAGTAATGTTTAAGGGCTCATGGTTCTGGCTTAGAAAGTATGTTCAGATTCTGGCTCCAGAGCTTATTAGGGGTATAACCTTAACCACATTACTGAACTGTTCCAATTTATATAAAATGGGGCTGATAATACCTTTCTTATTTGGTTGCGGTAAGGATTAGTGTAGAAATATGTGGAGCTCAGTACCTAGGACACAGTCATTCTATAGTAAATGGATGCATGGTGATGGTGAAGGTGAGAATCTGTGATTCTGGTCATCCCATGAGTTTCCCATAGTAAAAAGTCACCTTAGATATTCACATGCAGTATGTTCCTTGGTCTATACAGTTTGTTTGTATCCTAGAGATGTTATTAACAAAGTGCCACAGATTGGGTAGCTTAAAGCAACAAAAATTTATTTGTAAGCTTCTAGAGGCTAAAAGTCTAAAATCCTGGTATTGGCAGAGTTGGTTTCTTCTGAAGATTCGAAGGTACGGTCTGTTCTGTGCCTAATTCTTAGCTTTTGATGGTGTATGACATCTCTTGGCTTGTAGCTACATCACTCAAATTCTATTTCTGTTGTTGCATGGTCATCTTCCTTTCTTGTGTATCAAAGTTTGTGTCTCTCTAGATACATCTAGATACTGTCTTATAAGGACAACAGTCATTGGATTTAGGACCCACCATAATAAAGTATGACCCCATCTTAACTTGAATACATCTTCAATGACCCTGTTCCCAAATAAGATCACACTCTGAAATATTGGGGGTTAGTGCCTCAACAAAACATTTTGGGAAACACAATTCCACCCACAATTGTCTATGAGGAGCTAGTTGTACACATGTAAAGTGGTGATGTTAGTATTACTGATAATGATGATCAGGATTATAAAAAGTCAGATGATGTCTCTATATGCCAATTGCTTCCAGAAATCAATAGTCAGAGAGGATTTTAGATACTCTCAAAGTCATACCATACCAAAATCATCTGAGTTTTCCAATTTTTGGATACAGTTGGCATTCCTAAATGAGTGTTTATTTCCATAGGAAAAAAAATTGAATTCCACAGTCTTTGGGATGGTGGCTGCTAAGAACAGTTAAAGAATCCTAGAGTTCCAGGGAACTTTAAGATGCCATTTTCAAATGGCTACTAATCATGCATTCATCAGGTAATGGAGCAGGTAATCAGTTAGGAGAGTTTTATTACTCTTCCAGTGACCTGACTCTGGTTTGGGTCCTTCAGAAAGCTTGGAACTGTTTCTCCTACATTCAGTCCCACTGGCAAGAACGAGGCCCTAAGCTGACTAACACATCTCTGTACCAACAAACAGCTCCTTTCTGAACTACTGAGCAGAAATTCTTTGATTTTAAACCCATCAGCCCTACATTGTCATTTCCCCAGAAAGTGTGAATTTTGAGGAGTAGTTCTCAAAGTCCCCAAGATATACAACCTCCACAAGGATGCCAAAGAAGTACGACATTTAGGAAAGGCTTTGGGCTAAGAAAAACATCTCTCCTAAGAACCTCTAAGTTTTCTCTCTCCCCAAACACATGAATTAATGATCCCATGTGTGAGTTTCAGAGCCAACCTATGATGATGTCTGACAAGCTATCTTCGATTTATTTTCTCTTGTGTCCAATATGCTTGGAAAATAATATTTTGTTGTTGGCTAATTTGTAATTTAATCCTACCGATGAACGTCTAAGGTTGCCAAATACCTACTGTTTTCTTCTCTCATATACATATCTGAAATGTCATCTAGAGATCTAATATCAAGGTCAACACATTTTGAAGGCATAACATAGAAGCTGCCTTATTTCCATTGAGGATTCCTGTAACTCTGGTTGTTTCCTTCTATTCATTTCTGCAATCTTGGGATTATAGTAAAGCCCTTTCTAGCCTCTAAAATCTATATTTATATCTATCTGCAATACTATGTTATTTCTTTGATTAAGTACAGATATTTTAATGAGCTAAAATATTTAATGAACAAATTAGAACTAGAAATAGGAATAATAATAGAATCTTTTCCAGAAATAATAAACCATTTTTTCCATGAGCTTCAATTTCCCCATTTCCTCCCTGCTTCAATTTCCCCATTTCCCCCCTTAGTTCTCATTATTTTTGAACTTTTACAAATGATTAACATATATGTATCCTGCTATATTTTCATCTTCTTGGTATTTTATTTATTCTTCTCATCATCATATATTTGCAGAGTCCTTCCTGTTTTTTTTTTACATCTGTTTTATTTCCTCCCTTTTCCCACCCTGTTTCTCTCACTCCTCTTCCTTTCTTTCTTTTCTACTTCTCCCTTTCTTTCTTTTCTACCTCTTTCACAATGAAAAAAAATTAAAGGTGCATCACAAGATTTAAAAGAAAAGAGAAGAAACAGCAAAAGGAGGGGGAGGAAAGAAACAGAGACATAAGGGGAAGGAAAAAGAAACACAAAGTGGGAAGATGGGAAGAAAGGAGCAGAAAAGAAGACAGTACCAAGTAATTCAAACTATAATATTAGTGGGAAATGTATATAGCTTTGAATTTTTTCTACCAAACACTAAAAAGGAAATATGACGATTTGCAAAATGTACATTATCCCTAACATAAAATCATACCATTTACTTAACAAAATGAGAAAATAATCAAGGTTCAGAACTAAGGTAAGGACATCTTAATTAAATACTTGACCTGAAATTGGTTTTCAGCTAATCAAACATTTAGGTATATTAATTTCAATTCGTTGGGAAAGAGCGAGGCTGGTTATGTGGCAAGCGTTGAGTGCTCAGTGTAGGTTTACTCCCCAGAGCTCTGCTTGAGGAAGGCCCAGGGGTGACAGCACAAGGTCTGGAGTCCCAAGACCAGGGTCCAAGTGTTTCCATCACTTACATGTCATGTAATCACAGACCAGACTCCTCGTCTCTTTGTTCAAGGGGATAATGGAGCAAAAAGTTCTTCTACATGCACAAGTATTATTATTAGTTGTTAATTAGTGTCACTCAAAATTATTATGTTACGTGTGCATTTTAAGCCTCACATGACACCATTCTGCAGTCCATGTAACACTGTCCAAAACTTTGATGCTATTTAATAATTAATTTAGTAATTTAGTAATTGATGTTGCCATGAAAAAACTTCAAAACTTTTTTTTATGGTCAAAGGCTTTTATTTTCTGGCTTCCTGGCCACATTTTTCTATTGAAACAGATAAAAAATAAATAAATGCATGTGGAGGGCATCCACTGCAACAGCTCAATATTCTTTCAGATTACTTTTTCAGAAAAAAGAGAAAAAGAGAACGAAACTCTTATAACAACACCTGCTATTCAGCAGAATTTGACCTGACCCCTTTCTCCTTTTTTTGTTATTATAAACATTGAGCTCTTTAAGTGAGAGCTGTTTAAAGGGTCCAGGGCTGTGAGTGTTTCTTCCTACATCCCAGATGCATGGGGAGACGGATGGGCTTTCTGATCTTTATTTTATGAGTGTCTGATAAATTGCCTCTGGCACCTGGCAACTAAAATTTCACTATCTGAAAAGTAACCCTCATGTCAAACAATGTAACCAGCTTCAGTTTCTCAGTTGAGGACCCATGTAGCCAGTGGAGGACGCTTCCACTTCCTGGACAGGTCGGCTACCACTCTCAGAGATTTACATACTTTTAATTTTAGAGGGAAGAAAGGATTATTAAAGGCTTTATATGCTATGCAAAAATGTGTCTTTTGAAGGATTTTACCATAGCTTTTATTTTGGGATTTGGGGACCAAGTCAAATAAAGATTTCAGAGCTTGGCATAGGCTGAAAAAAAAAATGCTGGTAACAGGATAAAGATTTGCAGCTCTGGGTCAGGAGCCTCCCCGCATTAGGCTGGGTCTGGGTGTTGATACAAGAAGAATGCAGGTGGTCTTTTTCTAGGGACAGAAGAGTTATAAACAAAGTCATCTCTGCAGGCTATTATCACCTTTCTTTTAACATCTTATCCAGGGGCACAATGAACTCAACCCCCAAGAAAGAGCTAGATATTTTTTCCCCTCTATTTATAGAGATTGAAATATATGCAGATTTTTAATTTTTAAGAAGAGAGAAAAAGGAGAAAGATCTAAACACTTCTACATTGTGTTACTTCCTAAGAGAAAATGAAGTCTGGGAGCAATCCTAAAAAAAAATGACACCCCCCCCAAATCTTCTATCATTGGAATAGAGTGGGGCTTAGCCCTCCCACCCCCCAAGGCATCTCAGTGTACCACATTACCATTTGTCTTTTTTTTTCCTCTCTCCTCCTCTGCGCTCTAAACTTGCTGGTGAAGAAATCATGGTTAGCCAGGGAAGATGACATTGCTTAAGCTGGTTCTCTTCTCCCAAACTCAGAGGAGATTGTTAATTTTTAAGTTTTCCTCTGAGTTGCTGCTTCATGTGTTTTCTTTTCCTTTTTTTATTAACATTTATTCATTTTTGAGAGATAGAGACAGAGCATAAGTGGGAAGAAGGGGCAGAGAGAGAGGGAGAAACAGAATCTGAAGCAGGCTCCAGGCTCTGAGCGGTCAGCACAGAGCCCGATGCCGGGCTCGAACCCACAGACTGTGAAAACAAGACCTAAGCTGAAGTTGGATGCTTAACCAACTGAGCCACCCAGGCACCATGTGCTTTCTGAGATATCCTACAGAAGTCTAATAGTTTTGGCTGAGTGAATTTGGGTTTCCAGAGGCTAAAATGTTATTTTAAAATGTTTCTGGTTTTTGCAGCTAATAGATTTCTCTGTTAGGCTTAGTCATATGAAACACAGTAAATCTGCTATAAAAACAGAAATGCCATGTCCATCACTCATTTATCTAGCAGCCTGTGTTTATTATTTAGCAAACAATTTATCATACTTAGTTCTGAGTATATAGAAGTAAATTGGGCATATATCTTGCCTTCAAGAAGCTCAATGTCAAATATATAGAGAAATAAGTAAACTATAGTTTTTGTTATTGCTTCTTAGGAGTCCATATTTGTTTTTTGTTTTTTAAAATGTTTATTTACTTATTTTAGAATTTGTTTATTTATTTATTTATTTATTTATTGTGTGAGGTGGGGTGGCAGAGGGCAGAGAATCCCAAGGAGGCTCCACACTGTCAGCACAGAGCTTGATGTGGGGCTCGAACCCACGAACTGTGAGATCATGCCCTGAGCCAAAATCAAGTGTCAGATGCTTAACTGACTGAACCACCCAGGCCCCCCAGAAGTCCATATTTGAAAGAATGAAGATACAAAGGAGGGGAGGGGACATTTAGAGGCAAGTGCTAAGTCTTGAAACTTGAGTATTATTCAGGTAGGCAAGGTAGTTGAAACTTGAGTATTGTTCAGGTAGGCAAGGTAGGTAATCTGGACAGAAAGCAGCCTGAGCAGAGCATGGAGGGCATGTAATGAGCAATAAATAGGTTGTAATATGGATAGTGCATAAAGCAGCATCTGACATATGTTCAATGCCAATAAATTATGATTCTTCTAAAATTTTTTTTTAACGTTTATTTATTTTTTTGAGAGAGAGAGACACAGAGTGTAAGCGGGGTAGGGTCAGAGAGAGAGGGAGACATAGAATCAGAAGCAGGCTCCAGGTTCTAAGCTGTCAGCACAGAACCTGACACGGGGCTTGAACCCACGAACCACGAGATCATGACCTGAGCCGAAGTCGGCCGCTTAACCAACTGAGCCACCCATGCACCCCGATGATTATTACTTCTAACAATTCCCCCGAATATATTTTAACTTACTGAATATATATATATATATATATATATATATATATATATGCTTTATTCCATCAATTTAGCTTTTAATCTGAACTCTATCCACAAGATTTTGACATTCCTCTGATTCCTGTGACCTAAGACCATTTTTAGTCTGCCATCTCTGGGCTGAGGGGTTGGAGACATTACTAATCTCTCTGACTTCATCATGGTAAAATGACTTACCCAAAATCTCCTGGTGAGTCAACAATAAAGACAAGCAGAACGCCAGGTCACCTGTTCCCAAAGGAGACCAAGAACAGGGGAATTCAGCTTTCATGATTCCTGAGGTGCTGGTGGTGCTCTGGCCCAAAACTCTTTGAACAAGTTTTCACTTCTGTTGAGTACATTATTTGAACATGTTATTTGTTGGGCATCAACTCTTGGTCATTTCTTTTTCTTTTTCTTTTTTTAACATTTATTTATTTTTGAGAGACAGAGAGAGACAGTGTGATAAGGGGAGGGGCAGAGAGAGAGAGAGAGGGAGACACAGAATCCAAGGCAGCTCCAGGCTCGGAGCTGTCAGCACAGAGCCCGACGTGGGAATCGAGCCCACGAACCGTGAGATCATGACCTGAGCCGAAGTCAGACGCTTAACCGACTGAGCCACCCAGGCGCCCCAACTCTTGGTCATTTCATAGAGATACAAAGTGGAATGGAAATTGGTTCTACTCTTCAAGGCGCTTTTAGGACATTGGTGGCTGGTGAGTGGAGGTGGAAGTGAGTGACAGAAAAGACAGGTCTGACACAGTAAAAAAAAAAAAAAAGGATGTATTTTAAATTTATTTTCTTTTCTGCATTTTGTTTCTTTTGTTTCCTTCTCTATTTTTGGAGCCTTGTCAGCTTAGGCATATAGATATCTGCTTCCAAAGCTTTAGGTGTTCCTTGACTTGTGACTCAAAGTCATAGGTTTCATTT
Organism: Cryptoprocta ferox; assembly: GCA_028646485.1. Taxonomy (NCBI): domain Eukaryota; kingdom Metazoa; phylum Chordata; class Mammalia; order Carnivora; family Eupleridae; genus Cryptoprocta; species Cryptoprocta ferox. The sequence goes on along the minus strand of CM053576.1, from coordinate 119,045,611 downwards.
TTTTATTAGATACTGCATTTTGCTCCATTAGAGCATAGGCTGAAATGTACTGTTCTCTTTTCTATTGACTTGAGAGCGTGGGAGGAAAGTGGGCTCTCTCTACAGGCTCTAGGGAATTTGCACTTAGAGATTGAAAAAGAAATTTCTGAGGCTACTTGGGATATTCCTGCTGTGCTCTTAAAGGTCTCCCTGAAGAGGAGAGAACATGCTGTCAATTCCTAGATGTTCTTCCTGGGAGATCAGAAGACAAGGGCCCATGACGCATTTTCTGTCCCCTCGTGTGGCCAGTACACGTGCAGATGTGGCCTCTCCTGTGAAGCCCGAGGTCACCTCAGCACTGAAACTACCAAATCAGACTTGTTTCCTCTGAAAATAATTTAAATTAATTTAGTAAGATTGAGATGTGAAGGATATTTTTCCTCATTAACTGTTGCTCCCAATGATCTAAAGCCAGATAGGATTTTAAAGAATTTAGTAAACTGACCTTGTCGACACACAACGATACTTGAGTTACTTCTTCAATGGGGATTAAACAAACTCATGAAAACATATTAATGCATCACTGCATATGCATATGTGACACGTGTAATGCAAATACTTGCCTTTAAAGACTTTGGATCCATAGGACATATACTGGACCTTCCTGAATATGTGATAAGTTTTCCAGACACAAGCAACCCATATAGTCAGTTGTTTGCACTGACATTTAGAGTATTTCCAATGAACTGTAGTTTAAAAGCAATGTTTTTCATGTTCACAGAAAAAAATAAAACTTGTAAAGTTAACGATGGGACTAATAGGAAACTCATAGGGTCAAAAAAATGAAATCACTACACTAGCCCTCTATCTCTGACTTTCTCCTCTCTCTGTTGGGTAAGAAAAGCTGAAGCTTTGGTGAATAAGCATACTCCTACTGTGCTGAATGGAAATATCATGTTCACTTTTTTTTCAGTGCATCCTCTTTTTGTGGGTGATGAACTGAGCCTCGAATCCAGGAATGCTGCAAACAATACTTGCTGAAAGAATGGAATGTCTACATAGTTTGCTGATTTGTGGGATCTGTAGCTAGGGGACATAGAAACGAGGCACTGTAGGCTGAATTTGTATAATGTATTATTTAAAAACTCAGCTCATTGGTGAAGAAATCAGGCAGGAGAACCTAACATAGTAAAGTCAGAGGCCTGTCACTACAACCAACTTCACTTCTCTGTCCATCAAGGAATCATGCAAACACACACAGTCATACACACACACAGTACGTGGTATCTATATGCGTGAGTGTGCGCGTGGTATGGTTAACTAAGCACACACACGTGTATAATGTGCAGAGATAGCTGACCCTGGGCAGAAAAGAATCAGGCACGCCATACTTTTTTGTATTGCCACTTTTCCTCAGACTCCAGAAGCATGGACATCTGCAGTGTGTCAGGGAACGGAGACATTGGGACATGTCTGGTTGTGATATCATTAAATGACCAATGAATTAAAGTAAGGAGGGGATCAGAGTATGGCTCTCTCTGCTTTACAGATAAGCTGAGATTGGAGTGTGCGATGGTACAGTCTAGCCAGGTTAGGAGTGAATGATCTGTTACTGATGAGAGGTAGTTGAAAAATAGTTCCACTTTAATTGTTTTATTGTCTACTTTGTATTATCAGGACTCGTGGGAGAGAAGAGTTATAGATAACAAAAGTGACATAACCCATGTGCCTAAGAAGCCTCTGTCAAAAGGCCTGAGATGCTTCTCTGGGAATATCACATTTCATTTGGCAAGAATTTCTCCTAGTGTATCTGGAAAAATACACATTAAAGCTCCGTATGTCCTGTTAACATGAAGCCTATAGAGAGTTTATAGATAGCAAACAAATATTTAAACATGAAAAAGCTCACCAAAGCCCCGTCTTTTCAGTGTCCTCTGAATCATTCATGGCCACTGCAGGGACAGGGTGGTCTTAGCTCAGGAACCTTTTTAGGTGGATGACTACTGTGCGGTCCAGTGACAGGTTCATTCATGTAGTTTGGTCATTGAGCATTGGATCCTTTCATAAGAGAGGCCTGGGTTAACATTCTGGCTTAATCCTCTCACAACTGTGTGATGAAAATGGATTTCATCACTGTCTGAATTTCCACTTTCTTACCTGTAAAATGGAACTCGTATGGCCTCTCCTGTAGGGCTGATAGATTTAAAGGAGATATTAAAAGCTAGAAGCTTCATACAATGCCTGGTAAGTACCTAGTAATTATTCACTAATATGGTTTTAATCACATGTCATCAAGTCTATGATACCTACAATGATAAACTGGTCACTGGATTTAATGCTAACATTTTGTGGAAAACAACTTAAATGCGCTATTTTAATTAATTTTAATGAACTACCATTCGAATACATTCATCCATATGGTACATACTACTTTTCTCTTTAGGTTCAACATCACCATTTGAGGCTAATCCTGCAAATGTGGAGTCTGTTGTGTTTTTTTCTGAATTAGTTTTGGCCATTAGGGATTACAGACACCATCACGATGACACTCTCCTTTTCTTCACTCATGCTTGTTATCTTGACATAGCACCTTTAGGACTGACAGTATAATTTGGGGTTTGTCAACGAAGCCCAGAGTTTCCTTTTTTCCCCCCTTAATTGAATTACCTCTGACTGGAAGTTCAAAACTTCTTTTGAGAGAAGCCAGAATCTTTCTGACAAATTTCTAATGCTTGAAAGACGGTACCTCGCGTCTGAGAGGATATAGAAGATATCTATAGTTGGTGTGTTTATCTCTCCATTATCATGGCTTGGGCCCTAATTGCTGCTTTGTTACCGCTGCCTTTCTGGCTTGAAAATCTTTGTAACTTTGAGAAGACATTACTTGAATTGCATGGCATGTGACAAGCAATCTGCTTATATAGAAATCTTATTTTCAATGTTCCTTTATAGCACAATCTTGAAACATTTTAAGCAGCAATTGGTGTTATAAATCTGAGTTTAAAATTGTGTCATGTTACCAATGGAAATAATTAACCAAAGGCGACTGTTGATGAAAAGATGATTTGTGTGTGAGCTGTGTTCAGGACGAGTAAGCAATGACAACAGCCTTGCAACTGCCTCTCTGTCTAGTTGTTGACAAGATGCTTTTGACAATCAATGTAAGATGTGTCCCAGTTTTGGAAAATAGCAAACATACACACAAAAAAATTAAAGGGTGTTAAAAATAATTTTTTAAATTATTTTTTAAAGTTTATTTATTCCAAGAGAGGGGGAGAGAGAGAGAGTGAGAGAGAGAGAGGGAGAGAGAATCCCAAGCAGGTTCTGTGCTGCCAGCATAATACGAGTCTCGATCCCATGAGCCGTGAGGTCATGACCTGAACTGAAACTGAGTCGGATGCTTAACCGACAGACGCCCAGGTGCTCCAAGTGCATTTTAAAATTGGAAGAATTGAGGGAAAATGGTTATCTATGGCTTATCCTAGGTTGTTCTGATGATCATTTATGACATCTCCTCAAATGCTCATCCTCCATAAGGAAAAAGCACTTGGTTACTTTTTTTCCCTCTGTGCTTCTGCAGTAGCACATTGTACTTGTTTTTCTTCTCTGTTAGCACACCCTCTGGAGGCTGATCCATTAACCTATTTGAGAATTTGAGCATCAGAAATAGTGTCTTCCACCTAAAAAAGAATGACTCCTTCACAAGAAGATTGCAGCTTTAACGTAAGACTTGCAACTTGCAAGCTGCATGGCTTCAAGCGAGTCAGTGATCTCTTTGAGCCTCAGTGACCTCAGCTGTAAAATCACTATAATATACACGAAGTTTATATTCAACCTCTACGCTGCACTAATCAACTATTTCTCCAGGTGCCAGCGTCGGTCCAAGAATGATGCCCAGAATGTTGTAGCTTAAGAGTTTTACCATAGATCATGACAATGATTGCATATATCCTTGTGGCTTTGTAGTTTACAAAATAAATATATTTTCTTAATTTGAGAGAGAGAGCATGAGCGGGGGAGAGGGGCACAGGGAGAGAGAGAGAGAGAGAGAGAGAGAGAGAGAGAGAGAGAGAGAGAATCTTGAGCAGGCTCCACACTCAGCACATAGCCTGACACAGGGCTTGATCCCATGTCCCTGGGATCATGACTTGAGCTGAAATCAAGAGTCGGACCCTCAGTCGACTGAACCACCCAGGTACCCCTAGAATATTTTCTTAAACACTAGTTTATTTAAGTTTTATAACAGTACTGTGAGATGAACAAGAGAGGTAATAATTTTCATAAATGAGAGCAGAAAAGGGGCTAACCCCTTCTGCTTCTCTTAGTGCAAAATTCACTACCTTCTTGGGTTACGAGAAGCCAGATTTGAGAGTTATCTATTTCCGTCATATTCTTTCACTACTAGTGATTTCTAAGTAAATGTAGTTTGCTATTGAACAGGAAGCTGCATCCACGTGTTGGTGTTATTTATGTCCAAGAAACGTTCAAGGGGTTGCACTTAGAGTGAAGTAGGCACACCAGAGGAAGTCTACCGGGGCCGGAAGAGGACAAAGCAGAAGGTTGAAGGGTTGGGGAGGGGGTTGTGGAAGAGATGTGGATTGGTTGTGGAGGAAAGGAGCATATCCAGGGACAGCTCTGACTGCCACCAGAATAGTAGCCTGTGAATGTAAAACCTTCTTTTAAACCTCTGTGAGAGAATGTTGCACCTAGATATTTTCCCCTGCTGTCTCCTAACCCTAAACTTTTGGTACCCCGTGATCCAAGCATGATATCAGGCCTTGAACCTGGATGAATTTCAGCCCCTAGAGTCACTAGTTGAGTTTCTACGTGCCAAGTTCAAGCAGAGTGCAGGGATTTTGGAATCCAGCTTTGGTGCATCCCATCCTGTAACTATGATATATGATAAGAGGAAAAATTGCAGCCAAACTTGACTATGTTCAAAGCAAGGTGCTAGTGGAAGGATGGGATGGAAAATAAGTCCTAATGGATTAATGACTCATGATAAATGTTTTATTATAACAGCTTGTGAACGATTAGATAATTCTTACTTCCAAGAGTATAATTTAAATATTTTTGCCTGGACTGTTACCAAAGTAAATAAATCACTCACATATCTAGTTAACGGTCAAATCTTTATGTGCAAAAATTAAAAAAATTAGAGATAATTTTTTTGGTAAATAATCAATATCCAATTTACTACCTGCTTACTTTTGATAATATTTGCTGTTGGTTGAACTCAGTTACTAGAAAAAAAAATGATTCTTTTAGTAGACACTGAAAGATACTCTATTTGACATCTATCCGTTCAGCAAAGTAAAAATAAAGTGGAGTGGAGATTTTGGGGGGCAGCTGTAGTTGTTGGTAGAAACCAAACATTTAAAGAAATATTTCACTCAAGTTTGTTAAAGTCTCTCTCCCTAATTATTCCAGGCCAATTCTTCCCTCACTAACACCTATGCAATTCCCACTGAGTACCGCACATGCCTGTCTGAGGGCAGAAATCAAAGTGCTGTCCACTGGAGCTAATTTTCTTTCTCGGCGTGCTGAGGTCAAATTATCTTGGACACCCTTATGAATCTAATTTATATCTTTTTAAAGGCCTGGAAGCATATCACCTATTGATTTAAACTTGGGATAAAAAATAAATGTTATCATAATTTAAAAGTGTGTTTCATGTACCTCTTCCATCTGGATGAGTGATTTAGTTTTACTGGTTTTTACTTAACTTTTTAAAAATGATTTTCAGACACAGTTATAAAGAATGACCGCTTTGTTCTGATCCCATTTTTACAGTATTGTTGTTTTCCTCTTAAGACATGTCAGAGCTTTAAATTGACCATGGGAAAGCTCTGTGTAGGACACGTCTGGGGACAAAGTATAATCCATCTTCTTTTGTCTTTTGGGTCAACCAAATCAAGATGTATTTCATTATACTTCCCATAAAGACTTTTAAATGAACTAGTAGGCTGTGAAAGTCTCTCATAAATTCTAAAGTGTTTTTTTAAAAATTTTTAATGTTTATTTATTTTTGAGAGAGACGCGGGGGGGGGGGAGAGCGTGCGCGCGCGCGCACACACACACAAACACACACACACACACACACGCGCGCGCGCGCTCAAGTGGGGGAGGGGCAGGGGCAGAGAGAGAAGGAGACACAGAATCCGAAACAGGCTCCAGGCTCTGAGCTGTCAGCACGGAGCCCAATGCAGGGCTTGAACCTACAAACCGCGAGATCATGACCTGAGCCGAAGTTGGACGCTTAACCAAATGAGCCACCCAGCTGCCCCTCTAAAGTGTTTTAAAGATGACAGACGATAACATTTCTATGTGCTTTCCCATTATTGAAATAATTGATAAAATGACGCTTCATTACATTGGTTAGCCCAGTGCATAGCATATAGGAGGCACTCATTTTTTTAATAGGCACCTCTTTTTTTGTTTTGTTTACATCTGCAAAATCCATGTGACAAATAGTTCTAGTTTGTGACCATTTTTCTGGGCTAGCAAAAGCCAAAATTTCATGTTCCTGCTTTCTGTTGGCCAGAAATATAAAAAAGAAATCGTAATAAAGAGTCTGAATTTGTCTGAAATTCACAACTATGCTCCAACCTCAAGGCTCAAGCTTTCATAGGAAAGTTCTGTTTCATTCTTGAATGCAAAGATTTGCACAGTTAATTTGTCATTTATTTAAAAACCAAAATGTGTCTTGGAGGCTTCATATTCTTTTTCTAATTGGATAACCATATAAAAGGAAAAACCAATAAGAAAGTATAGATATTTCCATTTATTCCAGTTTGCCTTTTTCTATAAAATTAATTTTTGAAAATAATATGAATTATATACAGTTCTTTTTTAGTTAACTTATTTATTGTTTAGTTTATATCCAAGTTAGTTAGCATATAGAGCGACAATGATGTCAGGAGTTGATTCCTTAGTGCCCCTCACCCATTTAGCCCATCCCCCCTCCCCCATCCCTTCCAGCAACCCTCAGTTTGTTCTCTATATTTAAGAGTCTCTTATGTTTTCTCCCCCTCCCTGTTTTTATATTATTTTTGCTTCCCTTCCCTTATGTTCATCTGTTTAGTATCTTAAATTCCTCATGTGACTGAAGTCATATGAATTTGTCTTTCTCTGATTGACAGAGAAAGTTTTGCTTAGCATAATCCCTCTAGTTCCATCCACGTAGTCGCAAATGGCAAGGTTTCACTCTTGTTGATTGCTGAGAAATACTCCATTGTATATATACACTACACCTTCTTTATCCATTCATCCATTGATGGGCATTTGGGCTCTTTCCATACTTAGGCTATTGTTGATAGCACTGCTATAAATATTGGGGTGCATGCACCCCTTTGAAACAGCACACCTCTATCCCTTGGGTAAATACCTAGTAGTGCAATTTCTGGGTCATAGGGTAGTTCTCTTTTTCATTTTTTGAGGAACCTCCATACTGTTTTCCAGAGTGGCTGCACCAGTTTGCATTCCCACCAGCAGTGCAAAAGAGATCTCTTTCTCCACATCCTCACCAACATCTATTGTTGCCTGAGATGTTAATGTTAGCCATTCTGACAGGCTTGAGGTGGTATCTCATTGTGGTTTTGATTTGTATTTCCCTGATGATGAGTGATTTGGGCATTTTTTTCATGTGTCTGTTAGCCATCTAGATGTCTTCTTTGGAGAAGTGTCAATTCATGTCTTTCGACCATTTCTTCACTGGATTATTATTATTTTTTGGGTGTTGAGTTTGATAAGTTCTTTATAGATTTTGGATACCAACTCTTTATCTGATATGTCACTTGTGAGTATCTTCTCCCATTCTATCAGATGCCTCTTAGTTTTGCTGATTGTTTCTTTTGCTGTGCAGAAGCTTTTTATTTTGATGAGGTCCCAATAGTTCATTTTTGCTGTTGTTTCCCTTGTCTCCAGAGATGTGTTGAGTAAGAAATTGCTGTGGCCGAGGTCAAAGAGGTTTTTGCCTGTTTTCTCCTCTAGGATTTTGATGGCTTCCTGTCTTATATTTAGGTCTTTCGTCCATTTTGAGTTTATTTTTGTGTATGGTGTAAGAAAGTGGTCCAGGTTCATTTTTTTTGCATGCTGCTGTCCAGTTTTCCTAACACCATTTGCTAGACACTGTCTTTATTCTATTGGATTCTTTTGTGCTTTGTCAAAGATTAGTTGGCCATACATCTGTGGGTCCATTTCTGGGTTCTCTATTCTGTTTCATTGATCTGAAATGAGTGTCTGTTTTTGTGCCAGTACCATACTGTCTTGATTATTACAGCTTTATAATACAGCTTGAAGTCTGGGATTGCGATGCCTCCTGCTTTGATTTTCTTTTTCAAGATTGCTTTGGCTATTTGGGATCTTTTCTGGTTCCATACAAATTTTAGGGTTGTTTGTTCTAGCTCTGTGAAGAATGTTGGTGTGTAATTTTAATAGGGATTGCATTGAATATGTAGCTTGCTTTGGGTAGTATTGAAATTTTAACAATGTTTGTTCTTACAATCCAGGAGCATGGGATATTTTTCCAAATTTTGTGTCTTCTTCAATTTCTTTCATAAGTTTTCTATAGTTTTCAGTGTATAGATTTTTCACCTCTTTGGTTATGTTTATTCTTATGTATTTTATGGTTTTTGGTGTAATTGTAAGTGGGATCAATTCCTTGATTTCTCTTTCTGTTGCTTCATTATTGGTGTATAGGAATGCAACTGATTTCTGTGCATTGATTTTATATCCTGCGACTTTGCTGCGTTCATGGATCAATTCTAGGAGTTTTTTGGTGGAATCTTTTGGGTTTTCCATATAGAATATCATGTCATCTGTGAAGAGTGGAGGTTTGACTCCCTCCTGTCTTATTTGGATACCTTTTATTTCTTTGTGTTGTCTGATTGCCGAGACTATGAATTATGTACAGTTCTTAACATAGGATACCATTTTATTTATAAATCACATTATCAAGTACTGATTTTATATTCTTTTTTTATTATTTTATATTCTTAGAAGAATTGGCTGACATCTCTTTGATGTCACCAGTCTTGGATGAGGTGGATAAATAGACAGAAACGTATATTAAATATTAAATATACGTTTATTTATTTAAATTTAATAAATATACATTTTTTGGGGCTAGAAGCTCTATACATTCCACAGGAATCAGTTTGCCCTTTTTATGGTCTTCTCTGTGGCACATTGTGGGGAGATGAATCATTGGAAAATATATATGGACAGTTCGCTCTTTCCCTATGAAAGATGAAGGGATTTGGATGAGGATCCCTACTGGTACAGTGAAGGCGGATATGGATATGAGGTGGTAGCTGGTAGGATTGAAAATGGCTGTTGAAAGTGAGGATTTGTAAGAGGAGTGTCTGGTATGGGATGAAGTAGGTAAGGTGAATGCTGTAGATTAGTAGATGACCTTGGTTAAAGACTTAATTATGCTTCTTTTCTCTCCACAAATCACAATAAGAGCTTTTTGGGTTATTAAATTGGTCAACTCTTTTCTTTGCAAGGGACTGGCTGAATTGACTCTTCAGGGTGAGAGGATCATGTGGCAGGGATTTTAGAACAAGATTAAAATCAAGTGGCCGGGGCACCTGGGTGGCTCAGTCAGTTAAATATCTGACTTTGGCTCAGGTCATGATCTCACAGGTTGTGGGTTCAAGCCCCGCACTGGGCTCTGTGCTGACAGCTCAGAGCCTGGAACCTGCTTCAGATTCTGTGTCTCCCTCTCTCTCTTCCCCTCCCCTGCTCATGCTCTGTCTCTCTCTTTCTCTCAAAAATAAATAAACGTTGAAAAAAATTTTTAAAGATTAAAATCAAGTGGGGTCATGTTTAGGGAACCTAGTACTCAACAGATGCACACTAAAAATGTTAATTTCGTCATTGGAGAGCAAAGAACACATACTGTCTGCTTTCAGTGGGACTGGCTTGACAAGATTGGTACTAATTGCAGGGGAAGTTTCATCTAAGACAGAGAATGTACTATATACTCAATACTGTGCTAGCCACTTACCAACGTTATCATATTACAGTCTCACAATGACCTTGTTTTTTATGGGGGTAATGGGGATTGCTCAGTTTTTGAAGAAAGGAACTGAGGTTCTAAGACCCAAGAATATTGCTCACAGTCACATCGCTGGTGATTTCCAGCAATCTAAGACTGTTTGGATACAAAACGCAAGTTACTAAAAAAGTAGGTGGACATTTGATAAAGCACTTCAGTGCTTCTACAAAGCCTCAAAATTACTGTCCTTGCTTCTAAAGTCTGGTCTTGGCAGGGTCACATTTTACCTCGTTTTATATGGGAGTTTTATTAGTACCACTTATAGAAGGTAGTACGGTGTATTTTCTCATTTTGCAACATCAGTGCTAGGAATGGAACATTAATCCAGAAGAGAATTCTTACAGAAATGGAAAGAAGAGTGGTAGAAATTAGGCGTGTTTATATGCATACATCTGTTTATATAAGATTTAATGTTCCCACCAAAATGCACATTGTCCCATTTGGTCCTGTTTTCCTATAGCTTACTCTGCCATGAATGGAGTCTTTCATAGGATTGCGATCGGGGGTGGTATTTAGTGCCACTCAGAGGAGATCTGGACCACACATCTTGTTTAAAGAAAATTGATTTCTCTAAAATAAATACTTATCACAGATTCTCTACACAGGAAAATGATTGTCCACCATGCATGGTAAATTTTGTTTACTTTGCTGGAAACCTGCTTTCTCATCCAGTGGGTTAATCAATGAAGCATATATAAACAGACTACCGTTCCCTGCACCTCCCTCTTTTTCTCTTACTGTTGTCATATGTGATTCTAGTCTCCCCATAAAAGCTTGTCCAGCTTTTGTTTTTTCCCTAAGATAATTATATGTTTGTGTGTGTGTGTGTGTGTGTGTGTGTGTGTGTGCATGAATGTAGAAAATTGTAATCAGTTAAGGTTGCCTTTAGTTCGTGGAATTTTCTGTCCTGTCAGCCTTACTTAAATGTCTTCCAATGTTCAGAAATTGAAAAATCTACTTATGTTTAACTTTGCAAAGTAAAGGATATTACACATGACTTGTAAGTTATTGCATCTCTAGTGACTTGTAGAATGCCTGACTTTTTCTTCTGGGTAAGGGATGTATCACAATCTCTATGGTCCTTTCTAGATCTAACATTCTTTGATGTGTTGATTCAATGACTTCACATATATTTGGATAGTATTACATGAATCATAATATTTTCAACAATGGAGCATAGTAGTGAACACCAAATGTTCTCCCTCATTAAGCTTGCATACTAACGAGGATAGATGGATAATAAGCATACAAACAAATAAACAGGTAATAGAAGTACTAGGCCAGATAGTGGGAAAAGTGCTGCAGAGAAAAGACAAATACAGTATGGGGCACAGAGAGTTGGGAGTTCTTTTTTAAATAGGATAGTCAGAGAAAATGTTTTTGACAAAATGCCATTTGAATACATGACCTGGAGGAAGTGAAGTGTTAAGCTATGCATTTATTTATGTATTTACTTACTTACTTATTCATTTGTCTAGAATAAGTGGGGGAGGGGCAGAGAGAGAGAGATAGGGAGAGAGAGAATCCTAAGCAGACTCCACACTGTCAACTCAGAGCCCGATGAGGGGCTCAAACTCACAAACCATGAGATCATGACCTGAGCTGAAATTAAGAGCCGGATGCTCAACTGACTGAGCCACCCAGGTGCCCCAAGCTTGATATTTCTATTGGACACTCAGTGAGGGTGTTAGGGAAGCAGCTGAGGTCTGGAATTCAATGGAGAAATCTGAAATCTTCAGTGGAGATACACTTTGGAGATCATCCACATATAGATAAAATCAAATCCTGTGTGTCTGGAGGGAACTACCTAATGAGAGAATAGACGAAAAAAGATGAGGTCTTAAGACTGAACTTTCAGATGATTTAAAAGCTGGGGGTATGGTGTGGACAAACAGATTGAAGAAAAAATTGGCCAGCGAGCAGCACATAAGGAGTTTTTTGGTGACATTAAAAATAGCTGTTTTGGTTGATTGTGGGGACAGCAGCCTGATTGGAGTGTCTCGAGGAAAAATTGGAGGAGAGGAAATGGAGACAAAGATTACTTTTCCTAAGAGTTTTTCTATAAAGAAAAGGACAGAAATATGGTGGTAGGTAGAGGGGGACCTGGGGCAAAGGATGTGTTTTGATTCTTTTTAAAATTTTTAATTTTAATATGGGAATGCTTTTTATGTTACATGGGGATTGGAAGGGCTCAGGAGAGAGTGGCAGCAGGTAGAGATTTATAATTGTGCTTTTTGATATAACATTCCTGTTGAATAGCCAGTAAAACAGATGTATTTTGGCATTTGGGCGCCTCTTGGTCCATGGGTGGATGGGAATTCCCTTTACACTTTGTAACAGAGTCAGCACCATGACAGAAGCTCAGCCATCACTCCATTTGCTAAGCTAATAAAGAGGCAATCAAAGGCCTGTGTGTTCACAAGGTAAGGTTAGTGTGATTTATGTACTACCGTGAGCCACAACATTAAAAGGTCACAAAAAACATTTCCCTGTTGCATCTACTTTCTATATATCCTATGGCCCTCTATTGTATTGCTGACTTCTTTTAGGGAATTCATTTGTGAACAATTCTGTCAACCCATGACTCCTTACCCACACAGGGCAGTGGATTTCAGGTATACAGAATGAAGGAGGGTGGTAAGCGGTTCACAAGGAGAACTAACACTGAGTCTTCCTGAGCAAGGCTGAGCAAATCCCTGCCAAACTAGCCAGGGCAGGACAGTACCCCTTTCTGCTGGAATGTTCTAAGGCTTCCTTCTAGCACTGACAACCTGTGTTTTTGTGATTACAGGATAGATTTTCAACGGCAGTGAGAAATCAATCTTCCCGTCTACCCCTTGCTAATAAACAAGCTATGCTTTTCTACTTTGGATATACTGTGACTGTTAAATTGCTTCTCAGGAAATTTAGCCATGTTTGACTTTCATCTTCTTTCAGTGTCTCCTTTGCTTCAGATATCATGCCCAAAAGAATGTCCGAGTGCCTTCAGTCATGGTGTTCTGGTGATTAAAGGCATTTATAATGTTATTATCAATATAGGCTAAACCAAAGTTTACTTTTGCCCAATCTATAGCAGAAAACAGGTGTGTGTGTGTGTGTGTGTGTGTGTGTGTGTGTGTTGGGGGGATGTTGAAGGTGTACTTGGATTGATAAAAATTGTCCTTGCAAATATTAGAAGCACCTGTGTTTGTAGACACAGACATTTTATCATTACGGTAGGCTGAGCAGGGACTCTATTGGTCAATATTTTGATAAAGTGATTCATAAGCACAGGAAATTTAAAACTGCATTTCCTTACATTCTTAATTCACTTGTGCATTACACATAAGTACGAATGGCCATGAAAAGTGGTTTCAAGTGAGTCAGTGGTCAGGGGCACTGACAGAATTTCTGGCCAATCTAGGCTACTAGGTGGAAATCGCAATCAGATATAGAGATTGTGTTCTTTTTACCTGTCCTGATTTGTCAAAAACAACAACAAAAGATAGTAATTCATATTCTTACCTTAAAAAATAAAATAAGAAGGGAATATTTTATCAATTATCAATTAGGAAGCACTAAGATGTAAAGCATAATTATGGAGATATTTAGGGAATTAGGAATCTCCCTAAAAGTAGCCTTTTGCAGCCTTCAGGCTAATCCCAGTGTTTTCTTTTGATTACTTTGGGTACCATTTAGTCCACTTACTGTATCATCTTGTAATTGCCCTGAACAGTTTTTCATCATGATAGTAGTTACGTTCTCTCATTGTTTGACACAAAGTGTAAAGAAAAAAGTATTTAAAATGTCAGGCTACTTTGGTATGTTATACCACAAAGGACAGAGCAGATGTTTTTAAATAAACATCAGCCCTGGTTGTGCGTTGTTAAGACACTGAGAGAGCCTTTTTCAGAAGCACGGGAAGCTCATGAATTTAGAGGAGGCTTAAATACTGTACTTTCACATAAAACCATAAAAAGTTGGCAGAAGTATTGGGGGCCAACGAATGGGCATAGAGCTGAACATGTTATAACTCAGATTACCAATAAAAATGTCAGCCTCAAATATGAAGTGAATAGTTTTGTAATTCAGAACTGAAAGCATTTTTTAATTGCTTTCAAATGGAAAAACTTCATATAATTTAAGAAAATTTATCTACTTTATTATCAAGAAGGCTATTATTGCAGTAAGGGGAAATGGAGGATTTAAATGTCATTCCCAGCATCTAATTTCCCAGCTTTTTTATTGGGATGTTATTAAAACAAGACCAAATGGACTTTGCTCCATCCATAAAAGCCAGCCAAGCAAAAGAGTTAATCTGAGCACTGTAGAATCATTAAACATGGCCTGTGGCTGAGGCCTGGCTGGTATGGGCTGAGAGGTGCCCTGGGAAGCAGGTGTGATGTGTCAGGAGCAGTGTTTTGGCATCTGATAGCCCGTGGAGCTGAGAGAGCAGCTGCATTCCGGGGGAAGCATGCCAGGCACAGTGACTATCTCTATATGCAAGGGATCCATTTCATCCGTTAACATACATTACGAGTCAACTAAAGACTTTGAAACAAGTGGTGGTAAGGATGGGCTGTTAGGGGAGATCTTTTTCTCTGCGGGAAAGCAGTTCCAGGAGCTTGCTGCATGGGTCCCTGGGTTTGGTGTGCTTTCTATGAGGAGAGACGCAGGGTTGGCAAGATCAGAACAACCTGTAGATGGTGGAACTGTTTAGAGTGAAATACAAGGGAGATGAAGAAGTATGGAGGTATCTGTAAGCTGTGAGGAGAGAGCTGTCCTTAGTAGGAAGGCATGGAAAGAGGGAGGAACATTTTCTGAGTGGGATTAATGTTTTGGATATTGCTTCAGGTGCTTTACTACTAGTTGTCATCCTGGTTTGCTGAGAACTTATCCGCCAGCTATACTAAGTACTTTGCATACTTTATTTCATTTACAATAATCTTCTAAGGTACTTTTCCCACTTTGCAGATGTTTCTAAAATCCAAGTTTGTTCTGTTCCTTATTTTTAATAAAAGCTATATATATTCAAAGTGTACGTCATGATGGTTTAATATACATGTACACAGTGAAATGGTTACCACAGTCATGGTAATGAACACATCTTCTCACATAGACACCATATTTTGTGTGTGTGTGGGGGGTGTATGTGATGAGAGCCCCTGAAATCTACTCTCTTAGCAAATTTCCAGTGTTCAATATGGCATTATTACCTATAGGCATCATGTTGTATTTTAGATATCTAAACATATGCAACCTCCATCACTGCAGATCTGTACCCTTTGACCAATATCTCCATATTTCTCTGACCTCCTGCTCCTGGAAACCACTCTTCTGCTTTCTGCTTCTACTTATTTGACTTTTTTTAGATTTCACACATATGTCGGTCAAACAGTTTTTTTGGTCTGTGTCTGGCTCATTTCACTTAGTATGCTGTCCTCCATGTTCATTCATGTTGTTGCAGATGGCAGGATCTCCTCTTATAAGGCTGAATAATGTTCAAGTATATATATCTAAGCCAGAATTTCTTTCTTCAGCCATTGATGGACACTTAGGTTGTTTCCATATCTTGGCTATTGTGAATAATTTTGAAATGAATACAGGAGCTGCCTCTTCAAGTATTGATTTCATTTCATTTGAGTATATACACAAAAGAAAAAATGCTAGGTCATATGGTGGTTATATTATTTTTTTGAGGAACATTCATACTGTTTTCCATATTGGTTATACCAATTCACATTCCCGCCAACAGTGTACAAGGGTTCTCTTTTCTCCACCTTCTTCCCAACATTTGCCATCTCTTCTTTTCTTCATAATAGCCATCCTAACAGTGGATGATATCCACTGGGAGATGATATCCATGGTGTTTTAATTTGCATTTCCCTGGCGATTAGTGATGCTGACTACCTTTTCAAATAACTACTGACCATTTGTATGTCTTCTTTGGAAAAATGTCTATCCAGGTCCTTTGCCCATTTTTAAATTATTTTGTTGTTGTTGTTGCTATTGAATTGCATGAGATTCTTATTTATTCTGGATATTAATTCCTAATCAGGTACATGGTTTGCAAATACTTTTTCCCAATCTGTACGCTTGTTTTTCATTTTGTTGATTATTTCCTTTGCTATGCAGTATTCTATTCTATTTCTTGTTTCACACTCTCTTTCATGGTGTCATGGGTGTCTTGGAGTAGGCAATGCCAACTTGATTTCCTATGAAAAGAAACATTGCTCCCCAGTTTCAAAATATTATGAACATATGTTATAACCTTTCTTAAACAATCACAAACCTACAATTCTGTATGCAAGTTGCTCTGCTGGGCACAGAAGTTTAGTAATGAGTTCAAAGGTGTAAGTCGTATCCGTATCTGTAAAGGAGCACATCATATATACTGACACAAGCCCTGAACTGAGAATTATGCCATCTTCTTCTGAGTGTTCTGCATGTGTTCTGTGTTCCATATTTCATCTGAAACAGAGAAGACAGATGCCGTTGTGAATATGAAAAGATCCTTGGAAACCATTAGAGAATTGCTAAAAGGAACTTCCGAAATCATGAATCCAGTCCCCTCATTTACTGGAAAGGAAACTGAGGCTCAGAAAGGCACTGTAACTAGTTTGTGAGCTCTTTAAAGACAGAAGATATCTCTTAGTCTTCTTTGCAGCCCTCGCAGGCACATAGGGCCTCAGGCACATGCACCTTGGAGTGATACATGCCTGGTTTTTAAGGAAAATGTTAAGATGAATATGTATTCATAAAACTGACACAAAGTATATTTCCAGTTCTACACCAAGCCTTACTTACCTGTGGAATCCTACAAAAAAGGTACCTAACATTCCAGTTGGGTTATAAATGCTTAGAAATGTCCAGAACCTCTGGCTGGTACCCTTTTAATTAGTCCACAGAGTGTTCTGGGGAAATTTAATCACACCAACATCTACCTCTGGGACCAGAGGGCTTGTAGGGTTTTCTAACAAAGTTCTATATAGCATACTGATAAAGATTTGTTCGTTTGTTTATCTTAATGGATTTTCAGAAAAGACAATACCGTTGGAAGACCTTCTATTCCAAGAACAGCATTTGTTGGTTTTTCTTGTAAGACATCTGGAATATAGCTGGAAATTTTGGACCCCTAGAATCTTAGTTTTTTTTCCTTTGGGGTAAAAGCCAAATTATAACAATTTGGGATTTCTGGAAATAATAATATTATTTTACGGTAGGAGTTTTGTGCCCATTTCAGACTATAATTTCAAATTCTCTTTTCACACTCAAGGGTACGGTGATGAATGGTACCAGCTGTGAAATTGTACTTACGGAGTTCCTCAGTAGACAGCAATGTAATAACGCGAAGCCTCTGTGCTAATGGTAGTTAAGAGCCTTGGCAGCACTCAGTCCCGCATATGCTTTTTCACCACTGTTCCGCAGCACGCCTCAGCTGCATGCATACTCCCTGCTTCAGTCAGAAAGTAGGTGAATTTCCTACCTATGTGACTCAAAGATGGAGATTGGGAGGTTCAGGCAGTTTGAGAAAATTTCCAGACTTTACCACTGTGGACAGAGACTGACCTGATTTTATTTCTGCCTCAGAGAACGTTTTCCTTCCTCACCCAGTTGACCCTTTCCTGCCCCCTACAGAGCACAACACATTTATTTTTTTTAACACTTATTTTTAAGAGAGAGAGAGAGAGAGAAAGAGAGAGGAGAAGAGAGTGCAAGGGAGAGGCAGAGAAAGAGAGAGACAGAGAATCTGATGCAGGCTTGGAGCTGCCAGCTCAGATCCAGTCGCGGGGCTACAACTCAAGAACCATGAGATCATGACCTGAGCGAAGTCAGACACAATTGACTGAGCCACCCAGGCGCCCGGCACAACACATGTAATAGAGATTTGACTTGAGGAGAAGAGCTGCCCTAGTTGACAATCTTTCAGATAAGTTGTTGCAAGGTCCTATTCGGGAAGACGGCCCACAGAGACACCTTCCATGGCACAAGAATCAGCACGCAAGCTGTGGGCGTGCACCTGCACAGTGGGAGGAGCCAGGGCGACAGCAAGGAGGTGGCACAGCAGAAACGTGCAAGTCCTCGGTCAGTTCTGGTCCTCATTAGAAGAGGCAAACTGGCCGGCCCTGGCCTCAGGATGTTTAGTTTGGCTGTCACAGCACAGGCCCAGGCAGTATTTTACATTTAAATTATTCAATGACAAAAAAAGGGGGAGGAATTTCACCTAAATGTTAATATTTCCAAACTCCCTTGAAAAACACTTGGGCAACACTTGGCCCTGACCCCAGACCCCATATCTGTAGAAAGGCTATAAAACAGCAGTTTTTGCCCTCTTTTAGAAGAGTTCGGTGACTTCGACTTTTCTGTAAATCCTACATTTGCTATTTCCCCCCAAACTGAAGTCTTATCACCTCTTCCTGGACAGCAGCACCAGTCATTTTAAGTTCCCTGCATAGTCCTGTAAACACTTGAGTTTGTTGAACAGACTGTATTTCTGGCCCATTTCGTGAGGACTCAGGCTGAAAAGGTGTTCCTAAGGGAATAGCGAGGTGGTTTTTTTTTTTTCTATATTTAGATAATTTAGGGAGTCACCTGGTTAAATCTCACAGTCATAACTTTTACTCCGGGAAGAGCATTGTGTTGTTTGAATTTTTAAGCAACTTTATAGGCTGTCAGGTAAAATAATGAAGACAAAATCTCTCTTTTATACTTGGCATATGCATTCATTAATTCACCCAACAAATATTCATTGCATGTAACTTCAATAAAGGCTTTCCAAAATCCTGGTCAAGAAATAGAGCGTTGCCCCGAAAAGCCAAACTAATACTGAGGAAGAAAACCAACACGGGAAGCATCACAATTCCAGACTTCAGACTCTACTACAAAGCTGTCATCACCAAGACAGTATGGTACTGGCACAAAAACAGACATATGGACGAATGGAATAGATTAGAGAGCCCAGAACTGGACCCACAAATGTACGGCCAATTAATCTTTGACAAAGGAGGAAAGAGTATCCAATGGAAAAAAGATAGCCTCTTTAGCAGGTGGTGCTGGGAGACTGGACAGCAATATGCAGAAGAATGAACCTAGACCACTCTCTTACATCATACACAAAAATAAACTCAAAATGGATGAAGGACCTGAATGTGAGACAGGAAACCATCAAAACCCTAGAGGAGAAAGCAGGAAACAACCTCTTTGACCTCAACCACAGCAATTTCCTACGCGACACATCCCCAAAGGCAAGGGAATCAAGAACCAAAATAAACTATTGGGACCTCATCAAGATAAAAAGCTTCTGCACTGCAAAGGAAACAATCAAAAAAACTAATAGGCAACCAACAGAATGGGAAAAGATAGTTGCAAATGACATATCAGATAAAGGGCTAGTATCCAAAATCTACAAAGTACTCACCAAACTCCACACCCGAAAAGCAAACAATCCAGTGAAGAAATGGGCAGAAGACATGAAGAGACACTTCTCCAAAGAGGACGTCCAGATGGCCAACAAACACATGAAACGATGCTCAGCATCACTCATCATCAGGGAAATACAAATCAAAACCACACTGAGATACCACCTCATGCCAGTCAGAGTGGCTAAAATGAACAACTCAAGAGACTATAGA
>CM053576.1:118723791-119025458 GCA_028646485.1 Cryptoprocta ferox | reverse complement strand
GTCCCCTAATTTCCCAGATCACAGTCACTCACTCAGGCATCTTTGAGGTTGTCTTCTTTCTGGCGTCTGTTTCTTCTTTCCCCCACTTGCAAATCCAAGTTTTATCCCTTCAGTCCTTCTCAGTTCAATCCATGCGGGCGTGCGCGGATTCCAGAGCTCCCTGCTTCTCCGCCATCTTGCCTGCTCCTCTATTTCTTGTTTTTGATACCAGTCATTCTGACAGGCATAACGTGATATCTCATTGTAGTTTTGATTTGCATTTTCTTGATGATACTATTATTGATCATCTTTTTATGTTGGCCATCTATGTCTTATTAGAAAAAATGTCTTTTTAGTTTTTCTGCCCATTTTTAATCAGATTATGTGTGTGCGTGTGTGTGCATGTGAGTGTGTGTATGTGTGTGTGTGTTCATTTGTATAAATTCTTTATATATTTTGGATATTAATCCCTTATCAGATATATCATTTGCAGATATGTTGTCCCATTTAGTAGATTGCCTTTTCATTTTCTTGATGGTTTCCTTTGTTGTGCTAAAGCTTTTTATTTTGGTGTACTCCCAGTAGTTTACTTTTGTTTTGTTTCCCTTGCTTGAGGAGAGCAATCTAGAAAAGTGTTAAGGCCAATGTCAAAGAGATTAATGCCTATGGTTTTTCCTGAGTTTTATGGTTTCAGGCTTCACAATTAGGTCTTAAAACCATTTGGAGTTTATTTTTGGGTGTGGTGTAAGAATGTGGCCCAGATTCATTCTTTTAAATGTAGCTGTCCAGTATTCCCAGAAACATTTATTGAAGACACTATGTTTTCCCCGTGGTATATTTTTGCCTCCTTTGTGGCATATTAATTGATAATAAGCATGGACTTATTTCTGGGGTCTCTATTCTGTTCTATTGATCTGTCTTTTTGTGCTAGTACCATAGTGTTTTGATTATTGAAGCTTAAAATAACTATGATTAATATGCTCAGGGCTCTAATGGATAAAACAGCATACAAGAACAGATGAGCAATATAAACAGAGAGATGGAAACCCTGAGATAGAACCAAAAAGAAATGTTAGAGATTAAAGAAATTGTAACAGAAATTAAGAATGCCTTTGATGAGCTTACTAGTAGACTGCACATGGCTGAGGAAAGAATCTCTAAGCAAGAAGATCTATCAATCAAATATCAAAACCTGAAGAATCAAAGAAAATTAAGACATTCAAAGACAAGGTTTACTACAAAGGATCTATCATACAAATAATGGGGATATCACAAAAGAAGAAAGAAATCAAGGAATAAAAAAATATTTGAAACAACAATAATGAGTGAGAATTTCTCTCAAATTAATGTCATATACCAAACCATAGATTTTGGAAGATCAGTGAGCACTAAGCATTATAAATGCAGGAAAACAAATAAAACCCCTATTTTTCAATCTACAGAAAATCAAAGAAAAAGAAACAAACTCTGAGTTTGGGGTGTGGGGGGATGTTCTTTTACCTATAAAAGAACAAAGATAAAAATTACTTCTAACCTCTCAGAAACCACACAAATAATAAGAGGGCAAAGTAGAATATTTAAAGTGTTGAGTGAAAAAAATCATCAATCTAGACTTCTGTATCTTGAAATATTATCCTTCAAATTGAAGGAGAAATAAATACTTTCTTTTTTTATGATTTTTAAAAATTTTTAAATTTTAGTTTAGAAAGAGAGAGCACATGAGTTGGGTAGAGGGGACAGAGGGAGAGAGAGAATCTTAAGCAGACTCCACACTCACTGCAGAGCCAGAAATGGGACCTAATCCCATGACCCTGGGATCAGGACCTGAGCCAAAATCAACAGTCAGATGCTCAACTGACTGAAACACCTAGGTACCCCTATACTTTAGTAAACAAAGAAAAATTGAGGTAATTTGTTGCCATTAAATTTGCCTTCCATGAAATGTTAAAAGAAAATTTTCAGAGATAAGAAAAATAATATAGATCAGAAACTCAGATCTACAGAATGAAAGGAAGAGCATTGAAAAATGAAAAGAGAAAGTAAAAGAAAAGATTTTATTTTTCTTAATCTTAATTGACCTAATGTAACAGTTTATGAAAAATATTAATAGTATTAAAAAATTTAAAAAAGGGGGGGTGCACCTGGGTGACTCAGTCAATTTAAAGTCCCACTTCATCTCAGGTCATGATCTCATAGTTCATGAGTTTGATCCCTGCATTGGGCACTGTGCTGACAGCTCAGAGCCTGGAATCTCCTTTGGATTCTGTGTCTCCTTTTCTTTCTGCCCCTCCCCGGCTCGCACTCTGTCTCTCTCTCTTTCAAGATAAATAAACATTAAGTTTTTAAAATGCTAATAGTAACAATGTATTTAATGATCTATGTTTATGTGTATACCATATATATGTTTATATATAAGTGAAATAAATGACAGTAATGATATAAGGGGTGGGAGGAAGAAATTAGGATTAATTCGTTTCTATAAGGTACTGACACTATTCATGAACTGCTATAGTGTTGTTTGAAAGTGGATTTGGGTTAGCTGTACATATACATCGAAAACTCTGGGCAACCCCTTGGAAAAAAAGGAGGAAAAAAAGTATAACCATTATGCTAACAAAGGAGAGAGAATGGAATCATAAAATGTGCAATTAAAACCACAAAAATCAGAAAGAAGAGTGAAGGAGTGGAAAGAAAACTAGTAAGAAAGAACAAAGGAAACAAATAGAAAACACTAACCAATTTGGTAGATATTAATCTACCCATATTAATAATCACTTTGAATGTCAGTGCTCTACATGCACCAATTAAAAGACAAAGATTGTCCGAATGGATAAAAAATGTGGCCCAACTATATGTTGTCTACAAGAAACCCATTTTATATATAAAGACACATATATACATTAAAAGTAAATGAATGGAGAAAAATACACCACGCTAACACTAATCAACAAGACGTAATTGACATCTATTGACAACTTTATCCAATAAACCAGAATACCAATGTTTTCCTCAAGCTCACATTGAATATTCACTAAGACCACACTCTGAGCCATAAATACAATGCATTTAAAAGAATAGAAATCACAAATGTTTGCTTTAGACCACAGTGGAATTAAACTAGAAATCCATAAGAGATAAATAACTAGAAAATCCCAAAATATGTGGAAATTAAATAAATAAGACATGGATGAAAGAAGATAAATTTTAAAGTATTTTGAAAAACTGAATAAAAATGAAAATCCAACTTATCAAAATGTGTGCTCTGCAGCAAAAGCAGTGCTTATAGGAAATTTATAGCATTGAATGCATATGTTTGGAAGTAAGAAAGGTCCAAAATTAATAACCTCAGTTTTCACCTTGGGAAACTACAGAAAGAAGAGCAAATTAAATCCAAAGTAAGTAGAAGAAGAGACATAATTAGAATCAGAGCAGAAATGAAAATAAGAAATCAGTAGAGAAAATCAACAAACCAAAAGCTGGTTTGTTGAAATGGTCAATAAAATTGAGAGGACACAAAATCCTAATATCAGAAATGAAAGATGGCATGCACATCACTAGAACCCATGAAAATTAAAATTATAAGAAAGGAATATTACTGAACAACTCTATGCCCACAAATTTGGTAACCTAGATGAAATACACCAATTCCTTGTGTATTGGTGTATTTCATCACACAAGAAAAAAAAAAAGATGATCTGAATAGGCCTGTATCTATTAAAAGCATTTAATCAATAATTAATATGCTGCAAAAACAGAGAGCACTAGGCCCATATGAGTTTCCTGGTGAATTCTACCAAACATTTAAGGAAGAAATTACATAGACTCTCTACAATCTCTTTCAGAAGATAGAAGCAGAGAAAATATTTCCTAACTTATTCAATGAGGCCATCATTACTCATACCAAAACCAGACAAAGACATTGCAAGAAAATCACTGACTAATATTCCTCATGAATATAGATGTAAAGATCTTCAACAAAATATTAGCAAATTGAATCCAAAAAAGTATGAAAAGAATTATAAACCATGACAAGGGGCATTTATCCATGTATGCAAGTCTGGTTCAACATTTGAAAATCAATTATTGTGAACCATCACATCAGAGACTAAAACCATATCAATAGACGTAAAAGAAGAATTTGGTGAAACCAAACATCTATTCATAATAAAAACTCTCAATAAACTAAGAATACAGGGGAAATCCTTAACTTGATAAAATCTACAAAATACTCTCAACTAATATCCTACTTAATGGTGAGAAACTCCAAACTTCTCCACTAATATCAGCTGTTTGGCAAGGATGTCCCCTCTCATCACTCCTTTTTAACATTGTTCTAGCTAATCCAAGGCAAGAAAAAGAAACAAACTCACAGGAGAGTAACACTGGAGGTGGAGAGCATGGGGACATTATTAGAATAGTCCTATCACCAAACTCAGTTCTTAGATCTATTTATTTATTGGGGATTACAAAATGATGATATCCTAATTCTATAATTTTTCTTTCATCTGTTAGTTGAGATACACTTAAAAATAGTATTCTCCTCAACTAATTGTGTACTCAGTTATACTATTAATGTAGGAAAGGCAGAATAAATGCTTGATTCTTTTTCTTTATTACCAATTTTTAAAATAATAAATCAACTGTCTAAGGGGCACCTGAGTGGTTCAGTTGGTTAAGCATCTGACTCTTGTTTTCAGCTCAGATCATGATCTCACAGTTTGGTGAGTTCGAGCCGCACATCAGGCTCTGCGCTGGGAGTGCGGAGGCTGCTTGGGATTCTCTCTCTTTCCTTCTCTCTCTGCCTCTCCCCTGCTTGCACTGTCTCTGTCTCTCCCAAAATAAATAAATAAACTTAAATAAAAGTTTAAAGAATATAGTAAATCAACTGTATAAAATACTCTGAGGGTGAACAATTAGTTTTTAAAAATATTATTATGGCAGAGAAGGACAGATACCATATGTTTTCACTCATAGGTCTAACAGGAGAAACTTAACAGAGGACCATGGGGAGGGGAAGGGGGGAAAAGAGTTAGGGAGAGGGAGGGAGGCAAATCATGAGAGACTCTTGAATAGTGAAAACAAACTGAGGGCTGAAGGGGGAGGGGGAAAGAGGAAGGGGGATGATGGTCATGGAGGAGGGCACTTGTGGGGAAGAGCAATGTTATATGGAAACCAACTTGACAAGAAGCTATAAAAAATAAAAATATTATTATGATATATGTCATATATATTATATATAACACATATTATAATATATAATTGAATATAATAATTATATAATATTATATGTGGATTTAAGTATATCTGATGGGTTTCAATGAGGTATCGTTAAAATCTTTGAAGCTCAAATTGTTTCATCCAGCGCCCAATGGGATCTTCTTTAAGTTGGTGGCTAAGCATGGCTGATGTACTTTGTAATCTTTAATTGTTTCATTGCTATGTGTTGTGCCATGACTTTTGATGTTTAACTTGTTTCATTTCCTCCAAGAGATATGTGAAGAGTTATTTGTTTTAAAAAATATATTAATGTTTATTTAATTTTGAGAGAGAAAGACAGAGCATGGGCAGGGGAGGGGCAGAAAGAGAGGAAGACACAGAATTCCAAGCATACTCCAGGCTCCAAACCGTCAGCACAGAGCCCAATGCGGGGCTCAAACCCATGAACTGTGAGCTCATGACCTGAGCCGAAGTTAGACACTTAACTGACTGAGCCACCCAGGTGCCCCTGAAGAGTTATTTTCTGTATCAAACTATTTTGCAGACTTATATTTAAGAGAACTTAAACTTTTAGTTGATTGTGCTACACGCTGATAAAAAAAAATCCTGCTGTGAAGTTGTTAATTATTTAAAATGGATTTGTAGGGGCACCTGGGTGTCTCAGTTGGTTAAGTGCTGGACTTCAGCTCAGGTCATGATCTCATGGTTCGTTGGGTTCAAGCCCCGCATCAGACTCTGTGCTGACAGCTCAGAGCCTGGAGCCTGCTTTGGAGTCTGTGCCTCCCTCTCTCTCTGCCCCTCGAGGCCCCACTCGCACTCAGTCTCTCTCTTTCTCAAAAAGAAATAAACGTTAAAAAATTAAATGGATTTGTAGCTTATTAAATACAATTGTCTGTATATTTTGAAAAAATAATTTGAAAAATTATTTTCACACATATCCAATAAGTATTATTTATTCAGTCAACAGACAGTGCTTGATGTATAATTGTATTTGCAGTCCATAGATTACAAACACTGAGCTAAAAGGAGCCCATTCACCAAATTGTTCAATTCCTACACCACTGGCTGAAATACAAATGAAGGAAACATAAATTCAGCAAACAGTGGCTCACTGTTACTTATTTAAAGTTATTTTTCATCCCTTTCCTTATCTGGATCCTGTAAAGTGAGGTAAATAGACCCCTCACTGTGTAATAGATTATGAAGCTAGAACATATGATTTCTATGATTTTTCCTATGATTAAAAAATTAATTCATGGATTTATTTCTTAGAAAATTTGGAGAATATATAGAAGAAAAATCACCCACAAATCAATAGAATCTCTATCCCCTAAAAAGAACCACAATGTCAGTAATTTGAGATACTTGCTTCTGCTGCTAGTGTGTGTGTGTGTGTGTGTGTGTGTCGACATACACACACATGTGCTGTAAATTTGATCATGATATATTTGTACTTTTACAATTGATTTTTTAAATTAGCATAATATGAATATTTTCCATGCTCATGTCTTTTAGTATTCATTAAAAACATGAGCCATTAGAGATAGTCTTAATAGAGTATTATATCTATGTACTATTCTCTTACTATTGGACATTGAGGCTAAGTCCACTTGCCTGGATATCTTAGGTACACGGCAATGAATATGTTTGGGAATAATGTTTTGTCCAAATAATTTTTTTCTTAGAATAGATTCATATACATATACATGTAGTCATATACATATATGTATCAATAGTATGGAAAATTTCATTGTACTTTACACAAATTGCCTTTTAGAAGATTTATTCTAACAGTAAATTGTATTTCCATCAATTTTACATGCACATGCCTTCATGTCTGGCTACTATTTATTGTATGTTTTTAAGTTCATAGAATATCTTATCTCATATTTATCTCATTTAGTCCTCCATGAAATCAGTGAAGTTTAGTAGCATCTTCATTTTATATGAAAGGAATCTAAGGAACCAGGAAATTAAATGATTTTCCCAAGGCTTCTGCTAATAAGTAGTATGGCAGAGACTGGCTTTGGAGACTATCATTTCCCTTAAACTGCACTACTAACGAGATCTTGTTAGAGATCTGGGTGTTCACTCTCTTTCTCTCTCTCATTTATCTCTGTCTCCTGTGGATTTATTGACTCTTATTTCTATACTATGTGCGATAACTCTACCAACTGAGTTGTATCATGAATAACTGTGTGTGTGTGTATTTATTTTAGAAGGTCAGTTTTAAGACTAAAATCTTAAAATACAAACTATGTTTGTTCTAAAACATTACTGGTCCAAAATCATTAGGGTGTTTCCTTCTAGTTGCCATTAGCTTGATTATTATTTATTCAGACTTTTCCAAAAATTGAGTCATATACACCCTTCTCTCTCCTTCTTTGTTACTCTCCATGCAAACACACACACACACACACACACACACACACACACAAACTTCTCACCAGTCTTTCCTAAGGGATAAATCACATTATTTTTTGGCAATTGTTTTGTAAGGGGGGATTTAGCACAACATTGAGATTTATTCTGTTAAAAATGAGCTGGTCCCAATTCTCCTTATTTAATTACACCAAATGGCTATGTTAGCTCACCTAGACTTTGCCAGAAGTACCTGTGCAGGCTTTGGTATAGAAGCTGGGGAAAATGACCAGGGTAAGGAAAACTCAGTTTCAGTATGCTTGGTGCTTTATTATTTGATCAAGAAAAGTAGTTTTTCCTTGTGTAAAACATCCACAAACATAATGTTAATGGTTTTATCTTCTCTTCTAATTGGGTAAACATGCCTAAGCAGGAGCAAAAGGCAGAGGAAAGACCTTGAGATATTCATTTCCTGAAATGGAACACTGTGTAGGTTTGGCCCCTTAGCCCAGGGGGTAATTAGGATGTGTATTATTCTTGGATATAAGGCCAAAAGGAAAGAATTCTGAGACCTTAACATGGAAAGGTTGGGTGTTAGTCAGCCTCTGATGATTGTCTTCAAAGTCAACAAATTCAAACAGCAAGAGTTGAGAGAAGTTATATTTGTGGTGGGGAAAAGATCAGGCTTGATCTTGACTGCCCTTTGGTTTTTACTTCAGCTGCTTTATTTTAACTTTCTTATTACAAATATTACTTATTTTAATGAGTGTTAGCTTGAAAGCATTTGCAAATGCCTCTTTGAGGATCTCTTTTCGGTGGGAGTGGGCGTGGATGGGGTGGGCTAAGAATCTTGTCTCTTCCTAGTCTCCTCTCAGCAAACATTTGGATTACATTTTATTTTTGGACCCCAAGTTCCTAATTTGAGAGACTATCTTCTCTTTGGTATGTGCTTTTGATTGCAAAAAACTAGATTAGTCCAATATTTCCCACCCTAAATCAAGTTTTTGAGAACCATAAATAGGCCATTAAAAACTTTATACTTGTCCAGTGAGATTAGGAGGGGAATGTTCCAGTGAGTTCACACCATTGTTTTAATGTCTGTGAGTGATCACAATAAGCCAAAAATCACACAATCAACCTCTAAGATGAATAAGACCTAGAATAAGAAACAAAACAGTTTAAAACTGATACACAATTCTTTTACAAATAACTGAATTATCTTTCCCAGGAGTGTCATGTATAGGATAGTATTTCTCATAAATACGAAATTCTTATTTCTCACATGCTTTTCCATAGTTATTATTGATCTTTCTTGCTGCTACCTCAACTATGAAACATGTAGGTTATTCCCTTGTGTAACCAGCAGTTCTTCTTCTGGTCTGTACATTGTGGTTATTCTGAAAGCTACAGAAAATAAATTTTAGCATTGAGAAACCCATTAGAAAAATCATGCAGCCACTTGTGCCATGAGGATAGTTATGTTAGGTAAAGCTCAAGGATGATTATTAGATTAATATCAGTTTGCCAGATATGATGAGACTCAAATTATAGTAAAAGTAAATTCTTTTTTTCCAAGACAAATCTAAATGGGAGAAAAAACTGGTTCTGAATGGGCAAATGTCACTTACTCTTGGTAATAGATATTTGTATTAAAAAGTGAAAAGCAGTGTAGGACGTTTTGTAATCCATATCAGCGATAAAGAAGGTCGGATAAGGGGAAAAATATTTAGGAATGTACATGAAGAGAATCTTGGATTAAAAGATCAGAAATGACACTACATAGTCCTATTTTCCTGGTAAATTACAAAGCTGATTCTGTTTCTAATCTTTCATATGGTAAAGAGATGTTACTAAGATTGCTAAAGTTCATGTCTGGCAAAATATCTTGATATTCTGAAGCAGTAAATGTCACTGAGCATCAAAGGGCCAGAAATCTAAGTGAGATACACATGGCTTAGGGAGGTATGTGTGTGGTTATATGTGTCTTATTGTGTATTTCTGGTTAGAGAAGATTAGGCTGAATGGATGGATCATGTTCTATGGTAAGCTGTCAACCCAGGGGATTTTTAATTTTTAGGCCTGGAATAGAAACAGCCTTGGCTGACATATACTGGAAGAGCGATGATTAATGGAATTGGAACTAATTTTAAGGACATGCCTATCTTTTAAAACAAAAACAAAGTCGGCATATGGTATTATTGGCAAATTGCTTGCATGATGAGTCTTCACAGAGTTCTTTCCACATGGTTTACCTGAATAGATGAAGCAATAATCAGAGAGAACTAGCTTGTACTGGGCAACTATTATATATGATAAGATACTCTAAAACAACAACAAAAAATACATTACTGGTGTAAAACTGGATCACTTGATTAGAGTATGAATTCCAGAAATATAATTAACTTGGTATGTGTCAAACTCACACTCAAAACAAGGAGAACATAGCAATTCTTCATTAATTGGTGCTCTGTTAGGAAAAAAATTTGGAAAATGAAAAGTTACATTAAGGATTTCTGGGTCAAAGATCAAAGATTGAGTGTCTTTACCCCCAGTCTTTCTTGAAGGCTCACTAAAATAGAACTAAAAGATTTTCTAAGCATAAATATACAAAAGCACAGAGAAACTGAGAAATGGCTACAAGGTGGGTGCTAAACCACTTAGCTGACTTGAAAAAAAGATAAAAAAATGTGAATCCTAAGTCAGCAGTAGAGAAAGCTGAGCAACACTCAATCTGCACCACAAATCCCCCCAGAGGCTCAGAAATTGTCAGCACCAGGTACCTCTGCAAGCAGGGAGGATGAAGTGTATGAAGAAGTTGTTGAAAACAGGAGGTTGGATTAAATTCTGCTTCAAGATGCAGTTAAACCACCAGTTTTACTCCCTCCTCTGCTCAGCTGGAAAACTACTCCTCTCACCTTGGCAGAAGACTGAACATTTATCCTCTGGAGAGGTAAAGCTGCATATCTCTGGACTGGGAATATTAGGTACATTTGAAGGAAGGGAAATCTTACTACAAATTGAGAGATTTCATCAAAGTTTTTGCACTGAATGTTGGATGTCCTGTACCACTCTTTTCCTACTTTGCTCTCAGAACACTAGAGCGTTGTTTGTACTTCCATGACTTGTGCTGCTTTAAGAGACTGGATTATGCTTCTGTGCAGAATTTGAGCGATTGACAAGAGAAGACCTGAAGACACACATCAGTGCTTTCTTCAATGAAATAGACTGGTCACGTCACTCCTTAAACTGAAGCCCATAGTTGACAAACAAACACAGTGCTTAGTGGTTTCCATTAGCCTTCAGAGATCCACTCATAAACATGGATGGACAGCGAAAGATCCCCAGGTATTTGAGCAAAGTGCCTAACTGAAAAGATATAGATGAAAGTAAATGAATAGAAAGCAACAATATGGATGGAACAGATTATGCAGGGAGATAATATTAAAAGTATCATTGTATTTCAAATAATTGAAAAGACATTGCATCAACAAAAAAAGAATACTATGCCACAAAAAGGAATGCTTTGACTCTAAAAAGTTCTTGAAATTAAAACTCTAAAATATGATAGAATGGTTAGAAAATTTGTAGAAGTTGTTGGTGAGGAATTCTCTCGGAAAGTAAAATGAATAGAGAGAGAAAATAGGAAAGAAAAATAAGAATATGAGAATATCATCTCAGGAGAGTCAATTTCCAAAATTATGGTTCTAAATAGGAAAAAAACACAGAAAATTGAAAAGAAAGTCATCAATAAATAATTCAAGTATGTCCCAGAATAGGGGAAAATGAATTATATAATAAAAGTATAGCAAGTACCCAGCAAAATGGATGAAAATAGAACCATACCATGTCAGTGGCCAAGAGAATATTGTGAGGCTCCCAGAAAGGGAAAAAAAATCAGATATACCAAAGATTATGAATATTATGGCTCTGCAATCTATAAAAAGCAGAGCAATACTTTTATGGAAAGGCCTTCAAAATATTCAGAGAAAATGTTTTCAAACCTAGAATTCTGTACCCAGTCAAACCAGCCATTGCAAATGAGAGTTGAATAAAGATATTTTGGGGCAGCCAATATCACTAAAAATATACATCCCACTCACTCTTCTTAAAAAGTTACTTTAGCATGTGCTCTACCAACAAGAAAAATAAAAGGATGAAAGGAAGACAGGATCTAGAAAACAGGAAATCCCAGTCAAGCAAGTGGTTAAAAATCAATCAAGTGGCCTTGATGATAGTGTGGCAGAGATTTCTAGTAGGCAGTAAAAATTTCTTTTCTTGTCCTTTTAGGCACATAGACTGTATCTACCAAAGTCCCTTGCATTTAAATGTGGCCTCAGGACAGAGTCAGTGGATAAACTGTTACTTTCTAGCCACTGTTTTCAAGAAGTGAAGAGTGCCTCTTCTAACTCCCCTGGAGGTGGCTGTATACGGAGGATTCAAGGTCCCAGCAAACGGTAAATATATAAGAGGAAAAACAAAATACCCTGCATCCCAACCTCACAATATGGAGGAGAAGATACCGACTAACCATGGGCCGCCATCTTGGATTGTTACATTAATGACAAATAAGTTTCTGTTTTGGGAATCTGTTATTGCAGCCTACCCTAACTACTTGTAATGCTGAAAAGAAATGCTAGGGTAAAACGCTGCATAACAGGCCTAGATAGTAACTAGTCCAGATTGGAGCAAGTCAGAGGCTCTGGAATAAAAGTTTTCCAAGAAGATGAAACTGATAGAAAACTGGATGTATTTGAACACTGGGGAAAAGTTTGGGGGTGAATTAGTCATAATAACACAGGCAACGAAGAAAACAAAAAATAAAACATCCGTTGAATCCAAAGAGAGCAAAGTTTATACAAGATAGGAAAAGTAATTAAAGCTTGGAATGGCTCAGTTGTAAATTACATTTAGGATACCATAGTAGATTGATCTGAGCAACGTAAAAATGTAACTTTATTGGGGGGATGGAAGTCTGAAGGTGTTCTTGAGTATAGTAATGTGGGCTGGAGGAAAGAACATTAAGCCCATATCTCCCATCTTGAGAAGCTGGTATCTAATTCCTAAAAATTAAAAATTAGCAAGCAAACACTCTATATATTTATAAATGTTTATACATTACTCTGGAAATGTGGAGAGTAGAAAGCACTGAGGAAGGGGAATATGAGGGGGTAGCAGAAAGGAATCCCTATTTTGTAATAAGCCTCAAATGGATTTTACTGTTTAAATTATGTGTATGTATAAACTATATAAAAACAAAATAAACTGTATTTCTAAAAAGTTATACTCACATTTCTTACAAAAATATTCCATATAGACTGTAAACAGAGTTATGATATATTATAGTAAAGTTTAATCAAAGTGAAACAGAAAATGGATTTGATAAAATTAGAGTGAGGTGGAAAACTTTCTCTGGTTTGAAGCTACAGAAGAAACTAAAGAGGAAAATATCTGTGGAATAAAAAATAAAATTAAATAAACAAATATGAAAAATACTTTATCAATTATGAAAAAGGTTAATTTTTATGATAAAGTATCTCATTCAATATATAATAAAAATATCAAGACCTTAATAGATGAATGAAAAAATATATACGAGAGGAAATGAAATTGGCTAATTATTGAAAAGATCCAATTTGTTATTGATTGAGTGAATAAATGAAGTTACCTTTTTACTTATTCCAACTTAAAAATGGTGACTCTTGAACTGTGGATAAACCTGTGTTGTATATGCAGACATAGCTAGTTTCAATGCAAATTTTTATATTTTACTTGAGAATATGATCATTAGTGGCACTAATGATGGTGGAATCTTCAAACTCTTTGACAAAGGCTCAGAGACCTAAAAAGTTATCCTAAGTAAATGATTAACTAAAGAAAGTCATGCATTATAGGAGAATGATGAGATAAACTATAATTCCCCACATCACGAAATAACAACATAGTTATAAAAATGATGCCATGACTCAACCAGATTATTATATAATAAATATATAAACGCAGAATACAATACTGTAATTGTGATTGGTTTGTAATATGCAAATGCCTATGAACCCAATCTTAACCATTTACAAAATTTAGATCAATTACTAAGTCAGATGGGATGATTTATTTTTATCTTTAAAATTTTCTTTAATGTGGGGCACCTGGATGACTCAGTTGGTTAAGTGTCCGACTTTGGCTCAGGTCATGGTCTCACGGTTTGTGAGTTCCAGCTCCGCATCAGGCTCTGTGCTGACAGCTTGGAGCCTGGAGCCTGGTTCAGATTCTGTCTCTCTCTCTCTCTCTCTCTCCCTCCCTCTCTCTCTCTCAAGGATAAATAAACATTAAAAATTTTTTAAAATTTTCTTTAATGTTACAAATGATATTTGAAGTTCAAGTGTTATCTGCAACACTTGCTGGTTGATTAATTGAGACAAGGCACAGATTTTTTTTTCCAACTGAGGATAATATAAATAATAGTTGCTCACCTACCTCAGAACATTTTAATGAGAATCCAATGCTATAATATATGTGAAAGCACTTGGTAAATATGAAGCACTTTAATAATATGTGGAGTTATTGCTATTATTATCATCAGTGCTATAGAGAACACTGCTTTGGCAGAATTATTCTTTCTCAACCACAGACAGAGCTTTATCTCCCTGCCTCCATATGTGACACATTAGAAGTTACTTGAGCTCAAGGTCAGTTTTTAACTTTGGCTTCTTAGAGAAGCAATGGAATAAACCAAAGATCAATGTGAATGTTTTCCAAGAAAATCATCCAAAAGGAATACCCAGGGAGTGATGGAAAGCATTCCAAGGACCCCACAGGAAGAATAAGTCTTTGTCTTAGAGCTCTGGGCTGCTCTAACAACTTTCTTAGGCATTGTTCCTCTCTTTATTGGAAAAGATTGGCTCCTTGGGCAAGTCCTATTACATTTCAGCGTCTATTAGAGTGTCGTTTAGGGGCTCAATCAGAGGGGCTTAATCATATGACTTCAACTTAAAAAGATGGTAATATTTAGGTGAAAATAGTATGGATGCATTCAAGAAAAATGTGAATTATTTTCACATAATTTATGTATTTGGTAATTTGTCAACCTGGGAAGTTTCTTGAGTTCACCAATTAAAGTTTAGGGATAAACATTTGGGAATATTTTTATGGACATTCAAGTTTGGTTTTTGACTACTGAAGTGAATATGGAAAAGTCAAAGGGGACCTCAACTGCTGTTTTCATGTTTTGTTGTGTTGGAAAAATGAAAAGTAATATGAAAATATGTACTAAAGTTGCTCAGTTGTTATTTCTGAAGACTAATACTTATCGTTTTGCTAGTGGGTTTTTCATTTGCCATCTCTGTCTCCTTCAGTAAAACGTCCGTTCATGTCTTTCGCCCATTTCATAGTTGGATTGTTTGCTACTTTTCTATTGAGTTTACGTATAAATATAGACATGATGCTAGTTCATTGTCAGATATTTGATTTGCATATTTTCTCCAGTTTGCAGCTTGTCTTTTTATCCTCTTAAACAGGGTTTTTCAAAGAGAAAACACTTAATTTTGTTTAGGTCCCATTAGGCAGTATTTTCTTTTGTGTATCATGTTTTTTGGTATTCAGACTAAGAACTCTATGACTAGTCTTTTATCCTGAAAATTTTTCTTATGTTTTTTTCTAAAACTTGTATAAGATTTACACTTTACATTTAAGTTCATAATCCATTTTGAAGGAAATTTTATATCAAGTGTGAAGGTTTTTTTGTTCTTTGTTTTTGTTTTGTTTTGCTGTGTGTGTGTGTGTGTGTGTGTGTGTGTGAATGTGTGTGTGTTTTCACTTGGATGTCCAATTTTTCCAACCTTATTTCTTGAAAAGGCCATCAATCCTGCATTGAATTGCTTTTGCAAATTGATCAGAAATCAATTGGACATATTTGTATTGGTCTATGATCTATTTTCCATTGATCTATGTGTCTTTTTCTACTAATACCACACCATTTTGAATATTGTAGCTGTATAATAATTTAATAATGAATATATCATGATTAACCCCACATTCTTCTTCTTCTTTAGATTGTTTTAGCTATTATAATCATTGTATCTTTCCAAATGAATTTTAGAATAAGCTTATATATGTCTACAAATTACCTTGAAGGGATTTTGGTAGCAAATATATTGTATCTTTAGCTAAATTTAAGGGAATTGACATCTTTAACTATTCTGAGTCTTCCAATATACAAGCACAGTGTGCATTTCCATTTATTTAAGTCCTTAAAAACCTCTTTTTTCAGCATTTTGTAATTTTCAGTGTATAGGTCCTATACATGTTTCGTTAAATTTATACCTAAGTATTTCATTTTCTTTAGAGGATGGTAATTGTGTTTTTAGAATTTGTTTCCTCATATTTACTGTTAATAGAAAGATATGTTGTGGACTTCTTTTTTTGTAATCATGCTAACCTTACTAATTCTTTCTAAATTTTTTTTTAATTACTTGTGACTTTTAAGTGGACAATCATGTCGTCTGTAAATAGGGAAAATTTTGTTTGTTCCTCTCTCTTCTGTACACCGTCTATTTCTTTTCCTGGTCTCACTACACTGGATAGGACTTCTAGTACTATGTCGAATAAGAGTTGTGATGGCAGATATCCTTGCCTTGTTCTCATTCATAGGAGGAAAAAATTGTCTTTTTCCATTAAATATGATGGTAACCATAGGATTTTTTGTATATACTTTAAAAAAAAAACAAGTAAGGTAGTCCCCTTCTATTCTTAATCTGCTGAGGGGCTTTTTTTTTTTTAATCAGGTGTGGTGTTGGAGTTTGTCTAACTTTTTTGCATCAGTTGAGATGATCACATAATTTGACTCTTATTCTTTCAATTGTTGACGTGGTGGATTACATTGATTGGCTTTTTAATATTGAACCATCCTTTCATAACTGAAATAGATACCATTTGGTCATCATGTGCAATTCTTTTGATTCATTGTTGGATTTGATTTGCTAGTATTTGGTTGAGGGTTTTTGCTTTTAAATTCATAAGACATATGACCATATTTTCTGATGAATTGATTTATGTCTTTACTTTTGTACTTAACCATTATCATACCATTACCATAATGTTCTGTATCATTTCAGTTTAAACATTATTTTTGTTATTGTAAATTCTACAGAATTGTTCATTCTCATGGTTGCTCATTTTAGAGTTGTGCCATGATCGATTCTCTTATTGTTAGACATTTGACTTGTTTCCCTGATTCTAGTTATTTTCTATTATAATATTAATATAATATTTAGTGTATATAATTATTTTTATGTTTTGCTTTATTTACAAAGAGTCCTAGAAGAGGATAAACATAAGAGATAAAATTATAAAGAAAAATAGTGGTGTCAGAAAGACAATGATTCAGTCCCTAATTTTCTTGCTTTCTAGATGGCCACTTAATCTTATTGAGGTTCCAGTCTCTTCTTAACATGGGAACTAACCAAGGTAATATATGTCAAATGCTTAGTCCATGATGGCTACTCACGCACCTTATGTGGTAATTCTTTTCCCTCTTTTCTGCTTCCTCTACTCTGTCTCACTCTTTTCCTGAGTTTAACTATGAGGAGTTAACTAGCATGACCCTTTAAGGAAGATTTCTAAAATATCAGATTTTATTTTTATTTATTTATTTATTTATCAATTTTTTTAATGTTTATTTATTCTTGAGAAAGAGAAACAGACAGAATGTGAGCAGGGGAGGGGAAGAGAGAGGGAGACACAGAATCCGAAGCACGTTCCAGACTCTGAGCTGTCAGCACAGAGCCCAATGCGGGGCTTGAACCTACAAACTGTGAGATCATGATCTGAACCAAAGTCAGACATTCAACCAACCGAGCCACCCAGGTGCCCCTAAAATATCAGATTTTAAAATAATAATTAATGCTATTATTTTAAACACTCTGCATTTTACCTGTGTAAAATTATCATTGTTTTAGTAAAACTAAATTAATTGGGAGTGGGATAAAGAGACTGTAGGATTTATTGTGTGTGAATGTGAATATGGGTGAAACAGAGAGATTTTGTTTGTGAGATACACTAAAAAGAAAACAATAGGGAAATCATATTAGTAAACGTTAAACAAACAACACAACATGACATGGCAATTGAGTACCTCACTATTTTCAAAAACCTCCTATTTTAACAACCATATATGAATTTCTCACAGATGCTGATTTCACTATAAAGCGATCCAGAGGATTCCCACTTACTGTTTATTAGTGATGATGGTGATATGATAATGAGGGAGAAACAGGCAGAGGAGAGGAAAGAAAAAGGGAAAGGAGGCGATGGTGGGAAGATTAGTTCATATAAGTCATTTGTTGAGTAACTATTGTTTGGACATTTCTTTTTATTTCTGATGGTGAGTCTTGGACATTTCTGCCTTCCCCTTCTTATTATCTTGTATTTACTTTCATCTTATTTGTGCACACTGAGAGGGTGTACCAGCCATCTGAGATGGCCCATTTCTTTGCATTCAATCACATTGTCTGCTCTTCTTTTTAAATTATCTACCAAATTTTATAAGGGTGATAGCCATATTGTTATCTTATTAGTCTTTCATTGTTAGCGAGTTCTGCTTCTTTTGTTTATAAATTATGTTTATGATTAGAGTAAATCAGAATTGAGGATCAGATTAACATGAATAGAGAATGCTTTCCTCATTTTTAATATTTTATTTATTTCATTTTATTATTGTCAGAGTTGTGTATCAGTTCATGTGGTGATAAATTTTTATCTTTGTCTTTTTTTTGGTTTTCTTTTCTTTTCCTTTCTTTCTTTCTCTTTCTTTCTTTCTTTCTTTCTTTCTTTCATTTATTTATTTTTTTACTCAAATAAGAACTTTGAGATGCTGGATCATGCACCTTTGGTTTTGGGACCTGATGGTTTTATTTTGAGAAGTCCTGTTGTTCAACATTTTTGGGACTAACTGTATCTGTGCACAAAGCTCTGCCTTAGTTTCACCTTTGAACCTGGGTTCCTCGAAGACCAAGTTTACTATTCATTTCAATTCATGATCCCCAGTGGGAGAGTGAGGCACTGTTCAGCCAAGTAGGCTTAGCCTGCAAGAGCCTGTGTTTCTCCAAACAAAAGCTAATCATGAGTTTCCTGGAAGAGAGAGCTAGTTTGACTGTTTGGTCAGGAAAATGGCATGCTGAGGTAAACTCGCCTGACTCTACTTGGTCTTTAAGGCCTAACCTTTTTATATGGGAAATATTACAGAGATGATTCCATGTCATGAACTCTAATGGGCACCAACTGGGCTCTTGGAGTGTGGGAGATTGGTTGGAAGGGATGCTTTTAGGATATATAGCTTAATAGGTGGCATAATTTAACACAATGCAATATTTGTCATTTTTGTAATAACTATTCTAAATCCAAATAGACTCTTCATTAAATGCATCAGCTTAAGAAATCTACTGTTATCATAGTCAAATAATATGTCACCTCACATATAATATTGAGGGAATCTTGAGATTAATCAACAAATTAGTGCTACTTTTATGATGCTTTTGCTAGCAGATACTTACTTAAAAATGTGAATATTTGGTAGATGTCTTCATATTTGACTTTGTGTTGTAAAAAGTCTTAATCCTGAAAAAGTAGACAGATTCTCACTTGACGGTTTTTGAATCTTTAAATTTTTTTCATGTATCAAACAAAGATTTTTTTCAAGCAATGATTTTAAAGAACTACATGCCATATCCTTTGTTTGTCATTGGAGTTAAAAAATAGAAGAAAAAGATATTTATTTGTTCACTCATTCATTTAGAAGTAATTTTCGGCATACATGTCCCAAACATGATCTTAGCTTCTGTGAAGCAATATAGAAATGAGTATAGAAAATCCATCTGTTCACTCATTCATTCAATCAGGCTCACAGGCAGTCAGTGAGCATTATTAAGAATCTGTGATTTAACAAGTTAATAAAACTATGTCTTCCATTTTGGAAAAACTTACAGTGTGGTGAAATAAAATTTAGATCCTTTGGGTTAATTATGGAATCAATGTAAGAGATCATAGATGCTAGGGAAATACTTTGCAAATGATGAAACTTTATGCTTGAGGACATTTGTTCAACATCAAACTAGTCAGCCTCTGTTTTCCTGACCATGCGACATACTGTGAACACATACAAATTTAGCTTAATTGACTAATATTTCACCATACGCTTACAGAGTTCCAGGTCCTAGGCCAGGCACTGGGAATAACAAGATGAAAGAATCATGCCTATCATTGAAGAACTTAATAGTAATGGAGATAAGGATTCTCAGGAATTGTGTAATGGTATGAGTGGTATTGAGCTCTGAGGAAGGAGCAGAGAAGTTTCCTGACAGTAGTGATGCATGGACTGAGTTTCAAAACACTGAAACAGATGGACATCCGTGTTCCAGCCACAAGTGAAAGGGATCAGAGGTCTGAGAGAGCTTGCTCTGTTGGAGGGACTACATGTCATGTGTTGTTACTGGAGCATGAAGTCTATGAAGGAGCTTTGGGAGAGGTCCTGGATGCTGAGAGAGATCATTTGGAGATTCTTCTGAAAGGGATGGTGAGTCAGAGATCTACTTTCCATCTGACCTGCCAGTATTTCATTGGCACATCCGATGGGTTTGTTCCCATCCCAGGGGATGTTCCCCTGCACATCCGATGGGTTTGTTGTATTTTACTTAAAATAACAGTAGTATTGTTTGAGCTCCTTAGTGGCAGAAAACAAAGAATAATCATGGGGAAAAGTAGGTTAGAAGAATACAGAACCAGATCCAGTATCAAGACCTGTTCCTCACTGATGCTGCCTCTCATGTGCATTATATGAAGCACCTTCACTTGTACTTATCTCCTCTGGTCCTCCTTGCAGACTTATAGGGTAAAGTGGAAATTCTGTTGTTTGCCAGATGAGGATATGGAAGCTTTAGGATATAAATTGGCTTTTTCCAAGCCACACATAGAACCAGTGGCTGGACCAGAGTCCAGATCTACAGCCCAGGCTTTCTGGTCTTAATGCAGTGTTCCTGCCATGAGTCATGTAGACTCTGTTCTGCTGTGACCTCAGTAGGCACTGACCTCCCCTCAATGTGTACAATTTAGAATGTGAAGCATATGGATCCTTTCCATCTCATGTTTCTGCACAGCATTCAGTCATTTATTAGCCACCTACTGTGTGCCTTTTCATGCTTAGGAGTGGGTGGGAGGTCAGACTTGGATTTGAAATCCATCTCTGATTCTACATGCCTCTTAATTTTAAGAAAGTTGCTCAAATTTAACTTTTTATTTGCTCTTATGTAAAAATGGGCACAATGATAGTACTTAAAACATGAGATATGTGCTTAGCAGAGGGCCCGGCATATGTCAATCTCTCAAAACCATTACATAGTAACTAAAGTGATTAATAAGACCCTGCATTCTCCAAGCTTAGCCCAGTGAGAACACCAAAATTCAGAGGACAGATTTAAGAAGTTTCAATAGGACAAAAAGGCAGAAAATCCTGGGCATTCCATACTGTTTTTTCAGTATTATAGAGTTGAGCATTTGTGGCTATTTCTCCTCTTTACATGGTTTCTGACAATGTTGGCCAAAATGCATGGTGAGGCAAGTGGATTGACTTAATCTTGGGAATGACTTCCTCTTCTTTCCCTATACCCTCTCCTGTAATGCTAACTGCTCTTAAAGTTCATTTGTCCTCTCTTCTAATCATTATTCTTGGCCTGCTGAGACTTTTTTCCCTGATTGGGTATTTTGTGGAATTGGGAGTTGCTTCATTAGTTATGGCAGTACCCATAGGCCTGTCACAGACATAAAGCATGGATAAGTATGAGTTAGGTCTTGACTCACACATTCACACATTCCACACATACACACACACACACACACACACACACATGCACACCACACATGCACA
This sequence comes from Cryptoprocta ferox, assembly GCA_028646485.1. Taxonomy (NCBI): domain Eukaryota; kingdom Metazoa; phylum Chordata; class Mammalia; order Carnivora; family Eupleridae; genus Cryptoprocta; species Cryptoprocta ferox. Next base: position 119,003,992 of record CM053576.1, on the reverse strand, counting down.
AACACAGAACATGCCTGTTTCCATTTAGTTGGGCTTCTTGGATAAAATAGTTTATATAAGTAAGACCATAGGCTAAGTATGCTCATGCTGAAATCTCTGGCAAGGAGTCTGGCCTGAGAGGCCTTTTTTATATCATAGGCCTTAAACAGCATCATTTTTAGGGGTCAAGTTCTGCTGGGCCTGGCTTGGGGTTCTTTGCCAGTTTTTGAGGGTGTGGTATGGAGAATCTGATGTTTACTTTAATGACTGTGAGAAGTCTCTTAAACAGATTGGCTGCCTAGAAAAACATTTCAGATGCTTCTCAGTCCTGAACTTTGGCTTCTCTAGCCATGACCAAAGGAATATTAGTGGAAGTTTAAAAGCTTCTCCGATCATTCCATAAAAAATTGTGGTTTCCCTCCTCTATCAAATTAGCTAATCTCATTTAACCATGACCACTGCATATATACAATCACACTGTATGCATAAAATTATGACTTTGCTTTACCAAAACTAAACTGAGGCTCACATACTGATGAGTGTAGTCCTCACAGGCTGAGATTGATGTAGTACAAGCTTCTGGATGGCGGGTACCTTATCTTGTTTCTGGTATATTCCTGAGCTCCTGGAACAGGGACTTCATTGATACCAACAGGGTATGAGTTCTTTCAGGGAGTTTTATTGGTTCTTTTATCTTGGTGGATGTCTGGCACACAACAGACTTTTCATTAAGAATTTGAGTGATTAAATACTGACCCTTGGAATCCTGTCTTCTGACCTTTATTAGTGTAGGTTCAGACTTTGGTTCTTATTAAGATGAGTACCCTTTGGAGAAGTGACCCACAAAATTGGTCTTCATGCCTACTGCCTGTGTATGAATAAAGGATGGGGAGGTGAGAGAGACCATGATGAGGTAGGAGTAAGTGGTTACAATCATGGGCCAGGTTAGAAACAGATGAGACTATTTCCTCCTTAACCTCTGAACTACAGCCAGCCAACATCTTACCTCATCTCTACCCCCAGCCCATTTTCCTCAAGGCTCTTTCACGTTGCCTGTTGCTCAAAACACAGGGAGTGCAGCTACTGCCATCAACAGGCTACGCTCCTACTCGCTGAACAATTAAGGTCCATGGATGAGTATTTCATCATGGATTTAGCCTTTTTTCACAGCTCCAGTGAATTCTGCACATGGATTTTTTTCTCTAATATATATTTTTATATTACTATAAAAGCAATATGTACTCATTTAAAGAAAATTGGGGCTACACATAAAGTATAAATAAAAGGATAAAATTATTCATCAATATTTAGTATATTTCATTCCAGTTATTTTTATGTTTAGTTTTTTCATTTGTACTATTCAGAATATAATTCATATAAGTACCTTCCCATATCATTAAATGGCATTGCAAATGCTATTTCAAAAAACCACAAGCTTCTGTACAGTCGAGTATACCATAACTTACTTAGACTTTCCTCCATTGTTTGGCAGTAATTAATAAATAGCAGAATGAAGGGTCTCTTGAGGCATGGAGGGCAGTGTTAGGTCATACTTGGGACGGTCTAAGCCAGGCTTCTGGTCTTCCTGGCTTGAGATAGTCATTTCATGTTTTCTAGATCTAGTCTTTATTAACTACCATTTGATTAACATAGATGCTTCACTGGATATGGATACAATACGACGTCTATAGAAATAACAGTATCCCCATTTTGTGACTTCTGACTTTTATACTTTTGAAGAGGTAGAAAATGACACCCAGAGTGGTGGACGACTATCGGCAAACAAGTTGCAAACACCAGCACAGATTTTTAGCCATTAAGCCTTCAACAAACAGAGTTCAAAAGAACATAGTACATTTCAACCTTAATTTGGATGACTAATGGTTTGGTTTGATAGAATTAAATGAAGACTGACTAAGCCTCCAAAATGCCAGGCACAGTTCAGAAGGCTCTGAAAGAATATGAAGTGGGCACTTTAGAAACCACTTTAGAAAACAGTATGGCAATTTCAAAGAAGAATTACTATATGATCCAACAATCTCACTTCTGGAACTATACCCAAAATAATTCAAATCAGGGACTTGAACAGATATTGGTATACTCATGTTTATGGCAACATTATTCATAATTTCCAAACAGTGGAATCAACCCTACTGACCTTTAATGAATGGAAGAATGAACAAAATGTGGTATATGCATTTGGTGGAAGGTTTTCTGGACTTAAAAAAGAAGGGAATTCTGATACATGCTACAGTATGGAGGAATCTTGGGGACATAGGGCTAAGTGAAAGAAACCAGAAACAAAAAAGACAAATACTTATGATCCACTTAAATGAGGCACCTAGAAGTAGTCAAATTCATAGAAGCAGAAAGTAGAATGATGGTTGTTAGATATTGAAAGGGAGAGAGATGAGGAGTTGTTATTTAGAGGGTGGAGAATAGAGTCTCAGTTTTGCAAGATAAAAGGAGTTCTGGAGAAGTATTATGGTAATGGTTTCATGATATTAATGTACTTAGTACTACTGAATTATACAGTTAAAAATAGTTAAGATGGTAAACTTTATGCATATTTTACCACAATTTTTTAAGCGTTCTCGAAAAACAAATAAGTAATGTAAGACATACTTTATCTTAGGGAAATCTCAGGGGTATGTGAGTATGTCAGTCGGAAGGAGATTGGGGGAAAAAAGACTGGTTAACAAATTATACCACAGGGAAAGAAAGAAATGGGCATGAAATTTACAAAAGAGACTATAAAAAAGTTAAATGAGAGTGCATATATGGGGGCACATGTTGACAAGTGGGGACTGAAAATCAGGGAAGGTGTTGTGACCAGTACTTCCATAGAAGGATATGGGGGAAAGATGGGATATTCTGCATGGAGAGAAGAAAGGAAACTGGGAGGAAAAGCATGGAAATTAAAAGTTCAATATGCTAAGTTTATAATGATAAATATGAACACTAAGAAACAAGAAAGATCACAAGTAAACAACTTCAAAGAACTAGAAAAATAAGAATAAACTAAACTTAAAAGTTAGCAGAAGAAAGGAAATAATAAAGGTGGAAAATAACAAAATAGAAAAAATCAACAAAAAGCTAGACTTGGGTTTTTTTGAAAAAATAAAATTGCCAAACCCTTAGCTAAACTCAGAAAAAAGGAGAGAAGACTTAAATAAGTGAAATCATATATGAAAGAGGAGACATTACAACAGGTGCCTCAGAAATAAAAAGAATCATAAGAGTCTATTATGAGCAATTATATGTCAACATATTGGATAACCTAGAAGAAATAAAATCATGGAAGCATACAACCTACAAGGACTGAATCAAGAAGAAATAGAAAACCTGAAAAAATTAATAAAAAATGAGGAGATTGAAGTAGTAATACAAAATCTCACAATAAAGAAAAACCCAGGACTAGATGACTTCATGGTTGAATTCTACCAAACATTTTATAAAGAGGAATTAATAATGACCCTTCTAGAACTCTTCCAAAAAATAGAAGCAGAGAGAATACTTTCATTTTTGTATTTTGTAGGCCGGGATCACCGTGATACCAAGCTAAAGATGCCACAAGAAAAGAAAACCCCAAGCAAATATCTCTGATAAATACAGATGCAAAAATCCTCAATTAAATACTACCAATATGAATTCAACAACACATTAAAAAAAAAGTATACACCATGATCAAATGGGATTTATCCCTGGGATGCAAGGTTGATTTAACATACACCAAATAAGTCAATGTGATACTCCACACTAACAGAATGAATGATAAAAAACCATGTGATCATTTCGATAACCAAAAAGCAATTGACAAAATTTAACATCCATTCATGATAAAAACTCTCAATCAAATAGGTATAAAAGGAAACTCCCTCAATACAATAAAGGCCATTCATGAAAAGCAGCCCACAACTAACATTATAATCATGGGGATAAACTGAAAGCTTTTTCTCTAAGATCCAGTACAAGGTCAGAATGCCCACACATACTGCTTCTATTCAACATAGTAATGGAAGTTATAAGGCAAGAAAAGTAAATAAAAGACATCCAAATCAGGAAAGAAAACATAAAATTATCTCTGTTTGCAGATGACATGGTCCTAGTTGTAGAAAACCCTAACACTTCACAGAAAAAAAAGTTGTTAGAATAATATTTCTTTACACCAACAGTTACTTATCCAGAAAGGAAATCAAGAAAACAATCCCATTTACAATAGCTTAAAAAAGAATAAAGTATTTAGGAATAAATTTAACCAGAAAGTTAAAGATCTGTATACCAGAAACTATAAAACACTGATGAAAGAAAATAAAGAAGACACACATAAATGGAAAGATCTCTCATGTTCTTGGATTGGAGGAACTAATATTGTTAAAATGCCCATACTACCCAAAGTGATTTACAGATTCATTGCAATCCCTATCAAAATTCCAATGTCATTTTCACATAAAAAGATAAAAAATTCTAAAATTTGTATGAAATTGTAAACATCCTGAATAGCCAAATCAATCTTGAGAGAGAACAGAGTTGAATGTATCACACTGCTTGTTTTCAAATTTTATTACAAAACTATAATAATCAAGCAGTATGTTGCTGACATATATACAGACACATGGACCAATGAAACAGAATTGAGAGCCCAGAAATAAACCTATGCATATATAGTCAAGTAATTTTCTATAACAGAACCAAGAATGGGGAAAGAATAGCCACTTTATTAAAACATAATAATTATATATAATTATATTAGATTATAATTATATATAATATATAATTAATTTATATTATTATATATTCCTATATAATACTAGGAAATCTGGATATCCACATGCAATGATAAAATTCGACTCTTATCTTATAGTACACACAAAAATAAACTCAAAATAGATTAAAGATTTAAATATAACACCTGAAAATAACACTCCTAGGAAAAAAAGGGGGGGAGAAAGTTCCTTGACATTGGCCTTGGCAATGATTTTTTGAATATGACAGTAGAAGCTCAGGCAAAAAAAGCCAAAATAAACAATAAGGACTTAATCAATCTAAAATCTTTTTTATTTATGGTAAAGGAAACCATTAGGAAAATTAAAGGGCAATATAACATATAAAGAGAAAATATTTGAAAACTATATATGTGATAAAGAGTTAGTATCCAAATTAATTAGGAACTCCCACAACTCAGTAGAAACAACAACAAAAACAATTTAAAAATAGGAAAAGGACCCACATGGACATTTTTCCAAAGAAGACATACAAATGGCCAATAGGTATATGGAAAAGTGTTCAACATTACTAGTCATCAGAGAAAGGCAAATCAAAACCATGATGAGATATCACCTCATACCTATTAGGATGGCTATTACCAAAAAAAAAAAAAAAAATGAATGACAACAAGAGTTGGTGAAGATTTGGAGACAAGGGAACCCTTATACACTGTCTGTGGGAATGTAAATTGATGCAGCTAGTATGGGAAACAGTATGGAGATACCTCAAAATACTAAAAATAGAACTACCATATGATCCAGCAAGCCCCTGCTGGGTATATAATTAAAGAAATTGGAATCAGTATCTCAAAGAGCTATCTGTGCTTCCATTTTCATTGTAGAACTGTTTATAATAGCCAATATATGGAAACAACCTAAGTTTCCATCAGTGAATGAATGGCTAAAGAAACTGTGGTATATATGTATTTAATAGAGTATTATCCAGTTTTTAGAAAGGAGATCATGCTATTTGCAACAACATGGATGAACCTAGAGAATATTATGGTATGTGAAATAAGCCATATAAAGAAAGAAAAATGTTGTATGATCTTACTTATATGAGGAATCTAAAAAAGAAAACATAGAGTAGAATGGCTGTTGCCAGGAGTAGGGGGTTAGGAGAAATGGGTACAAAGTTATAGTTATGGGGGCGCCTGGGTGGCTCAGTTGGTAGAAACATTTGACTTCATCTCAGGTCCTGATCTCATGGTCTGTGAGTTCGAGCTCCCTGTTGGGCTCTGTGCTGACAGCCCAGTGCCTGGAACCTGCTTCAGATTCTGTGTCTCCCTCTCTCTCTCTCTCTGCCCCTCCTCTGCTCACATTCTCTCCCTCTCTCTCTCTCTCTCTATCAAAAATAAATAAAACATTAAAAAAACATAACCATGTTGTGTTGGATGGATAAAAAGGGTGGTAACTTTGTGCTTTTATTCAACTAAGCGACTTACCAAATTCTGAGGTTTTGTGCAAGTGTCAAACTCCCACCTGTTACACCTAAACTTACTTTAAATACCTGAAGCCCAACAGTTGTTTAAAAGAATGAAACTCCATTTACAATGTGGTATGTTTGCAATGAAAAACCATAACATTCAAGTGTTAACATAATTTGTAGGGAAGGTAATTTTAAAATAAAACAATTTCCAAAAAACAAACAACGACAACAAAACAAAGTTACAGTTATGTAGAATGAATAAATCTAGAGGTTTAATGTATAGCACAATGACTATAGTTAATAATAGCACACTGAATACTGGAAATTTGCTAAAAGAGTAGATTGCAGGTCCTTCTAATACACATTCATACCCACATGCACGCATACATACACGCACACACACCAAATTGCAACCATGTGAATAGATCTGCTAATTGGCTTGATTGTAAGAGTTATTTCACCATGCAATTTGATCAGATTTCAAATCATCATGTTTCACATGTTAAATATATACAATTTTAATTATAAAAATAAAAGATAAAAAAGCATGGAAATTAGCTTAGGACTAGTTTGGGGTATAAGGAAACAAAGCGACGTGGAATAAGCAGCTCGGGGTCTTGCTTCAGTTGCATCAGCATCTCGGCCAACAAGTTCCATGCTAATGATTTCATGTAGGACTCAGGGTGTCCTAGTCTTAAGTCTGTCTGTCTAGGAAGTGCCTATCTAGGAACAGACAGCGCTGGAGGTTTGGAAGCATTTAATTCAAAGTGAAACCAGGTCTGTTTTGTTGGAGATTCAGTAGATCTGGAAATGAAATCTCACAAATTGTTTGTCAAATTGGATTTGTGGGAACAGACTGAATTAGATATTATTCCATTCAAGATATAAATCAGAGATACATTGATATATTTGAAATTGTATTGGTGTCATTTTTAAAGTTTCCTTAAGTAGCTTTTTAAAAAATTTTTTTTATAGTTTATTTATTTTTGAGACACAGAGAGACAGAGCACGAGTGGGGAGGGGCAGAGAGAGAGGGAAACACAGAATCTGAAACAGACTCCAGGCTCTGAGCTGTCAGCACAGAACCTGATGCAGGGCTCGAACCCAGGAACCACAAGATCATGACCTGAGCCAAAGTCAGACACTTAACCGACTGAGCCACCAAGGCACCCCAAGTATCTTTTTTTTTTTTTAATTTTAGCATACGTAGTGCATCTTGGATGAATAAGATTATGTTAGAAGAGTGGTGAGAGGGAAGGAGAGGGAAATTTCTACCAAATTAAATATAGTTTCACACTCAGTGGAGACTATGATTCATCAGGGAGTACAGACATTGTATGGTTAATATAAGGTAGAGGGGGTGAGGCCTGACAATGCTAAACTGGCCTATAGATGGACATGATCAACTTCAGGACACCAGGTTAGAATTTGGACGTCAAGGAGGTAATGAGGCTTCAGAAAACCCTGCGTCTTAGCTCAGTGGCTTGGGCAGTGAGTCCTTGAGGATCTGGTGAGAGAAAAGATTGAAATAGGTAGGGTGACTTAAATATTCAATCTAGGGAACGTAGAAGCAAAGATAAGTTCTTATGGGTAGGGTTATTCCAAACTGCAGGTCATTACCAGCATAATCAATAAATACATAAATAAATACATAAATAAATAAGAAAGTAGGCCAGAATTTGAAGGGATACAATATATCGGAGTGATATTATGCACAGCAAAGAGAAGTATGATTTCATAAAATTTTGGTTTCAGTTTTGAGGGCAGAGTAAAGTACACAATGCATTTCTTACTGTGAGTCAAGGTCCAAAATGTTGAAAACAGTGCTCTAAGGATCCATGGGAAACAAATGAGGGAGGCATTTGAGTTTTTTGACATTAATAGGACAATGAAAGGTTTCATTATAGCATGTTCTTTATTTTACAAAAGCTTTAATTAAACTTGTTTCAGTGTTATTAAGAAATCATATCTTGCCCTAGATAACTTAAAAATATATTTCAAGGAATAAAGAGTTAAAGCAAACAAATATAACAAAACAAGTCATACTAGGGCTTAATACTAGACAAAGAAGAAAGCAGCTGTAATGTGCTTTATTTGTGATTGTGAGTTTATGTGTATATGTGAATGTGTTTGTATCTGTTTATAAAACATTAATAATCAAAAAGAATAATTATATTACCCTTCACAAATAGCAACCTGACACCATATGTAGTGAAAGAGCAAATTAATGGTCTCGTTGGGGTTTTTTTTGCTCTATGCGTCTCATTGGATATTTTCTAGGACTGATAATGGAGTAACCAATAGTCTAGTTATATTTTCTTCAGAAAATTGAAAAATATATACTTTTTAGAGAGAAAATCTCTATCTTTTAGAGATGTTATACATGGCTTTGTTAGGCTTACAAAGGCCGTGACTGTCATTGGGAAAAAATAAATTACTATATTAAAATATAAACCTAGATTGTTGCTATCAACAATGTTAAGAGTTTTGTTATAAAACCAAAGAAAACAGATTGAGGTGGCTTAATGAAAAAAAAATTAGTTGCTAAATGAAGGTGGTCATATTTGGAATGGAGTTTTGGCAATTAGCAAAACGATGCTGATTGTTTTGAAGTCTTGTCTACCCAGTAGATTTCATGAGCATGTTATCATGTCTACTATTCTCAATGCTGGTTTAAAAAAAATATTCCATTTGTGTAAGCGTGTGTGCTGCCAGCTGGGTAGAATTCCTTTTACAAAGACCCAACTGAATGGATTGGAGAGGACTCTTTATTTATCTATGATTTCAACTCCACCTGTTTACCATTTTCTTGTTAAAAGGAATTAGTGAGTGTTGGGTATGTGGCTATGAAGCAATTGAGCAAATCTCCACTGCAACTATAATACAAATCCATCTTCAATCCCAGAGCAAATTGTTCTCATTTTGGGAGGGAAAAAGGTATTTTCTCAGCTAAAAACAAAAATTAACAAATATTTTGCAGAAGGTGAACTCCAGGGTCCCAACCAAATCCTGAACAAATTAGAGTGAACCAGAAACAGCTGTGGGGCAAAATGCACATCCTAAGAGTAGGTTCTGGGCTGTCAGGCCAGATTGTTTGGAGCCAGCCCGTCCCAGCTTTACCTTTTCTCCGCACCCTGGCAAAGAGTAGGAAATGTGGAAAGAGGTGCACATGTTTATGAAAAACAACAGGAGCTCTGGGTTCTCTTTGCTTTGGCACCTAAGGGATTCCAAGGTGGTTCCCCACCCCTGGTGTTCCCTTGGGAAACAGCCCATGAAAATGAAGAAGACTTGAGTCTGTGGCAGGAGGATTAATGAATCTGTGACCAAGCTGTGAAAACTCATCAAGCTTCTCAAAAGAATTGTCATTTTGCAAGTGCTCTCCCCAGACAGAGTGTAGTGTGATAGCCCTGCAGTCTTCACCCTGGAAGGTTCTACTTTGCATAGAAGTGCATGAAACATTTTCTGTCTTTTATCCAATCATAATTTAAGTCCAGAGATATGGAATGACTGAATAAGATTGAAATACAATCTTGATCATTTTTCAAATTCCAAGTTTTCTTTTACTCCACCTAAAACTGTTACGTTTGAGGCCAGGAAAGGTGTCATTTGGTTCCAAGCATCCTAGGATACTTGAGATATGCTAAGAAGTTGTAAAATGATGTAATGCTATTCCTCTCTTTCAACTTTGTGCTTATTCTTCTTGTTAAATGTGTTGGAGTGTGCCTAGGGACCCAGGGGGAAAAGCACACTTCTTTCCATCCAGGTTCTGAACCAATTAGAAACAAGAAAAAATAGAGTGAGAATTTCAAAGCCAAAATATAACCTTTCTAATGGATAAGGCAGCTATGTTTCAATACGACTTATTTACTGGGGCGTATGGGCTTTTTAACAGTAGACTAGAATTGGACTTAGGGAGTCTCTGCCATGGTATCATGGCAGTTTCTCCAGGGGAACTGTTGTTTGCCATGTGGCCAAGAGCATATGGTCTCAGTGGACTATAACCCCTCCTAAATTATTATAGTATAACTTATCTTTTTTATATATAGCTTGGCTTGTATTTGTAATACATGCATATGATGTAAACAAACGAGAAAGATATAAAATGGAAAGATAAAGTCTTTCTGCCATTTATCTACCCTTCTTCCTCATCCCATATGCCAGAGACAATCACTTTTAAGCAGTTTCTGTTTTTACTTTCCTTGATTGTTATTATTATAATTTTAAATAACATACTTCTAATTCTACTTCTCAAATTATCTTTAAACAATATCTATTGATTTTCTTCCACAAAAGAGGAGGAACTTTGCACGCTCATAATACTCCCTACCTCTACTTTTCTCTTCACCTTCCGATTTTTATTGAGCATTTTCTTGTTTTTAACATCTTCTGTGGGAGGGAACCTAGTTAAAAGTAGCTTCCAGAGTTCAAACTGTATTTCACCACTTATTTACTTGTTAGCTATGTAATCCTGAAGAAGATACTTTGCCTCTCAAAACTTCAAATTCTACCTCTGTAATTGGGGGTAAAAATGGCACCTCCTTCGTAAGTAACTGTGGACTAAATTGGTCAATCTATATAAAGCGCTTTGCACTGTGCCAAACGGTCAGAAAACCCTAAACAAATGTTACATGTGGTTCTGTGACAATTATGCATCGTTTGTCAGGAGGTTGATTCTAAAACTGAAATCTAACACATAGAATCTACAACATTATGATTTTTAAATATTCTTGACGGTAGAATCAAATGGCATGATTGGACTCCTAGTAAATTTTTGTCACTAAAACTTTGTCCTTTAAAAAAGATGCTTCCAAGTGTCACTTTTTAATAGATGTTGTTAATTTCTTGTAGGTTTCCTTATTTCTTCTGGTCATACTAATTTTTTTATAACTTTTAGTTGTAGGTTCCACAGTATATGTGACCTTATGCAAGTGACTTAGACTCTTTATGTGTTATATTCTTATCATTAGATAGGAGTAATAATAGTATCTTACTCACAGTGTTATTATAAATAATAAATGAAACAATACATGGACAGCACATAGTAAGGCACCCAACACTTTGCTATTTCTCCCTCTTTTTTTATTTTGAAAGAGTACTTTATTCATTCATTTATTTATTCCTACAATATATTGGGACATTTAATGTTCTATGTACAAAATTCATTTTTATTTTCTTCTCCTCTCCTAAGTGAGTGCTTATAAGATTCTAAATTCAAAGTTGAAATTTGGAGTTCTGTTTCCAATTAATGATGGAGTAGCTTATTTCAGGCCAACATTCCCACCAAGAACATCTAGACAAGCTGGAAAAAATATCCATGTAGGCACTGGAGAGCTAGTATGGCAGCCAGACTGACTGATTGGGACAGAACCCAGAAAGAAGTACATTGAAATGAACCCAAAATTTTGCATTGCTTTCCACTCAAGATATGTGCTGTTTCTTTGCATGGGGCCAATAGCCTAAAAAGTTGAGCAGGAAGTGGCAGCTAATTGAGCAGAGCATTGGGTAACTTTATGGGACTGAAGAGATAAAAACTGGATTCAATGTATCAAGGTAATGGGCCCATGGTAGAAGTCTCATACTTCCAGTTAGGACCCCTAAAGGGAATACACACTAAAAGTGAAAGCAAACACAAAATAGATCATTTCTCACTCCTCCCACCCCCCAAAAAAGAATTGAGCTTTGTCAATGTCACACTGGATTATAGGAATCTGTACCTATTCTAAATACTAGAGAATAAAACCCTCTCCTTGTTGAAGGAAGATGAGTCAGCCAAATATCAAATTATTTCTACATTTTTTTTCACTCAGAATGTCTGTCATTAAATAAAAATAACCAAATATGTCAGGAAATAAGACCAAATGACCAAAACCAAGAAGAAATACAGACAATAGAATCAGACCAACAGGTGATCATTTATTATTTGACATTGACTTTTAAGTGACAATGATTACTGTGTTAAAAAAAAAAAAACATGTCAAGAGTAAGAATTCCTCTAAAGAAATAAGATATGTAAAATAATGTAAATTCTAGAATAGAAAAGGACATAAAATTAAGAACTAAAAATATAAATTTAATAGTAGATTACTCGCAGAAGAAGCGAGGATAAATGAACTAAAAGATTACTGTCAAATTTCCAAACTCACACAAAGAAAAAAACATAAGATAGGTAAAAATGCATTCAAGATGTATGGGATATGGTGAAAGATCTGACATATGTACAATTAAATCCCTACAAGAAAGGGAAAAGGATTATGATGGAAGCAAAATTTGAAGTGCTACTGAACAATTACCCTAAACTGATGAAAACCATCAAGACACAAAATTCAAGAAAAACTGTCAACCCTAAATTGATTAAATAAATTAAAAAATATGTATAGCATGGTAAAACTACTGGAAACAAAAAGATAATCTTAAAAGCAGTCATAAAAGATATTTTACCTTCAAATGACCAACAATAAGAATAACAGTTAAATTCTCATCAGACATAATGATGGAAACTAGGAGATGATGGATTAATATCTTTAAAGTGCCTAAAGACAATGACTGAAAACCTACAATTTTGTAGCCAAGTAAATATACCCCAGAAATGAAGCAAAAATAAGGGATAAAAAAAAATTCAAAAAGAGAATTTGTTGTCAACAGAACCATGCCAAAAGAAATGCTCCGAACACAAATTGTCAGATTATTGACTTAGACCCAAATATAGAAGAGATTACTTCACTCTAGTTCACTGGGTCCCCCTTTCAAAGCACAAAGGATATGCAGCATGAATGAGAAATTATCCGTTGTTTTAAGCTTATGATACATGAGCATTTTAAGTATAGAATAACCTGACTGTACTGAATGACCAATGGATTCAAGTTTTTTCCTCATTCCATTATTTTTCTCTTACTGTTTGTAAATGATGCTCTGTATTTGTGTTTTCAGCGGTTATTCTAATTAGGTTTTTATAATAATTAATATTAGACAAAGTCTAAATAGTTCAAGTAGCTTCTTAAATTTTAATATATATTCAAATCACCTGAGGGTCTTGTTAAAATGCAGGCAGCCAGAGGTGGGGCCTGGGATTCTGCATTTCTTACAAAACTCCTGGGTAATGCCAATGCTGTAGGCACCTGGACCATGCTTTGAGAACCAAAGTCTTAAAATACTTACCTTGGCTTACCCCATCTTCAAACTTATATTTTACTGTTGTTCCATATTTTAGTTTTATTTCCCCACAAATTAAACATTATTATTTTTATAGTCTCTTTAAATTAACTCATAATTTCTTTGTTTACTACTTCTTTTATCTCATTTTCTTTCTTTCTTTTTGACGTTTTATTTTATTTTTGAGAGAGAGAGAGAGAGAGAGAGAGACAGAGACAGAGTGTGAGTGGGAGAGGGGCAGAGAGAGGGAGACCCAAAATCCCAAGTAGGCTCCAGGCTCTGAGCTTTCAGCACAGAGCCCAGTGCGGAGCTTGACCCCACGAACTGTGAGATCATGACCTGAGCTAAAGTTGGATGATTAATCGGCTGAGCCACCCAGGCGCCCCTCTCATTTTATTTTTTAGAATTTCTTCAGTGAAGATACGTTGGTGATAACCTCCACATTTAATTAGGCAAAAACTGTCTTTATTTTATCCCCCTTGTTGAAAATTTATTGGGGAAAGCATTCCAAGTTATTGCATTGTCTTCTGATTGCCATACATACTAATATGAAATGAGTCATCTCTCTAATTAATACTCAGGTGATCTATCCTCTCTCTGTACTTACTTTAACGACTAATTTTCTTTGATGTTCATTGTTTCACTATGATCTATCTTTATATGAAGTTATTTTTTTATTTTCTTTTTGGAATATAATAGACTTCTTGGATCTGGGAATTGGTGTTCTTCAATGGGTCTGGAAAATTCTCAAACATAATGTCATTAAATATTGGCTTATTCTTATTCGTTTTTCTTGTATAATTGTCATTGGACATTTGTTGGCTCTCCACACTCTATGCTCTGGCTCCTAATTTCTCCTTCATATTTTCTGTCTTTCTGAGTTGAGTTTTTAACATTTTAAAATCTGTGTTCTATGTCACTAATTCTTGTCAAATTTAATGTTCTATTTAACGTATCCATTTAATTTTTCATTTTAATTACAGTTTTTCATTGCTAATATTTTGTTTGCACCTTCAAAAAATATCCTTACATTTATTTTTTCTTTTATAGTTTATTGTTAAGTTGGTTTCCATATAACACCCAGTGCTCATCCCAACAAGTGCCCTCCTTCATGCCCATCACCCCTTTTCTCCTCTCCTCCACCCCCATCAGTTTGTTCTCAGTATTTAAGAGTCTCTCATGGTTTGCCTCCCTCCCTCTCCTTAACTATTTTTTTCCCTTCCCTTCCCCCATGGTCCTCTGTTAAGTTTCTCCTGTTCCACGTATGAGTGTAAACATATGGTATCTGTTTTTCTCTGCCTGACTTATTTCACTTAGCATAACACCCTCGAGTTCCATCCACGTTGTTACAAATGGCCAGATTTCATTCTTTCTCACTGCCATGTAGTATTCCATTGTATATATATAAACCACATCTTCTTGATCCATTCATCAGTTGATGGACGTTTAGGCTGTTTTCATGATTTGGCTATTGTTGAAAGTGCTGCTATGAACATTGGGGTATATGTGCCCCATATGCATCAGCACTCCTGTATCCCTTCGGTAAATCCCTAGCAGTGCTACTGCTGGGTCATAGAGGACTTCTAGTGTTAATTTTTTGAGGAACCTCTACACTGTTTTCCAGAGCGGCTACACCAGTTTACAGTCCCACCAACAGTGTAGGAGGGTGCCCATTTCTCCACATCCTCGCCAGTATCTATAGAAAAATATCCTTACATTTAAATTTTTTTAATGTTTTTTTATTTATTTTTGAGAGACAGAGAGAGACAGCGCGAGCAGGGGAGGGTCAGAGAGAGAGGGAGACACAGAATCTGAAGACAGGCTCCAGGCTCTGAGCTGTCAGCACAGAGCCCGACGCGGGGCTCGAACCCACGAACCATGAGATCATGACTTGAGCCGAAGCCGGATGCTTAACCGACTGAGCCACCCAGGCACCCCTACATTTAAAAATATTAATTATCCTTTGTATTTTTTGTGCCTCTCCTTTATTTTTTCAAACAAAGTAAATATGGTGGTTATATATTCTCTGGGAATTACCATATCTGATATATTAAGGAAGCTGATTCTCCCGAATTTAATTCAAGGTGCCTTGTCTCTCTGGGTTTTTTCTTTTTTCCAGTGAGTTGTTCATTTTCTTTGGAACTTTATCTGTGGGAATTCTTTGAGGCCTGTGTTGAATTAGTATTCCTCTAGAAATGACGTGTGTTTGCTTCTGCCAGTTTCCTGGGGGCACCATTGACCTAGGACTATGTTAAATTAAATTGTCCATTTGAGATTTTTCAGACTGCACAGGTGGCGTAAATCTGTACGGCACACTTATGAAGGGTCTGTTGTGGTTATAAAATCTCATGGGGTATTCCCCCCCCCCCCCTTTACTGTTGCCAATGCAGAGACTGGAAAGTTTTCTTATCTTCTATTTTTGGCAGTGGATTTATTTCACATTCAACCTTCTACAAAGTATATAGCCTATTGGGACTCTAGCTTTATGCAGGGGTCTCCTACTAGGCTACCTATCTGGGGGCAGCCCCTCACCATTTTATCCTACTCCCTCAATCCTATGTGGCTTTTATGTTGGCATCTCAAGATATCTAGGGTAAAAGAACTCTCTGTGTTCCAGAAGTTGAACAAGTTTATCTTCCTTCCTCTCTTCCTCCAATGCTGTGTGCAGCTGATGAGGGCAGGTGAAGGAGGTCAACTGTATGTTGAAAGCACGGTGACACGTTTTACCCATTGCACAATCATATAACACTACTTTGTGCTTCTGTCTCAAGATCATCATGAGAAGACTGCAACACAGTGCAATTCATTTCAGTCTGTTCTTAACTAGACTGAAACTGCTAGTAAAATGGGACATTATCTTAAGTTTGTTTTGTCACAAACTTCCTGCATAGTTTATAGCTTCTTCTTTGTATACATCAGCTTCTTACTGAATGCCCAACGAGATATTCAACTTCTAACACTAATACTAACATTATGACTAATCTGTTCAAATGTGAAAATAAATCAACAGAAGTCTTGAATTTAGCTAATAATAAGTATGTGCTAGCTTGATTATGTCTGTATTTGGGTGCCTTTGGTTAATTCTGATGAAACCAAATTCAGTTTCATGACTTTATGTTTGAGAATGTTATTCTTCCCAGAATCAAACCTCCCTCTAGTTTCCTAGTCTCAGCCATCTCCATGGACAGTGGATGGAATCAAAAGTAGATAATCAAGTGGAAGAGATTTAAGATGTGTGTTTTGAGACTGTTCCCAGACCTGTCCCTGTGGTTGAGACCCACAGATATTGTTCATACCCAAATAATACTGGGGGAATGATGGAGGCCCTCCTCAGGGCACGAGATAGAGCCCAGTGAAGGGGCTGTGGTCAGTTCCAGTGTGATTCTTCACCATTCCAAGGTCAGACCTGTCAGGCTCTCCATAAGTCATGAGTTAGTCATGCACTTGGGACCTAGGCAGCACTCCAGCCTCCCTCTCTGAGAAGCCCTCTGGCTCAGGCCATCTGTTGCGTTTCTCCAGCAGACAATCATTGGGTCTGCTAACTCTTCTCAAGCTTGATTTCAGGCCCCAGTGGATGGTGTGAACCTTGTATTGGCCCACCATATTTCCTGAACCTCTCCCCCTCCCTCTATCCTGACATCTTTTACAACTGCCAAATTTCTCAGGATTAGCCTTAAAATAAAAATTCTAGATGTAAAGAAACAGCATTTTGGAGTAATTGTAGATAATGTTTGTAGTGTTACAATTCATATTATTTCAGAGGGAAGGGAGGGAATGAACCCTCAAAGACTATTTCTACAATGTTTCTTTTTATTGGCTGCCATCTCTAAAATCTCTGATTTATTCATGGTCGCTCTACTAATCTATTTAGTATCCTCAGGGATAATGCTGTTCTCTCTTTCCAGCCTTCTTGGGAGATGAATCTCTTTCTGTCTCTCTCTCTGTCTCTGTCTCTCTCTCTCTCTCTCTGTCTTTCTCTCTGTCTTTCTCTCTTTCTAATTTGTATTTCTTGTTGAATCTGGGAAACTTCTTTTTCACTCAGTCCAAACCACTGTACCCCATTCTTTTTCACTGCATACTAGTAAAATGAGAAAAGTGTTTCTTCTGGCCAGTGAAGTGTTCCAATGGCTTTTTGGATACCAGGCTCCAGTATGGAAATTGATTCCCGGCAGTTTATTTTGAAGGCCCTTAGTCTCTTTGTCACACTTCCTGTGACCCCACTTTTTATTCAAACTCAGTATGATTAAGTGGAATTCGCTAGCCTAGATTTCGAGGTCTGTGATCTAGGTTTGCTTTCGTGTTCTGCCATTAATTCAACAGTGTGGCCTCGGTTAGATTATGTATTTATTCATCGTGTTAGTTAGTTTTCTTATCCGTAAAATGTGTAAATTAGTATCTACCTTGTGTAGTGGTTGTGAGCCTTAAGACTAATTGTCTAAATAAGCCCAGTGCCTTACAGATAGGAAGGATGCAGTAAATGCTAACTACTATTATTATTATTGTTATTTGTTTACTCACTCAGTGCGTACGAGTTGTGTGATTGCAATTGTGGCAATGGTAATACCTCATGATTATAGTAACTTGGAGTTGCCCCAGAGCCCTGGCCAAAGCACTCACTGCCCTGAAAGGAGGGTAGATTTCTAATGGGTTCAGATGCCTTCAAGTTCAGATCTAAGTGACCACGAAGCTTCTTTTGTTTAAAATACCATGACCTCCCCCCTACAACCCTCAGACCCAGTAAGGAATTCCTGTGTAGTTGGTCTCCCTCTGCACGGCTTGTGAGGCTCTGAGGCCAGTGTGTCTGGGAAAGTTTCAGGCTGGAGGCATCAAGGAGTATTAATGTGCAGATGCAGGATCTGTCAAGAATACGAGCTGTGGTGCAACAAAAACCACCTGCGTGGTTTGTGATGTTTTTGAAACAGAGTGCCGGAAAGAAGGGGCCCAGGGCCAAGAAAGGAAGAGGGAGCTGTGGATTTGCGTGCAGCTCATAGCACAGGCCTGAGAGCAAGAGGAGGAGGAATATTGTTGCCTTACTGCCACGGCCCTACCCCCAGCACTGATGTCCGTGTCGTGTTTTTATGACTGATGGACCATGTCAGACTGAGGCGTGCTGGATTTATTTATGTGCACTCAGAGAAGGGAATAGGAAAGGCCAGTGTCTCTCTTAATACTCCGATACTGGGTTATCCCAAGGAGGGACTCCCTCAAACCCTTTACATCAGAACATAATAGGAAGTTTCCAGATAGTAACACAAAACCATCCCATGAGCTGCCAGGACCCAGACTGTTTGCCCCTCGGGCTTTGGGAGCAGTCTATCTGGAAGGAAAGCAGTTAGCTTCCCGACTAGAATGCACTCGCGTCCGCAATCTCCCACTACTCTTCTGAGCTTGCCAGAATCCCAACAAGGATGCTGCCACACTTCGGGAGCAGAGCCACTGCCAACAGGCAGCCATGGGCCTACCAGGGGCTTTCTTCTGTGGGCTAGAAACGCACAGCTGACTGATTGGCTGGGCTGTCCTCTTTCCCCCCGGCTGAGAAAGAGCCTTTGCCAAAGCAGGCCTCATGGCTCTACTGATTGCTTTCCAGAGCCCTGAGTTGAAACTGGATTTTCTGTTCCTAATTTATGCCATGAGAGCCTTGACTACAACTTAATTGGGAGCTCCAGAATGCTGGAGAAACAGCTACTGAGGTACGCAGTGCTGGCAGAAAGCTGGAGTCAGAAACTGCAATCCAAGAGGCTTCAGAAAAGCGATTTGTTGAACGAAGGGGGATCCCAACAAAACCGCTTCCCACCAAGTGGCATAGAAAGAAGTCCAGCGATGTCAGGAGCACGGCCATATTGTGGACATTATCCAGGCTGAGGGGAACAATTCCCAGACCAGCTTTCCCACCTACGGTGCTATCAACATACACTCACCCGACACTCCCCCACTTCCTTCACATCTCTCCCTGCCTCCGCAAGGCTCTCACAGCCCCCAGTGTTCTGTCTGCAGCAGGGGCAACCCTGCCTGGCTCCCGCATCAGCTGATGAAAACCCATATGGGTGGGAGAGAAGGAGCAGGGTCAGGAGTGAAGACAACACCTGGACGAGGAGAGGAAACTCCAAACCTGTGTCTGGAGTGATGAGCTGAATTTAGCCTGGGAGTGAGAACACCAATGGAGAAATACATTCAAACCATTGTTTTTGTTTTTACCCTCTGAGATGAGCAGTTAGCAAATGTAGAACTCTTAAAAGAATATAAAATGCTTATGTGAATAAAACTACTTGTTGCCCTAAGTGGAGTATTTGCTTTTTATTAAGAGAGAGAGAACTAAACCTAGGATATTTTTCCTGGAATTTACTAATTTTAAATGATATCAATTATTAAAAAAACTATTCATATCTTACGGCAATTCTGTAAAGTAAGCAGGGTTGATATTCCATCCATTTCTCAGAGGGAAGAATTGGAATTTCCAAGACCAAACATATAGGATCAACAGAGCTGAGTTCTCACTTCAATTTTCTGACTTCAAATCTATTGTTCTTTCCATTTGAGCTTACTTTTATTTTTATTTAGCTAGGTGCCTGAGTCCAAGGTTTTCCTAAAATAAATTTTATTCTTTTTAGTAATCTTTTCACACAACATGGGGCTCTAACTTATGAGCCCGAGATCAAGAGTCAGATGCACTATTGACTGAGCCATCCAGATGTCTCTAAAATGCTTATTTTACACACAAAATATTGCCTTTGTGTGTCTGTGTCTGTGTCAGTATGTGCTTTGTGTTCAGGGTACATTAACATGACTTGGCCTTTGGTCAATTTATGTATAATCAAGAAGACCTCTAGCACCATTTTTGAGTAAAGAGGCACTTAAATAAAGATTTATAGGTATCTAATCTGCTTGAAAGGAAATAGAATTTAAAAAGAATATCTGCCAGATGCAAGGTAATATCTCATTGTAGTTTTGATTTGCATCTCTCTGATGATCAGTGATTTTGAGCATCTTTTCATGTATCTGTTGGCCATCTATATGTCTTCTTTGAGAAAAAATGTCTATTCATGTCTTCTACCCATTTTTAATTGGATTTTTCATTTTTGGATGTTGATTTGTAGAGGTTCTTTATATATCTTGGATACTAACCATTTATGTGCTATGTCATTTGCAAATACCTTCTCCTATTCCATAGGTTGCCTTTTAGTTTGTTTATTGTTCCCCTCTGTGCAGAAGTTTTTATCTTGATGAAGGGCTAAAATCAACAACACAAGAAACAACACACAAGAAAGGCAAACCCTCCTGCACTGTTTGTGGGAATACATACCAGTGCAGCCACTCTGGAAAATAGGACAGAGATTCCTCAAAAAGTTAAAAATAGAACTACTCTATGATCCAGCAATCGCACTACTAGGTATTTACCCAAAGAATACAAAAATATTCATTCAAAGGGATATATGTACCCCAATGTTTATAGCAGCATTTTCTATAACAGCCAAATTATGGAAACAGCCCAAGTGTCCATTGACTAATGAGTGATATATAGATATAGATAAAATGAATATATAATGGAATATTACTTAGCTATAAAAAAAGAATGAAATATTTCCATTTGCAATGTCATGGGTAGAGCTGGAGACTATTATGCTACATGAAATAAGTCAGCAGGAGAAAGAAAAATACGATATTATTTGATTTTACTCATATGTGGAGTTTAAGAAACAAAACGAACAAAGGGAAAAAAAGAGAAAGAGACATACCATGAAACAGACTCTTAACTATAGAGAACAAACTGATGGTTACTAGAAGGGAGGTGGGTGAGGGGATGGGTGAAATACATCATAGGGTTAAGGAGTGCCCTTGTCATGATGATCACCAGGTGCTGAATGGAAGTGTCAAATCACTGTATTGTACACCTGAAAGTAATATTACACTGTATGTTAACTAACTGGAATTAAAAAAAAAATTTTAAAGAATATCTGATTTCCAAACAATATTCCTTTCAAGTATGTTTCTATTATTTCAGGAGATGGAGGTTAAAATTTGAAATAAGAATGATCTCAGAGATCCCAAATTAGTGTTATCTGATACCGTTGAGAGTAGAGTGTTATGGAATAACTATTGTATTAAAATGGGGATCCTTGCTTCACACTGACAAGCCATGTGACCAAAGCCAATGTTAGTTCAACAGGCATTTATTGAAAATCTGCTGGGTATGTTTCGAGCTGCATGTTAAATCATGAAGTTGTGGAGATATTTACTTACTCCTTTCTCTGGTTGGTTTCCCTCTGGATCCATTCCATCCGGATGTGTTTCTATGCTATTACCTTCCATTAGTCAGGACAGCTTCAGTTATAGTGAGGTAACAAACAACCCCCATGTCTCAGCAGCATATCACAAGGAAGTTTGTTTTGTTATCACACAAAATTCACTGAAGATCCAGATGATTCTACAAAACTCTCTTCTATATAGTACTTCTGTGATCCAGAATATTCTAATCTTTATCAAATTAATTTGAGACTTCCTCATTTCAAAGCTGGGAGACAAATCCATTGATATATCAGGTTTTCTCTTCTATAAACAGCATACATCAATTCTTACAGCATCTTGGCCACTGTCACGTGACTTCATTTAAATCTGAAGGCATCTAGGCAGGCATTCTATCCAGGAGCAAGAAGCCAAAATGATATCTAGTAAGGTCTATAACACTACATATTTGAGAGCCTGAGTTAGAAGCTATAGGCAATCACAAACAACAGCATATAGTAAAATCCAAATGAAGAGCAAACAGAGCAGGAACAATTTGCAGACTTAGGTGGGCTGAGGTGGTTCAGGAAGCAGAGCTAAGATGGGTCTTGGAACTTTAAGAGGAACTGGAGAGAGAAAGGGGAGCCCCTAACAGGAGGGAGGCATGGAGTGTTTCTCAGAGAGAGGAACAAAGCTGGTGAGCTATGCTCAGGCCCATTCCCTGTGAGTGACTCAGCTTGCACTTTGTTTTCAATAGTGCTAAATTATGCAAGCAAAAAAAAAAAAAAAACCTAAATTGTGCAAGCAAATTAAGTTGAGAAATAAAAATACGCCAGGTAGTAGCAAAAATCCTATGTGGAGGGGCGCCTGGGTGGCTCAGTCGGTTGAGCATCCCACTTCTGCTCAGGTCATGATCTCACAGTTCATGAGTTCAAGCCCCGCGTCGGGCTCTGTGCTGACAGCTCAGAGCCTGGAGCCTGCTTTGGATTGTGTGTCTCCCTCTCTCTCTGCCCCTTCCCCACCCACGCTCTGTCTCTCCCTCTCTCAAAAATAAACATTAGAAAAAATCCTATGTGGAGATGGATCTGTGTAAGATTTTAGTGTACATGGGTTTTCCTGGGAATATCTTGATGCACCATCTCTAGGGCATTGAGGCCTTCTTGAAAAGTGTTCCCAGTGAGCCAGGAGGGGTCCAGGTGCTACATCCCTCAGGCTGTTTGGCCCACACTAAGAGAATCTTGACTTCCTTTCTTTAAAAGTTTTAGGTCAGGTATATTGGAGTATAAATTATATCCACTAAAATTGACCCTTTTCTGAGTAAAGTCCTATAATTTTTAATAAATGCCTATAGTCATGTAACTGCCAGCACAATGAAGATAGTAAATAATTAATCACCTGAAAAAGTTACCCCTAGCTCTTCTGCAGTCAATGTACTTTCTCTATACTCAGCCTCTGGCTACCACTGCTCCATTGTATGTCCTTATAGTATTGCCTTGTCTAGAATATCATATAAATGGAGCTATACAGCATGTAGCTTTTTTGAATGTGGCTTCTTTCATTTAGCATAATGCATTTGTGATCCATCGACATTGTTGCATCCATCAGTAATTCATTCTGTTTTATTGCTGAACACTATTCCATTCCATGGATGTTCCAGTTTGTTTATCTATTCACCGTTTGAAGGATATTTGGGTTGTTTCCAGTTTTTGGCAATTATGAATAAAGCTGCAATAGAGTTTCTCATCTAGATTTTTATGTGAACATATATTTTCATTTCTCTTGGGTAAATACCTAAGAGTGTGATCGCTAGGTCAAATGGTAAGTGTTATGTTTAACTTTATAAGAAATGGTCAAATTGTTTCCCCAAGTATCTCCCCCCCACCCCTTTTAATTCCAGCTATTGCTTACTCTCATGATGCACTAGGGAAGATTTTAAAGGTAATAATGAGATTTAACCCTCACATATTCACAAATTTCTTAATTTACGAAGCACTTTCTGCACATTGTTTTATGTGTTTCTTATAGCATCCAGAGTCGAAATGATGCCAAAGGTAGGGTCACATGACTTGAACTAGACTATTGCAAACTTAGATAAATCCTTTAATTTTCAACTCTTTTATTTGAATAATGGGAATGATCATGAGATATTATGGGCATAACTGTGATTAAGATAATGGATTTTAATGTCAGTCTTTTGTTCATGCTTTGTTTCTTACTCCATGTTATCAGAAAGTTATGTAACCCACCTGAGCTTCATGTAAAATGGGAATAATAAGAGTTGCTTCATGGAGCTCTCTGAACGATTACATTAGCTGTATACCAGTCACTTGATGGAGCACTCATCATGGATGAAGTGCTTCATGAATAACAGTTACTGATACTATTGACAGTATGATGGCTATGGAGATAGTATTCCTGAAATTTGCAAATGGCGAAGCATTGTGTGAAAGTGAGCCATTTAGTGATGAATAAAATTAGGATTCGAGATATTCAATATTAGTCACACTCTCAGTCACAACACTTCTAATGTGCTTGCATTTGAAGCCCAGAAGGCTATCTAGCTTACCATGTAGCCTCTAAAATTTTTCAACGAATTGTTAAAATAATCTCTTCTGTGAATAGAGCCTGCAAAGCTACAGCACCATTCCCTTGTTTGTCTTTGCTCTCCCCGGTCTCAGAATGCATTCATTAAGGTAGAGTCTGATGACCATGGAGGAAGAGAATTCACTCTGAAGTCCACAACACATCTAGAAGGAAGCTGTCTAGGGATCACCTGGCCTAAGGCATTTTGGAGGATCGTTACTGGAAGCCCTGCACTTCAAGATGTGTGGGATGCCCTTGATGCTTCCAAGGCCCCGCAGGAACTGTGGCACTGTAGTTATCAAGGTCAGCTGGGAGATCCGTTGGAGTTGAATTGAGGTAGTCTTATGAGGTATGCCGATATTTTTTGGTGCGCTTTCCTAGATGTGACTGGAAATGTGTGCATGTATTCAGTGCTCAGGTGCCCCTCAGACACATCTGGCTGGTTGCTACATGGTTAATTAAAATAACTGGGACAAATTATGTACATCAATACTACTTGGGCACATGTCTTGTATGGCTCTGTTTATTTTTAACTTTTCATTTTGAAATAACTTCATGCTAAAAATAGTACTAAAAACATCTTCATTTACCAAGATTCACCACTTTTTAACATCTTGCCGAATTTGTTTTATCACAATCCCTCGCTCTCTATACGTGTGTACATGTGTCCATATTTTTTAATTGTTCTTTTTTTTAAAGATTTTATTTTTAAGGAATCTATATACCCAGCATGGAGCTGGAACTCACAACCCTGAGACCAAGACTCCCATTGCTTTACTGACTGAGCCAGCCAGGAGCCCCATATTTTATCATTTTTCTGAACCATTCGGGAATAGTTTACATACACAGTACCCCTTTTCCCCTTAAGACTTTCGAATATATTTTCTAAGAAAAATGGTGTTCTCTGTGTAACCAATGTACAGTTACCAAATTTAGGAAATGCATCATTGATATGAAATTGTTATTGACCTGGTAGTGCATATTTCAGCTTTTTCAGTTGTCCCATCCTGGCCTTGATAACACTTCCCCTCCATTTACAGGATAAGTACATTCGGTGGGCCCTGCCTCTAGCATTCCTTGATCTGTGACAGCTCTTCAGCCTTGCTAAGGCTTTCATGTAATTGACAATTTTGAAGACTACAGGATAACTATTTTATAGAATGTTCCTTAATCAGGATTTGTCTCGTCTTTCCTCCTGATTATATTCTGGTTATTATATCCTTGGTGGGAATGGTACAAAAGTGAGGTCACATCCGTCTCAGGACAGCACATCCGGTAGCCTACCATGTTTGTCTGCTCATTTGCCTGCTAGCAATGTTGTTCTGTTTCTGTCCTTACAGTTATAATGCCCCCCCTGCAATTAGTAAACTTTTTTTTATGAGATGTAGCACCCATTAGTGATTCTTTCCCAAATCAGTATTTACTATGATGGTTATACCACTTCATTCACATTTATCAATTGGCATTTTATTATAAGGAAAAGACCCATTTTCTTTTCTTTTTTTCTCTCTCTCTTTCTCTCTCTTTCTGTCTATCATCTATCTCTCTATCTATCACCTGTCTACCATCTTCATGGTCAATTTCAGCATATACTCATGGATTCATATTTTAATCAGCAGGCTATAATCTATTACTCTTATTTATTTTGATACCAATGAAAGCTTCTTCAAGCTGGCTTCTGTGTCTTTTTGACATTGTCCCAGGATTCTTTTTTTTTTAAGTTTATTTATTTTTTAGGAGTGGGGAGGGGCAGAGAAAGAGAGGGAGAGAGAGAATCCTAAGCAGGCTTCGCACTGCCAGTGCCAGACAGGGGCTTGAATTCACGAACTGCAAGATAATGACCTGAGCCAAATCCAACGTTTAACCAACTCAGTCACCCAAGCGCCCCTCTCCCAGGATTCTTTTCAGAAATCCTTTGCTTTCTGGTGCAGTAAGGTATTCAGCGTTCATCTGGTACTTTTATCGTTCCAGTCCTAGAATCTGCCATTTCTCCAATGATCCCCTTTTCCTTCTAGAAAGGAATGATATTGGGAAACCAAGATCTGAGTGGTAGGTGTGCCCATTGCTACTGGATGTCACTGCTTCTAAACACTTTCAGCAGACAAAACTAGGGAGAAAACATTATATCTACTTATTTCTTTAGAAATCACTAATTCATACCAGTGCCTCCAAATTCCAATCCAACTCCACATGATTCTTGCTTGCCCTCCCTCTTTTTTTGTATTCCCACCTTCCAAAGTGAGAACCTTGGTTTCCAATGACATCAACACATTTACTCAGCTCTACAATGCATAAAAATTAGTTTTAGAATTGCTAGACCCAAAGTACTATATAAAAAAAACCTACACAGAAGAGTTCAAGGTTTGTTTGCAGTTTCATTTCCTCCAGACTGAAATTATGTATTTATAGCACTATGTTCTAGGGTCACTAGCATTAGTTCTATTTTTTCTTTTTCTTCAGTGATTACTTTATTTGTTTTAAATACAGTGGACTTCTTTGCTTCTCTTTGATTTAGTTTTCAGTTCTTCCCACCAACTTTGTGAATTTTATTTTTCGATATACAGAATATTTACTATGCTTCCAAAATTCAAACTCTACGAAATTACATACTCAGAGGAGTGTTAGCCCTTCGTTCCTGTTTCTCCCATGGCAGGTAAATGATTTTATTGTCTATGTTAATTGCTCCATGTTCCCTTATGCAAAAATAATCAGATTTATATATTTTTTTATTTCTCTTTGTTTTTTTTACACAAAAGATACCATGATATATACTGTTTTCACTATTTTTTTTTTTTACAAAGTCTCAGTATAACAACAGATCAAATCCTACTCCCTCTGCCTTGTTCTTGCTGTGGATTTCTAACACTTTGTATGGTGGCAAAGTAGAGACAAGAAAATGCCTCTCAAGTACCTCAAGGCTTAGCAAAGAACTGGAAGCCTACCTATGAAGATTGCTTGATAGGTATTTAATTAACTAGGTTATTGAAGGAGGTGAAGGGTTGTCACTGAAATATAACTGAGTGCATGCTGGGCTGTTTAACAACTTTTCTGTGGCTCCTATCACCTTCAGGCTAAAGTCTGAACTCCAGGCTTGACGTATAAGACCTTTATAATGTATCTCCAATTCCTTCTTCTTTGACTTGTCCTCGTGGATCTTATGAAGTTGCCACCCTGAAGTCCTGATCCTCATTCTTTTTTTAATTAAAAAAAATTTAAGTTTATTTATTTTGAGAGAGAGAGAGAGAGAGAGAGAGAACGAGAGAACAGGAGCAGGGGAGGGCCTGAGAGAAGGAGAGGCAGAATCCCATCAGCACACAGGCACCATCAGCACAGCTCCGATGGGGGCTCGAACTCATCTGTGAGATCATGACTTGAGCCGAGATCAAGAGTCAAACGCTTAACTAACTGTCCCCCTTGATCCTCATTCTAACACACTCTTTCAGACTTTGGAGAGTTTAAAATTCCATTTCAGTTGCTCAGAATTAATTCTCTTTCTACTGTGTATGCTTTGTCAACATTTAACCATCTCTCCTTATCTTACTTGTTACCTTCTCAAAGGAGCCCTTATTAAACTACTCTGGCAAACTTATTATTTCTATAACGGCACTAGCTACACATCTCAAATAAAGTACTTGTTGACCTGTATTGTATTCTTTAATTACTTTTAAGTTTTCCCTATGAGATGTTGTGTTCCCTGAGACTTAGGACCTTTATCTCCCATGATTAACACAATACCACTCCTGAAAATATTTTTAACTGATTCGCTAAAATGATAAGATCCTTTTGTTGTCTGGATCTCAATCGACTTTGCATATCTGATGAACGACCTGCATGACATTATCTCTAAGGATTAGAGCCCTAACAATTTGAGATGCCAAAAGGCAATGTGATTTTCTTTTTGCCTCCTTAACCAAATTCATCACTGACAGGTAGGGGGCGCCATTTAACAGCTTGTGAAGAAAAAGTTAGCTTTTGTAACCATTCCTTTCTAGAAATAGCATTACAATTCTAGATGAAATTGAAATATATTTCACATTCCTCTTGAGATGTCAGTTTACTTAACCTTTGACATTTTGTTGAGAATGAAGCCAAGGATACCTTGCTAAGGTCCATTGTAGATGTATGCATAGTATTAATTATTCTTATAGGTTCTAGGTGGATTCATGAAAGATAAGAATCTTGATAAGGAAAAGGAATAATGGTTGATAACTCCTATGATAAATGTTATTAAAATTTATTTATTTATATGTATTATGTGAATTTCAGTAGGACATCTGGAATTGGCGGAGGGATTTCTTTGAATAAAAACAGACACCAACGTGCATGTTAGGATGCCTGTTTCTATCAGGATAGACAGCAACAGCAGAAAAAGCATTTTGTTCTCTTTCTTGTGTCTTTGTATTAAGGTTGTGCCCACATTTCAGGGGACTTCATGCCTGAAACCACCCAGAATCCAGAGTATGTGGCAGTCCCACAGAATCACACATAGCTCTGAGGTCTGAATGATCAGAATGCCCAAGCTGTCTTGTTTAGTGGAGGGAGAGTCTTGGTGAAAGCGTCTCCATGCTTCCTGCTCCTACCTTCTAGGTGCCCGTTTCCATCTAAGTTGCTTTAACTGCCTGGGCCCAGCCATACAAGGCATAAATAGAGTTTGTTATTGTAAGAGACTACCTCAAACCACTCTCTAGTTCAGTTACATAAATCAGACCAGGGCTGGCTTGCAAGGGGTGTAAATCTCTGGCTAAAATGAGAGAAGAGGGAGCCATTCACGGTAAACCACAGTTAACTTGCTGACTGAGTTTCTAAATAAACTTTTATCTCTTAAGACTGATTACTAGTGACGGTTATAAAAATGAGCGTGAGAATGTGGCCAAGGAGGTGAGCACACCTTTCCAGATTTTTGAAGCTGTCTTCAGTGGGCATTTTCCTGGGAGCAAGGTGGAGGCGGCTCTGGGTCCTGAGTGTAACTCAAGCTTTCCTACAGACCGAAAGGGGGAGCATTCCCAACCATTCAGCTTCTCTTGCATCTACCCCCTTCCCCTTTTGCTAATGACAGAACACAGAGCTGAACAGGAGAGACGAGTGAAAAGGTAGGTTTCAAGCCAGCAGTTTCCTGCTGCATAGGGCAGGCAAACTCATCCTGCTTTGGCCTTCATTGTGTTGCCCAGAAACACTCCAGGAAGTCAAAGGAAGATGCCTCATCTTTGAGTGAACGCCTTGTGGGTATCATGCCAGGAGTTAGACCCCTTGCACTGTGTGCACACTTTGGAACGTTTCACAAGCCAGAAAAGTTGCTTGCAGATTTCACTTGTCAGTTCTCTGAGGAGGCAGGAGAGTGGCGAAGGCAGCGTTTCTTTGAGGTGTCACCTTCATCTAGCTTTCTGGTTGTTTTCTCTCTTGATTTAGAGTTTTCTTTTTCCGTAAGGAGGATTTTTTTTCTGCTGCCAATATACACAATGCAAAAGAGCAGAAACGTGTTTTGCATTTCAGCTCATTTGATTTTTCGCTCATAATTAAACTTTTCTTCATTAGGTTAGACCTTCGCGGTGATTATGAATGACCACTTTTCTCCCACTTTTTAGAATCTGCACATCTTAAAGCAGTTTTCAGCACTTTCAAGGAATTGGGTTCCGTTTATTTTGGGATGACTTGTATTTTTTTTCCTCCCTCTGAAACAGATATTTTTCTTTTCTCCCTCCTTTTTGGTAAGTCGTATTGCCAATCAAAGAAAGCTTTTTTTTTGAAGAAACAAACAAAAAGTCCGTGATAAATTGAAATATAAGCAGCCAAATATGATGTCTTGGGAAATATTTATAAATTTGAGATGCAGATTTCCTTCTGAAACCCGCAAATGCTGGCCATCTTAGGGCCCGGTAAAGAATTATGATTCAATGAACTGCATGCTGGCATATAACTAAATAAGTAAATAACTGGAGTGAAGGCAAACTGCTGTTTAACAGCCTCCCTAGTTACATATACACTTTCAAACAAGCATGAAATGTGGGTCTCTGGACATCACTTAAAAGAACCACAAATAAACAAAGTGTGATCCCACACTCCTGTTCCTCCCGGACAACGAGCGAGCTTGGCTGGGAATTGGGGTGGTTTTTGTTGCTTTTCTGTCCCAGGCTCTGTAAACACAAACCCTGTCGCTCAGAAAGCTCAGGGTCATACTGCTGCTGGCAGATGCGTTGAGCCCGGAAAAGTGAGGAGGCCGAGAGTCTGTGACCCGTAGGCCATTGCCTCACCTTTTATTTTGCAGAGTCACACTCCAGACCCAGATACTTCCATTCTAACATCTGGGCTAAGTCAGCCTGGGGGACTGGGAGCCAGATTTGCCAGTTCTTAAGTGGAGCTCTCTTTTTTCACCTGCAAGAACTATGTTAAGCTCAAGCCCTAATGTGTGGGGTCAAATGGATGCCAAAATAATAGTACATGTACCTGGAAGACGTTTCTTTTGCATGTAACACATATTAAAGCTAGAAGTCCCATTAGACATTATCTATTCCAACGTCCTCTCTCTACACATTAAGAAACTGAGGCAGAGAACAGAGCTCTGATTAGAGAGGTCAAGGGTCTTGATTCTTGGTCCCCTGCTTTACCTTGACATACAGCTGTCTGTATCACTTACTTGTTACTGTGCAGCAAATCACCCCAAAGCTCAGGGGCTTAAAACAACAAGTTGTTATTTCTCACAATTCTGTGTCTGGTTGAGCAGTGTTGCCGCCCTCACATGGACTGGCTTATGCAACTACAGACATCCAGCTAGTTGGCTGGAGTCTGGGCTCACCTTCTCAGCCACCATGGCTGGGCCTCTCTTTCTCTCCACTCGGGTTTTATCCCGAACTTCCTCCCAGCATGAGGATCTCAGGGCAGAGATCCAAAAGGGCAAGTCCCCTGTGTGCAGGCCCTTATCACACCCCTGCTCGCTCTGCTTGCTTATATACCACCAGCCAAAGCAAATCGCATGGCCAAACTCAGAATGAAAGTGGAAAAGAAATGTACAAAGGAATGGGTAGTAGGAGCATGATGGATTGGGGGCTTTGCTGTAAAGATCTACCAAGAAACTCATGGCAGCATTGTCCCAACAGTGCTCCCCCCCCACAGTAATGGTGTCCTGAAAATGTTAAAAGGCCTGCCTTGAAAAAGAATAAGTGCAAAACATCCCAAGGACAATGTGCTAATGTGCGCTGTGCCCCAGTCCCCATTAGAAGAGGAAGAAGAGAAAATGACATTTTCCAAGCGGCTTTGACTGACATTTCCTTTTCCTTGTGAAACAGCTATTAATATCATAGAAAATGGTTTTTTAAAATAGTGACCTAGGGCATTAAGCAGAATGCCTCTTCCCACCTTTGTGTCATCCCTCCTCCAAATGTCTTTTTTGGAGAACTTGAACTCAGAGGGGTTTCAGGATCAAATGCTGAGTTATTGATGTATTTTCATAGTGACTGGGCATAGTGGCCCTCTCAGGGGGCAAACGAACACAGAAGTATGTGAAGCTCTGTTGGCTAGAGTGCCTTGTCATAGCCCTACGATGATAATACATAAATAGCCATTGTTTTTTAAAAAAATTTTTAATGTTTATTTATTCTTAAGAGAGAGAGAGAGAGAGAGAGTGTAAGCAGGGGAGGGGCAGAGAGAGAGGGAGATAGAGGATCTGAAGCAGGCTCCAGGCTCTGAGCTGGCAGCACAGAGCTCCACGTGGGGCTCAAACTCACGAACCACGAGATCATGACCTGAGCCGACGTCTGATGCTTAACCAACTGAGCCACCCAGGTGCCCCTAAAATATCCATTCTTAGAGCAAATGTTATTTCCCTGGGAGTTAGGTAATTCCAATGAACATTGCTCTACCTTAGAAAGTTAGTTCCAGAATGTGTTAGATATTGCAGAAAAAGTGCCAGTGATATTCTGCCTGCTTTTCTGCATTTTTTAAAATGTTTATTTACTTATTGAGAGAGAGAGAGAGAGAGAGAGAGAGAGAGAGAGAATTCACGCAAGAGCAGGGAAGGGGAAGAGAAAGGGAGAGAGAGAGAATCCAAAGCAGCTTCCAAGCTGTCAGCACAGAGCCTGACTTGGGGCTTCTCCCATGAACGGTGAGATCATGACCTGAGCCAAAATCAAAAGTCAGACGCTTAACGGACTGAGTCACCCAGGCATCCCTGCATTTATAGTTTAAAACACACCCTCTGAATTAGATAGAATGATCATTTTCTTCAAAATACACTATTTTTTTCATAATTGAATTCCATTTTCAAAGTGTGATACAGGCACTGTGCAAAATTTAAAGCAGTGCTAACACAGTGAACACTAACGTCCTTCCAGTCCCCCCAGTCCTCCCCAGAGGCAGTCACCAATACCTGCTTCTCGGATGTCTTTTCAGAGATCATCTATATTGATGCAAGAATGTGTATATAAATAGCACCATAATATGTGAACACCTCTGTCTTTGTGTGTGTTTTTTAAAACAACTTCATCAGAGATCATTCTGTATAAATAGAGAGATACTAAGCTAAGAGAGTACCTTGTATTTCTCACACAATTTCCTCATTGACTGTCACAGCTGATCTTTGCTAATGCTCTAAAAGTCTTCTGGTTTTAAGATCCATGTCTTTTCATTTTTATTAGTCATCTTATAGGTCATAAATTTCAAGCAACTGCAGCTGGCATTCTGTTTGTATTATCCGTTTATGTTGTCTGTTACAGGCTGCCCACGTGAGCAAATGACCTTCCCTCGGTCAGGAAAGAGTAGGTTGATGATACTGGTGGAATGAAGGTTGCCTGAATCTGGAGCCAGTCTCAGGACCCCACTTTATTTTTCTGTCTTAGTTTCTTCTTTGGCAAAAATGAGGAGATAATCACAGTGGCCTTGTAGTTAATTATGATGATAAAATGTGAAAATATGTTTGGAAGTATTTAGTAACCTCCACGTGTTATGCAACTATTAGACAACTATCAACTCAAGTTAGATACTGATAAAGTTGCTATCATAAGAGTGGGCTTGCTTTTTAAAGTATAGAATAGATCTCCCAAGCATCCAAGCTGATCCTAAGAATGAATGAAATTCTGCAAATGCAAATCTGATCAGGTTACTGATCTTCTAAAAACTCCAATGGGTTATCGCTGCCAAAGTGAGCTTACAAGGCTCTTCATGATTGACCCTGCCTCTGTGTTCAGCTTCATGCCTTACCGGCTAACTCCAACCCACGTCTTTTCCTTCTGTCCTTCAGGAGAATAATCTTTTATTTGCTCCACATTTTCTGTGGCTCTGGTCCTTTGAGCAAACAATTCTCTCTGCCTGGAAGACTCCTCTTCCTTGACAAGTAGAACTCCCTCCACACACGCACACACCTGCCCTTTCCCCCATCATAAGTCTGGGTTAAAATACTCCTGTCTTCCAGTGAGCATTCAGGAAAGTCACATCTTCTACCATATAGCACTGATCCCAGCAGGGACGATGCTTGATTTCTTGCCTGGATTCCAAACACTGCTGAATTTGGTAAGTATACATGAAATACTTTTTGACTGACGGGATAAATGTATTAGTCAATATATCTATAAGGCAGTCAGTGCCCTGGACAGAAATTGTGCAACCTGGGAAGGGAGAAGTGTGGCTTTTGGATCAAGTTAAAATGAAGGGACCAATATATTTAAATATTAAAATGCTTTTATTTAAGAAAAGAAAACCAAATGGTTGTCTCTTTACTGTCAAGGAAGGAGGTTATTTTATAATCTTCCCTTCCAGACTCACTTTCCAGATGAGAGAGTCCCACCAAGCTATAAAACCTGAGGAAGTACCCTGGACACAGTGCGTGGTGGTGGGTGAGGAAGAGCTGGGAGGGAGAAAGCCTCTGGGGAGTTGTTTGGGGTGACCGGTTCAGATCCAGCCACAGAGTGTGAAACTGGACCAGCCTAAGCCTCTGCTCTGGAATGAAGTGTGCTTCTGAGACGGACTTGGGGTCCTGGACAGTGATGACACTCCATTATTATTAGGGTCCTGAGTGAGCATGTGCACATTGTGGGGGCACTGGGGCACGTGGGATAAGTATGGGGAATCTGAAAGATCTCAGAAGAAGGTCTATGGTGTAAAAGTGTGTGCGTCTGGTTTGCCAGCAGGAGAGAGATGAAAAGGTAGTGGGAAGAATAATCATAGCCAGTCAATTGAATTCTGTTGATCGATTGAATGTAAATCATCGAATAGGCCTCTATAATCAAATTCTGTTTGGTTAAAGATCAACACAGCTCTTTGTTATTGTCCTTTTAAAATTTCTCCTTTTCCCTCCTCTCTGTGTCTCTCTCTTTCTTCATCTGTGTGCGTGTGCACACAGGCATGTGTGTACATGCATGTCAGTGTGTGCATTGAAACTTTTCTGGATGTAAATATTCAGAATAACTTTTTATTTTTTAACTGCCAGGAAACCTCCTAATAGTTTTGGTTGTTGAAATAGGAGTCACTTTTCCAATGAAATTTAGGTGTCCATCGATCTTTTTTAAGATTTGTTTTCCTTGTGTCCCCTAAGTTTTAGATTGAAATATGGTGCTTCCATATACCTGAATGAAGTTTATGAGAAAGTAGAGTCCATATTAGCAAGCACATTAGTCAATAGCAACCTTGGTTTTTTTTTCCTGCTAGTCATAGAACTGTTTATTTTTTATTTTTTATTTTTTTGCTTATATTCTCTTTTTTTTAAACTTTATAGTTTATTGTCAGGTTGGTTTCCATATAACATCCAGTGCTCTTCCCCACAAGTGACCTCCACCATGACCATCACCCCCCTTCACCTTTCCCCCTCCCCCTTCTGCCCTCAGTTTGTTTTCAGTATTTAAGAGTCTCTCATGTTTTATCTCCCTCCCTCTCCCTAACTCTTTTTCTTCCTTCCCCTCTCCATCAACCTTGTTAAAATGATTAAATGGTGATGTTGGAAACAAAAGTAAACATCCAGTGAGCTCAGCTCCCACATTTCAACCTTCATATTGAATCAACAGAGTATGGTAGCCCCACAGAAAAGCAGCAGTGACCTGTAAATAACAGGAAACGTGCTTGATGGAGACCAAGGGCTGTGCAGCACCATTTCCATAAAGCACAGAGTGGCAGTGCCATCATGGCAAAGTATCTGCAGGAGGGTGAGGCAGATGGCAGGGCTGGCTTTGTTACTACTATGCTTTTTAATTGCTTTTAATGTTTATTTATTTTTGAGAGGGAGAGAGACAGAGTGTGAGCAGGGGAGGGGCAGAGAGAAAGGAAGACACAAAATCCGAAGCACGTTTCAGGTTCTGAGCTGTCAGAGCCTGATACAGGGCTCGAACTCATGGACGGAGAGATCATGACCTGAGCTTAAGTCAGACACTTAGCCGACTGAGCCACCCAGGTGCCCCCACTACTCTGCTGTTTAGACTTGAGCAGGTTGATATGGCCCATATTCCTGGTACCTGAAAAATTTTGGAAGATCCCGTTTCCCAAAGTGCCTAAGAGGACTTCAACTAGACTGATATACAAGACCCTCCAGAATGTGGTGCCACCAGCACTGACCACACCTGAGAGACAACACAGCAGCGGGTTAGGAGATTGGGTTCTGGTAGGTGGCTGAGTTCTGTGTGGATTTCAACTGTGTTACGGATTAGCTGTAGAAATGTAGGCAATGTGCCCAATTTCTCTTAACGTATGTTTCTTCATCTTTTTTGAAAAGATTTTTAATGTTTTATTTATTTTTGAGAGAGAGAGAGAGAGGGAGAGAGATGGAGACAGAGCAGGGGAGGGTCGGAGAGAGAGGGAAACACAGAATCTGAAGGCAGGCTCCAGGCTCTGAGCTGTCAGCACAGAGCCTGACACGGGGCTCCAACCCACAAACCGCGAGATCATGACCTGAGCCAACGCGGATGCTCAACCGACTGAGCCACCCAGGCGCCCCTGTTTCTTTGTCTTTAAAACGTGTATAATAACAATCATTATTGCCTGTTGCTTGGTTGTCCTGAGGATCAAAAGGGGAAATTAGTGAATGTCTGGTATTTAAAATTTACTCAATAAATGTTAGCCTCATATTTACTTCAGGCATCACTTACATAGTATAGTTTAGGTTTTTATTGATTTCATTTTATTTTTAAAGTTAAAAATATGGGCGGCTGGGTGGCTCAGTCAGGTGTTTTGACTTAGGCTCAGGTCGTGATCTCACAGTTTGAGTTCAAGCCCCACATCGGGCTCTCTGCTGTCAGCACAGAACTCCCGTGGGATCCTCTGTCCCCTTGTCTCTCTGCCCCTCACCCTCTTACAAACCCATGCTTCCTCATTCTGTCCTTGTCTCTCTCAAAAATAAAAAGCATTAAAAACATAAAGTAATATACGAACATGGTTTAAAGATTCAATTAGTTCTACAAGATTTTTTATTAAAAAAAAAAAAAAAGGTAGGTTTCTGCCCCCTGCATGTCTCCCTGCACCCACCGAAATTTCCCCTCTGGAGGAAATCACATTCAGTTCATTTAGCTTGTGTTTTTGGTATTTACTTCCTTGTCTCTAAATCAGAGCTTCTCAAATGGTAAGCAGCCAATAGATTACAGGTGTGAGGCGATATTGATTCTTTCTGTCCTCAGAGAGGTCACATGGAACTTGGGGTGGCCTGAGACCCTGTCTTGTTGCTTCCAATCTTAAGCCATCTTTTCCATTCATTCCCCTGTATGTGCATGTGCATATGAATGCACGTGCGTGCCACGGACTGAACAGGGTTGGGAAGCATTGCTAAATGCAGTGCTATTTACAAATGCCTCGGTGTAGGCATGATCCATGGATCCACATACTCTGTTTCCTATTTCTCCCACCTTTCCAATGTAGTTTTCACATTGGTCATAGGAATATTCAGTATTTCCTGTATTGTGACTGGGTAAATCCTGAACCATGTAGTAAATCATCATTTCTTCTCTTTGTCTGCAGTTTTCCTTTTCTCTTTAGTGAATACCCATCTTGATTTCCCCCCTTTGTTTAGTTTCCTATGTACTTATTAATTCAGCCTAGATTCTTCACTGATGGTCAAAATCTTCAAATGTTCTTTAAATTTTGTATTCTAGAAAAAAATCTCATTAAATCCTAATCATCTGCTCTTAATGGATTTAATTCCCTTCTAGTCTTGGTGTACAGCCATCACTTTAGTTTATCCTTAATTTTCTTGGGGATTTTCTCCCTATTTGCTGTGGTGGATTGCCCTTTATTATAGCCATGCCTTCTATTTTGATCACATGCTTGTTTTGCAAAGCTCATCATCCAGTAGCTTCACAAAAAAACGGATATTGGGAAGTACAATTTTTAAAGGCCATGGCATATTTTAAAATGTCATTATTCTAGTATCACTCTTGATTGAAAGTTTGGTTGGGTATAGAATTTTAGGTTGTAAATCATTTTCCCTTGGAATTTGAAGGCTTCCCTTCATTATGGTCCACCTTCTAGCTCTGCTGTTACAAAATCCAAAGGTAGTTTTGATTCGTTATCTTTTGTCTGTGACCATTTCTTTCTCTGGAAAGAATGGTCTTCTTTGAAGTTTCAAGATGATGTATATTGGGATGGGTCTGCTTTTATTCACTGTGCCAGGCATTTAGCATTCATATCTTCAGCTCTGAACATTTTTTGACATATTTTTTCACTGACAGCTTCCTTTCTTCCTTTTTTATCAGTGCTTTCTCTCTGGAACTCCTAATATTTGGATATCAAAAATTCTGGACTGGTTTTATGTTTTCTTTGTGTTCTCTCATTTTCTATCTCCTACACATTTTGTCCTGCTTTTTTGGAAATTTCCTTAATTCAGTCTTACAATCCTTCTATTGACTTTTTCCTTTCTGTTACTATGTTTATTTCCAAGACCCTTTTAAAATTGTCAGAATATCTGTTACTGTAAAGTGCACTCCATTCCTATTTTATGAATGTGATACATTAATAACATTTTTGTTCAAGTTTTTATCTTGCATTTTTTATTATCTCCAAGTTGCTTCTTTTTCCTCCCACTTACATTCAGGTCTCTTTCATGTTAACATATTTTCTGAATGATCTGATTGTTTTTAGAGTGATTCTCTTAAAAGATGATGTTACATTCTGAGTGCTTTGGTGGACTTCATCAACCAGAGTCTTCAAAGTACAGGGGCAATCAGGATGGGCTGCTTTGTGGAGGAAACCTTAGTGCCAATACTTTTGTATCTTCCTTTTGGACTGGTCAGATTCCCAGAGACAGTTTTTCAGTCTAGTCCTTGCAGGATGTAGATTTGATTTTCAGTGTTCTAGAAGTCCATCAGTGATGGACGATTGGGAATGGGGTAGTGGGATGGCTCTCAGCATTCAGTATATAAATGTGTATATAGTCTCTCTAGCGTCAGTAAGGTAATGCCATCCTCACCTGTGCTTGTTTCCTTGTGCAAAGGCCTTCTGGGGTAAGAGTCTGGAGATTTAAATGCTTCTTCTCTTTCTTTTTTTTTTTCTTAATTTATATGTGAGAGAGAGGGAGACAAAGAGAGAGAGACAGAGAGAGAGAGAGCACAAGAAGAGGAGGGGCAGAGAGAGAGAGGGAGACAGAGGATCTGAAGAAGGCTGTGTTGACAGCAGTAAGCCCAATGAGGGGCTCGAACTCACAAACTGTGAGATCATAACCAGAGCTGAAGTTGGAAGCTCAATGGACTAACCCACCTGCACATCTCTAAGTTTCTTAAGCAAACTTTTAAGGAATCCTTCACTTTAATTTAGCCCTATCCTTGCTTCCACTCTTGGAGGTGCCTGATCCTGGACATCCTTGAGTGTTGTGGAAGTTTTCTGCCCTAACTTTGGTTACATTTTAGCTTTTCCTATTGCCAGCTTGGAACTAACATTAGTCAAGTTTCCTAAACCACTTAGCACTGGACTTACCAGATTCCAAATGTGGGTTGGTGTTTTCTCTTCTATTATTTTTTTTCTTATGGTTTTCTGCTTTAAAAATATTTCCTTAATGTTATTTCATTTTTTGTGAGGTTTCAGGAAGGAGCAAGAGTACATGCCTGTGTTTAGTTTGCTTCTTCACCTGGAAATCTCATTGAGGTTTTTCCCCTCCCATCTTTTTGTTTCCTCAGGTTGTAACATCTTTTTGTTGACATTTTTTTTTTTAGTGAGGCCCAATGCTCACTATTTCTGCACCCTCAAGCCTTCTTCAATAGCTCCAGCCCAAAGGACTACTTTATTTTTTTCCCTTAAAACATTATTTTTCATAATAAAATAGAGCTGTTTTCCAACCGATGTATTTTGGCCTCCAAAGCATGATAAAAATCACACAACATAGCAAACTCACAAATATCTATACTGTTTAAAAGTGTTTTGTTTTTTTCCTGCTAAAGCATGCGTGACTCTGAAAAAGAGGTCACGGTATCGATGAAGCCCTGAAACTTAAAATACCACAAATCAGAAACAGGGTTTCTTCTTTTTTTGATTCACAGAAGAGGGCCTGTGTTCTGTGCTCTGCCTCTTTAAACTTAGGCTTGGGTTTTTATCTCAGTTCCAAGGTAAATATTCTTTAAAAGTCTAAATCTCTTAGCTGTTCCTTTAAAAGGTTTATCTTGTGCACGTACTGCTTGTTTATTTAGCAACCCTATGAAGCTGTTGAAGTGTTTGTTTAGTAGTCTTTCTCAATTATTTATGGTGAGAGCCAACTAATGTTTGGTCACAGTAAATTTCATGTTCTGGGAATCACTATCCTGATTGATTATATTGGGAATCTCTCCAAAGTGATCAAGCTTACTTTAGTATTACGTCCTTAAGCACCTTTCTTCAGAGAGAAGTGAGCCAGTCTTTGCACACTTAATCTTATCTCCAAAGGAACTTTTGGAAAACAAGTACGCCTGTGGATATTGGAAAGGGATTAATGATTTCCATATTCATTCACTCCTCTGTCTCTGTCTCTGTCTCTGTGTGTCTCTCTCTCTGAGTCGTTAAGGTGGAAATAGAGAATCGAGGGAGCTTTAGTCAGGCACTCCAAAGAAATGAAAAGTAATGAAGATAGGAGCAAAATATAAAAACTCACAGCGAATATGTCTTGCAAGAAATGTCAACAACACAGGGGAAATGCAATCTTTGGCTCCTCATCCTATCTTAAGTCTTGGCAGTTTTACAATTCAGGGCAAATGACCAGCCTGCCCTGAGCTATACTTCCCTAGTTCACAGAAGAGCCTCAGTACTTTTAAGAAAAGGGAGTGTTCAACTTCATTTTTGAGGGCAAAGATTAGAATCATAGAATGTTAGCACTCAAAGGGAATTCATAGATCATCTACTTTTTAGTTCAATCTCTTTGTTTCACAGTTGAGGTCGCTCTGAGGCCAAGAGAAAGGATATAAGTTTTCCGGAGTCATATGGTAAGTTAATGGCAGGGCATTGATCAAAACCCACCCAAATCTTGATTCTCAGACTAAAATGTCAGCAATAATGCATTAAAATGCAACTAAAATCCAAGCTACTTAACTTGGCTGACCTTGTCTTCTGTCACTCTCCTCGTTATTCCCTCTGCTTTTGCCATATTGGCCTTCTTCTTGATCCTGGGACATAAGAAGGCACTTCCTGTCTCCCGATCTTGGCAATGGCTGTTCTCTGGGCCCGGAATGCTGCCTCCTCCCCCTGCCCATCTTGCTCATCATGGATGTTTTCTTGTCAACCAGATCTGAGTCTCAGTCTAAATACCATTTCCTCAGTGAACATTTCCTGACTAGGTGATACTAAGTAGACACCCAGGATCTCTTTGTCACATTGTATCATCATATTTTATTTCTCAGCATTGCACTTACTGCAGTCGATTTTTGGTTGTGATTGTTCTTCTAATAGAATATAAGCTCCATGAGTGTCTTAATCTTGTTTGCTTATCGTGTTCATCAGGGCTTGGGGATATGCCAAGTACATAGGAGATGTGTTAAAAATACATATTAAATAAATAAATAAAATAGTTGAAATACACACAGTAAAACAAAATCTCATGTGGGGCAGATAGTTCACACTTCAATTGCACCAAACTCCGTGGATTAGTCTTAATATTACCCTTTATAAATATACATATATTTCACAATAGTATGAAATACATACATTTATATATGAAAATGTATATGTATAATATATATACATATGTGTGTATGTGTGTGTATATTTATATATACACATATATATTGCTTTATGTATCTGTTATCTTTATATATTATATATCTGTTATCTATTATATATTATAGATATATCTATAGATATAATAGATATATAAATATTATAATAGATATTATATATCTATTCCAACTATTGGATCGTATCTAGATAACCAAATATTGGGATAAGAAAAGAAGAATAAAGTGCATGTTATGACTTCTTATTGCACAGAAAGTCATTTTTCTAGGGGCCTTTTTAAATTTTGCAGGTATCCCAGCTTCTTTGAAAGTGTGAATCTCTTGCGGTGTTAAGAGAAAAGTCACTGACTATTGGAGGTGCAGAATGGTAATGGCCACTGAGTTCATCAATGGCTTCACATTTGAGGCAGCTTGGAGACACAGGGGACTCTCATGAGTAAGATACTTACCACCCGCAAGTAGCCAAGCAGACTGAAATGTTCACTTTTTGCCTGTAACTTCCTTGATGTGAGAGTGATGTTTACATTTCTAGCCTCACTCCTTTGAACTTGACAGATTTAGGGTAGCCTGGGTGGGAACAGAGAAAACCCAAAAGGAGTGGGAAAGTCCCATCTTCACTGTGCCTGCCTCCCTCTCCCCACATGCACTCGGACAAGGGATACTCTCTCATTGGAATTGCACAGACACTGTTCCTCGTATGAGTACTTTCTTGTCCAATGAAGAGCTGGCGAGTTTCTATAGTACCCAGTGGTGAGTCTGGAAGGGATTAATGGTATAGACTGTGGCTAGATGCCACAGACTTACAGTATTTTTATTAAAATTAAGTAGATTCTCTTTTCTCTTTTTTTAATGTTTATTTATTTTTGAGGGAGAAAGAGAGCACATGTGAGTGGGGGAGTGGCAGAGAGAGAGGGAGACAGGATCTGAAGCTGATGGCAGAGAGCCCAATGAGGGGTTGGAACCCAGGAACCTTGGATCATGACCTGAGCAGAAGTCAGACACTTAACCAACTTCTTTTTTTTTAATTGAAATATGGTTGACATACAATATTAGATTAATTTCAACTGCACACATGGTGAGTCAACAAGTCTATACATTAGGCTATGTCACCACAAGTATAGCTACCATTACGCAGATTTTCTTGAATGAATGTTTCTCCATTTCCTGTATGCCCTTAGAAAAATATTTAGAGACTTAAAATGTTTTTTTTTAATAATTTTCACCATTTAAATTGTTTGGGTGGGGAAGTAGTGTGCTGAGCTCCTTATTCTGTCCTTCTGAAGGTTCTGAAAGAACTCATTTTTAAGGTTAAGGCTACGAGAAAACACTTCTGTGTACTTTTAATTTTTATTCCATCTATCTTCTACTCAGATGCTGCCAAGTACTACCCACTGCTTTGAGTCCACATTATTCTGGGAGATAATGTTCTTTAGAATCCAGCTTCTTGATGTTTTTCCTTATTTATCTACAATATTCCACATCTCATAGCACCTTAATTTCATACAGGTTGGTTCACTGTATCTTCTGTAACTTATTTGTACATTTGAGTTTTTGTTTATGCCCCCTGTCTTTTTGTCCAAAGTAGCCAGACTTGTCCTTCATGGCCTGTTCCAGATATTCACAGACCATCAGAGCTAAAAAATCAGCCCATTCACAGGAGCAACAAGACCTCTTCTACTAGATTGTTCCATGCTGCTCTTACTTTGTTACATGCGTGCCATTTGTACCCAATTTAACTTTTAGCACCTGAAGTAGAAATTATTTCTTATGTTTTTTTATTTCCTTTCAATGCTTGACGTAGGACTGCCCATGCAGTGAGTATTTAGTGAATTTTGTGGAGTGAATTCTCTGTGCATATTCAGTTCCTGCTTACAGGAAGCTCTTCTCTTCAGAGAAACAGGCACAGTCCTGAGAGATGAATTTCCAGTTAAGTTGTAAATGCAGAAGTCTATGAACTTTGTTCAGTTTATGCTTCTTAACATGAAATATATCTCAAGTGTTTGCTACATTTGTAGTTACACAGTGTACGAACATACCCAGTTTTAGTTGTCTAAAACAAACCTCGTGTTGGGACAATTATTTTAAGGATCCAATGACTAAAGTTTACCAGGAAAGACAGTCTCTGGTCTACAGAGTCATAATATCCCACCTAATAAATGGTTATTAAAATAAGACATCAAGTGGAATGTCATGAATTTAAAAACTGGAAATCAGATACAGCATAACCCTAAGGACCTTAGAATCCAATGGAGAAGATTCTAATAAGAAATAAGAAAAATCAAAACACAGACATATATAAGACAAACAGTGTCACTGGAAAAGTGTATTGTGAATCTTTGGAGTTCCTCAGCTGAGGGACCCTGTGAAGTTTCTCAATGAGGAGATAGC
Organism: Cryptoprocta ferox; assembly: GCA_028646485.1. Classification (NCBI taxonomy): domain Eukaryota; kingdom Metazoa; phylum Chordata; class Mammalia; order Carnivora; family Eupleridae; genus Cryptoprocta; species Cryptoprocta ferox. Next base: position 118,960,388 of record CM053576.1, on the reverse strand, counting down.
GCTTTAGAGCCTCCAAGGTCTGGAAAAATAGACAGGCTTTTATAAAATGAACATGATACAGCTTCCAGGACAAAGAGATTTAATGAAGTCCCAGAAGGGGGAATCCAAGGGACTTTTGGAAAATTATGGGCATTCTTATAGGTTTATATCACAGGGTCCATGAGAAGGTACAGCAGGATACACAACTGGACATTTAGGTTGGACCAGATACTGAAGAATTTCAAATGGCAAGTTGACGAGTTTTCAGTTTATTTCATTCTCCCAGTTAGGATAAAATTGAGTTACTAAATGTTCTTAAATCAGGGACTGAGTGTTTAGATCTAGAAATGCATTGTCCGGGGCTGGGAGGAGGCAACTTGGTGGCTCAGTCGGTTAAGCATCCAACTTTGTCTCTGGTCCCAAACTCGCAACCTGTGATTTGGAGCTCTACCATCAGCACAGAGCCCGCTTTAGATCCTCTGTCTCCCTCTGTCTCCCTCTGTCTCCCCCTCCCCCGCACAGATGCACATGCTCTCTCTGTCAAAAATAAAAAATAAAACATTGAAAAAAAGAAGTGCATTATCCAATATGGTAGCTACTAAACATATGTAGTTACCTAAAATTAAACTAATTAAAATAAATTGAAACTCAGTTCCCTAGAAGCACCAGATGCATTCCAAGTGCTCCATAGCCGGGTGAGGCCTAATGCCTGCCATATTGGACAGTAAAAAGCATTTCTATCCATGCTGGAACTTCTAATGGACAGTATTACACTAGATTTTAGACTCTGACACCAGTATAAAAAAGAATTTATGGGGCTTGGGGAGCAGAGATGCAGAGATGAAAAAGAAGCAGTGTAACTGATAAGATGTTCTTAAAGTAATCCAGGTAAAAGGTAACTGGAGGCTGAACTAGAGGACTGACCATGTGGGGAGAGCCAAGGAGACATGTGACACATGTTAGATATACACAGAGGATTCTTTTAACTAATTATCTGCTAGGTATGAAGGGAGGGAGATAAGTACTCTAAAACCCTGAGTGACCGGGTGGGAAGTAGTACCATTCATAGAATTGAAGGGAAAAAATAGAAGGAATTAGTTGATTATTAAAATTAGAGATTATTAAAATAATGAGTACAGTCTAGTAATGTTGGATTTGAGTTTCCTGATCTAGGTAGAGATTTCTAGGAAGCTGGAAAGAATATGTTGGAGCTTGTGATAGAAGAATATATTGATACCCAGTATTTCTTACATACAGATGGTGGTTAAAAATCATTAAAAGAGAGAGAGACACAGAGAGACACAGAGAGACAGAGAGAGAAAATAGGGCCAAAGAAAACTCCTAGAGGTATTTCATTGTATTTATTTCCCTTCTGTTCAATTCTTGATTAAATTAGTCTAGGTCAGAATTTCAAAGTTTATGCGTTGTTTCTGATTATTTTAATATTATCATGGTTTCTTAAGAGTGACTTTGCATACCCAGAGACTCAAAGACTGGTTTATTTCTTCAAGGCACCACATGTACATTTTGTCAGATACCATCAAATGATTTGAGACCCTGAACTTCCCTTGTATAGTACAAATGACTAACCTTGACCCAGAAAATGGAGTGGTATTTGCAATACATTTTTTAAGATTAAAGTAAAACTATTGAAATAACTGCACATGTTACTCACTGATTTCTAAATTTGTATCCATATATCCTTCTAGGATATTCTATTATTCATTGAAGGCATTCAGTGAGTATTTACTGATTATTGATTATTTACAAGATGATGAAATACAGGAGGTACAAGAACTTCTACAACTCAGACCCTTGCTCTCAAGGATTGACATTTCAGTGAGAGAACAGATTATGAGCACAAATGATCACAACACAGTGTGATCAGTGCTAGGCAAATATCAGTGGAGGAAAGCATTAAGATCTATGTAGACACAGAAGAAGGAAACATTGTCTGGGGGAGTTAGGAAAAGTTTTTCAGAGAAAGTGATTTCTAAGGTAGCTGTTGAAGAATGAAGAGTAGAGAACGTGCACAGACCTCCCTCGGGTGACTTATCATAATGCAGAGTCCAGAGAAGGCAGATGAGGCCAGATTCTTGTCAGCTTTTTTGACATTCTAATAAGTTTAGGTTAATTTTGGAAGAAATACAATAAGGGGAATCATGCAATATTTAAAGATATGAGATGGTATTGTTGAATTTCATTTTAGAAAGATACCCAGCAATAGTAGGGCAGGGGGATGGTCAAGAGGTGATATTGGATGAAACACCAGTTAGAAACCTGCTGGCGTAAACCAGACTTGAGGGGAGAGACTGATAAGAAATTGATTCTAAACATATTTAGGAGTCAATGACTACATTGAACATTCATGAAACTTTAGGTATAAGTTAGAAAGAGCATCTAGAATGATACCCAGACCTCTGGCTTTACAGCTTAAGCATAAAGAGATGTCGGTTCTTGAAGTGAAATTTCTGGGAGAAGCAAGTGTTGAGCATGAAGATGAGCTCCAGTTTGGTAATAGTGAGATTAAGGGTCCTTTTGGGGAGACTTGCACTTGAGATATGGCTCAGATGGTTCAAATATTATCTCTTATATGTATTGAATGACCTATTTGTTCATCCTGTGCATAATGGTCATTAGGGTCCTAGTTTATTTCCATTCCATAGATAATGGTGTGGTCTCAAGCTCTGATGTAGCTGATTAAAAATGAGATGTCATTTATTGAGCTGCCTCAGAGTAGGAGTGAATATGAGACTTTGTGGCACTCTAGGTCACCCCATGGACTTGAATCTCAAATATGTTCTACTCTCTCACCCTGGAATATCCCTAAGAGATATTTCACTAATGCTTTACTCCCATAAAATATTCTCTCTTTGATGGCTCTTTCTCTTTACCTCTCCGTCTCTCTCTCTCTCTCTCCATCCCCTTCTTCCTCCTACTGGCTTCCTCCTCCCACTCAACCCCTTTCACTTTCCTTCCTTCTTTCCTTCTTTCCCTCCCTCCCTCTTTTCTTTCTTTCTTTCTTTCTTTCTTTCTTTCTTTCTTTCTTTCTTTCTTTCCCCTTTCCTTCTGGATATTTTTACTTGCTTGAAAGCTAAATTTCTTTCCTGGGCATATCCCTAAGAATCCATTTATACTTTCATTTCCATCTGCTGCATGTTCCTTAGAGAATCAGCATTTGGGGGCTGGATGGAACTAATGGGATACCTTGGGTAGTGCCGTGATTTTGCTGACTTTGAGTTTTCAGAGAGGAAAGAGCTTGTTCAGCCACATCACTAGACAGTGCCTTGCATGCACTTTTAATTATCTAAATCCCTGTAAGTTCAATTATTTGAAAGTGCTTTCTATTTATAATATAAATATATACATCATGGATTTTTAAAACATGAAACATGGGTTATTGGTTACAAATGCACTTACATTGTGCATTAAGAAACACATTCTGAGACTTGTTTTAAAATGTTCTCTGTAGCTCATTTGAATGTTATGATTGTTTATTAGTTTGATGAAATTACCTTTAGATTTCCTGGTGAGTTTTTTTTCAGTTTATTGCATAAGTAGAATACTTTTTAAATCTGACCACTATATTTTATATGGTTTATAAGTTTTGATTTGTTGAATTATAAATATATTTTTTTAATTTTTTTAAATATTTTTATTTATTTTTGAGAGAGAGAGAGAGAGAGACAGCGTGAGCAAGGGAGGGTCAGAGAGAGAGGGAGACACAGAAACTGAAGACAGGCTCTAGGCTCTGAGCTAGCTGTCAGCACAGAGCCTGACGCGGGGCTCGAACCCACGAACTGTGAGATCATGACCTGAGCCGAAGTCGGACGCTTAACTGACTGAGCAACCCAGGCGCACCTATAAATTTATTTTTAAATGCTGCCCTTTAAAACACATATAAATTTTTTCTAGTCTTTGAATGAATACACATTCATTATACAAATTCTAGAAAATATTGAAAAATAGGCAGAAGATTTTAAAAAGTACTGCATGTCTCATTATAGTCATACAACACATATTATTTTAGTGTAGGTTTCTATTTATTTTTCCTTTGCATGTTAATGTGAATCTCCTATAAGGGAAATTTTATTCCTTTTTCTAACCTAACATTTAATGTACCTACACAAAACTATCCTTATTAATAATTTTAATGGCTTTGTAATAGTCCATCATGCTTCTATACCAGATAAACCAATCTATCAATGTCCTTATTTTTGGATTCTTAGCTTATTTTAGTTTTTAATAGAATGTATAATGCTACAAAAATATTGTTGAATATAAAGTTATGTCAACTTTTACAGATTGTTTTCTTATAATAGATGTCCAAAAATAGAAGCCCTGAGTGAAGAGGGATAAATATTTATATATGAGGTTGATGATGTTGACCTGGGGTCGGCACAACACACATGTTAGCAGTGACTTCTGAATCGTCTTGATGAATATGGTAGAAGAACTCTCACACTTGGGCTCTCCTGCCACCAGTAGAATATATTTCAAGATTGAGCTAAAATATAGTCCCTCACTGAGGAAGCAGAGGCTTTGCCTTGATCATGCTCACTTGCCCATGTGGGCCACAAACTTTGACTATAGTAACATCAGACTTATAACAAGCAAGCTAATTGAGGTCAATTTTCTGTACTGCTAGAGTGTAGACTTTGTAAATATATATTGCGGTTACACAGTCTACCTGAATATTTCATAGAATCATAAAGTCTTGGAACTGTAAAATACCCTTAGCAACATTTTAACATTCCGACTTCTCTATTCTGCAAATGAGACAATGTTAATGAAGAGGGGAGGAACTTCCCCATGGGTCATGCTAGTGCCACAGCTGAAATCTAAGCCTCTTGATTTCCAGATAAGACATCTTTACCTGAGTACTAAGAATGAATAGTTATTGCATTTGAGCTGGGTTGAACTTTAATGCTCTTTGCTTCATTAAAATACTTGTCTGTCTCCAGTTTCATTGACTCCCAGATATTGAATAACATGGGCAAAGATAGACTGATCACAAATTATTTGGGAAGCAAAGATACTAGAAACCAATATATTTCTTTTTTTTTTAAGTTTATTTGTTTATTTTGAGACAGAGCGAGCAAGAGCAAGGGAGGAGCAGAGAGAGAGGGAGAGAGAGAATCCCAAGCAGGCTCCTTGTTGTTAGCATAGAGTGCAACGTGGGATTCGATCCCATGAACCGCGAGATCATGACCTGAGCCAAAATCAAGAGTCAGACACTTAACCCACTGACACACCCAGATGCCCCTAGAAACCGATGTAGTCTATTGGCACATCTCTTCATTCAATTCCTATAATTTTGATATCTACCAATGAGCACATTATAGGAGAAACTGATATTCTCCACGATAGCAATGCAATATCTATAAGCTGCAATATATCAGAGAAGGACTATGTTGCAGATATAGCTGGAGAAGACTTTGTGGACAAGTGATTCTTTAGCTGGATCATGAGGAGGAAGGAGTAATTGCACTCATAGACAAAACAGTAGGGCATTTCAAGTGAAGGGGCATTTTGTGCAGAAGTACAGAGGCAGGAACCTCAGCTGTGTTGGGACTGCAGGGGTGAGAGGGTGGTGCCGAGGATGGGGGCAGGGCTGCTCCAGAAGTCGCCAGGCAGCCAGGCCACAGAAGCCTGTAGGCTCAGAGGGAACTTTCTTTGATGGAGGATGCTAAGCCAGTAAACACTTCCACCCAGGGAAGGGAGGTCATTTTGTATACAGAACAGTGAAATGTCATTGCCGCAGTTTAACTTGCCACTGAACAAACTGCATGCTTTGTATCTCAGAACAGCATCAGGTTGCTGTGTGCTTTGGCTTCATTAATCAAGTGGGGGGCGGGTTGCTGAGATCATAGTCACTGATATGTAATTCACCCTTTCCTCCATTTCTGTGAACAGTAATATTTTTAGAAATTGCACCCGATTGTTTCTCGAGTGAAGTAGCCACAAGAGCTACTAAAAGTAGTGCTTTAGTGAAATCCTTCTCTACATGATCTTGCGTCTGACCTTCTGTACTTTTATCTCCCAAGGATCAGCTTGTGGTGTTAATTATGAGGTAAGTAAGCAGTTACTTCCTACAGCAAATCAGCCAAAGTCCAGGTTTGCTCTGGAGGTCTCTGGGATCAGAGCTCTGTGTTTCTTCAGGTTTCAATTTACCAGCCTCAAACCACTTAAAAGCAGGAGGAGGAAAGGCTGGGGAGTGATCAGTTTACAAGTGACCTGGGAGTTCACAGCTTTCATCCCTGGAAATCACAGTCCATATAATAGGCCTTGTGCAGATACAATTGGGACAAATTGACTCAGGCGTCCCGCTTTCAGAAATGAAAATTCTTCTGTTCCCTTATCAGTGTCCCCATGCCTGAATCGTTGGAATCAAGCATTTGATGGAGGATGGTCCTTGTTCAAAGGTCAAATAGAGGATGTAGGTCCTGAGTAAGAGTGTGGGCTGTTAAGTGGCACCCAACTGTGTTAATTGGTTAATAGGACTCTAGCTAGTTTAGGGACTTAAAAGTCATTCCAGAGGAACTCTGCTTAGCAGGCTTTTTCCTTTCTAGGCAAGTGAGAGTTGTAACTGCGGAACAATCTCAAACCAGGCTACTGTTGTACCAAATAGTTTTGCATCATCTTTTTAAATATACTTCCAAATTTTTTGAAAGTTTTCTTTTTTAAAGTTTTTAAAAATGGCAGTGTTTCCAACCTGGCACCTGAAGGTGACTTCCAGAGGCAGCCTGGGTCATCAGGACTCCAGACTAGTGGGTATGGTGGTAATTGTTGCCAAATAATCATTCTCAGCGAAAAGAAATGCAACTTCACAAAAAAAGAAAGAAAAACATAAGATTATCTTGAGTGATTTGCAAGCTATTCTCACGGCACTTTACAAAGTAGAGTATAGCATCTGAAAGGGATTGCTTTCTACATTCATTTGGATATAGAACATCTGACTGTTTATTAGGAATAAAATAGTCTTGCTTTAAAGTAACACATCAAAGAAACAATTGAAACAAAATTCTCTTAACGTATCCTTACCATATATACAGGGACTTCAGAAACTCACAAGCATTGTGAGGCCACAGCACTATCAGCTTGTGATTTATTACTGATGGATGGATGATCATAGCAACTGTATTGAAGTTGTTCATCAGTACTGAGAAAGAATATTGCTATTAGCTTTTATCCCTCCTTGAGTAATGGTAATTATTCTTCAATTCATTGTTTATTCTATGCCTAGAATATTTTTAAAATTTAGTTCTAAACTCGTGGCCCATTTGTAGGCTGTCAGTGGCTTCCTTGTGTCCCACAGAGCAATGTCCAAATGTCTCAGTCTGGCATATGCAAAGACTAGAAACTTCTGCCCTGAATTAGTCTACCCAACATCCTTCCAGGAATGCTATCTTCAGACCAGATTAGACACCTCGCAAGTTCCCCTGCTAACCATGCACAACCCCTCTCTTAGTTCTCACCTCCTCCAGAAGTCTCTGCTATTTCTCTGTCAGGAGAAGCTCCATTAATCCTTCAAATGCAGTGTAGTGAATACTCCCCACCTTTGTAAAATGCCCAGCTCCTTCCCTCACCACTCATGAAATTGTCCCCATTAAGTCACCACATGTCTCCTTGCTACCAAATCCAATGAACACTTTTAGGCGCACCTGGGCGGCTCAGTCAGTTAAGTGTCTGACTTTGGCTCAGGTCGTGATCTCACAGTTTGTGGGTTCGAGCCCCATGTCAGGCTCTGTGCTGACAGAGCTTCGGATTCTGTGTCTCCCTCTCTCTCTGCCCCTCCCCCACTCGCACTTTGTCTCTCTCTCAAAAATAGAATAAACATTTAAAATAAGCATATCCAATGAACACTTGTGTTAGTCATGACTTCTCAGCAACATTGGATACAGTTTGCCCTTTTTAAAAATTTTTTAAACGTTTATTCATTTTTGAGAGATGGAGAGAGACAGAGCATGAGTGGGGGAGGGACAGAGAGAGAGGGAGACACAGAATCTGAAGCAGGTTCCAGGCGCTGAGCTGTCAGCACAGAGCCCGAGGTGGGGCTTAAACTCACGAACCATGAGATCATGGCCTGAGCCAAAGTTGGACAATTAATCAACTGAGCCACCCAAGAGCCCTTAACTAACCCCCTTCTGAAAATAATTTTCCTTGGCTTTCATAACCCAACACTCTCCTCATCTTCCTCTGCGTTTCCTCATTCTCTCTGCGGGAACCTATTCCTCTGTTCCTTCACTGAATTGTTCTTTTGCTCAGGTCATCATTGCCACTGTCAACTACTTAATCACTTCCTAGACATTGAAGATTCCTAAATGTCCATGTTCAGGCTATCTCTCCACTGTATGCTTGAGATCCATATTTTCACTTGTCTGATGAATGGAAACATTTTGACACCCCGCAAGTATCTTAAGGTTGATATGTTTCACTTGAAGTCATTATTTTTACCCTTAAATCCACCTTTTCCTGGCTGGTAAACTCAGACAATGGCACTATCATAATCAGCTTCTTAACTTCATAACCTGCTGTCGTCCTTGATTATTCTTTCCCCATATCTGGTCAGACATAAATACTAAATAAATATCTAAATTTAAAAAATCAAATAAAACTGTTTCTATCTATCTGGATCTAGATGATGATGATAATACAGATATATAGACGGCTATCATGTCCTCTTGTATTCACCCTTATTCTCATGGTCCCAGTTTAGGCTATTATAATCGCTCCCATTGATATTTCTAAAATTTTACTTTATTTTTAAATTACTTATTTTTTTTACTTGCCTTATTATTTATTCGTTTATTTTATTTATTTTTATTTCAAGTTTTTATTTTAATTCCAGTTAGTTAACATACAGTGCAATATTGGTTTCAGGAATAGAATTCAGTGATTCATCACTTACATACAACACCCAATGCTCATCCCAACAAGTGCCCTCCTTAATGCCCATCACCCATCTAGCCCATCCCCCACCTCTTCCCTCCAGCAACCCTCACTTGGTTCTCTATAGTTAAGAGTCTCTTATGGTTTGCCTCCTCTTCCCCCACTTTCCCTATGTTCATTTATTTTGTTTCTTAAATTCCACATATGAGTGAAATCCTATGGTATTTGTCTTTTTCTGACTGGCTTGTTTCGTTTAGCATAATACACTCCAGCTGCATCCACGTCGTTGAAAATGGTAAGATTCCATTCTTTTTTATGCCTGAGTAATACTCCGTTGGATGTATATTCTTTACGCAACTTCTTTATCCATTCATCATTTGATGGCCATTTGGGCTTTTCCCATAATTTGACTATTGTTGATAATGCTGCTATAAACATCAAGGTGCACATGTCCCTTCAAATCTGTATTTTTGTATCCTTTGGGTAAATGCCTAGTAGTGCAATTACTGGGTCATAACATAGTTCTATTTGTAACTTTTTGAGGAACCTCCGTAATGTTTTCCAGAGTGGCTGCACGCAGTTTGCATTCCCACCAACAATGTAAGAGGGTCCCCATGGATTGTTATCAATAGTCTTTTAACGAACTGTTTTTTATGCCTCCTGTTTGGACCCCTTCAGCCATTCTTGTCATTGCAAGCAAAGTGATATTTATGAAATACAAGTTGATCATGTCATTCTCTTACTATCAGCTTTTCAGTTGATTTCCCATTGTCTTCAGACAATGAGGCACAGACTCCTTAACATATTTCATAAGACCCTGCATTAGTGTCATCTCTTACTCTCTCTCCCCTGGTACATTGCTTAGCCATAGTGAAACATAGTCTTTCTTTCCTCTTCTTAATTTATTAAAATATGTCTCACTGCACATCTTAAGGGCTTCCCCTTGCTTAGATCATTCACTCTTCATGCCTTTGCCTTATTCTGGGTAAGGCTTAGGGAGCCCACCTCCTCATGCCACAGTATAGCACCCTCCTTCGCGTTCCTGTTCCCACAGAACCCTGTTTTTTCAGTGTAGCACTTTGATTTTACTGTGTTCCATTTTTAAATGTTATTTTATCTATTCTCTACTACATTATAAGTTGTTTATTTTCATCTTTTAATCCACAGAACCATCAAATACTTTACCTAATAAACAATAAATATTTGTGGATGATCTTGTACTCCCAATACCATTGCCTACCTTATAATAAGCTCCTGATTAATCTGGCTGCTGACTGTTCCATCACTGCATAGATTTCATCCTGATGTTCATGGAAGCTTATTAGCAATCACTCACTGAGTTGTATTATGCTGCAGACCCTGTAGCAGTCATCTATATGAATTGCTTTTCCTTAGGTATAAGGACTGCAGTGTCCTCCATGCAGTAGTGTCCAAGCATTCTACAACTAAAGGGATTTCATAATCAATTTTTAGAAAATAAAGTGTAGATATTGAAACTTCTGTAGATGAATGAAATCTCAGAGATAGAGCGTAGAATAGCTCAGAAAGGTCCATTTCCCACAAAGTTTCCCATAAAACATATTTTAATGACTCAAACATAATCTTGAATTCTTTGTTTTAGGAAACCTGTCTTGTAGAGTGACACTGTCATAATTTCCACAGCTGTATGATCTGCTGAGTGTTCCCATCTCCCACTCAGTTCTGGAGATGTGGAGATTTGAAGAGACAGAGGGAGAGGGATGTCTTTTCTGTCCTCAGGGAGAACCACGTTATTCTTAGTAAGGTCACATACATCTTCATTAATCAGTGAAGGTACAAGGCAGCTTAAATTACGGTGCTTGCTTCATTTGAATACCTGGGTTTCCAGTTCTCTTATAGGTGGACCGGAATAGGTGTTGTAAAAGGTCAGAGTATGATGAGAGGCCCCAAATCTAACGTGGAAAATCTTATGATCAGGGACCATAATAAGAGTAACAATTGGTCACCAACCTGTATATCATTAGTGGCTTAGAAGCTGTGTTTGTTGTCCTGTTTTGTCCTCAGAGCAAGCCCTAACACTAATGTAATTATTAGTATTGCTGTTTTGATGACAAACATCAGAGTACCTCTGCTTTCTTACTAAAATACTGCTAGGGAAGTATCTACATGCCTGTAAATGTTTCCTTCTGAAAATCTGAATTGATAAAAGCAATAAAATGGCTAATTAAATGCATTTTGTTTTTAAATTCTTAAAAGCAACATATATCTTTTTAGCATATGATACTGTTGTGTGAAAAGTACCCAGCACACTGCTTAGTACAGTGACTGGTACTCAAAACATGAAAGCCATTATGATAGTATTTATACTTGAAAATGAAATTTTTGTTACGTGTACACTCTAATGAATATTTTTCTATTATTTGATGTCAAGTACTGCTTTAGTGGCTCAGTTTCCTGTAGACGTTTCTGATGACAGAGATCTTTATTAGTATCAGAAGACTGATACTTCCTTAAGAGGCTTTTGTGGTTTCACATCTGTGTACATGCGATGGAAAATGGGTGCTATACTATGTTTGAAGAAGTTATCTGAATTTATCTAACTCTAGTGTGAGAGGGTTGGAATGGAAGATAGCTAAAGTCCCTTTCAGTCCTAAGAGTCTAAGAAATTTCCTTTCCCCGTTCAATCTTCATTAAATACAGAGGTTAAGAACATAATCCCCTTTATGCTACGTATCACTCTTAAGTTTTAACATCAACCCAGAAGCATATAAATTTTCTTTAAATAGCAAACGTTATGGCCAAAGCCTCATTTTAAGCTAAGACATTTATTGTTAATTTCACCTATAATGATTAGTTTAGAAAATTTGTCTGTTTGACAATGCAGTAGCCAATAGATATCAAATGGGAAAAGGCATGTATGGTTCAAACTATACATAGAGAAACAAGTAAGCTTTTAGATTAAAAAATCACATTAAAGAAAATACTTCTTGTAAAACCCAAAACCTATCAAAAATTATTCTGGTTCAAAATAGTTGGACTTCACTATACAAAACAAGTCAGCGTTGGGGGAGGTGGTGAGTTAGATAATGTTGGTAATTTGATAACCATTTTCAGAGAGTTTCTCAGACACCATGTTGTAGCCATATACCTCTGTACGTGTATATGACCTTATGTTAAAACTCTAAAATTCTGAGTGACTGTCCAGTGGGAAAAAACTTCATCTGGTCCAGTGGTATATTATAAATATGATTTTTGTGCATCATTACTTTCCAAGATATGCACAAATATTTAATTTTCAATGAACTAATAATGTATCCCTTTTATTATTTTTTTTTACCATGATATTACTTAAGTATACTGTTTGGCATATTTATTATATATTTTAAGTTCCTAACAATCATTACATATTGAAAAAGTCTCCAAGAAATCTCTGTTAGAGGAACGTGGAGAATCAAGGCTGTTTGCCAAGGCATTTTCTAGAGCCCTTTCATCCTTCTTTCTTTCCTTTCTTCTTACTATTTTTAGATAAGTCACTTGACTACATGCATTCTGTGAAACCCTCATTCATTCCATTTTATTTAACATATTTTAGTTTTGTGTCCTGAACTATGGTGCATGTTTCTTTTTTTGTGTGTTAGGACCCAGCAAACCCAAAGAAACTTTCTGAACTTCTAGACCCTTGTGCGGCCCTCTGTTGGGCGGTAATTAGATCATTATGTAGTACACTAACAGATTGAGTGTTTTCATTCCCACACCAGCCTACAGTCCCCACCTGTCAGCTGGGGAGAGACAATCTCATAAACCTGCCAATACTATGATTTAGCTGAATACATGTTTGTTAATAAATCTTTCATCATATTATAATCAAAGAGCTCTTTCAGTTTATGACCCACCTAATGAAGGATTTGGGGTATCTGCTCATCAATTTGATGTTTGTAAAGACAAAGCTAACGGGTGTCATTAGCGTGTATTTACCCCTGGCTCAGGTGAAGAGTGGAGCAGGGGAGGTGGTAAAGGAAATGAGAGAAAATGTTAATTAAAAATAAACTCATGGAGTCAGCCACATACCTGTCACCTTAAAAAGTAATGTCTTGTGAGGAAAATCCAATGTTTTGATGTCTTTTAAAGTCTACTGAGCCACTAGGATCTATAGCCTTCTTTATCAAATGTCTTTTTCAATGATTTCACTGCCACCATTATCATGCAAAGAATTTGATGTGGTTCTCTCCATAGGGGAGTGTAATTATTAATATGGTGTGAGTGAAGTCTAGGACTTGCTAGGGCTTGCAGTGATGCCAGGGTACAATAATGAAAATGTGTACTGCGTTTTTTGATATCAATGCCATGTGTTCAGATTTCAATTTCACAGTTTATTTGTGGTTAAAATTAAAATAAATTGAAATATTCTCCTAGTTATCTTTCTTAAGGCATTTGGGGTAGATATAATGATTGTAGACTGGTATCTTTTAGGTAGAACACTGTATACTCTACCCTCCCCCGCCCCCTGAAATATACCAAAGGTTTTAATGACTGGGCAACAAATAGAACGGGATATATCATTTTCTAAAGCTGTAAAGTAGTTTGCAACTTCTGCTGAAAACTCTTTAAAATTATACCCACCATCTGCATGATGAATTTCTCATGGTGTTCTCTGCACTGTCAAAACTTCTCTCTGTGGCCCAGTTCTTAGCTGCCATTGACTGAGATCCAGACAAATCAATCTAGGGAGAGAGACAGTACACTGACCTTGGTTTCCTATGTGTTTCCTTCCAACTCTAGAGCAAGTTATATTTCAGCTCCACAATCAACAAATAGCTCTGAAAACCAAATAGGCCACACTGTTGGAAGTCAGAGCGAACGAGGTCAAATAGAAGCCTCAACTGGACGGATATAAAGTCTTCTCAACTCCTTTGTGGAAATTTCCAGGCTCCACATTCATTCATCAGGATATCCTCTTTGCACACCCTTACCATTAAAATCTTTGGGCTGCTGCAGGCTCCACCTGAAGATGACACAGCTGTACCAGGTTGGATGACCTTTTATGTCCTATCTGCATGCATTGCTTTCTCTATTTGCTTTCCTTTTGTGATATTTTCAGCACCAGGAAGTTTCACTCACCTTGACCATTGTTTTCACACACTGGGGCTACAGACATGAGGTTGTTGTTTAATTTGAATCCAAAAAGATGGACAGGAAGGAAAACAGACAGTAGAGATATCATCCATTTCCTAACCGAATCATAACACTCTATTTTCATGACTTTGTCACACTGCAGAAAAATGCAGGGAATTCATTTGAAGAAGCATAAACAGCGAGACTGTGACGTGCTTTCTTGATGAGCATCTCCATACTAAACATAAAGACAGCCTGGTTGCAGAGGGGATTATTAGCTTCTCTGATGACACACTCCCCTAATAAAGTCCAGATTTGGCTCGAATTTTGTGTGTAATTTCCTACTGCTAAAATTATGAGTTCTTAAATAAAGATTACCATTTTTACAATTTTCATAGTGGGTCTGCAGGAATAAGGTTACGTGACTGATGCTTTAGTTTAGCATTGCTAGTGAAACTTCAGCATGTGGATGTGTTGGATTTTCTTTGTTTTGTTTTTGAACAAAAGCGTTGGTGCTGGACAGATCTGGTTATAAGTATTGGTTTGGCCACATGCAAGATGTGTAGCTTTGGGCAAGATAATGAACTTTCCTAAGCTGTGGTTTCTTCACTTCTAAATTGGAGATGACTGAACTTGAGCTGTTGTAATTATTTTTTAAAATTTTTTTAATGTTTATTTATTACTGAGAGACAGAGAGAGACAGAACATGAGCAAGGAAGGAGCAGAAAGAGAGGGAGACACAGAATCCGAAGCAGGCTCCAGGCTCTGAGCTGTCAGCACACAGCCTGACGCGGGGCTCAAACTCAAGAACCACGAGATCATGACCTGAACTGAAGTTGGATGCTCAACCTACTGAGCCCCCCAGGAGGCCCGAGTTGTAGTAATTATTAAATGAGAACAAACAACAGAGAATACTTAACACAATACAAAGCACATATTCATTTAAGAAAGCTGCGATTCTAATATTCTAGTATGAGTGTTGGGATTTCTCGACTGTGCATGTTCTGTAGATCACTGCAATCTATGTGTAGTGAAATCTGCACTCCAGGCATCCACAGTTATTTTGTTGACGTGCTATATCAGTAATGTTTTTATTATTTTGTGTTTCCTTCATATTTCATGCAGCTTTTTCTTAACAAAAGGACTGTCTCAGAAGCATTATATAAACCACAATATGGCAATTTCAGCATTTCCTAAAATGATTTCTAGTTTATTACTTTCAAAATTATTTATTTTCCAGTTTTGATTTCTTTATGGAAATGCATATTTCATTAGTTTTCAAGAGAATCTCTAACTTCTGAGCTTTTTTGTGAAAAAAAATTTTTTGCTTATAAATGAATGAATAAAAGTGGAAACTCGTAAATTGATACTAACATTTGGCATATTGTATTAAACTACAATGTTCAAAAATTAAGTTTAAGGTAAATACAAGTTGCAATCCCAGAGTGATAAATAATCTTCTGTATCATGTAATAATTCCATTTTCTTTAATTAATTATCACTTCCTACTTGCCAAATGTTGATTTTATATTTCCATCATTCTTCCTACATGTATTCACTGGAACTCCAGATAATGTCCTTTTCCCCTATTTATTTATTTATCTAAGCATGGAGTCCTGAATATTTATTTTATCCTACAGATTATACTCTATTGCTATCATTATTTACTTTATTGTTCAGATTATCCAGATTGGCTATTGTGAGCTCCTTTAAGTTGACTACTATGACTTTTTGACATGACCTTATCGATTTTTGAGCATTTACTTAATTTTTGGCACCACTGGATCTTCCAGGCTCATCATGTATTTTCCCTGTTTCAGTCCTAAAAGCATTCATTTCTCTGACTCCCCTGTTCCTTGCATTTATTAATAGAATTTAGAAATCAAGATCTGGGTACTGGGTATCCACTGGCACTGGGTACAATTGCTTCTAGAGCCTCTCAGCATTAAGAGCTAGGAAATAGATGTATGTATATGAGCACACACATACCTACACATTTATATTTGTTTCTGTGTAGCAGCTATGAGTTCATGCTCATACCTTTGATTCAAATTCAATACCATGAAGTTTATTTTATATTTCTTTATGTGTAGCATCTTTAACAGTGAGAAACCTGTATCTCAATTTCCTTAATATATTTATTTATTTTTAAATATTTTTAAATATTTATTTATTTATTCTGAGAGAGAGAGAGAGAGAGAGAGAGAGAGCGAGCATAAGCAAGGGAGGGGCAGAGAGAGAGGGAGATAGAGAATCCCAAGCAGGCTCCATACTGTCAGTGTAGAGCCTGATGCAGGGCTCAAACTCACAAACCTTGAGATCATGACGAGCTGAAACCAAGAGTTGGACACTTAACCAACTGAGCCACCCAGGCGCCCCTATTTTTTAATAATTGTGTACACAAAAAGTAGCTTTAGAAGTGTTAACCTACAGCCCTATGGAAAAATAGTACATATGCAAACAATTTTTGCCCCTTCTTTAGCCTTATATCATACAATCAGAATAATGCTTCCAGTACATAAGTTACTTTCTTCCTCACACTCTTCTCTGTGATTATTTTATTTCTTTATAATATATGTAAGTGTGTTTGTAATTGTTTTGGGTCTACTTTGAATCCCCTATTTCTCTCTCTCTCTCTCTCTCTCTCTCTCTCTCTCTCTCTCTCACACACACACACACACACACACACACATAGACACACCTTGACTGACAGTAATTATTTCCTTATTTTGGGGGTAGGTCAAACATTGCAGTGGTTCTAACAGTCCAAACCATGCAGATGATAAGCTCAGGCAAGTATCACTTCCTCCTCATCCCTACTACTCCTTTCTCATTCCCTAGTTCTTTCTACCTCATTTCTATCCACCTTCTACAGGTAATTAACCTACTAGTTTCTGGTTGAACTTTTCTGTATCTCTTTTTGCACAAATTAGCAAAAATGTGTATATTCCATTATGTCCTTTTCTTCCCTACGTGAAAGATGGCATGTTATAAATATCCTTTGCAATTTCCCCTTTCCTTTAAAAAATATTTTAAAAATGTTTCTTTATTTATTTTGAGAGAGAGAGAGAGTGAACACACAAGCAGGGGAGGGGCAGAGAGAGGGAGAAAGAGAGAATCCCAAGCAGGCGCAGCACTGTCAGCACAGAGCCTGACATGAGGCTTGAACTCATGAACTGTAAGATCATGACCTGAGCTGTTAGATGCTTAACCGACTGAGGCATCAAGATGCCCCGTAATTTCCCCTTTCTTATCAACAATATATTGTAAAAAACATTCCATATTATTTCATAGACATCTTTCCCAATTTTTCTTGAAGTTGTATAAGACTCTATTCTGTGGTGTGCCATAGTTCATTCAGTCTCCCATGTATGAGTTTATAGGCTGATTTCAACATTTTGCAATTATGCATAATGTTGCTAGGAATTAACTTGTATGTATATATCTCTAAATTACAATTCAACTGATCCATAAGTTTCAAGGACAGGAAAAAAGAACATTTTTAGCCATCAGAGACCACATTACTAATATGATGCCCTATTATTCCCAAAACGTGTTCCTATAAATATACTCACGTTTCATCATTTAGCCAAATTCATTCCTTTCAGAAAAACAGTTCTGTCCAGAACCACACATTGATTTTAGTTTCCTTCAATATGCTCTTCAACCTTTTCTTGACCATCATGACTTTGATACTTTCGAAGACTACAAGTCAGCTATTTTGAAGAAGGACTCTGAATTTGGGTTTGAGTAGATTTGGACCATGCATTTTTTGGCACAAATGTTACAGAAGTGACACTTCAGTTTTCTATTTGTATCCTATCAGGTGGCAACAATTAAAATGTGTACCATCTGATGATATTGGCTTTTATCACTTGCTGAAAGTTTACCTGCCAGATTTCTTCTTCCTTTATTCTTTTGCCTGTGTTAGTTACCCTGGCTAATGGGTCAAATCCACACAATACTTTAGGATTTCCACTACAAGATTTAAGAAAGTTCTGTTTAATGGGGGAGTTAATTTTGAAAACTTTTTTTTTTATTTTTGGAAAAATTTGGATTTATGGCAGAGATCCTACATATATTTTTTTTTTCTTTTGAGGATTTGCCTCTATGTTAATGGGATATATTTTTCTGTAGCTTTCTTCTCTTATAATGTCTTCATTTCACTTTCATAGGATAATCTGGGCCTCATAAAATGATTTGGAAAGTATTCTTTCTGCTTTTATGTCATGGAAGAAGTTGTGTAGGATGGCTATTTTTTCTTCCTTAAATGTTCAGTAGAATTTGCCAGTTGGACTCTTTGTGCTTACCTTGGTGAATGTTCTATCTTCTCTAAAAAAGAAAAGATATTTGACTATTTTTGAGTGCTACTATTTTTGCTTTGGTTTCACTCAGTGGGCCACATTCTTCACATTCCTCTAGAGATGCTTTGTGCTAGGACGGCGTGTGGTTAACCAGAGCCGTATCTATGATTCAAGTTTTAGGTCCACCATGCGTGCTCTAACTCTGAGAGGGTCTCTTTGCAAGCTCTCTTCTGTCCCTCTCTCGCAGTGTTCTCCTGTTACTTGTTCTAAGCTTTGTAGCTTGCTAGCGGTAGTAGTGGATTGTGGTCTCTATTGTTCCACTTAAAGCTTGGTCTTAGGTATATACTATGTCCCTTTGTTCTAGCATGGTGCCCTTCTGTTCTCTGCTCCTCCCCTGGTTACATTGTGGGCTCAGTATATAACTCTGTTCTTCTCCCAGGACTAGGGTATGATAGATATTGTGACCTCCTCTAAGTTCTGTGACCCCCCCCTCAGAGATGGTCTCTGTCCCACCAGCTCCCACTTAGTCTTTACCACTGTGTTAGCTAATGTAGATGAATTGTTTTTGTTGATGTCTGGTTCTGTCTATCCCAGGTGAGTACACATTTACATCTTCCCTTTCCTTTCAGGCACTATCTCTCCTTAGATTCTGACCCAGGTCTCTGCAACCTTCATCATCAATGGGTTTGGAAAATGCTATAAACCTGAACTTAGTCTGAGGCTAAGCTGAGGAACTGAGGCTGGAGGCAATCCACTGACACTGTTTTGTTTTGTTTAAGGTTAATTTCACTGTTGTTCATTTCTTTATTCATCCATTCATTTGTTCATTTACTAAGCAACTACCATTTGGATTCTGGGGAAATAAGAATAACATCCTTGTTCTCATGAACCTCACTATCTGGTTGGGAAAAGAAACAATCAGACAAAAGAGCAAGTCATTATCTTAGAAGGAGATCCAAGGTGTGTGTAATGCAGGGCCCAAGGGAACAGAGCCCACTGATGTTTGAGTTTTGTTCTTTTTTAAAGTTCATTTATTTTGAAAGAGAGAGAGAGAGCATGAGCTGGGGAGGAGCAGAGAGAAGGAGAGAGATAGAGAATCCCAAACAGTGTGGAGCCTGATTTGGGGCCCGAACTCACGAATCATGAGATCATGACCTGAGCTGAAATCAATAGATGTTTGCTTAACCAACTGAGCCACCCAGGCTCCTCTGAGTTTTGTTCTTAAGAATGTACAAGAATATGCCACATAGGCAAAAGGTGAGGAAGTGCGTTAGGTTATTTCACTTTCTTTGGAACAATTGTAAATAGCATTATGGTTTTTTTGTTTTGTTTTATTTTGTTTTTCTTTGTTTTTATCTTTTAAACTCCTTCACCCACTTCTCCCACCCCTGAGGGATAGTGCTTTTGAATTGTAGAGAATATATTTCTATGGAAGATAGCTTTGGTTGAAGCAAATCAAATACTGCTATAACATATCAGTCTATCATATCTCCTTCTTCATTTTTCCTTGCTCCAGTCTAAATACTCTGGAGATTACCATTATTCCATCCAGTCTCAAGTGCATAAAAATATTTTTTCCTTGCCATTAACTAGCTGTGTAACTTTTTTTCACCTGTCCCTTGGGGTCTTCACCCATGAATTGAGATAATGCTCCTTTCTTTGACTCCCTCACAGGAATGGAGTGATGATATTGTGAAAGAGAGGACAGGAGCATGACATAAAAAACAAAAAGCACTCTTAAAATGTAACATGAACAGATTTCAGTCCTACCAAGAAATATTTTCTGAATTCCTAGATTGGCTGAATGTCCCTTCTCTGTGCTCTCACAATATTCTTGCTTACATCTGTTTTATCACTTAGAATATTTTATTGAAATTATCTATTCATGTGCATATTTCAACCAGTAGAGAATGAACTCCTTAATCCAAGAGGCATGGATATTTATCTTCTTAGTTCCTGTCCATAAGTTCAGAGTAGTATCTGTTTGGCTGCACTGAAGTTCATCAGTAGAAAAAGGCTCCATTTCTTGGGGTTTTCTCTTGGCCTGGACAACCTTTTATTATATATAAGCAGACCTCTCATCAGGCTCTGTGGTTGGACTCATGATGCTGCCTGTTTCCATGAAGACATCCACCATAAAATCTGCTTAGGTAGGGAAACCCTTACCTCTCCTCCCAAATGACCCCAGCATTTCTGAAACTCCTTAATAGCAAAGCTTCATCTCATGAAAAGAAATTGGATGAAATTCAAATAGAACCATAAAATGTCAGAATTTTAAGGGCCTTTAGAGACCACTAGTAAATTTTATTATGAAAGACGTTGTTTCCAGGAGGAAGAGGAAGACCGTGGGAGAAGTAGAAAAGATACTTTGATGAGGGCAGGGCATAAACAGGGAGAATAGAGTCTCCACATCTTTCAGTTTTTCTCCATATTGCCAAAAGCCAACCATTGTCCTTTCCATCCTTTAAGAATACCCAATCCCAGGCATGGTATATCCAGGCCCTTCTAGGCTAAATAGAGGTCAGTAAGAGGACACTTCTTCAAAAGATGACCCCTAGGACTCCATGTACATATGCATTATAAATTGAGTACTTGTTTGCATGCTAATGACGTGATTTGACTTACATAAGGTCAAGGATGTAACTGTGTTTTGTAAACAGTGAGGAACTGTTTTAGTGTGAGAGATAGCATTAGTGATGGTAGGCCTCCCGGTCACTAGGAGGTGGGCCTCTCCTTTTCTTCTTAAAGGTCACTTCATAAGGCACTAGTGCATCAGAACATAGTTGGCTGGGATTCTTGAGACAGATCTGGGTAGTCCACTTTTGGGTCTGGACAAATCTTCCATGCCTCAGAATTCAATACCTAGCTCCAGCAGGGCCAATGTAAGCCTGTCCTCACTCCTACAATCAGAGACAGGGAAGGGGCACACCCCAGGGGTCACAGCAGAATGCTACAGGGCCCCCAAGTGCTTGGCAGAATGCCCAGCATACATTTCTTTTAACCAGAGAGAGAAGACAGATCTTTGTGGGAACAAGATTCAGAAACTCGGGAATACGTTGGAATTGAGCCAAATGTTGAATCCTGAAAGAAAAAGAGAAACTCCAGGCATTGGACCAATGTCCTTGGTTGGAACAATTGAGTTACATATATACATGCACATCTATATATACTCACATGTGTTTATGTATATATGCATATATTTATTTCATATTTCATAATTTGTAATGTTCAGACATATAACAGTTACACTCCAGGAGGTGGATTTAAACAAGGTCTTCAAGAATCTGAAGCTTTTGCGCAGTGAGTTTTAAACTCTGTCCTTGGAAATCTAAACCGGAAGAGACCTTAGAAATCAATCCTGGCCCTTCCACTCCTGTTTTTTCGATGAGGAAAATAAGGCCTGGGGAAATGTTGCAATGTGCTCAGAATCACATGGGTAGAACTACTGGGAGTTTTTCTAAATTCAGGGCAGAAAAAGTCTGATCCCTTTACATTGCAAAGTGTGGGCCCCTCTGGATCACGTGACTCAGGGCCCTGGTAGACCTAGTCTTATACTGTGCATAAGGGCTTTCTCACACATTGTCTCTCTATTTAAGCTTCCCTCCACTTTTCTCTGGAGGGAACTTATTTTCTACATATTTCAGAGGAAGAATCTGAGGTCTGGAGAGGTTAAGTGACTTGTCCATGGTCACATGTCTAAGAAATGGAAGAGACTGACTCAAACCAAAAACCATCTGCCTCTCAGTCCATTATGACTTTTCAAGGGTAAAGGACGGTAATAAGGTGGTTAGGAAACCACAAGTGCTTTTGTCCAGGATCCTTCCCAGATCCTCACCACAATCCCCTGGGATCCAGCCACACTGGACTAGGCAGCATTGTGCAGATATCACCTGCACCCCCTGTACTTGTGGGGTTGGGGTTCCCTCTTCTCAGAACCTCCTTTTTTTTCCCATTCATCTGTTCTAGCTGGCAGACTCCTGAGTTAAGACTTCCCAAAGACTTTCCCTGCCATGCCTTCTGCCTTAGTCAGAAATCCAAGATCAGGGCTCTGGTATGGTCACATAAAGGTCCTCTTCCAAGTTGAAGACAGCCAACTTCTTGTTGTGTCCTCACATGGTAAAAGGGATCCAGATCTTTCTGGAGCCTCTTTTATAAGGGTACTAACCCCATTTAAGAGAGCGCTGCCTGCATGATTTAATCACCAGATTCCACTTCTACTACCATCACCTTAAGGGTTAGGATTTTAACACCTAAATTTGGGGAAGCATAAACGTTCAAATGATAGCACCCTTTTTTCTTGAAAGAACAATTGCTTCTGTCTTCAGGATTTTTTTAGTGAGTTGTTTGTGCTTCAGCAGACATAAGTCAGACTGTGCTAGGATCATCTGTTCTCCTTGTCTAAGGCACAAATAGTGTGCAATGTTCATGCATGCTCTGCTTAAGATCTGGCCCACCAAAGTGTTTAATATATTCTTGATGAGCAAATATAATATGAATATTAGTCCAGGAATATTAGCTCTTTGAACTCTATGAGACCCTACTGTACAGAGTAAGTGTTCCCAGAATGTTCCATCACGCGAGGCCTTGACCCAAGACTTCTTTCTTATTACATTGTCCTCAGGAAGTTATATCTGTCTTTTCCTGGTCCTCAGTCACTCTATCCCCCACTGACTATGCTGGCTGGGAATATCAGAGGGGAAAATATTTTGATCGAAAATATTTCAAATGTATGGGATAGAAAAATGTTTCAAGAGGGAGAAGTCAAGACAGATAGGGTAACTGGTATCTTGAGAGCTCATATAAATGTCCCTTCATGGCTAGACGGAGACTGACCCTCATATATGTGGCAAAGGGACTAAATGGAGAGAAAACCATGATATGGGGCTATTTTTGTTGGTTTTTGACACCATGTTCACACATGAAGCTATAAATCTGACAACATGCAGCACTGTCTTTAGAGTGAAAGCTAGGGGGGAGGGGGTGGAGAGATCTTTCTTTCAGCTCCACTAAACTGCCCTTTGATCTGAGTGGAGATTCAGCTTTCAGGGAGAGAGTGCACAGGTGGCAAGATGTAAACAAAACAACATCCTGGGGCCTTTGTCAGGCCTTCTGAAAACAAAGTGGAAACATGGTTGGCTCCTGAGCTGACCAGACCTTAAATAATGAGTCTGCCACATAACTGAGCAGTTCACACCTTCACCCCTTCACGGGGGTCGGTGGCGGTCGGACGATGAGCCCTCGGCAAGCAGACTGGGGGCAGTCCGAAGGTTTCTGCTGGAATTCTCTTGAATAATCTTTCAGTAGAATCACAATTATTCTTACACACAAGACTTTGGTAACTAAAGAGGAAGGTGCATCGCTGCCTTGGTGTTTCCATTGTGCATTTCCTGTGTATTCTCCCCCTCTGCGGTGGGTTCTATGGGGGAGCTGTGGGTAGGGCTTAATAAAGAAAGAGTGGCCGATTTGTGTTCTCTTTCAGGAGGACACAAGGGCACAAGGAGAGATGGGTTGGGACACTTTTGAAGTCTCTCTCCATTTTGTCACTACGGAGGGACTGAGGCTGATACTGTTTCTTGACGACCTGTGCTGTCCCAGGCTCCATGCCCAGGCACTCTCCCTGGGCTCCCAGGGCCTGGCAGCTGCAGTCACCCATTGGGTCAGCTGGGGCCGAGTGGTCAGGGGCTCATCTCATTCACTTCTGGACCAGAAGCATTTCACTGACTTGGGTACCAACTGGACTCCTCGCTCCTGGCCTACCCCATGAGTCTTGTGAATTCCTTCAGAGTGAGAAACAGCATTTGCGTAGTTTGAAAAGTCAAAGGCCAGTGTTAAATGTTCCTATGCTCTGAGAGAAAGCACATTGCCTTACCCATCATTGTGCAGGGGAAGAAATCCCAGGTCTGATGTGTGCTCATGACTCCAACCAGGCCTGTTGGGTGCCAGGCTCTCGTCTCCGCCTCTGCCCTGAGAAGCCCCTGAGAACCAGCAGTGGGGCTCAGCTGCAGTTAATTTTCATTTGCTGTTTGTATATAAATGCTTTTAGTACTTAAACTAAATTCAGATCAATTAAACTAATGTTGTTTGACATAATATTCCTTGTTCCAAAATCAATATCCCTTCATTTGACAGACTTATTCTTGAATTCAGGATGTTTATTGTTCTTAAAGCTTACCTATAGACCTGGTTTTTGTCTTTAATGATATAAAACAGCTCTTCCTTGCATACTGTACGCCAGCGTGTAATGGGGTTCGAATTTCTCTGGTAAATATCTTTAATTGTACCATCATGCCTTCTAATCTCAGCAGCACATGACTGTTCTCTCTCTGTCTCCATTTGTCTCCTTAGTTTTAAATACATTCCTTTACCAGCGTCTGTTTAGAAGGAGCTGAGGTGAATGGAGGAGCCAGACCAGGATTTTAGGGCCAGCAGTCTCTCTTTCCAGAGAGCTGAGCCAACTGAGGATACCGCACCCCCCACCCCACCCCGCCCCGGCCTTCCACATCCTCTAGGCTATTTGACTGCGGCCACTTATCCTTTGCCAGCCCCCCACCTTCCCTTCTGCTCCCACCCCATCATCATAAAGTAACATGTAGCTACTAAAACGTGCCACATTTTCTCATGTGGTCTTTCCCCTATGCCCTGCGGCTCTTCTTCACCCTGCCTTTGGCTCTTATAAATCTTGTTATGTTTTCCCTGGCCTTTGTCCAGAGACAGGCCTCGCTCAGCTCTGGGGAGAGCAGGCTGGGGGTCATTTATCACTTGAACAGTGGGAATGGGGGACGCAACAGTTTTTTTTTTTTTTTTTTTTTTTTTTTTTTTTTTGCCATCACTATGGCAAAGGTCTGTGTACACTCACCTAATTGGAAGAATCTGGCCCATGTTTCTATAATTGCTCTACCTTGATAACTTTGCCCAGGTCAGACTTGCCTGCTTCGTGACAGAGAAAAGGATCTACTGAGAGTAAGGACCCTCGGTGATAAAACAGGAATGGTTTGCAATGTTTTTCTTTATTTCCAGGCAAATATTTTCTTTAAATTAATAGTCATTGAAATGATGTAAGTTGGCGTTTGTGAGAGCTTTAATCAGCCTCTGAAATACACCCGACTTTGCTCTATGACCAGCCTTCAGACAAGATGAAGCCTCATGAAACCCGAGCTGGGCTTGCTGTCTCGGCCTTCCTACTGAAAAGGATCCTGCAGCAAAATGTGCCCAGACCCTGGGAAGGGAGCAGCCCTGCCATGGCCCCAGCACACAGACATGCACACAGACAGGCACACACAATAACATGAACAACACAAGTGTGTATGCGCACAGATGCACACACATGCAAACAGCGTGCACATACATACACATTCCCACGCACAAGCAATGCATGTGTGTGCACAAATAGCACACATACACAGCACATAACACAAACACACACATATGTACCTATGCTCATTTTTCCCTATATTAGTTTTCAGAGGAGCGTAGACTGATATCATAGAGACTTGACTGAACTCACGAGTCCTTCAAATATTGCTGAAGCTGGAGGAAAGTAAATTGGGGGGAATAAATGGTCTGTGCTACCACACTTCGTTTTCTATGAATGACGGACACAGCTTAACTTCTGTTCTATATGAAAATAATTACCTCATCCTCCCAGGAATCAATTGTCCTCTCTATTCTCTTCTGTCTTGTCCTCTTCTGCTCCCAAATTGGTTCTTTCTCCTTTTCCCCCTTCTCTTTCTCCTTATTCTGCCCCTCTCCTCTACTTGCCCATA
This sequence comes from Cryptoprocta ferox, assembly GCA_028646485.1. NCBI lineage: Eukaryota > Metazoa > Chordata > Mammalia > Carnivora > Eupleridae > Cryptoprocta > Cryptoprocta ferox. Next base: position 118,934,359 of record CM053576.1, on the reverse strand, counting down.
GTATCCCCTCTGGAATCTCCTCCCGGAGGGTCTGAACTTGGCTGTAGTGAATCTTGTGTGATTTTAAGTTGCATCAAACAACGTTGGCTAATACAACTTGCAAAAGGGAGCTTTCCTGCAGTCCCTCTCTGCTGTGAGCCATGTTTCTTCCCATGAGCTGCCTTCAATCATTGCCTTGACCACACCTGGCTGCATTTCACTTCCATTTCTCCAGATCCTAGTGCCTCCAGCTGATGGCTCTGTCCTTCTTCTGAGTCCTGTTCCTGCGAGGACCTAGCCCAGCTGGGAGAAAAAGCAATGCCCTGCCGCTCCTTGGAGAGAAGTTTCTGAAGGACTGTCAGATTTTCATTCCACTCCATCCTGAAAAGGCTTGCAGTAGAGGCCAACGTGGGGGCCCTGGATCCATCAGGGAAGGCAGTGAGGGCACAGGGCTCTCACTGTGATGTCCTAGAAAGGATCAGGAAGAGGAAGACCTGTGCAGAGTTTTCTCTAGAAATGTCCCTCATCCACCACCCCAGGAAGGAGAGCAATGGCTGCATCCTTGGCACATCACAAATGGTCATTGATAACATCTATATGACTCAACACTTCACATCAGCAATTTACAGGTAGTTTTTTTTTTTTCTTTAATTGTTATTTAGATTCCATCATTTCCATGTGAGGTGGGAAGAGCTGGAATTATCATTCCCATTTCACAAATGAAGAAAATGCGGCACAGAATGGTTACTGGAACAAGGTCACTTAGCTAGGACATAGAGGTGCTAAGAGACGAGTCTAGGCTTCCAGTGCCTGCCCCACAACTTACTGCAGGGCACTATGCTGTACCTCTTCTCAAAGGAACACCCCTGTTCCTGGTCCCTGCCATCCTGTTTGCTTCCCTTGGCCTAAAATGGGCTTATATCTCAGAGGGCTTAACCTATTCAGCACCAGACCTTCCCTGAGTGTTGTCCAGAAGCCATTCAAGTAACCACGAGAAGAGTAACAGCGCTTCAGTGAACAGCTCTAGCAGCTGTGCAAAAGGACAGCCGGCAGGTCCCCAGGCAGCAGATAGGGCCCCACCTTGTGATTCTTGCTTCGCAGTCAATATAAGACTTGATTTATTTTTGGTTTTAAGTCCAAGCAGCTCTGCATGTCCCTCTCAGAATCCCTGGTTCTTTGCGTGGGGGGTTGGGGGAAGGTGATGCAATTCTTACTTACCTAACATATGCCAAGTGGAGATAAATTAAATGAGTTGCACATACAAGGTGGCCTACATGCAAGTGCAGGACATACAGGAGACTCTTGGTAAATGGAAGATTGTGTCCTTTCTAGGAGATTTGAGTCTGATTCCAAAAGACAAGGTGGCAGACTAGAGAACTGAAGGTTGAGGTGTCCAACTCTGGTTTAGGTAATAATTTTAGCCCAGAGTCACTTTACATGGCTATTTCTAGGAACTGGCTGGATAGTTTACAGACTCTTAAAATGGCCAAAGCTTGAAAAAAGTGGAATTCTTAAAAGAATACCTTTTGGCAGTTTTGGCTACAGTAAGCCAACTGGACACTTGGTTCATCCCGTTTCTCTCTGTTTGAGGAAAAATAATGTTCCCGTATGGTATAGTGAATTTAGGGGAAAATATAAAGACATTAACAAATGGAAAATGTCTAAGAGAGTCTTTTAAATATTTAAAGGCAAGAGGTAAACACAATGTATTCAAAATTAATTTGAATACAACTTACAGAGAAATTGTTAACCTATTATTACATTCTTACCACAGACCACTAATATAGCAGTCGTTTCATTTCCACTTTGTGGATGTTAAAACCTGAGATTCAGGAAAATAAAGTGACTTGTCCAAGGAAGATCGTAGTTGACAGTTTGGGACCCAGCTGTCTCAAATCCTGTCTTCTCTTTCTCTTGCGTAAACACTCTGAACACACAGTATTGATGAAGAGAAATGATGATAACCTTTAAGTCAACATCAAGCCCCCATGGATTTTCAATGAGATTGACATGAGGATTGCTTAAAAATGAGGTTTAATTTAGTATAATCCCAGGTCCAGGCTTTGGTTACACACTCAATAATTGAGCATCTACCTTCATTTCGTGTAGGTCTTAGCACATATAGAGGCTTCTAAACAAATGTAGTGTATTAACTTTAATAAGAAGGAAGATCTTAGTAAAGGAACCAAAAGTGGTAGGTAGGGGAGAGGGGTAGAAGGGAGTAGGCAATGAAACAAAAAAATATAATGAATAAAGAGAGAGTGCTGATGGAATATTCTCTTAGGAATTTCCATTAAGGGCATGGTGTCTTCCCTAGTAGCCCAAGATTGCAAAATTCAAGGCCAAGTGGGCCTTTCTTTTGCATCCGTGGACCATCCTCAATCCCACTCAACATTCCCCTTTCAATAGATTCTCAAAGCACACTTTGCCTGTAGCACTGTTCTCCTTTAATTATAAAAACCCAGCGTATTATTAAGAGAAATGCATGCCATATGTTTCAGATTCATTTAGACTCAAATCCTCAGCTTGCTGTTAGCTAAGAAAAAGGCAATATTCAGGAACTCATCTTAACAAGCAGTGTTAGCAAGAATGCTCTTAAGAAACAAGTTTTGATTTTGCTGGGAAAAGTGAGAGAGTATGAACCCCAAGTGGTTTGGGTAGGATTTGGAACCCAACCATCATCAACTGCAAAGTGAGGAGTGTATTGTGAGAAGCACGCCTTCCCCAGTCGCGACTAAGGATCAATCTTTGTCAAACTGGAGTTAGTTAGGTCTCCAGGGAGCAAGGGGAAGTAGTAATTTAGGAGAAAAAGAGCTGTTACCTAGAGCTGCTGTTTACCTTACAGTAAATATGGGGGAATCGTGGTTAATAAAATAGTTCTATATTTTTCCTTTCAGAAAATAGCCATAATGTATGAAATATATCGGTATTCAGGTTTTAAAACAAAACAATAGATTTTTAATTAACAAAAGAAGAAGAAGAAACACTGCTTCCCCTTTCATTGTTTGCAAACTTAGACCATCTAATTATTAATTGGGTCTAATTTTTTTAAAGGAATACTCATCTTTACTGTGAACTTTTTCCCCTTTGGGCTCATTATGTTAAACATTGCATTTAACCTACACTTCAGAGGGAAGAAAAAGTAATATTTCTGTTGGTTTAAACTGTCAGATCGACTCACATAATGGAGGACGGGCTAACTGAAGTAGGGGTAAGTATTTCAGCAAAAACAAACATCCCCAGAAAGGGATTAGCTCCAGCCTATTCCCAGCAACAAACTTGTGTTGCATTGATGCCTTTTGGCCTCTCCCCGGGGGAAGGTGTGGGCACAGGGCACGTGGAAACAAGGTTGGCGGGCTGGCAGCTACCATCATGAAGCTTCTCTTTCTGTCTTCTAATCTAATGTCACTCACACTGGAGAAATCCCGGGCAAGATGGCAAGGAACAGAGCAGCTGCTTTCATTCCCAGCTTTTCTTTCATTTCATTATGCTGCATCCAACTCTACTGTTTCTGTACTTTTTTTTTTCAAAGTGTGCTGCCTCACTGTGTATCTTTTCTCCTGAGTGCAAGTCGAATTCTCCCCATGGAATAAAATTTCGTGACTTCTTTTCAGAATGTTAGATCTTAGACCTTACCAGCACCTGGCATGTGGTCAGGGTTGAATATTGTCAAGAGAATCCCAGGTGATGGAAAGAATGGTGAGAAATAGGGCCATGATGCAGTGGGTAGTAGCCTATATTTAAGAATTAGGCACCTAGTTGCACCACTGATTAATCATTAGGTTAGGTCCCAGGCTATTTGTAAAGTAGGTATTTGAGTAGCTACTTAAAATTGTGTAGAAATAATGAAGTTATGTATATGCCAGTCCAGATACCTAGCAGGCATTTAAGAGAGTTGCCATCTGTTTATTTAGGGCATTATTTAGCTCTGTACATAGCCCTGAGGCAGCTTGGGTTAAAATCCTATTTAACTGCTAATTAGTTAAGTCATTTAATCTTTGTAGCCCTTAATTTCTCCCTGGTAAAACAGAGATAGGATACATACTCAAAAGGTTGTTGAAGGATTAAATAAGTTTTTGTTTAAGTGTGTGTGATGATGGGTTAGACTATCGACCCCAGCCTTCTTTCTGAAAATATTCTTCAAGTATTTGTCATCTTGAAAGTATCTTCTTCAAGCAAGTTCAAAGCATTTGGTTTACACGAGATGGCATCAGTGACTGTATCTTCAGGGAAAATGAGGAAAAGATCACCATTTACTTCAATCAGTTACATTTTGAGGGGCCTCAGGGAAAACTCAACATCTTGGTAAAATGTGAACTTCAGCACTGCCTACCCAAAACTGCCTTGCTCCTCCATTGACCTTGGCTGAAACTAAGCATCTCTTATTGTTGCAATTGTACAGTATCATGAATGCCAGAGTAATTGTCAACTGATAGTACTAAGAAATGATTTTTCCTACACTGTACTAACCTTTTAAACTTTTTTTTTACATTTATTTATTATTGAGAGACAGAGAGAGACAGAGCACGAAGGGGAGAGGGGCAGAGAGAGAAGGAGACACAGAATCCGAAGCAAGCTCCAGACTCTGAGCTGTCAGCACAGAGCCCGACGCAGGGCCCAAACCCACGAACTTCAAGATCATGATCTGAGCCGAAGTCGGTCGCTCACCCAAATGAGCCACGAAGGCACCCCTAATCTTTTAAACTTTGAGCATAAAATGTTGAAGATACAGTTGCAGTAATATTTACTTTTGATAAAGCTTCAGATTTATTCTTGTATCTCAAAAGTGCAGTCTATGATATGATAGTAATTCTCAGTCTCTGCCTCAGCTTCTAGCCACATAGTGACTTTAACAATGAGCCCTTCAGCTCTAGGCCAAATTTTGTGCACCTTGAAGAACATGTAGTACCTTTTAAATTAAGTGTAGTCAATTGCCTGAAAATAACAAGAACTCCATGGTTGAATATTTTATTATTATTGGTTGTGAGGATAAAGGGAGGTTTTTCTGGTACCCCACGCATCACAACATAGAGGAGGCTGTCCACTGATATGCTGTGGATCTTGGGCAAGTTTATTCCTCTTCGTGGCATGATTTGCTGGTATGTAAGACAAAGGGACAGTTTAGATGCCAGAACGTCTAACTCTGAACTTGACTCTCATCAAGCATTTTCAGTGTTCCCTCCACTCAGCACTGTGGGTGCAGTGCAGATCCAGGAAGCCACGCTCGTAGGTGAATTTCTGGACTACTAGCTCTCTATTTTTCATCAAAATGATAAGAGCTAGATTCTCACATAAGTGAAAAACCTGAAGCCATTAGAAAGAGAGAGGAAAGATGAACTCCTTTCCTAATGATGAAGCATTCACGTGGATATATGTTCCTAAAGAATAGTCCAAATCCAAGCCAATAGCATGTCAGTGAAAATATAAATTTTTAAAAAATCTCATTTTGAAGAAGAACCTAGATGGAAAAAGATATGAAGCAATGAGGAGTGCCAAGAAGTGGCCCAGAGAATCAGTGCTGCATATATTTCCTGTTCCTTTATCAAAGAAAATGATGAAGAAGAATCAACCATTTATTGATCCCTATGTTCCAAGCCATTACTAAGTGTCTGACATACATTTCCTATTGATGACTCATTACGACACTGCCAGATGTGTATTAAAACATGCTTTTTATTGATGAGAGAGCCAAGGTTCAGACTTATAAAAATGCATGCTAAGGTCATGTAGCAGTAGAGCTTGATTGCTGGGTTTGCTGACCCCAAAGTCAGAATCCCTGGGTTTGCACACTGGATTTACCTTTCATTCATCCTGTGCTCTCAGGCACTTATCTCATCTGCAAAATGTGGGTGGTGATAGTGAGCATGCCTGAGAGTTTAATGCCTTTTCCTTAGGTAGTTTTTGGAAAATCCTCTGTGCATAGGTTGGCCAGTAAACCAAAATAATCTGAATATATGTATATTAGAGAGGCTGGTCTGGGACTTGTACATCTTGTGAACTCAGGAGTGGAAACTTTGGGCCATGGGACTTAGGCACATTCCACCTCAAGCTCATAAAACACTTTGATGCCTATGGGAGTCTTGAATCTGTGATGCAGATTAAAATCTTGAGGAAATTCTGTGAGAGCATCACTCCTAATACCTACAAATGTCTCACATGTCTCCCGGGGTTCTGAGCTTCTGGATGAAGGGGAGTCTTTTCCTGTAGGGAGGACCCTACTCTTGATGGTTGTCTGCCTCTATCAGGAATGCAGGAAACAGGCAGAGCAGTGGTCAGCTAGTCTGCTGCTTTCTCTCCATGCAGAGCTCTTGCTGGCTGAACTAGATTTAGGACAAAACCAGTCTGCAAACGGCAATCTGTCACGAGTCAGAGAAGAAAGGGATCTGATTAGAAGGAACAAGTGGTGGCTTTTGTGTGTGCCTCCTACCTCAGTATTTCTTCTGAGGCAGGGAGACTTGCAGCCAGGGAAATGAATAATGTTGAATTTACTACAAGTTTACCTGAGATTAAGGGTGAGTTGGATATAGCTAGTATCTTTTGTCCCAATATTGACTTAGTCTCGTTGTCACAAATCAGCTATTGATTTTTGGGGTCCCCATAAGTCTCAGGGAAGAGAGTTAATCCTTCTTTCATGTTTGTTTATATACCATATTTGGCTGGAGCTCAGGATGCACTTTTCACCTTGATCTGCAAGTAAAGAGGCAAACACATGACCTCAGTACTAGAAGCCACCCTGGCCGGTCACTCTCCACTGTTTGTTTAATTTCTCTCTGACTTCTGCCTGCCTCTTAATCCTAGGTATTCGGACATGTTACAAAAAGAAAGAGACCCCCAAGATCAAAGCACTCATCATGATTTTACTAGGGGGCACCTCTGAAAGCATTTGTAGTCCTGTGTGAATGGCTAGTGCTGTGACCTCTAGAAAATACTTTGCTCTCCAAATTGGGGCTAACAGATTTATCACTCGCCAGGCCCAGACCCTCCAGGTCAATCTAGGGTTATTTTTGTGTATTGTGTGCAAAGGCACGGTAGGTCTATTACAGAAGCCCAAATAGCAAATATTTATAACATGCTTTAGGGATGAAAGAAACTTTTGAAAACACAGTTTTGATTTTAGAACTCCCTATAAAAATGTTAACTCTATTGTCATCTTCTTGGGATCGTTGTCCCTAAACAGATTTCTCTGTGAGTCACCAGCATTGGAACAGTTTGATAGTGGGCGCTTTTGTCTTCTGCTCTGTGAAATTTCAGTTTCTGCTCTGTGGAAGACTAAATCGTATTCAAAAGGAATTCTGGAAGACAGTCAGACTGTTTTTATTTTATAAGTTGTATGGAGTATCAACATATACAGTATAAAATAGTGTTCTACTCTGATCTTATAGAAAGGGCAGCAATTTTAATATTATTTGGGGGCATTTCTGTTCAAATCTGCAGAATAAGGAATTGACAGGCAACATAGTGCAGCAGTTTAGAGCACAAAATGTGGTAGACCTAATTCAAATCCCGACTTATTATGTGTGTGAACTTGGGTGAATTATTTTACCTCCTTAAACCTTAATTTCACAATCTGTAAGTGGGAGTAATGTTGGTATTGACCTCACAGGGTTATTAGAAGGACAAAAATAACTATATGTAAGGTACTTTCACATCAATAAAGGGTAATATATTATTATTATTATTATTATTATTATTATTCAATCTCCAAGACCTCTATTTAACTCCTTACAAATGACCGTGACTTGTACTTTACAAAGGAGATCGAAGGTCTACTTTTTTTCTTTATCTCAAAACGTTTTCAAATATCCACCAATTAATTTTGAAGAGTGTCAAAAATTTGGTGGGTGTTTCGTTTGGACCAGGCTCTGTTCTAAACCCTTTATGCATGAAGCTGATTCACTATTTACAACGACCACATGTCATCTCCATGTCACTTATAAGAAAATTTTAAAACTCAGCAAGTTTAATAATTTGCCCAATATCATATTGCTAGAATATGAAAAAAATAATCTACCTCCAGATCCTATCTTCCTGACTTCTGTGGTATCCTGCTTCTCTTCAATGCTTTAGATTTTAGTTCTATACACGATTCTCTTGCATGTTCATTTTTTTCTCTTTCTACTATTACTTTGACATCTTTCTCAAAGAATCCCCAGGTTTCTCTCAAATTAAATGAATAAGTAAATGAATTAATGAGCAAATAAAGACTTTGTTACTCACTTCTAAAATCCTTATGGTCAAGGGCACCTGGGTGGCTCAGTTGGTTAAATGGCCGACTTCGGCTCAGGTCATGATCTCGCGGTTCATGGGTTCGAGCCCTGCGTCGGGCTCTAGGCTGACAGCTTCGAGCCTGGAGCCTGCTTCAGATTCTGTGTCTCCTTCTCTCTCTGCCTTCCCCTGCTCACTCTCTGTCTCTCAAAAAATAAATAAACATTAAAAAATAATATTAAAATAAAATCCCTATGGTCAGGTTTTTCCACGGCCTCTGAAATTCCCCTATCAAAGGTCACAGTTAAATGGGAAAATGACTGTACTAGAAGAAGAAAGCAGGGAATGATTCTGGAAGCTGTTGCAGTAGTTCAAGTGAGAGAAGTTGATAGCTAGGACTCGAGTGCTAGTAATGAAGATGGAGAATATCACATTATTTTTGAGGGTATTTTAGAGATAAAATTGAATATTCCCTGATGGATCTGATGTAGGAGGTGAGGGAAAGGGAGGGATAATAGAATGCCTCTATGTTTTTTGTCTGATAATCGGTGGATGATATTGCTGTTAATAGAGAAAAGGGTACTTGGAGGAGGTTTGAGAAAAACATACGAAAATTGAATGGACAATTATTTTTTTCTGGATGAGTGTTGTAAGGTGGAGATATCAAAGGATTATGAGTCAGGAGCTCAGAGAAGAATCATTGGCATGAAAATGATATGTAAAGCCATTGATGTGGTCCCTTAGGGAGAGAATATAGACACAAGAGAGAAGCATCCCAGGAAAGAGTGCTATCATTTAGGTGCTGAGCAGAGAAGGTAAAAAGGATAGTAAGAAGGAATAGACAATGATGTAGGAATAGAATGAAGAATGCGGTATTACTGGAAATTATGTATGCACTCCTGAGGTTTTTCAGTCTATCTTACTGGTGAAAACTCCTGTACTTCTACAAGGCTGACTTCACAGCCTTCAAGGTCTTCCTCAACTTCTCCGACTGACAAACTCCTACTCTTCCTTCAAGACTTAGTTCAGTTCCTCTAGAAGCCTTCTCTGATTACTCACCTCCTGCTTCCTAGACAGGCATCTGCACAGCTTTGTGCCCCTACCTCTACCTCAGCCCCAATAACTGGGCACTTAGGGTTGCATGATCTAACTGTCTTATAAACTTTGGTTCCACTGACGTAAGCTCCTTGGATGCAGTCACTTAGTCTTTTATTTCTGAATCTCTAGCAACCAGCGCAGTAACTGGAAAATTAAGTATTTAACTGTTGCTGGTTGAATAAAATGTATAAATGACTGTCTTTTGAGCTCCAGTATTGAATGTCAAGCCATTTGATTTCTACTAGAGAGCTCCACCTAGAAGCTCAATGTTGAGTTCCACCTGGAGTTCAAATTCTGCATATCTTAAATTGATGTTAGTCACTTCCCTTAACACCTTCTTCTTCTATGTCTATTTGTGGTGCCAATATTCTCACATCCTTCAAGCTGAAACAAGAAATCACTTTTGACTCTTCACTCTCTATAGCCAGATAGCCCCTATTCCTTTCCATTTTCTCTCCATATCTCTTGAATCTGTATCCTATTTCTTTCCTCTAGTTAGCATCTTGCCCAAGGTTACTGAGCTATTCAGATACAGAGCCAGGATTGGAATCCATTCCATCTGACTCACTAAGTAATATCACCTTTCTGGCTTATGCTTGGTTAACTGCAATCCTTTGATAATATGAGAGGCAATTCCAAAGAATATAACTTGTAAATTTCTGGAACCCATTGGGGAGGAAAATGCTCCGTGGACTTTTGTTTTGTCTTATGTCTGAAACATAAACCAGCTATTTTATGAGGCATTGACAGAGAAATAGATGGATGGACCGGTTTATTTTCCTCAATAGGATGCAATTTGATGACTGCCTAAGGATATAAAAGTTTATAAATTTAGTAAAGCATTTGTATCTAGAATATTTCTGTTAAAAATCATCAACTGCATTAACTAGGACATCTTACTTTCACTCCCAAAGTTCTATTCTGCTTAGTTTTAATGTCTTCTTCTAAGATTAATTTCCTTCCTAGGCTCTTTTCTTAGCCACAGGCTAAAACTTTATCTGAATTTTTATATATTTTTGTCTCAATCCTGAGTGACATACAGGAATGTTTGCTGAAAAAAATGAATAAATAATTGAATGTACATAATGCTTAGTAAGTGAATATGTAAATATGTATGCATGATACTACCAATTAGGTGACTGATTTTTTTTTTCTTCTTTCTTACCATTTGGCTGTCAAGTAAAGATGGAGAGGAAGTTACCCTATCACACTGTGACACTGTGTCACCACTAATAGCTGCACCATCTCCAAAATCATGAGTTCTTATATCCTTTTTTCTGTCCTATACATCAACTAAATTTTGCACCATACCATTAAATTCATTGGTTCTACCAGTTTATGTGATCCCCAGCATTCAAAAATCCATAGCTTAGATTTCTATTTCAGCCTAATTAAAGTTACTGTATTTGTTTCACAGAAAATATGATCATGTATTTAAAAAATTTGAAGAACCTACCAAAAAAATCCCACCCTATTCAAACAAATAAACAACATCTCAGGATACAGAAGCAACATGTAAAAATAGTTTTAGTTATGTATACTAGAAAAACAATTGGGAAATTAAAAATTAAAAATACCACGCACAATAGTATCAAAAACATGAAATACTTAGGTATCAATTTAACAACATATGTGTAAGACCTCTATACTGAAAGCTACAAATCATTGCCAAAATAAAGAAGACCTGAGTAAATGACAAGATATAACATTATCCTGAACTGGAAGTTTCAAATTGGAAGATGTAAATTTTCTTCAAGATAAGCTATACATTCAAAGCAACCCCAACCAAAATCCCAGCAAGATTTTCTTTATTTGAAGATATTGAGGACATGATTCTAAAATTCATATAAGTATGAAAAGGGTCTAGAATATTGAAAATTATTTTTTAATAGAGACCCATATTGAGGTACCTAGAGTATCTGATGTCAGGGCTTCCTGTAAAGCCATAGTGATCAGAACTGAGTGAGTTTGGGGTAAGGATAGACAAATGGAACCGTGGAACTTGACACTTATCTCCAACTCAGACCTCTCCTTTGAGCTCCACAATATATGTTAATAACTATTTTACATCTCTTCTTGAAGGTCTTAAAGACATCCTAAGCTCTAAATAACTGAATCCCCGATCCATTATCTTTTTCCCTAACCCTTATCCTTTCATTCTGTTCTCCAGCTCCTTCATTTGCATTTCCCCCACAGTTGTGCAAACCAGACACTTAAGAGTAATCCTCAAGCCCTCCCTCTCTTTGATCCTCCACATCACTGATGCCTTACTAGGGACTTTCAGCCTTATCTCCTAAATGTATTTTCATTTCACCCACATTTCTCTATTTCCACCACCCTATTCTAGTATCTGTTGCTTGGACTTCTGTAAAAGTTTCCTAAACTAATAACCCACATCTATTCTTAACTATGTCCACCGTATATTTTTGAAATGAAAATTTTATCATGTTAAATCCTGCTTAATATACTTCAATGTTTCAATGAATGAGTTTAGGAGAAAGATAAATTATAATATGGATTTCAAGATTTTAGTCTAGTCCCCACTTGCCTCTCTAGCATCATCTTGCACCTGTTTCTTGCTTTCTTTGAGAGTAGTGCTTATTTTTTGTTTTTATGCAGAGGAATACTAGTACTCATAATATAGTTGTTAACTGAATGAACAAAGGCATTGCATAACCTAACAATACTACAAGCAAACATAAAATCATCTTCCTATTTCTGCCAAACTTTGACAATAAGCTGTCAGTGCATCTGAAGTTCTATCTTTTTGGACAACTGGTATAGTCAGGTTACTGATGTGTGCACATGCTCCAAAATGATAGGGGTTTTATAGTTTCTTCCAAAAATCAATGCATCATTTTTGTGTTTTTGATATACATTATGTGTTTCTATTTAGCTACCACTGTGTGAAATTGAGAATGGAAAGATTTACCTTAAAAACATATTCCGGCATGTGCTCCTCTGTCTATCACATGTAGATTAAAGGTCATGCAAATGTAGAGTTGCAGGATAACAGGCAAACGGTGTATTACTTCATACTCAGTATTTCAGAGGAGAGTTCTTAACTTCTCAGTCATAACACACATAACAGAAGACATGTATCACATACTTCCATGGGATGCACCACAGATTCTGTGCAATTTCCTGAGTACTAACTAAAACTCCCCCCCCTCCTTTTCTCTCTCTTTTAGATTGTATATTGTAAGCAAGTGAGTGAGAATTACATTATGTGGGGAATAATCTTGTATCTGATTTATAGTGTTCTAAAATTACATCATTCACAAATTTCAGACTTTACCTACCATTAATAACAAATTACTTGTAGTGCATCCCACCAGTAAACTGGGCATAGAAATGCATTATGACACGGAGGTATACAAACTACTTTTTAACAAGGTAATATTAAAGCCTTGCGCCATCACTGTGTTCTAACCTAAATTAATATAATAATAACCATGCTGAATACTAGAGGATAAATTATGCACAAATTTATATGCCAACATTAAATATGCCTTTACATGAAAACTGTTTCTCTATTGAATGAGTCGATGTACTCAAATATCCATGCATGTCCCTAATAATGTTGCTTATAAATTCCTTACCCATAAATATCGGAGTGTAGAGGTCATGGAATTCATGTTAATAATATATATTTTTAAACAGTTATAAGATTTGTGAAAGTAATATCCTCAGGGCTTATGTAGAGGCTGTGTGCTGTGATTAAACTCATTAGTGACTCCGTACATGTGGGAGTTCATAGTAGTTTGTAGGCTCCAATAGGTTAGCTGGCTTCCTCTCCAGTCCATTGCTATCCCATTCCTCTGTGTCATCCCTGATGATCAATACCTGTGAGAAAAGCTGAGCATTTGTTCTCCTATTTCCTGTAGCAATCCCTTCTATGGCATCATCTAGCCTTCTCTTGAAACCTGGACCCCAGATTTTTCTACAGGAGTATCGGTTATAATGTAAATCTTTAATCTTAAGAAAGGCTTTTCTAAAAATATGTTAAATCTGACTTTATACTACTGACACCCAAGATCCTAGTTCTGACTCCTTGGCCATACTCAACAAACCTCCTCAGTAGCCTGCTTCTTCCTATGATAGTTCTTTGTCAATTTTCTTGTCTTTAATTTTAACATTTTTCCTGCTTAATCTCCTCAGTTCCATCAACTAGTTTCCATGGGAAATGTTTCTCTAACCTCTCAAACAATGCCCCTCAGAAATTAGGATTCCCCAAGATGGAAGGTGATGTTCCAGATGGATGCCATTTGCAATTTCTTTTTTCACCATTCAGGGATTCCTAAGGAAGCATCATGCAAGTTGAGGCAGACAGTGAGGGGACGGTATGCAGGCAGAGGGAGTGCTTGCGGCAGAGCACAGAACCCTGAACATTTGTGGCATCACAAGAAAGTCAGCAGGACTGTCAAGTGGCGTGCGTTATGCTAAGGCGTTTAGTAATTCTCCTTCGGGTTATCCAGAGCTTTCAAAGGTTTCTAAACAGAGCCACTGCACAGTATGATTCATGATTTAGAAAATCTCCTCGGTGTCAGTTGCAAATGGTTTGCAAGGAATAAAATTAGTTCAGGAAAACTAGTTGGGAGATTTTCCCAAGTAAAAGGGATTTGATAAAAGCAGAAATAGATCCTAAGTGCATATATATATATATATATATATATTTTTTTTTTAAATCCACAAGAGTAAGTAAATAATTAGAGGCTGCGTCTACAATATACACCTTTAAGAGCACACTTGAAGTCTAGGTCCCACACTAATCCTATGGAAACACATCTATTTCCCCCATAATGGTTCAAAAGCAGATCTGCTCCACTCAGTGGGCCATGTCCACTCAAAGTTGTATTTTAGGCTAAATTTATCTTGAGATTTTCTTGTTCTAAACATTTCTACCATGTTTTTAGCATGTTTCTTTCTGCACTCTTTCTGCAGGCCACAGCAGTCAAGATGTCATCTTTCCTTTATCTTGCCTCATGGGGAGAAAAGAAGGCAGCACAGTTAGCAAAAAGAAAAAAAAAAGTCCAGCTCTACTGATAGACAATCATGGATTCATCCTTAGCTTTGCCAACAACTTCTTTCATTATCCTAGACAAGTTTACCTTCCTGAAATTCAATTTTGTTATGTATTAAAAAAATTCAGAAGTCCTTTGAAGGGATATCTATCTAACTATATCTATATCTGTGTATATATATGTGTATCTATACATGTGTCTATATACACACATATATATCTCCAAAGGAGTGATATGTATATTTATATATATACAAATTATATATTTATATAAATATTATACATAATGATATGTATATAAATTATATATTTGTATTTATAATATATACATAAATTATATGTATATCTATTTATGTACTTATATAAATATAGTTTATTATATATTAATAAATATGCACAAATTATATGTGTATTATATATAATACACACACACATATATATAAATAGACAATGCCTGACATACAGTACACAGTCAAGGAAGCAAGTTAAAAATATTCACACCAAGGTATAGGTTTAAAATTTTTAAGGTTTTAGAAGAACGATGAGGTAGAGAAATCATTGATGACATCTGTGTCAAATCACATTTTAAAAATAAACATTCACATGGTCTCTGCCAGCTCAACTTCCTGCGGTAAAAAGATTGGCAATGATTGCTCCAATGATGGACATCTCATGGGACACTGAGTGGGAGAAGAAAACCCACTAAAATATGGACCCTTGGGAACCTGGAAGTTGCTGAGGGAAGTGGCGGGGCACCTCTGGGGAGTGCTGTGGTCTCACAGTTCTGGTTTTGTCTCTTGAGAGTGGTGTAGTCTGTGCTTCCATGATGCAGGATAAGGGTAACCCAGGGTATGTTTATTCCAACGAAATGCTAATGTTCATGGTCTGTCTCTCCATGACTATTCCATTACCAAGTCAAGAGACAAGTGTATCATCTGAATGAATTGTATTCAGTTCAGCTGTGAATTATTCGAACCTCCCAGGCTTGGGCTAGAAAGTGGAGGGGATGCAGTAGATGGCAAAGCTTGGAACCAGTGTTTCACAGAAGTGTTATCTGGCTTCTTGCCAACCCCAGTGCCTGCTGACTTATGAGTGACACTTTTATCTTGAAGTGCAGAACTGAGCCTGATAGAAAGATTAACTGGGTTACATTCAGCTCAGGAATGTTTTAAAGCCTAAATAAGCTGGAGAATCCCTTTTGCTTGGACTTGGTGCTGGCTCAGCACCTTGATTTCTACCTCTGCTGTCACTTGGTCCTTCTGTTCTTGTGTTGGGAGAATCTTTCGGAAAAGGCAGGGCTTCCTGAGTCCTACGCTGTGTTATATTATCAGGTTGTCAAAGTCTCATCATCTTTCCTGCAAAACAGATACTGTTACAGAGTTAGCAGACCGGATTGCCATTTCATGGATTGTTGGTACCCTCAGCAAAGCCTGCTTTTTTTTTCTCTCTTTTTTTTTTAACATTTTCACATAGGGCAAACTGGAGAAGCCACCCAGGGAAGGTCATACAGGGTAGATGGAGAGTTTGGATGGTTGAAAGGCAAGTACTCATGTCTTGAACTCTTCTTCTCTATCACTGTGATCTTATGTGCTAGGGACAGGAAACACAGGAGATGTCAAATGCTTTCAGTTATATCAAGAGAGCATAGGACATACTTAGCACACAGCTAAAAAAAGGGGTGAGGGCCAGCTGGCTAAACACCATGATCTACTTACCCACTCAGGATTCCACTCTGGCAGGATTCCTCTTAGAAGTAAATCTGCTTGGTCAACCTCTCCTATATTAATTTCAAATGCTAGGGATTCCTATTACAACCACTGTGGATTGATTCTACATGAATATGAAACCATTCTTGAGAAAACAGAGTCCACATTTCATAAACACATGAATATGTGGATACCACTCAGGGTGTGATTTTATTTTATCTAAAAGATGCCTCCTTCAAATCTCAAAATGTATCCTATGGTGGCTTATTGACCAACTATGTGTCCACTATTTCCAACTCTTATAAGTACATTTATTGGTTCACTCAGGTAGTGAATGATTTGTAAGTGCCTACTAGCACCCAGGCTTGTATAAGTAGGGGATATCAAGTAGAGGATAGCAAGGGAAATATTATAATATCTTTATCTATCTAATCTCTAGAAAGCAGTGCCTTGAAATCAGAGGATTCTTTTTCTAGCTTCTTTCTGTATGCCTAATTCATTTCTTTATATCTTCCATGTAATAGATACTGAGCAAAGGATTTTTGAAGCGTGAGTGAATGGGTGTTTGGAGGGGCAATCCTACTGAAGGAAAAGAGAATACATCTTTCTCTTTTAAACAGATCAGATACCTATTCAGTGGGTCTTGAATAGGATGAGCAATTGCTCTGAGGTTCTCCACATTCTGAATAGTAAAAGAATTTGTCAGTCCAGACTGAGTCTCTTCTCTGCATAATTATTCAAAGAAGAAGTTTAAGGACATAAATGAAATAGTAGTCTTGTGTGTATGGAGGTGGCTATATACATTAGTCATGTAAATAAAATTCAGAAGTCCATTCAAATAAATGAACGATGAATTCCACAAAATTATGGTAATGAACAAGAAGGACAGTTTTTCTATTCATCTGAATACCCAACATTTTTAAGCTAACTATTAAATACATAAATGCAGATAAGTTCAGATGACCCTATGTTCCATACCCAGAGATTTCTGGAACTGTCAACTCCACAATACTCCTGTAGAGACTTAAGAACCCTTAGAAAAACATACAAAATGCATACGTTGTGAAATAACTTTCATTAATAATATAATAAAATGCCTGATGATATAACTTTCAACTGAATAGAGTGTTTGATAGCTATGGAATGAACCAAACATTTACAGAGCACCTACTTTATAACAGGCCTCTATCTGTGGGAATACATTAATTAATTAATAAGATCCTCAAAGAGCTAATATTTCAGACAGTGAGACAAGACACAGGCATCTGCAAATTTATCTGCCACTAAAAGATCCAAAGACAATATCATAACAGTACCTAGTTGTGACAATTACTTTCTAAAAGCATGATAATAAAAACAAATGAATAATGTGGGGGGGAGCCATCTACCATAATCACTCTTGCCTGCCTTGACCTTGAATTTTAAAGCTGATCTGTACATGGCCCATTGGGCTATGAATGAAAACAAAAGCTTGGATCCTTTGCTCCTTCTAGTAATGATCTTATACTTTCTGTTTTGTTCCTATTTGCTTTTTATTCTTCCTTCTGTCCCCACATCTCCTGGTTTGGGGCTCCAGATTTCTCCTTAAAACATAGGGGAAGGTTCAGGTACTTTTGTTTTTACTGTAGGTATTCCTTATCAGAGATGGCTCTACCAACTCGGTCCAGACCCCAGGACTGTGCCATAGATAAACCTCATAGCTGATGCACTGTGTAGCTTCTTTCCAAGTGTCACCTTTGGGACAGATGTAGGGATATTTAATTTTATGATGCTGAAAACCCCATCTTCATTCGAGATGGGTGTTTTATTTCTACTATAATTAGAACTTGTATTTTTTTCTGACAGTGAAATGACATTATTCCTATGTGAGAGAACGTGAAACTGGATTTTTCACATTCAAAAGGAGTTTCATTGCTACACTTACTTGAAACAACCAAATATTTTCACTGGCATCTGGGAGTAAAGCCAACAAACACAAGTGGTCAGTTTCTTTATGAGTAGGATGAGGGGATTTGAGTTTGACTACTTCTCAGGTCCTTTATAGTTTTAATTTCCAAAGACTCTTTAACTTTAATTCCTAGGGAAGGTGGAACGATATTGATCTTAAATTCAAAATAAACACATTATCTTCAGCCATGTAACATTAGAATTAGAAGAAACTTAGGTAGTACGTATGACACTTGTCTTCTTTTACAGACAGGGAAAAGGAGGAGCAAAGGGAAATGGCTTTTTCAAAATCACACATCAATTGAGTGCAGAGACGAACTTGGATTTGAGGTTTCTTGACTCTATTCCACTGACTTTCCATTGTCCCAGGGAAGACAGTCTGGAGGAGTACTTGTGGTAGCAAGTGCTTAAAGTTTTCCACAAAATATCTGACACATTCACACATGCTAAACATGGGATTTTGATTTAAATACTCAGCTCTCGTAGAAGCCATCGAGACTGGCAATTGATTCCTCAGCTTATATTGGTCTACAGCCCAGTAAACTACCCGGGCATGATCCAGAGCCTGAGGTGCTCATTTTTGCTCTTGCTTCCTGGTGACCATTTAGTCCCTGCTGGAAAACTGTTCCTAAATCACCATGAAGGTCCCCTGAATTTCACTTCTGTGCTTTTCCATATGTGCCTTCTAACTGAAACATCAGATTCAGTATTTCTAACCTAGAAACCATTTTATTTCCTATTCCATCATTGACCTTTTTAGAATTCAGGAATGACATCCAGAAGTTTTCCACGGAATCTTAGGAAAGATCTGGCACTGTGGAGGCAGTGCTGATGGCTTTGATCAAAATGTATGTTGATGCTTAATGTATGTTGAAGGGGCTTCTTCAAACTCGCTTTACTAGTCTCTCCTGAATTTTCCGATAATCATAATTTGCTTCCATTTCTTCTGAAAATTTAAAGTGATAACACATTTCTTGATGAGATCCTTCTAAAATTATGAAGAAAAGGAAACTTTTAATATTATAAGACATGTTCATTTTTCCTAGGAATCACAGATGCTGTAGCAACAGCCATTTTGCAGTTCCATCCCTCCTTCTCCAGCTACCATTCCTAGATTTAAAATCCTGGAAAAAGTACAATTTCACCAGCCACCACTAGTACCCAGTGTCAGCAGCTCATATAAAACCAGGGAAAATATAGTCAGGATTAAAGAAATCTGTAAAACTGTGAAGTAAGGCCGTAGCATGTAAAATGCAATTCCTCTTACCAAGTACATAATTTATGGAAAGCTTTTTATAGGAAATCTGTTTGACACCCTATCCTTGGCAACTGCTTACTTTTGTTGGAAGAACAAAAATGGATACCATGTTTCCCAATATAGGAATTCATTAATGTCTCAATAAATATCTCTATGTCTGTGCTTCACAGTCCTGTGCCCTCAAGCACAATTCTCCTTTCCCACACTTCTTCCTCAGTCCTAAAATAAGTCACCTTCCTATAACCAGTCTCAGGACTGGAACTAACAAGGGTTCACATCCGTCCTCACACCCCCATCCTCACTGTCTTCTTCCTTCCCCCTGTGCACCCCATGCCCACTATTAAATTTGCTGCTGCAAGCAAGAAGCCCTTGGCTTTTGGACCTCGATTGCTATTCACTTTCACTTCCCTTCTCTTTCTGTGAGCTAAGTCCAACTTCATAGTGAGGGGGATTTGGTCTTTCTTCATGGTTATTTTCTTAAAAAAACATCAATTAGCCACAATTTGGGACAGCTTTGCAAACAGAAGGAGCCATTCATTTTCAGATCTCTTTTTTTTTTCTTTCAAAATATAGTAGAGAGGAGTCCATGTCACAAGTGCTTTCTCTTGGCCAGAGCTCCCCTGTCCTCCCAGGCATATTGTTCTTGTATATCTGTGATGCTTGACATCCTCGGGTTACAGAAGCTTCACAAATGATTTTAGCTGCATTTTGAGTGGGGCCATGTAAGCATCAAAACCTGGTGGTAGAGATTAGCTTTTGATCTTTTAACAGTGTTGTCCTCTGCAGTTTCCAAAACTCCATTTGGTTTCCGGAAAAGGAATGCTCTGATTTATCTTTTCAAAGGGAAGCCCTGAGATATTATATCATATTGTCATCTCTAGGGCTTCTTTCTAGTCTGAGGAAAAGATAGGAAAAGCCTCATACATTCATTTCAGAGACAAAACTACCATTTGGTGGTGAGGTAGGAAAGCGTGTGGTGGATAGCATAATATATGGCCACTAATCCATGAAGGACAAGTGGAGAGGACCCCACCCCAAGCCCTGTGCACAGAAGTTCTAGGCCAACTGACACCACGATCCTGCCCTTGGTTTTCCAACTCTGTTCATACCCACACAGCTCCATTGTTTGCCAATGGGCTGGCTCAGGCCAAGGATAAGCTTATCCCATGGTCACTGAAAAACGCTGATGTGTAGAGCAGGAGTGCTGGGGTAGAGATGTTGGTTAACAAAGGCCATGACATCATACATTTCTTATTTAAAATTTTGTACCCAAGACAATGTGTCCTAGGGCAAAACCTTAGGTTGTCTCTTCCTAATTTATGTATGGAGATATCATGTTAAAAAAGCAATCAGAGTTCAAGTTTTTAAAAATTTATTTCAATAAAATATCAATCGATATCAATAAAAAATTTATTTTCAATAAAATATCAATCGATATCAATAAAAAATTTATTTCAATAAAATATCAATCGATATCAATAAAAATTAAAACTCTTACCTTAGGATTTGCATTTTCATCTATTGGCTCATATACTAATAGCAGGTCAGTTGGGCAGATTTTATTAGAATTCAAGTGAACCTACACTTGGAGTAGATCAAGAAGAAAATATAAAATAAAAGGGAGAGTGAATTAGAAAGAGCCAGTAGTCTTCTTGGGTACATCTTTATATCTGAACAAAATCCAGATCAATGCAGTGTTTTATTTACCTTGCAAAATAAATTTTGTATCTCCTGAAAAACTATGGCCCTGAATATACATATTTTAAAAAATGCTTATAAAGCATAGACTTGCCATAGTTTTATTACCACCATCATTATTACTGCTAGTTATCATATATAGAACATTTACCATGAGCTAAATATACTACTAAGTATTTTATATCTCATTTTGTACTAATAGCAACACTGTGACCTGCTATTTCCACCTAGATTCAATGAGGTTAAGTACCTCATTCAATATCATACAACTCACAACGTACTGAACTGCAATTCAAAGGTTCATGCTGTCAGCCTGCCTGAAATCTGTTTCCTCATGAAAATCCATTCTAAGACGTATATCCTTCTTACAATCTGGATCAAAAAGAAAATTCTGTCTTTGGTCTTGTGTCAAATTCAGTAGCTCTGGGCCACTGGTGCCTTTTTGGACTCACAGAAATTTCCATATATCATTACTGATTCTGTCATACAGGTTGCATAGTAAATGAGAACATGGGGCAAGGACCAGGAGGTAATGTGATCATTTTCCAGCTGAAAAAGTCATTATTATTAGGTTAAAAAATATTTCTGAAAAGTTAATTTCATTGAAAACCATGACTTCTTAAGTAAAGTAATTCTAGGGATAGTTATTTTAATTTTTGGTGTTTTTGTTGTTGTTGCTCTTTGTTTTCTTTTATTAGTTAAAATTGCCTACTTCTCTAAATTATTCTTTTTTGATCATAATATTTTAAATATAATGGTAAAAATATGGAATAACATATATAACATACATATTTTATATTCATTTTATAGTCATCATTCTCATAAATGGTTTTATATTTCCGTCTGTAGGTATTCATATACTTTATATTGTTTTGAATGTTGATGTGAATAATTTCACACTTTATGTGGTATGTTTCAAAATATTTATGTTTTCGAGAATCATTCCTGTCCATATACAAGATTCATTGGTTTGAAATGCTGTTGAGTGTTCTGCAATATAAAAAAAATGCAATTTATTGGCCCATTGTCATGTCAATAGACATTTATGTTGTATCTAATTATTATTAATATTATTATTATTATTATCAATATTATTAGAATCAATGCTTCAATGAGCAGGATTTTGTGTACAAAATATATAACATGTACTAATATATAAAAAGTATAATTGCTGGCTGAGATCATAGATCGTGTACACCTTTAGCTTTGTAGCATACGGCCAAAATTCACCTGGCCTGGGAGAATTCCAAATACCCCTATGGGACTATAGCAACTAGAAAGTGGATTTGTGGATGTGGGTTAGCTTCATGGGTGTACACAGGGGTGTATCCAATGCTGCCTTCTTTTCATGAACCTGTTGTAATAACACAGCTAATTTCTTGCAACCTTGAAAATTTTGGCAGACTATAACCTGAAGCTGAGATTTCTGTATATATTGAGTTTTTCTGTTCCAGTTTTCTCCCCCTCACTCCAGTGTGAAAATAAAATGGGTTTTCTCTAAGTCTGAGCACTCTGTAGAAATAATGCCTCTCAATTAGGTTCCCACTACTGGTATAAGGTGTTGACGCATTTGAAAGCTGGAAAAGGAAAGGTTTAGAACAGAGCAGTGTTTCTCAGACTTTAACGTGCATAGTAACCATCTGGGCCTCTCATGAACTTAAAAATTTCTACTTAGTAGGTCTGGAGCTGGGCACCACGTCTTTAGTTCTTTTTTTTTTTTTTTAATTTTTAAATGTTTATTTATTTTTGAGAGAGAGAGAGAGAGAGAGAGAGAGAGAGAGAATCTGAAGCAGGCTCCATGCTCTGAGCTATCAGCACAGAGACCAACATGGGGCTCAAACTCACAAACCCCACGAACTGTGGGATCATGACCTGAGTTGAAGTTGGACACTTAACCAACTGAGCCACCCAGGCACCCCACAATGTCTTTAGTTCTAACAAGCTACCATGTGATGGCAATGCCTCTACTGGTCTGAAGACACACTGAGCAGGGAGCGTGTGAAGTGTGTGAAGACACACTTGAGGGAATAAGAATTTGCCAATATTTAAACCCTTCCAGAGTTCATACAAATTATCTTTTAAAATTCCTTATCTTTTGTTTTTTCTCTAATCACCACCAGATTATGTAAGACCAAAACACTTTAGGACCAACTTCTTTTAAAAAACTCCATATATTCTTGATAGAGACAAACGATTGAGTCTGTTAAAACATAGCAAAGGTATATCTGTCAATCTTCTTTTTTGGTAAAATAACTTGAGTGTGTATTTACTTCAGACACAGTAATATCTTAGTACTGCATTAACTTCTCCCCATCTTCACTGAGACATAATTGACATATAACACTGTGTAAGTTTAAAGTATACAAGGTGATGATTTGATATATGAATATATTGCCTGTGTGTGTGTGTGTGTGTGTGTGTGTGTCTGTGTCTGTGTCTATGTATATGATGAGAATATTTAAGATATACTCTCTTGGCAACTTTCAAGTTTATAATGCAATATTGCTAATTATAGTCACCATGTTGTATGTTATATATCCAGAACTTATTCATCTTGTAACTGCAAGTTTGTACTCTAACAACTCTTCATTTCCTGTACCTGCCTTCCCCTGAACTCCACCCTCCTCACCCCTGGAAACCACGATTCTACTTTCTTGTTTTTTTTTTATGAGTTTGGCTTTTTTAGATTCCATATGTAAGTGAGATCATACAGTATTTGCATTTCTCTGTCTTGAGCTTTTTCACTTAATATAATACCCTCAAAGCCCATCCATAATTGTCACAAATGGCAGCAGGACTTCATTCTTTATTATGCCTGAATAATATATTATATTAATATTAATTATTAATATAACAATATATTAATACTAATATATATTTTATACCACACAACACATTTTCTTTATCCATTCATCCATTCATGGATGCTTAACATTGTGTTGATGTCTTGACTATTGTGAATAATGCTCCAATAATGCTCCAATGGGGTTGCAAATATCTCTTTGGGACAGTAATTTCATTTTCTTTGGCTAAATATCCAGAGGCGTGATTGCTAGTAATATGGTAGTTCTATTTTTAATTCTTCTGAGGAACCTCTGTACTGTTTTCGGTAGTGGCTATACTAATGTACTTTTCCACCAACAGTGCACAAGGGTTTCCTTTTCTCCATACCCTTACCAACACTTTTGCCTTGATTTCAGTATTTTAAATGTACTCCTTTCCCCAACCTCCAAAAAAAAACTGAATTCTTAGAGGATAATAACTACTCTTTGTATAGAACTGTGGCAAATTCTTCCAGCCAGCACAGTAGCCAAGTAGCAGAAAAACCTAACGCACATTCCCAAGGATAGAAAGCTTGTGAGCATGTGTCTTTTATTCTATGTAGAATCGCCCAGTTTGCACTGGACAATGACCAGGGCTTTTCTGGGAGTGGGTCTCGACCATCTTTGGTTTCCTGGCAGGACGTGTATTTCTGACTGTGCCGAGTCACCTGCATAAAAGATTAATTATCAGAAAGGGCGGTGAGAGAATTCACCTTTGTTTTCCTTTTTCAGAACCTGGTCTCTGGTGCTGGAGTATGTATGGAAAGAGGGGGAGCCCATTGCTTTGGGTGTGGCAGTGGGAGAGAGTCATACCTGGAGCCTGATCTTGGTACAAAATAATTTTTCTGTGCCTGGCCAGCCCACTCTGCTTACCTACACCCTGTACACTTCCACTATCTCCTGCAGATGCCTCTCATA
Organism: Cryptoprocta ferox; assembly: GCA_028646485.1. Classification (NCBI taxonomy): domain Eukaryota; kingdom Metazoa; phylum Chordata; class Mammalia; order Carnivora; family Eupleridae; genus Cryptoprocta; species Cryptoprocta ferox. The sequence continues at coordinate 118,909,705 of CM053576.1, read as the reverse complement.
AGTAGATCATCCTTCTTGAATACCTTTGGTTTACTCTTCATAGGAAACCCACACTTTGCTACGTGGGGGGCTCTGTGTCCTTGATGCTCTACCTACCATGTGCCTTAGCGTCACTGTGTGTGCCCATAAGAATGTGTCCATTCCCCACTGATCTCTGTCACATATGAATGACAAAATGCCATAGAAGAAAATGAGCTTTGGAGTCAGACAGACCCACAACTTTGCTTCATCACTCTTTGGATGTGAAACTTTGGGGAAATTGCTTAAACTCTCTGAATCCTAGTTTCTCTAATAAAAGATGAAGGCTAGAAATATATTCTTCGCAGTAAAAATTATGTAAAGCATCTATTGTACTGTTTGGTACCACGTATGCCATTTCTATTTAAGATCCGTGTATAGTTGGACATTGCTTTTAATTCATATTTTACCGCATAACAACTGGAATAGAGCTAAAACACTAAAACATGGTATGTCTGAAAACTGAGGTAATCTAGCTTTGCCACTTTCCAATTGTGTGATTTGAGGAAATTCCTTAAACTCTCTCAGTCTATATTTTATGATCTAAAATTTAGCAGAATCACAGTACATATTCCAGAGAGTTGTGTGAAGATGAAATGTGATAATGTATTAAAGTACTTAACAAAGAGCCACACCCAATAAATATTCAACCAATATTGGAGACTGTCCTTCAGGAAACAGTTCAATCAAGCCAGGAGTAATTGTTTCTACCAGTTAGACTGGCCTCCTCCTGTCCCTCAGAGCTCACTGTCTTTTAGGTAAGGTATTGGGGTGGGGGTGGGGGGAGGTTCTTAGGGATTCTCTCTGGCCTGTGGCTCTTTCATGCACAAAAGTAGAAACTGAAGCTCAGAGAGCTGTGGGGCCTGGCTCAGGCCACACAGGGAGCTAATGGCCAAGCCTACTGGAGTCCTGGCTGTTTCCACAGTTCCCCAGGGCCTGACCTCTCTGCCACCTCTCATTTCTGTGCCTTTTGACCTACAGGAGTGCACAGCAAGGCCTTTGACAAATAAACAGTGGCCCAGAGATTAAACTGCACCTGAAGCTGGTTATGCAGGTTCACTTAGCATTTGAACCAAGGGCGGAAACTCAGCTATACCCAGACTGCAAAGGGATTAACCCATTCTCAGACCCAGCCTGTGAATTATGGCCCACTTAGTAAGTGCAAAAAGGGAAGGAAGAACTAACTCATTAAAAGAAACATAAACCTGTATAAATTCTTTAAACAGAAAAATAAGAAAGAAAAAGGTAGTATAAATAAAACAATTGAAAAGAAACTAAATATATTTGGATGTGCAGAAAAAATTCCAGATAAGCTTTCTTCTGGCTCTCTCATACATCACAGACAAGAGGGACTGTGATGGAATACAGTGGAAAGGGTCATTTTCTGTGAGAAATCTTGGGAGCCATCTTGGGATTCTGCCTACCGCCATCAGCTTTCAAAGACCTTTGTAATCTTTTCAGTTACTTTACTTCAGCCAAATTGGGCTTCCTTCTGTGCCCCAAACAAGTCAACTTTATTCCCACCTCAGGGCCTTTGCATTTGCTATTCCTTCTATTTGTATAGAGGTTTTGCTTAGAAGTCATGTCCGCAATGAGGTCTTTCTGACCATTCCAGTTAGAGAAGTTCTCTCTGCCTTCTCTTTATCTGCTTAACACTTATTGTTACTTAAATACTAATCACTTACTTATTGGCTTTTGTGTCTATTGTCTTTCATTGTGTCCTTCTCCCCATATAAACATTGTGAGTAGAAGGACATTCTGTGAGCGTCTTGTTCATTCTTGTAGCCCCAAGGCCTGGATCAGTGCTGGCACATTAGAAGCCTGCCATGAGTACTGACTAGGCACACACATGAATGCATGTTTTGTGGGAAGTGAGAGAATAGAAGGGGAGTAGGAGTGAGTTGTGAGGGAGGAAGATGCAGTATTTAGCTAGAGCTAAACACCTTGAATGACTGACTGACTAAGAATTTGAACACAATCCTAAGAGCCGTGGGACTCTCTTAGAGAGAAAATGAGGTGTTAGAGAACGCAAATTCACAAGAGAGTTCCAGCTCCAGGTAATCTTGTAACACAGACCCTCATCTGTGTTTAGGGAACATTGAGCTTTGAGCATAACACTTAAGAGTGAGGTGACCTAACACACCTGCGACCACCCCCTCCCCTCTGATGCCCTGGTGCCCTTGATGCTGTTAGAACAAATCTGCCTTCCCACTTGACCTTGTCCAAAGAAATGATGGATGAAAATATAATCTTATATATATATATATATATATATATATATATATATATATATATATGATGCAGGCTCAAAGGAGAAAAAACAAGTACTTGTAATAACAATTCTTCAATGTTAATTTCCAGATATGCTTAAAGGACCAACAGAGCGAGCGAGCACACAGCCATTAGAATCACCTTTTTTCCATCAAGTCTCAGGATGTGCCTTCTTCCAAACCATGAGCTGGACACAGTGGATGTGGATGTAAGTTTCTAAATCTGCAGTTCACCAAGCCCTTCCTTTGGTATAATGTTATTTTTAAAAATCCCTGATGGTTTGTTGTGAAGGAGAAGAATTCCTTGGGTACATGTGCATAATAAACTGACATTTTAGCATCCCTTGACAACTACATTTCTTCCTATATCAGCTGTTTTCACACATTTTCTTCTTAAGTTATTTAGACTTCATTATATTTATCCCCAGACACTAGCTATGGTATTAGGTTCCAAATGTTAAATAAAACATGTTTGTACCATTTATTGTGAGATACTGTTTTTCTACATTTCCTATTAATTTTTCAAATAATTTTATTTAACTTGTATTGATGGAGGGGATGTATTAAGATACTTTCAGCATTTTCAACCTAGGACCTTTGCTTAGGCAGTACCACACTCTAGCAGGTAGCAGGGCTTTTTATGTGCATGTATGTAACATGTGTACTATACACACACACACACATACACACCAGCGATGCCTTTTATTTAACTTAATGGATGAATAACCTCAGCTTTAAATATTTTCATTATAGAATCACTCCTGTGGTACGAACAGACATGTGGTCTGGTAGCAACACTTGAGCTGACTGAGCCCAGATCAAAGTAAATGAAAGAAAGTAGTACCTGTTCAGAAGTTTTAATGGTCAACTGGGAATTTCTTCTGTGGTTAGTTCCTAATAAACTGATATTTCATTGATATGGAATGACAGGAATTGTAGGGTTTGGTCCGGCTTACTAGAATTTGCCAAGAGAATCTATGTCCCCTGGGCTTGAGACCAAAGTACATAATTAATTTTTTTTCTTTTGCCCTGGCCTGTGGGAGTACACATGATTTGTCATAAAACAGGCTACTGGCATTCTCACACTTTGAGTATATTTGTTTCACTAGAAAGACCAAGGAAGAAGCTATTAGTAAAACTATGTTGATCCTCTTTCAGAGGACGGGAAATTGAGCCTTAGGGTGAAAAGGAGAAGGTTCAGAGGAATAGCTGATGTGTCTGCGATAATTATGTTTACATGGGTAAGAGGTGTCAAAGTGACATTACTCATGAGGCTGATTTGAACAGAATGTTGCAAATCACTTTCAAGATTTTTTTTGGACTTCCCCATATTTTTGGAGGTTGGAGTCAGGATTACTGGCTTTGGTAATTAATCCTTCCCAGCCTGCATTCTTTGCTACTGAGCATAGCAGTGATTCAGGGGCCCAACCTGCTAAATCAAGATAACGCTTGACCTCTGGAAGCAGAAGCCTTTTCCTCACTTAGCTAGAGAAACTAAACCCAGGAGCACAACTGGTAAAATCAACAGAGTTCATATTTGAAGAGCTGTAGAGGAAACTTGGAATGCCTATTTTGGGCATTTTGAGGGTATTGTACAAATATAATATAAAAAAGTTATCATCTCAGAGGACAGAGTTAGTTGGGTTTTGTGTGTGAGTACAGACATGGGGCCCTTAAAGAGCTGTAATATGTTCAGGAGAACTGTTGATTTCAACATAAGCTTATCACAGATCATCTTTCATGTCTGCTGTGCTTGCCTGTTTATTTGCCTGGCATTGGTTTCACAAGAACATTATATTAATATCACAGCAATGAATGTGTAAAGGAACTCCATTGGTTTGGTTTCACTAGAGCTGAGATTGTTCGAAATTATTTTGTCCAATAAACTATCCTTATTTTTGTTTTACTCCACAATTCGTTATAATGCCATTAGACAACATGGGCAACTCTAGAGAGATTGTGTAGATAAAATGATCACTTTGCTTTTGTCAAAAAAGGGAAATAGAATCACTTTTCCACTATGAAACCAATTAAGTCTTTTTAAAAATATCATCCTTCTTTATTTATGTTCTCAAATTATTGTGCTGGAGGAGACCCACCAAGTTTTATAAGAAGTTAAGGCCAGAGTGGTCCCTTTTGAAAGAGTTAAGATTGAAGGAGCCAGCACTGGGCACAGAGTAGGTACTTTCAAAGAACATTTGAGTGATAAATAAAATTGGTGATTTTCTGTTATTTTAAAAATTATTTTTTAAATCATTCAAGCAGCTTAAGCATGAGATTTTTAAGACCAGAGAGGAGAAAAATTGGGATCAAGTTTGCCATTGCATTTTTACAGCTCCACAAGCCAATAGGAAAGCCTTACTATTTCTTTGGGTTTAAAGATCAGTTTGAGGTTGGATGAGCCAATAATGGGAGAATAATCTCCTGTTTTGAAAAACAGATGACACAGTAGATATTTTCTGTTCACTGTCACTCCAGCTCTGACCTCCCAGGACACTCTTAACTTGCTTTTATGGTGGCCCTTATCACTACGTCCTGTAATTGTTGGATTACTCTTTCTATTCCAGTAAATGGCACACTCCTCGAGGGCAAGGTTTAAATGTATCACCTGATTTTATATTCCTGGGGTGCACTTAGTGCCTGGAACATACTAGGGACTTGAAAATAGAGGATTGAATGAAAGACTAAATGATAGGATTCTGAAAGCTTTTTTCAAACTGTAGCATCCCTTCAATTCTTTTGTGTCTGCAGTGTGTGTATATATGTGTGTGCGTCTCACCCAAGATGTTAATAGCTTCATCTAATTATGATTTTTTTTTCTTATTGTGTTCATCCAAGTTTAATTTTACCCTGACTTCCATATACAACGAACGTCATACCTCATACCCACCAGACACACCCACCACCATAGCTATACACACCCCCTACGCTCTCTCATTTTTAGGCTTTAAAAGCAAGAATAATTTCCAGATTTCTTTCATCCCAACAGCCAAGTCTTTCTGATGTCGGACACCTGAACCCTTTGTCAGTGAGGCTATTGCCTGTGGGCCATCTTCAGATATTTTGTTTTTTAGGATCCAACTAGACCAGCAGTTGTAAACAGATACTGGCCCTATCCTCAAATTCTTTGCTCAGTTAAACCTCCTTTGCATGGCAGTCTCATCCTAGCACAATTCTCAGAAGGCTGACTATTGTAGCTTAACGTCTGTGGGGCTCAGGGAAGGTGGTTGACACTCATGAATCAGAACCAAAACACAGTATTCCTTTTAGTCAACTTTGCAGTCTTGGCTCATTTTGACGTCAAAAGCCCTAGGTCTGGAGGGGGGAAATGTGAGACAACTGTCCTTCCTTCCGTGCTATAGCACAACGTGAACTTTAGAGGGAAGATTTGCAAGTTGTTTAAGGTCTGAAATATTTGCTCCCTGACTTTCCAGTACACGTGTTTGAGGCTGAGAATCTTATCAGTAGATAAGGGCAGAGAGGCTGCCATCCCACATTCCACAAACTCACTTCCAGATGGTTTAGAGACTAGGGGTGAAAAACTCAAGCTCTTCAATCAAGCCAAACAGCCCACACCTTTATTGCCCCATTTGTTTAGCAGCCTGTCACAGGCCTTCTAACATCTCAGAATCAGCCGTGGGGGCAGCTGTTTAATTAACTCCTCAAGGCTGCATTTTGGTGGGGGCAATTCATTTATTATGAAAAACAAATTGAAAGCTCCGAGGGTTTTTTGTTCCTTTTCTTCATCAGTGGTTACTGTTATCTGGAGCTTCTGGCTTAGTCCAAATAGCAACAATGATGGTTTTTTAAAAGGAGCCACCTGATCTTTTAAAAGTTACTTTTTTTTCTTTCCTTTTTATTTTCCGAAATCAGACGGGCTATCTGCCTTGAACGTGGAGAGATTTCTTTGCCTTGGTACCAGGAAACAATGGCATTTACCCAGACTTTTTTGTGTGTTTTAATTGTAGAAAGACCACAATTGCAATATTAACTTCTTATAACAATGACAAGGTTGCATGTTGCTCTGTCCAGGTTAAATTGTGGTTGTAAATAATTTTTGGCCAACTTATTTCTAATAATAGTTTGGGGACTTACTGTAGGACACCTCTACACTAGGCCTGAAGAAATATACTGAAAGAGAAAAGAAGACCCTTTAATAAATTTATAGTCTCACTCTTTGGGAAAATAGATACTCATATTTTTATTATCTTTAATTGTTTTTATTTGGAGATAATTCTGACTTAAAGAAGGTTTGCAAAGATAATCCAGGGTCCCACATTGCATTTAGATGTCATGGTTTTTTGTTTCCTCCAATCCAGGACAGCTTTTTGGTCTCTTCTTGGTCTCTTCTTTACACATCTGAAGGCTAGTGGTCAGATGTTTTGTAGAAGTCCCTCTATACTCATCTTTTAGTGCCTATTGAGAATCAGCCTCTTTCAGAATGTGCCCTGGAGATGATGTGGAAAGATTTAGAATCATATGGACTTACAGTAAGAGCCAAAGGGTCCTCTCATTTTTGAAATGTGGAAACTGAGGTCCAGAGAAGAAAACCAGGACTGGCCCAAAGTGAGACAGCTGGCTGAGGTAGGATTAGCACCCACCCAGACCTCTTGACTTTGGAGGCAGTGTTGTAATTATCCTCTTTTCCTATTTGGAATCCTGGGGAAACTTAATTCCTGGGAAAGTCTGACCTCTAGGTGTGGTCCCATGATCCCTGGAGGACTGGACTCTATGTGTTTCCCTGAGCCCCAGCATGGAGTTTGCTCTACAAGCACTGTTAAGTTAAATTAAATTTTGCTCCAGAGAGCCAAAATGGTGAGAATGGCTAAAGAGCTTTTGCCAGATATGAGCTAAAACTGCATGGGGGGTGGGGAGGGGAGGTAAGAACTCAGAAAGTGTGAGTAAGGTCAAGGGGACAAAAAAAGCCACATTCCTTGTAGCATCCTGAGATGCTTATAGCGGAGCCATAGTTGTTGGGCAGCAGGCCCACAGAAGCTCCTCAAACAATGGTAATGTTCTCCATCCTGTGGCAAATACTCTTCTTCACCCAAAATGCTGAAGGAAAGGACCTATCAGCCCTTGACGTCAGAGCACTTTCTCCACATCTTAATTCCTGAGATCTGAGGGGACAGGATGTGGCACTTGTGGATTATCTTACACTGCATCTCAATTCAGTCTCTTGATTTCACACCCTGTTTGCTAAGGTTAAGACAGGACCTAGCAAGGTACTAAGATCCTCAAATCTCAGAATTGTAAAATGTGAAGTTAACAACTGGGTCAAGTAGTGCAATCATTAGTCATCTAGATTCCTTGGGGGAATTTCTAACTCTGAATCATGGAGTGTTCTAGAAAGCAAGCTCATGCTTCATCATTAGTGGTCAGACATTAAGACTTGGTTCTCAATGTTTTCTGTAGTGCTCTTGGGTGTAGAAGGGCTTTCTCCTGGCATCCCTTCTGGCAGCATTCCAGTGTGTCCTAGGTGCAGAGTAGATTTGCCCTATGCTTTGGAGCAACCACAGAGTAAGCAGGGAAATGGCCTGGGAATGGAGAGTACCGAGTACTAGTTCCGGCTGTCTCATAAGTGATTGTGCAACTTGGGAAAAGTGGCTATGCATCTGTGTTGCAGAGTTGTTCCTAGCTGTGCTCTTATTCTGGTTTCATGTACCAGCCACTTACTAGCTGTGTTCCTGGGGCAATATGATTAATTTTTCTGAGTCTCCGTTCCTTCATCTTCAAGGCAGAAATAATAACTTTAACTCCTGCAGAAGTTGGTGAGGATTAAAACAGTTATAGAATGAAATATGCTTTGCACAGTACCCAGTGCAGTATAAGGTGCTGTTAATCCTCCTCCTGTAATGGTCTGTGGCTGTAAGAGCTGGACCTGGTGGTTCTCCTGGAGTGGTGTCACCATAATCACCATGTTCTGCAAGGTTAAGGTAATTTCTAAACCGGAACTGTCAGATGCTCGAAGGGCAGAGTGTCAGCCCAAGCAGGAGAAGGTCTGTGAAAGTGAGCCCTGCAAGGCCATCGTAGCTTGAAACTTTGTGAGAAGGTGACAGAACTTTCCGCTAGCTCTTACACAGGGTGGGAGACATTCTGTTCTCGGTCTCCTCCTTCTTTTCTTGCCCCAACTGTGCAGGGCTATTTTGGGTCTCTTTATTTTGGGAGCCGTAATGAGGTGCTTCTCATCATACCTTGCCATTTTCAGGCAGCCTTTACTAGCCGCCTGGACATGGGGACAACATAGCAATTTAAGAGCTATAGTGGACTAGGCCGGAAATAGAGAGGCCCGCACTGCAGTGGTGAGAGATGGGAGTGGGGAATTTGTGTTCATCCCTTCATAAAAGAGGAAGGCAAAAACGGCTTCCCATCACACACACAAACATTCAGAGGATGAGAAACCAAATTTCCTCATGCTTGTACTACAGTATGCCTGGAGAATGCAAAAGAGTGGGTGATCTGCAGCAAAGAACCAACTTTCATGGATCTAGAGTGGAAAAATGAGCTTTCTTCATTTGCTAGAGTATAAGGGCGGCCCTAGCTGCCTGCTCATGATTCATTTTGACCTCAAGTTCTACCGACATGGGAATACATTCGAAAAAAGTAAAGCTGTCAGTTGCATCAGCTTCCGAGGCAAAATGCCACCCATATAAAGGCTTTCAAATTCGGAATGACCAGGCCATCTCTTCTTTTCCTACAGCATAAAACACTCTAGAATTTCAATCCTAGACATGACTTTCCAAAGCCTGGGCACTTTCCTTTTTTTATTTGGAAACGACAAAAGAATTCCATGGTACAAGTATTCCCATACCCACAGTTGTGCACCCCCAAATTACATATTCTCTGACACCATAAGGCAGGATCTTTGTAAATATATATGTGTAGATTGATATCTCATTCCAAGAGCCCCACATTTCCTCTTCTCTTATGGCTGAAGAGAAAAGGAAAAAAAAAAGTGCTGCACACATTAACATGTTGCTCAAGTTTTCAAACGAAAAATGTTGTTTCTGCTTCAAACCCAGGATAAAGGAAGTGCTTGTCTCCAGGAGCTGACACTTCCCTGGTCATATTTCAGATACAATTAGCCTCCATTGATGGCGGTGGTTGATCTATCAAATGAGCAGCTAATCTTATCTGCGGTTCACAAATGGCTCAGATGGTAGCTTGTGACTTTGATTACTGGAAGACTGGACCCCATCAGACGGCTTTGCTCCAAACAGTGGTCCTTTCAGCCTTCTGCTCATGGAGATCAAAGCACTCTCCCCTCTCCCTATCTGCAGGGAAGCTCATTAGAGGGAGGCTGTCAGGGTTATAATCACGCAACAGTTTTACTTCTGGGTTATAACGCTTTCCCCTTCTTATCAGCCTGTGAGGTCCAAAGTGAGAAGGATAAAGGAGGTACCGATGACATCTGATACATTTAATAGGCTCACTGGTGACTGCCTGGCCCCAGATCTCTGCCACCGCTGCCTCACTGACTACTGAAGGACCTCCCTCCCCCTAGACCTATAGGGATTATTCTTTATTCCTGGGGGTGTGAGATGAGGAGGGGACACAGATCCATTGTCTCCTAATAGTTGCTTTACTATCAGAACAAAATCAAATAAAATAGGAATTTCTAAGTCCAAAGATCTGCCTTTACATGTCACTTCCTTCATATAATGGCTGTGTTAACTTGGACATTTTGCTATGTTCTTCAGCTTCTCCTGTAAAATATGTAAATTAATAGTTTTCTCATTGGACTTAATGTGCAGACCTCAAAGTTCCCCTCTCCCAGAAGCCTTCTATTATAACCTGAGTTCTTCCCTTCCTCTCCTTCCCCCTTCACCTACCAGAGTTAAAGTGCCTCCATACAGTCACTTTTCCCTTTTCTGTCTTCCCAGAGATTACTGCTAACATTACACTTGCCATGCCCAATTTTCTGTCAGCTTGCCTTTTCCTCCCCAATAGACAGATGAGGCTCCATATATCAAAGAATGCCTTCACCTGACACACAGTTGATGCTGAGTGCTTGTCCTCACTGAATAAAACACTCTATACTAAAATGATTTGCAAAGCACAGTGTGAAGGGGTTGCCTTTATTATGGGATGTAAACACTTTTGGAGATTCATAGGGACTCCTGTTAGATGACCCACTTTAGTGTTCTAGGGTGGAGCCCAAGAATTTACAGTTCTAACAAGTTCTCACTCTGAGCACCACTAATATAACCCAATCTTTCTATTTGTAGATGAGGAAACTGAGGCTCAGACTTGAGAAGTGGCTTGGTACAAGATCATACAATTAGTCAGAGGCGCTCAATGTGTTCTTATTTCTAAATAGTTTATCAACGTAAATTCTATGTCACGTCTGTGTGTGTGTGCATGCGCACATGTGCATATTTTGAAACCTATACCAAATAGGCCTTTTTGTTTGTTTTTAATTTATGTTGAGTTCCTTCAGGCTTCAAACTTGGGTCTTTTAAATCTCCATCTCATGGCCATTTCACAACCGTCATTTCATAACTTGCGTTTTCATGTTAAGAAGCAATATAGTTATGCTGCCAAGACACTGGCTCAGTTATTATCTTTGTTTGTCTCTTGTATTCTATCTATTCATTGATGCTTTTAGAAATATCTGGCAAGAAATGCCCAGGGGAACCCAGCTCACAGAAGAATCAGAGAAGGACTCTTAGTACCATAAGGCAGACTTGTGGTCTCTTCATCATGTAACCCAGCATAACCCAGGTCAGGTCTTTACCCATCCACCCAGTTGGGGATGTGGAGTTCTTGCCAGCAGTGGGCATTCCCAATAGACTGGGCAGCAACAGCCATTGACTATGGCAGTGGGAAGTCTGGAGCTGGACAGGCCTCAGTTTAATTTTCAGTTCCTCATATCCTTGGGGGCATAAAATGGCTTAAGGGATTTAACCTCTAGGAAACTAGAGTTTACTTTGTAACTAGGACACATATCTACTTCACGGGGCTATTATAAGAATGAAAAGAAGGGATCTGTAAGCGTCTTGCCCTGTGTTGGGAACATACCCAGTACTTGGTCAACATAAGCGCCCACCTTCTCTTTCTTCCTCTCTTCACCTTCTTCCCACCCCTCTTCCACTATCATCAAAAAACTGACATGGCGGAACATGGGTGAAAAATGTAATCCAGCTGGAAAAATAAGCAAAATACACCATCTTTTATTTTTTTTTTACCTATCTCCTTCTGATTTGTTTACTGTCCTTTCTTCAACATTAATTTAACTGTGATTTTTCATGTGTGTGGAAATCCATTTAAAACTTTTAAGAAAGAAATTATTTGTAGTTAAAATAATGACCTTTCCATTAAATATAATTTGGGAGGCATTAGCACTAATTGTAATTATAATGGAATTTATGTCTGACACATTATAGTTCATGTGATGAAAGAAAGCCAGGCACTCCCCAGAATTCAGTGACAAGCTTATCAGAATATTAATCTCCTTCAGTTACTCTTTAAGAGAATAAATAATCAGTCACTGACTGCTAATATAATATATAACCCTTTGCTAAGATGGATGATAATTTAAGCTTCAACAGAATATATTTATTTAACTGACAGAAATCATGACCCAATTTTATTTGTTTTAAATGTCAGTGTAGTAAAACAAGACTAGCAATAATGCTTGGAAAATGGAAATTTTTGAGCAATAATTTTTAAATTAATCTGTGAGATATAATAAATTCCATCTCTTAAGCATTCAACATATATCTGAAATGTCTGCTAATTATCCAGTTTTAGTAAGTGGTCTCTTAAAAATATCCTTAATCTGTGTTAGGCCCATTCCCAGAGTATAATTACTTGGACCATCAAATTTTATGGCATATAATTTTAGTTGCAGAAGTTTTGAGAAATTGGGCAAATAAATGTTTGTTGACCCTGACCAGAGCTGGCTGTTATGATTCCGAATATATTTCAGGTATTAATCAACTTTGTGGTAATTACTTTTTTCTCCTATAGTGAAATAAGGGGAACAAGATCCCATTAAGATAGAACATTCACCCAAATGCTGGATTATTTGTTTTTTATGGATATACTACAATAGCAGGTGTAATCTCCATTGGCTGCTATTTCATCATGATTTTGCTAAGGTCTAACTAACAGAGTAGGACTAGCTGTGCCCTTACTTGCTGAGGGAGCAAGCCATTCTCAGCCCAAGGTAGTAGGTGTAAGCATTAGCAACATGATAGAGTCTACCTATTTCCATATGGAGGGACTTTTACTCAATGGAACACTCCAGTCCTCTCTACCCTTCACTCCTTCGGAGGAGGAAGGAGTTTCCCAATGTGTGAGTTAGGAAAGGAAATTGAACTAAGCATCGTGTGCTTCTTTAGAAGCCTGCCTCTTTAAAGAGCAAGTACCTGGTTCACTCTCAATTGTTTGGAGAGCAATCTTGGAGCAAAAGTTTCTGTCCCTTCCAGGACTCAAAGAATTGTTAATCATTGCAAATTGTTGGCATTGTTTGTCTAAAAATGGGGTAAAATATTTGCAAACCCACTTAACTGAAAATCTAAAGCTACCCTCTCTAAGTATCTTTTGAATTAACTTAGGATGAAAGGGGCATTTACTTATTTTTGAGCCATATGTCAATCACCTGCAAAACATGGGGGAATCCTGATTCTCCAGGGTCTGAGGTAAGCAGCTCCAGACCCATGTATGGACATGAAACCATGTCAGGACTCAGTAAAGATTGATAAATGGAAAACAGCACAGAAGTATGAAGACTTCTTGTGACTCTTCTTTTCCTGATGTTTATTTGTCTAACAAGGCAAAAATAGGTTCTGTGATTGAAATGACTCTTGGTATTTCAGGTCCTGTGTTCTTACCCATCCCCTCTTCCATCTATCGCTCCATTGTAGGTGTGTGTCTTCCCAGCCTTCCATATCCCTTAGATTAGAGTTGCTCTCAAGAGATTGGGTGAGTGTTTAATATAATGTGAACACAAGAACAAGATGGCTGTTCCTGGATTTTCCTGAACCCAGAAAGAAGATGATATGGATGCCCCTGTGGAGACAGCAGCCACATTTGTCATTTGGGTGTGTGCTTTATGGTGCCTCCAAATATAGACGAGCTTTGATGTTTCTTCTGAAAAAATTATCTTCTTGGGAGTGTAACTGGGCCAATGAGCACAAGAATGGCTCTGAACCAGGCTTTGTTCTGAGATAGAAATGGACCATGAAAGTCCCAGCTAAATGATGCTGTAAACATTTAGAGAAAGGAGGAAGATACTTGCTCCAGTGAGTTAGCTTTGGCTGCTAAACAATTTCAACTCACCCACTCTTAAAGCAGTGGGCTCCTCTGAGTCTGCCAGTGATTTACACGACTGCATGATTCTGCAGAGTAGAAATTCACCCAGAGAAACAGAGCTCGCAAACTCATCTCTTTAAGATGTGGTTTGCTGAGGCCTTCCCTGCCTGTGTTTTCATGGTTAGTGACAAGATTGGGGAAGCCTATTCGTGACTGAATAATCTGTTTGAAATTTTAGCTCAGAGATAGAGGAAATGATTATTCATTTAATCCCATTCGTTTATTCATCTATTCATACATTTATGTATTTATAAGATCTGTTTGAAATGCTTGTTCTGTGTCGCTTTATTTTAGCCATGGGGGGGGGTAGAGAGGTAAATAAGACATAAGTCGTAGTGAGCTAACACACTGGTGGAGGAAACAAAGATACAGGAGATCACAACAAAGTTCAACATGTTCTGTGATATAAAGGGCACAGAAATGGCTCACAAACCTTTCTGTCCTAGAGAATCAGTGAAGGCTTCTCAGAGGAAATGGTATGGGAGGTGAGGCTGAGCTAATTAGATCCTTTTGTGGCCACTGGATATATTGAGGGAAGGAGAAAAGTCAACAAAGTCCTGTTTTTTAGGTACCTGGTAGGACTTCATCTTGCATCCTTTTAGAGGATTAGTTCTTTAGGGGCCATTATGTATCTTGAGACAGCTGCCTATTTGTAGGCATCCCAGTTTATATCAGACACCGTAGGTGGCAATTTTATGTCAGTTATTTTGATTTCTTACAGCAACCTCATAAACTCAAGACCATTATTCAGTTTTCAAAAAGGAACCAAGGCCAGGATGGATAAATAATTCACCCCCGTGTACACACAGGGCATATTTCCTCTCTGAAGCACAGAAAGCACTCAGGAGCAGAGACCTTGCTAGCAAGCATGGGCTGCCTCCGGGAGCCTGGCTGAGCCTGGGTCCCGCCCACTCTCATGTCCGGGCCCTTGATCCCGGTGCGAGTCTCTCATCATCAGAGCTCCGATGGCCACCTGCTTACCTACAGGCTCCCTAGCTCCTCTCCCTGCAGCTCTACCCACCCCCACCCCCTATTTCAGTTTTGATTTAGCTCTTTGGTCCAACCCTGACTGTAACATATGGCCTAGGCCAGGAGGAGGCTTCTGCCACTCACATGCCAAAAAGCCTTGATCTCTCTCTGCTATCAAGTTTTTTCAAAGTATGGGGGAAAACATAGTTGTCCTCGTCTCTCCCACCTCTTTCCCCACCCATCCCCACACTTACCATCTTTTAGGCAAAGCACAGCGACCAATGGGAGCGGGGACTAGGCAGCCCAGAAGTAGGCTTCAGCTACAACTTCTCTCTGGTTGTTTCTTTGAGTCACAAATAAAACTATGTTTCATTGACCTCTTGCTTCTCAAAGGCAGAGTGGATATTGTTTGTAGCTCATTTTCTCCAGGCAGTTTTAGCAAAGTATGCTTTCAGAGATATCACGTAACTGAAAGACAGAATTAAGTAAAAGTGACAGAATTCTGGCAGCAAGTAGCCTTCTGCTCGTGTTTTTCATTGAAAAGCATATAGGATTACCTTATTGTTCCAGATATTAGCTTTCTGTACCCAGCATATACATATTTAAACAGCATAACAAATGGGCTACATTATAAAGCACCTATATGTCACCAAGGCCCAGAAAGTCTGTGTTGTGCCAAGGCCTGGAGACATCCTTCCAAGTTTTCTCGCATCTGAGAGGCAGATTGCCTCAGTGCTTGGGGTGGGCCAGCCAGCCTGAGTTTAATAGCAAACATTCTCAGGGTTTTTTTTTTTTTTTTCAGATTCGTGTGTAAAACAACTTTCATTTGAATGTGACATCTTCCTGCAAAGGAGCAAATCCCCAGCGCCACTGGTACACCCTGTCAGGCCAAAAACTGGAGAGGCTCCCTCTGGGTTTTTCTTCAAACACTGTGGCTCCGGCTCCAGACTGTCCCCTTGCCTGCTCTACAGAACATTATCAACCTGGGGTTCAGGGTTAAGGGTTGGGGTTGAGGTATTGTTAGTGTTTTCATCACTAGCTGAAATGTACAGTCTGACAATCACCATGCCCGCAGATCAAAGGCAAGGGGAGGTGTTATCTGCCGCCAGCTGTGCTGTGACTCTGAGCACATTTCTGGTGAGCTGACCCCAAGGTGAGTTGCAGGGGGAAACAGTTCTCCAATGGATGACTGGGTGTGGGCTCATGTAGGATGGTGTTCTGAGGGTAAATTCTCTGTCCCTTCCTTTTGGGTAGCCCCACTGCGCCTAGCCATAAAAGCATGGGATGTTTTGGAGCTGGTGTTTGATTACCATGGGGGGAAGCATGTCAGTGTGCAGGAAGACTGGCCTGGGGGAAGTGAGGCGCTCTGGATTATCACCCTAGGTCTGCCGCTGGTTTGCTTTCTGACTTGGGATGAGACCCAAGCACTAATCACACTGACCCCTCACCGGGTCCCTTCACAGGGCATGGCCCCTCCCAATTCTGCTTTTCACATGATGCACTCACTAATAGGATATTTTGCTTTATATTCCTTGAAGGGCAAACTGAGCCTTTGTCCCCAAGGCTTGTCTTACATTGGCCTCCTTTAGGATTTATGAGCATTTTCTTATTCCCTTAAAAGAGTAATCTGTCCCTTCCTCTGTGCTCCCATTGTTGCACATAACTGCTGGAATGTTTACTACCAGGCATTGTTTATGTGTCTGTCACTGTCAGATGTGAGCCCATCAAGGGTGACCTATTCACTCTGTTCTCCAGATGCCTATTCACCTGGCAGGCAGAGCTGAATAGATGTTAGATGAATGAATGCATGCATAAGAGAGCAGGCGGATGAAAGAGATGAAGTGTTGTCTACATCCTTGGAGGGAAAGCATTTCCTTTGGATATAGGCATATTTCTGCAGGAGGAAATGTTTCCTGGTCTTCTGGTTGCTCCCATTTTTTCCATCATGTCTGCCGTTACTAGAGGGAGAAATCTGCCCTGTCAAGTTACTGTCTTCCTGCCCTCTCATATTCATACTTGTGGATCAAGCCCTGTTAGCCTTAACCTTTGTTAAAGCGTGCCATCTCTTACTAGAAAATGCTCTGTTCCCTCTCAAGCCATAATGTCTATCTTCTTCCGACAATTTCTGATAAGCCATTCTCTTCTCTCTGTACAAAATACATTTCCTAGACTACCCAGATCCATGCAACTATGCTAGCCCTCTCTCTGGGTCTTCGCCATTGGTATCCTACAGACTAAAAGATCTGAGCAAGAACTTGAGCTAGTCCCATAGTTACGATGCTGTGTTGCTACAGCTGCTGGTCTCTACTGTAGTTTGAGAAGTCTTGTGTACTATGTCGACTGACAAAGGGAGATTGACTAGATGCCCAAGGGCTCTGATCCAAGGAAGCCTGATGACATAATCCAGGAGTTAATAGATTTTTACCAGTGGGAGACAGGGACAGGAAAAAGTCATTGGAGAAAGTATTCTCCCTTCCTCAACCCCATGTAGTATTCTGAGAATAGGTAGCTTATACGGTGCATGTCTCTTTCTCAAGATGATGTGAGAAAAAGAAAAACCATCCATGTTTTCTCATGAAGCTCTGCCCAAATTGGCAATGTGCCCCTCATCTTTGCATTTGTTCTTCCTGCAGTTTCCCCTGTTACTTCTGTCCTGGTTCTCTGGGCAAGTGTTAGCAAGTAAGCTTTTCCCTCAGTCTCTGTTTTTGACAGACCCTGGGCTATGACAACTCCTTGGCCAGCTCAGGTTAGTTTGAACTCCTTTGTGTTCCCATAATGTGGGGTGAATATATATCTCACTTACCACATGACATCACAATTATCTATTTATGTGTCTTTTTCTTCTTCTAGATTATATATCTCTTGAAGTCAGAGACTACATTGTACTTATTTTTGAATCTCTGGCACCTAGCACAGTGCCTGGCATAAATTAGAACTCTGAAAATAGTAAATATTTGCCGGATGACTGACTGTAAAAGAGAGCTAGATTTCCTCTGATCAGGGAGAGATTCCAACAGAGCTAAGAAATATTTTAAATGGCTCGCTATCTCAATGTGTGGTCTCTTTTGGCTTCACCTAAATTGAGTCAGGGATGCTGCTACTAACTACATCACACTACAAGATTATAGCTATATCCAGTAATAATGATAATAATTACTACAATATGCTTGGCACCTATATATTACCATGCTGTTAGATATTTCACATACGTAATCTCATTATCGCAGCAAACATATTAGGTTGTTATCATATACTTGGGAGTTTGGGGATATGTAGCCGGACAAGTGGCCCTGACCCAAGACATTTCTGAGTATGTTAAAGGTTGTTTTAATTATAGTTTTTAAAAGGGGGTTTCCATAGTGGTTAATACTGTATCTACCGGAATCTACCAATTGGCACATAAATGCTCAAGGGCAGAGTGTTTTACAAAGAAAAGAATTTCATCTTCAACTAATACAAATGTGACTTTATAGCCAACACTCTTATTTCACTTTTTGCTCATATCAATGTACAAGTCATATAGTGAAATGAACTCAGGATCATAGAAGTAGCCACCTCTGTAACCCTGATTCCACTGAGGTTATAGGAGTGAGCAAGATGTAACAGAGGGAATTGTGATCAGGACACATTATGGGATAATTATGGGACTGAAAGTTAAGTTTCACCTCTTCTGTAAATCTTCTCAAATCATATAAATAATTTGCATGAGTATTTCAAAGGTGCAATTTTCTAGAGTAAGGGTTATAGCAAATTCTTAAATGGACTAAGGGTCACTGATTTGAATGCTATGTGAACTTCCATCTCGAGGAAGGCTATGAAGAATGGGAACAGAACTCTGTGCCTCAGAGGTCACTGTTGGACAATTGAGTTCCAAATGACCAGGAATCTCAGAAAGAAACTCCTCTGATCATTCATACTTTAGGCACCTGAGTTGAAGCCTAGGTATAAAGGAACTCATAGTATTTGCTTTTCTCTTTCAAAACTGTGTCCTCCCTTTAGTGTGGCTCTGTTGTCAGGATTTCATATTATGATGTAATCCAGCACAACTTGTCCAAAACAATATTAGATTTATTCCATTTGTTAAAAGAAGATATCACTAGTATGTGGCCCTTTTGGCAAAATCTCAACTCTTAGTTCTAGGCATGGGTTCAATCACCTGTTGCTAAGATACTGCAAAAAATATTATCTGTTTTTAAATGTTCCTTTTTAATTGAATATACTGCTGCTTTGAAACATCAGTGCAAAGGTTAAATAGGTCTTTGAAATCATATAGTCTTTTTTAACTGGCAGAGATATCTCTGAGTATTTTAAAGGGAGCAGCTGCTGTCTCAGTGAAGTTCCTTGATGGAGTTTTAAAATCTCATAGAAAGGAACACTCGCAGAACAACTGCATTCTGGAAAGAGCAGAGGGAGACTTACTCAGAAATGTTCATGCTGAGAATGCTGGTCACATTCATTGATTCTGCATCAAAGGTATGAGGAAAAATGCATACACGGGTCCAGAATTCCAATTAGCAACCCCATTAGCCCCATTCAGATTTTTTTTGTTGTCTTTTTTTTTTTTAATTTCAGAATGGTAATACAGAGCATATGTCCCTGTAATGGTCTAGGCCAGCGCCTCATAATCAAAATCATTAATATTTGTTTGATAAAACATTGTAGTGTTTATGCTAAGTTCTCCTATCAGTTCAGGTCCAACTCTGTGGTCAAGTAAGTCTTCTCAGACTTAAGAAAGCACTCGGGTGTGAAGAACATTTTTGATGTTTTGTAATGCAAATACATGATTGTGGACCATTAAAATGGAGAGAAACTCCAGGGTATACATGATTCAGAATAATTTTAGGATCAGTCTAGATCCCCCATAGCCTGGCCTGTAGCCAGGTCGGGAGCCAAGAGTCCAGCAGGCTATAGGCAATGGATTGAACACTCACACGAAGTCCAGACTAGGCAAAGTCAGCAGTGACCAGCAGGGAGGGACAGAGGGCTACAACTGTGGTTAACACTTGCAAGCACTGATATGAAGAAGAAGCACTTACGAACAAAACAACTCCCAAGTCACATAAACAAGGATGCATACTAGTCTGGAAGTGTTAGAAGTGTTATGAGATAGTGAATATAGAGTCTCTAGATTACTCCAACTAATCTATAATACGATCCCTGTCTTTGTCATTTCCTCTATCCCTGTGGGTATGGCAAAAGGAAGCAGAGTTACTTTAACCAAATGGAAGGGATTTCCCCATGATAACATTCGGTGGGTGGCTAGTGAGATGGCTTTCGGAGAGTATTTTTGACAGTAGGGCCCTGTGCATCTATAAGAGTAAACTGTGGAGTGCCCAGGGAAAGACATGGTATGTGGTTGGATTTTCTTGCTGTGCCACCTGCCTTGGGAAGTAAGATGGATTGTCTTACATTGGAATTATGTCATTGTGATGACCTAGGGATTTTAAGCAGATCTCACAGAGATTGGCTGTGATGGAGTAGATAAAGCTCTAGTCCAAGGAGCAGAAATCCATCCCAATCCTGGGTCTCAGATTTGCTTTGCCTTTAGGAAATTAGTTACTATCTCTGTCTTTGGTTCTTGGTCTCTAAACCAGAGATAGCAACAACTTTAAAGGGCTATTGTTAAGTATTAAATGAAAATATATGTAAAAGCATCTGTTGAATAATATACACTCAAATACTTATGGATGCTTTAGAAATTCTGTTACCCGGAGAGTCAGTACAATGAAAGTTAAAAAACATCATTCTATGATAGACTAGATATTTTGATGTTATGATAGGGAGATATGTTAGTGTAATCATCTGCAAAGTCATTAGATCAAGAATGATTTTTAACTGTCCATCCGGAATATAACGTTGAAAAAATACTAAAAACTCAACTTCAATATATATTTACTAAGAAATATCTTCATCTTCATTGTTTTTGTTTTGTTTCATTTATTTTTGCAAAGTAGAGTGTCATTTAGACCCTCTGTGACTAGGAAATACACAAAGTCAAATCCATTCAAAGTAACCCTATACACTTAATTATTAGAGCAAGACCATCTAAATATAACCCCATAAGATTCACAGTGAACTAAGGATTTAAGAGGCAATAATTAAGTCAGCAAATACAACCCTATTGTTCCAGTTTAACAAAGGATTAGGAATGGGAGAAAGGAGTAGAACTTAATTCTTATCTACCATGACAGGAAAATGAGAGATAGTATCTAAGACAGGTGGGTCAAGACCAATTATATGTATGTTGTTAAATGCCTAAAGAAATAGTTCTAGAGAGAGGTGGATATGAACTGAGAAAAAGGATATTGGGGAATGTATGATGTATATACCTAGATATCAATATGTACACACATATTACACATATACCTACATTTTATACTTTTTGACATTACCATCACTGTGTCTTTATAAATTTTATAAAAATGAACATAATGTTTAAAACAGTTAACAAGCACATTTTAAATATAACTGTAGTACACACACACATTTCCTCTAGCAAACAAGAGGCCATCATATATCCTTTGTTATCCAAGGTTCTCACCTTTATCTGTGTTAATAATTTAGGAAAAATATTTCATTGATAGATATTTCAAATAACTCAAAGAAGACATATTTCTTCTAATTAATTTTTAAAATCTAAGTCTGTATATTCTTAGCAGGAAAAAATACTTAAGTATGTGTATACATTTAAAACTCAGAGTACTTAATAATAGGATTACTGTTTAATAGCTTTAAACTCCCTCTGTGCCCCAGTCGTGTTATGTAGGATGTTTTATTTCATCTTCTAATTATTACCTCAATTGTATAGCTTGACTGAGATATAATCGATATACAAAAAATTCACACATTTAGTGCATACATCAGTGAGTTTAGGCATAGGCGTGTATCTGTGATATCATCACTAAAACCAAGGCACTAAATATATCTATCACCTCCAAAGATTTTCTTGTGTTTTTTGTGGTTTTGTTTTGTTTTTGTTTGTGTGTTTGTTTTTATTTTGTTTTTGTTTGTTTGTTGTTTGATTTTTTTTGGTAAGAACAGTTAACATGAGATCTATCTTCTTAACATATTTGAAAATTCAGGATGTATATTGTTAACTACAGGTACTATGCTGTACAGCAGATCTCTAGGACTTACTAATATTACATAACAGAAATTTCATACCCATTGAAAAAAATAATTCCCATTTCCCCTCCCCCACCAGCCCCTGTCAATAATGACTGTATTCTCTGCTTCTATGAGTTTGGCTATTTTTGATATTTCATATAAAGGGAATCATGAAGTATCTTTTCTTCTGTGACAGGCTTATTTCAGTTAGCAATTTGTCCTCTAGTTTGGTCCTTGTTGTCACAAAGGATAGGATTTCCTTTATTAAAACTAAATATTCCATGGTATGTATATACCACATTGTCTTTACTCATTTATCTGATGATGGATATTTGGGTGTTTCTGTACCTCAGTTATTGTGAATAATGCTACAATGAACATGACAGTGAAGACAACTCTTTGATATTAATTCCTTTAGTTATATACCCAGAAATGGGATTTCTGGGTCATATGGTAGTTCTTTTTATAACTTTCAGGAACATCTATACTATTTTCCATAGCTGTGGCACTATTCGACATTCCCAACAGCATATAAGGATTCTGATTTCTCTGTATCCTCCCCAATACTTATCTTTTGTTTGTTTGTTTTTATAATAGTCATCCTAATAAATGTGAGATGATATCTCATTCTGGTTTTGATTTAAATTTCCCTGGTGGTTAATTATGTAGAATATCTTTTGTTATGCCTTTGGCCATTTGTGTATCATCTTTGGAAAAAATTTTTATTCAATTCCTTTGCCTGTTTTTATATCAGATTATTTGGCTTCTTCACTATTGTTTTGTGGGATATTCTTATGTATTTTGGATATTAACTTCTTATTAGATAGATGGTTTGCAAATATTTTTTCTCATTCCATAAGATGACCTTTCATTCTGTTGATTGTTTCCTTTGCTGTGCAGAAACTTTCTAGTATGACATAGTCTCACTTGCCGATTTTGGGTTTTGTTTCCTGTGATTTTGGTGTCAAATCTAAGAAATCATTGCCAAGACCAATGTCAAGAAGTGTTCCCTGATTCAATGTTTAATCTCCATTTTAAATATAAAGAAACACATCCGGTAAACAATGAAACATGAATTTAACTGACTTCTGTTTGAAGACTCAGCCAATGCATTCTGAAGGTAAATTGAATATAGCTGAGAGACACAGGTCAAGATAGTAAAACATTCATTAACAAAGGAAACAATGATCATATGGTGAGAGAGAAATGTCCTGGAACTCAGGGGACATGTTTTTTAATTCTGAGACTATACATCCTCTCCTTTCTTCCATAAGGAAGAGTAGGCCCTGATATTCTCAGGCATCTTGAAAATGTTGGAAAATGTTCCATACTACATGCATCATGGAATTGACTATATAGGCATTTCCATAATTATCATTGCTCTTAAAAATCTTTAAAAGCATTTTCTCATATTCATCCATTACCTTTACTATGAAGTTAAAATTTTTACTCCTACCTCTATCTTCTCTTTGCTGCAGGTTAACTCCAACTCCCATTTGTAAAGCAGATAGAAAAAGTGCAAAGGGTGTTCTTTTAGGGAAGGATATTCTGGTTTCTGTACCTAAAGGTGCCTAAAGACCTAAATGTTAAGCAGTCTGAAAGCATCTCTGATAAGGAATTTAACTGGCTGTTATTTCTCTGTGTTCTTATTTGAAAGCCAGTGTGGTATAGTAGTAGGTTCTGGGATTGATATTCTTGGATTTGAAATTTATCTATCTAGGTGCCCTGAAGCAGGTTTTCTCAATTTTCTCACCTAATAATGATGTTCATACATAACTTTTACAGTTGTAGCAGAGACCTAAAGTATATAAAACATAAAACCTAGTGTCTGGGACATAATATGTATAATATAAGTAGGTTGGTAATATGCTTATGACTGATATTAACGTAAACTGCTATCATAATTTGTCTCCATAATAATAATAATAATGCTGTTGTCCTTGATATTATATATATCATGGAGTTGAGTCGATAAACATTTTCCATAATTATAATTGCTTTTAACAACCTTTTAAATCATTTTTTCGTATTTAGCCATTACTTTACTTGTGAATTTAAAGCTACCTCTCTCTTCACTAATGACCTGATCTGAGGACTTGACATGAAATTAAAAGACTGTAATGCTTCTTCCAGTCCTGATTTCTGCAGACTAAGCATGTTTAAGTTTTCTTTTAAAAAATCAGAAATAATAGATAATGTACATAATAGAGTTATTGAATTTTAAAGCTTGAGAGGATTTTAAACCCAAGGCTGTGTGAGTAGTCAGTGGCCCAAGCTGGTCTAAAACCCAGGTTCCCAGATTACTGCCCAGAGCTGAACCATAAAATGCACATGATAATATCAAGTGGAAAATAAAAATATAAAAATGCCGTTGGATTGAATAATCAAGAATGTCTCCATCTAGTGGGCACAACATGTAGACTTTGATTTGGGGGCCAATTTTGGTCTATCAGTCTCAGATTCCCTGAAGTTCATGTTAGAGCAAGATACTGACATATGCCTAATGAGGACTTCACCAACATGACCTTGCCAAAGATGGAGATTTTCAACTTGAAGTCATTGCAACTATTCTCTTCTGTCTCCCA
Source organism: Cryptoprocta ferox (assembly GCA_028646485.1). Taxonomy (NCBI): domain Eukaryota; kingdom Metazoa; phylum Chordata; class Mammalia; order Carnivora; family Eupleridae; genus Cryptoprocta; species Cryptoprocta ferox. The sequence continues at coordinate 118,885,437 of CM053576.1, read as the reverse complement.
GTAATCAGAGGGCGGGTGCAGGCTTCAGTGAAGCTCAACTCCAAGTGCCAGTTTCCCAGAACATGGTTAGTCCTACAACCACAGCTCCTGGAACAAATTTTATGTAACTAGGGAGAAATATGAAATGCATGATTCTCTAACACAGCTTTTGTATTCCACGTATTTTCTAATGAAGTCACCATTTTTCACTCTCAGTTATTACTTTGGTGTGAGATACTGAGTGCTAATGGTTTTCCTTATCCACTGTTCATGACCCTTTCTATGTACTAGAACCATAGGGCCAGGAATGTTGGGGGTGGGACTGGCTCACAGTCTAGAGGTACAGGCAAGACTTCTTACCTGTTCCTGAGTAGAAGTCAGACAGGTGATACATTCTTTTGGAGTCTGGACAGGAAATTTTTGGAGATATGGACCACTTGCCTTCCCTTTCTCTAATCTGAAATAGGTATAACTTATAAATATCCTAGACACTGTGGGGGATATAAAGAAGAATTATTTCTCCTTCATTTCAGAAGGCAGCTGAAGCATTTATACATAAGTATTGATATAACTAGCAGTTCAGATGGTCCATAATTGTTGAACCCAGAAATGAACATGTCTCCTCTTCCCATCTTGGCCCAGACAGAACAATTCAGGCATAAAATATTAGTTAGAAAGATGTTCTGCTGCTAATAACAATATCGAAGCAGCAGTGGCTTAAACCAAAGGAGTTTATTTTTCTAATAAACCAAGAATGCTGAATTGGGCAATCATTAATGTTTTGATAATGTAAGGGCCAGCTTCTCTGTGATTCTCCTGTCCCACAGAGACAAAGTGTTAAGGTCTCTATCTTTAAAAGAGATTAAGAAAGAACCTGTATGCTTTTGAGAAGGCATTCCTTCCCTGGGATTTGGTTGAGATGACAGTCCACTGAGGAATGGTTAAATAAATTACTCATGAGATGATCACATATTCCATATGCTGATGGATGTTTTATTTGAGCTAAATTGCCCCATCTCCTGTGTCTAAATCATAGCTGATATACCTTCGGACATCACACTTGTGCTCATGGCTGTAAAAGGAGAAAGGGGGAAACCAAATCCCTGAAAAATAAGGACTTTTCTATTGGACCTACTGGCTGAACCTGGATTGTGTAGGAAGGCTTCCAAAGAAGGCTTGGAAACAGAGAAACAGGAATGTCCAAAGTGACCTATGTCAATCATAACTTCTTTTGGGGCTCAGCACATTGCTGCTATGAACAAATGTGGGCATATGTTGTCAAAGAATAAAGGTGGGGTGGGTGTTGTTGAGCCAGTGTCAGTATGTGCCACACTCTTGTGTGTCCTTCTAGGTCATTTGCTTAAGTAGTGGAGTAGATACTCATATAGAATTATTATCAATTTCTTAAGTGTTTTTTTTTATCTACCAATAAATTAATAGCTCCTAGAAGGCAAAAGCTGTGTCTTGTTTTCCCTCATATTTTAGGGTTTACCACATGGCCTAGAATGAAAATGTTGCTTAATGTTTTGTGGAGTTTCATTAAATTAAGTGCCTTGAGCAAAACATGTTGAATTATGGGATTCTAGGATTACGGTATTAGATTGTCATAATTTAGAGGGATGGGTGACCACATTGGGTTTGGGGTGGTAAGAAGGGATAAGAAAAGCTTCACATAAGATGTAGATTTTAAAGGACACCTTGAAGAATGGGTAGAGTTTATATTTTATATAACACCCTTGGCACCTTGAAAGTATTTTTCAATAATGAGCTCTCTCTCTCTATTTGTTGAACTGGATTATATTTGATTTATAGGAGTAATCCAGGGAGGGGACCTTTGCAAGTAGAAGTTTATAGGTAGAAAATGCAAACAGGATCTTTCCCCCACCTACCTCTCCCTTCCCCTTCCCATCTCACCTTGACGCCTAGAGTCACAACTGTTGTCTTATGTTCGACCCATGGGTACTCAGGCTTTGGGCCTTAGTGGAACATATTGGTGACTCTTTGAGGTAAAAAAGAGGGCTGTTTTCCACCTGCATATACTCAGAGATCTGGTATGCATCTAATATTAATTTGAGGCATGCAGATGACAGAGCTGGCAAATATAAGAGTAGTTACTTTTGGACAAACTGAGCTAACCATAGTCCTTTGCTGAGAATGCCTGTTATCCAGAGGTTGAATGGATCTCTGGTTTTAAAGTCTTTGAGAAGACTCTCTACACTCAGCATGTGATAGCATGTGAGCCTCTGCTTTATCTCATTGAGGTCATGTCAGCTGAGTTAAATTTACTGGGGCATTCAGATGGAGCTGTAGACCACATGGACAGATTCACTGCTAATAGTTACCTATTGATTTGGAATGAAATAGCAAAGAAACTCTTACTGGGTTAGTTTGCATGTATAAACATAGATCCATAGTCATCAAGGTTTTGTGATTCTTTTTTAAAAAATTTTAATGTTTATTTATTTTTGAGAGACAGAGAGACAAAGCGTGAGTGGGGGAAGGGCAGAGAGAGAGGGAGACACAGAATCTGAAACAGCTTCCAGGCTCCGAGCCATCAGCACAGAGCCTGACACAAGGTTTAAACCCACAAACTGAGAGATCATGACCTGAGCTGAAGTTGGACGCTTAACGGACTGAGCCACCCAGGCACCCAAGGTTTTGTGATTCTTAAATGAAATGAAAATTTCTTTTGCTAGAACCAGGATAGGGTATGTAGAGAATTAAAGAATATTGAAGCTGGAGGGGCACCTGGGTGGCTCAGTTTGTCCAGCATCCGACTTCGGCTCAGGTCATGATCTCACAGTTCTGGGAGTTAGAGCCCCACATCAGGCTCTGTGCTGATGGCTCAGAGCCTGGAAACAGCTTCGGATTCTGTGTCACCCTCTCTCTCTGCCCCTCCTCCACGCACGCTCTGTCTCTCTCTTTCTCTTTCAAAAATAAAATAAACATTAAAAATTTTTTTAAAGAAGAATATCAAAGCTGTAGAAAAGCTGAGGTTAACATAAGAGTATGTCACCTCTAGGCAAGGAATTTTGGTCATGTCCAAGCAAGTAGACACTCTACTTGTCAGTCAAGACTCAGTAGTTCTTAACTGGGACCTTGCTTATATACTAGAACTTATCATTTAGACATCTGATTCTGTAAAATATTACTACTCCATTATTCAACATGGTTTTCTAAAAATATGTTCCATGTGCCAAGTACATAAAAAAGTTTCTTTGCCTTTGAAGAAAAGAGTTTTAATAATTATTACATAAATGTGGCCCAACAAAGCAAGTCTGTCACTTCCTGTCCAAGCAGAGTCTACAATAGAGAAGACTTGTAGGAGTTAAAAACTACATCTGACTGTTGATAAGAATGATTGAAATAACAGTGTCTTAAACCAATTAGGAGATTACTTTTCCCTTGAGTAAAGGAAATCAAGAGGGATACAGTCACTACAGTCATGAGAGAGTGTGGTAGATGTGTGCTATCATCAATGTTCTGGGTCCCTTTTATCTTTCTGCTCCACTGTCCTTAACACATGGCATCCATCCTCAAGGTCACAAGATGGCAGCTGGAAGTCTTACTGTTACGTCCATGTTCATGAAGAAATAAGAAGGAATGGGGAGTGAAGAAAATGGTGTACCTCCCAACTGAGACCCCTTAAAGAGCTTTTCTGCAAACCCTACCCAGAAACTCCTCCTTTAATCTCATTGACTACTCTCTAGATGCAAGAAAACCTCGACAGTGTCCTGTAGTTGGTCACATTGCCACTCCCAATAATATAGAAATTTTTACTACTAAGAAATATGGAAGGAGATGGATAGGGATGTAGTTAGCAGTCTCTGCCACAAGACAGTGTAGGATAAAGAGGGAATACATAGACTTGGTTGTCAGATAAATGCCAGCATTTATATGTGGTGTCTGGTGAGCCAGTGGCTGTTTTGCTTGTTTGTTTGTTTGTCTGTTTTTGTTTTCGGTTTGATGTCTTGACAAAATATTGCAAAGATATGTACAATGATAAAAATTAAAGGCATTGACAAAAATGTCAGTATCTGAAAAGAATTTCGAATAACTGTAAGGCATATAGTATTAAGGAAAGAAAAAATAAATAATCGACTTCACCAGGTTTGTGAAAGACTACCTGGAAAAAGGAAGATATTTAATCCCACCATTCTTTTCTCCTGATATAGACACCCTGGTTTGTAATCAATCAGAAAAATGCACAGACATCACTCTCCCATTCATTTCAAGGCTACGTCTGAATCCACCAGAGGACATTCCTTGTGAACTTCTACCAAATATCACACAGCTCATTTCTTTCAATCTTTGTACAAATGTCACTGTCTTAGTGAGATTTACCCAAGATGTCCACCACCTTAACACTCCCTATGACCCTGCCTTGTCTTACTTTTTCCTTGCTAGTCATTGCCATCTAATATGCCATATATTTTAGTTATTTATCTTTCTATTTTTGTCTTCTTCTAGTAGAATATAAGCTGTTTGACAATATGGATTTTGGTTCCTTATTATTTTATTCAATATTATATAATCAGTACCGAGAAGAGCATGTAGCATATAGTAGGTGCTCAACAAACATTTAAAATTGAACTATTGAACTTCTCATGTGCTCACTACACCACTTTCCTTTTTTTTTTTTTTACCATAGCACTTAACACCATCTTACATAATATATTACATATTTATTTTACCTCTTGTCTAATTCTCCCAGTAGAATATAACCTCCACAAAGGCAAGGATATTGTCTGTTTTGTTTACTGCTCTTTTCCCAGCACCTGTAACAGAGCCTGCCATATTTTAAATGCTCAATATATATTTGTTGACCTTCTGACAATCCTGCCAACTAGGTCTATTCAGAAACAGCAACTCATTGAAGACATCTGGTCAGGAAATGTGGGTGAGAAAAACCATGATGCATTGTATCCTGAGGATATTACCCTTGCATTGGCATGTGGGACAGAAACAGGAAAGACACTGGTGGGAGACTTGCTGGAATTTACTGTTTTCACTGATTCTGTATGATTTGAGTATCAAAACCAAAACCAAAACCAAAATAGTACCTCAGTAGTACAAAGTCTAAATAACTGTATTACTGATAGAATATTGTAATTTCTCAAGAGCTATGTAATCAATGTGCAGATTGTAGGCATTCAATACATGTCTTAACCATTCTCCTCTTCTTAAAAATTCTATATCGACAGGATTTGTATTATATCCTTTGTTTTGACCTATGTTCCACTCCTGAAATGATGCTTATTGGATATTTAGTAAAAGCCTTTCCAGACTTGCTAGAAATCCATGAAGAGCCAAAGGAGAGATTGGAAATCTGAACTGCATTAGGCCCTAACCAAATATCAAAAAACAGGAGAGGAGAAGGGGACATTTTAACCATTGTTGAATCAAACAATTTCACCATGAGTTATTCTTTGAATCTGTTATTGGGAGAACAGTCTGTCCAGTATGTAATGACCAACCTTGAACTGGAGGTACCCAGAGGGAATGTGAGTGGGTGGGTGGGACACAGTAGCAGCCACTGTCCAGTCTAGTACTGACAGACATCAGGATAAATGGAGAGCTGCCTCAACCTGGCATACAGTAAATGAAACCCAAAAGTCCTCAAATTTGTGGAGTTTGAAATAGGAAAGAATGGCGTTAAATCAGTTCTTCCTTGACTCCTGTTCTGTGAATCAGAGTGCCATGGGTAGGTGAAAAGAAGCATAAAGTCTCAGACTTGGGGTGTCTTAGGCATGTGAATGAAGTCAGTGGGTTCCAGGCAACAGACTATGGGCTTTGATGTATTCAACCCGAAGACCCTGGCTACTTTGCACAAGATTGTTTGTGTCCCCATTTGTTAAGTTCACCTTTCTGATTTCATGCAACTTGCTTTTATCACAGCTGCGTCCTTCTTAATCCAGCATTTCTTTTGAAATGTCCATCTTTCCTGAAGCATGGCTTTCTAAACTCTTAATCATATTTGTTTGTTTTAATTGAACAAATATGTTCTGTGTCTTGGGTACAAGTGATGGCTCCTAATTGGTTACATGCTAGCTTGGCTCACAGTTTCAGAGGATGGGGTTTCTTTGGTTCTGGTTGGGTGTGTGGAGGGGGAGATAACTTTAAAGCTTGATTAAAGCAAGTTTCTCTAATGTCAGGGTTCCTTCTGAAGAAAGAGACATAATCTTGGAGGAACAATGGGGGCTTGCTCGCATTTAGAAAGTTAGAACAGAAGTTTAAAAAAACAACCCCTGGTCCAATTTTCAACAGGATTGTATAATGTTCAAAAAATGAAAAAAATCCCCCCCACTGTAACCACAGGAAGCCAAGCATTAAAGTCAGAAAAAAGAAACCCCCCAATCCCCCCCCCCAGAATGAACTACACCATATTGTTTTCCTTTCGTGCTCACCGATTTCAGATTTTCATTTTCTGTACATTAAAAAGCAAAGGAGACTTAAAAAAATATTCGTTAGCGGTTTCTGTCTAAATCTCATCATCTAATTATTTTCACAGTGAACATTTGAAATGGCAGAGGCAATTCTGCCAAGAGCCTTCTCTCTCTGGATTCCAGGGGATGTTTCACAATAATTAGAAACCCCAATGGGTCTCTTAAGAACCCTTAAAGGGTTCCATATGCAGACTTCCATATGAAGTGATACAATGTGTAGTTCTTCATTTTCCGCAATAGAGCCTGACAGGTCTTAATGTATATTATTACATTAAATGAGATGCACATTAGTTGGTCAGACTGCTGGGTAGCTGGCCCCAATTCACTGAGAAATACAAACCAACCTGGGAACCCCATTATTTGTTCTACCCCCACTCCACCCACGTATATATAGGGTACTATTAATTTATATGCAAGTACTCAAGTACTAATTGGCTTCTCAGAACTTGTCCTTGAGTGCAGCACTGATTTCACTGATTTTACTGGGATTGTAAGATGAATTAATGTATCTCAGTCAGGAAACATTTGAACTAAGCTAAGGACCTCTTTTCCATTGAACTGGTAGAGGACTTGCAACTGTTCTTTGGGCAGTGAAATACTGTAGTTACAGAAGGCCAAGGATCGGGTTGTCCTCTATTTAAAATATATGGCTTGACTAGATCTTAGCATTCTTGTATCTATTGCTACTGTGGCATTCTCTGCTAAAGAAACAGGAAACCATTATACATAGATAATTTTGGATATTGTCAGGTCTCTTTATTTACCATATTTTGCAAAGCAAGGAACACTGATTATCAACCTTATCATGACTGAGAGAAGTTGAATTGGTATACTTTTGTTGACAGTAAAATGTCATTCTTAAAGGTTGTACATTCTTTACTTAAAGGTCTATTACTGGGTGGGTAACAACTCTAAAGTGTTTGGTCCCCTGCCTGGTGGGTGTTTAGGAGACTTTGATTCCTGATGGTTTGTGCATCCTTAATAAGGCCATACTGTATAACTCAACAGGCCCTTCAGAGAGCAAGGCAACTGGTAGAGAAGAAGAAAATAAATAAATAGTTTCTTTCCTTGAGGGCTTAATGTTTTCAGTAGACTAGATGGCTGTATTCTTACTTTAAAAATCTGTGAGGTTTTCTAAAAAATGAAAGAGTCTTATCAGTATTTTCATCTTGACAAGTTATGAAGTGCCTCCTCACTACCATTGTTATTTTAGTACGATGACCAGTGTTTACAATCTTCAGTTTGGGAGGAGAGGAGAGTTATGATATATGAAAAAAGAATAGCAACCCACTTCTCATTATTGTGTTGCTTTAAAATTTTTCTGATGCATTTAAGATTTTCAGAAGAGAAGAAATGTGGCTTTCAGAAGAGAAGAAATTCTGACCCCAGAATTTGATATATGATTATTGGTTCCTCTCCCTTCTCCCTGCAAATAAGTAGTCAAGTTAGGAATGCTAAGTTTTTGGAGATGGTGTATATCAATATTATTTTGAAATGCTAACATGGCACCCTCTCATGATAGAAAGAAAGCAGGGCTGGACTGATTTCTTGAGAATATTTAAATTCCCTGTAATGTCTGATGGTAACTGGATAGAAAATGAGGAATCCAAACAAAAAGATGAATGGACAATTTTGTGTTACTTTTAGGAATCAGAAGATCAAGATTCAATGTGCTGATAAAAGTTTCTTAATAAACATGGTTTCTTGCCAGGAACAAGCTAATCAAAAATGAGAGAGTATGGGAAATTGCCTCTTCATAGCTTTGGAGGCCATTTGGTTCTTTGACTTAAAACATTATCTGGTGATGTATAAAGGCAAAAATTTCTCCACCAAAAGCCATCAATTAAACAGCCATTAGAAGATCAGTTGCCCTTTCTTGTTTCTGTAGCATGAAAGTTGAGATCCATAACTGAAGATAATTTGAATTAAAAGCGAATAGAAACAAGAGTCAGAGTCAGAAGGAGGAGGTCTATTTGGGGGGGAGGTTGTCAAAAATCACACTCTATTGATGGTTTCATCCAATCAAGAAAACAGGATACAGTATTGTAATAGGTCCTTTGGAAGATGTGCATTTGGAGCAGAAGAGAACCAAGTGCCTTAGATCTCTAACTGTGAGCCCAGAGAGGTCCACAGGCTCCAGCAGAGAGGCTCACAGAAGAAATAGAAAAAGCAAAGATCTAAGAACATGAGTTATAGGGCTACAAAGTATCCCCTAAAAGAGATCCATAAACACTCATACACCCATGAGCATGTATATACACCCCCCTGCACCCACCACCACCACTATAACAGATATTTGGGGGAAAATATCTGACTGCAATTTTGAACTCCAGCTGCTCACATTTAGCATAGAGTTATTTTCAGGGTGGCCAAATCATGTAACCAGTACTGATTCCCACTACGGTATGTAGAGACCTGGAAATCAATACTGACAAGATAATCTATTGCTGTGGCCAGGGAGGGAATCCTGTGCCTGGGACAATAAATAGAAGAAAAAAAGCCTGCACCAAACTCTGAGGTTTATACATGCCTTTATGGTGCTTTGTGAGTATGGGGAAAGGGGAAAAGTGGAAAGAAAAAGTATTTATTTTGTGGTAGCCTTATGAGGTCACTATTGGTTCCAATTTTCAGATGAAACTATATCACATCACAGAGACATTGCCGTGATTCCTACATACTCACCAATGGGGGATGGGGTGGGTAGAGGAGTGCCTTGAGAAAATCTATTTCATCCAAACTCAGAACAGCAGCTTATGGTGTAGATGCTGCTTACTTACACATCGGCTGACTCCGGGCTTTTCAGAGTGTGAACTGGTTCTAATGAGCAAAGGCTCTGTTACTGGTTTGCAATGACAGAATTGAGAAAACAAGAGAGTTCAGTAACAATTTCACATTGTAATGAGTTATATTTTTATAAGTAGTATTTAATGTTTTTTTCTCATTTTCTGGGTAATATGTTATTGCATGTTGTAAAAGTCTGAACCAAGGTGAAATTTGTAACTTAAACAGGCAAACAAAACATAGGTCCTGCATGTTTTGAGAAGTACTGGACTAACTGAAATGTTATAATTCATGAAATAGACTAAGACTTCTAGTCTTAGAGTCTAAGACTCTCCTTTTCCACATTTTAATCTCGGATCTCTAGCTTCTTTGACAGCTGGACATGTATGTATGTATGTATGTATTTAAAATGTTTATTTATTTATTTGAGGGGGCATGTTTGCAAACTGGGGAGGGGTAGAGAGATAGGGAGAGAGAGATCCCAAGCAAGCTCCGCACTGTCAGCACAGAGCCCAGTGTGGGGCTCAAACTGAAAAACTGTGAGATCATGATCTGAGCAGAAAGCAAGAGTTGGAGGTGCAACTGACTGAGCCACCCAGACGCCCAAATAGCTGAATGTTTAATACAGCACAACATAAAGTATATTCACTGGATCACGGGTCCTTAAAGGCTGTTCTGCAAAACAAAAATATTTAGGGTCAAAAACCTTTGGGAAACAGTATCTATACTATGCTCACCTTAGAGATTCACAATTCATGTTAGCATGCTAAAGATTCTAAGAGATTTTGCAACAAACAGAAAGTATCACTTTAACACAGAATTTCCCAAACTTATTTGATCACAGAGCTCCTTGTGTCCTGTAACAACTTAGCACAAATTAATTCCCTGTGAAACTCAGATTCCATGGAACATAAATTGGAAAATACTTTTGTTTATTCATGATTGGAGGCTTCAGTGAGAGCTGAAAAGGAAAGGAATCAGGTAGCAGTACACACTGGCGAAGGGAAGAAATGGACACTGCACATACTTTTTAATCCCAGTTCAAGCAATGTGTTGATTCCATTTGAACTGGTATTCTAACATGAAACTCTTGACTTCTTCCTGTCTTTCATCCTCCCACCTGCCTTTTCTAAACACTCCTAACCTCTCAGCAGGCTCTTTCTTCAGACACTTATAGAAAGATTTCTGCTCCCCTTGAGTGTTCACAATTGAGCCAGAAATTATGTGAAATTTAGGGTTTTGCTAGTTTCCTGACTTTTTGACATCTGGTCCTTTCGATGTATTTCCAGGCATTTAGTCAAACCCCACTGATTTGGACTAACAAGGGAAAAGGTCAGTCTAATTTGGTAAGAAGTCTACTTTATAGGATATTTTGAAAGTGATGCAGTTTTAGTTTTATTATTTTCAAAAGCTCATGGTGCCAGAAACTATGATTGTGGACGTATACAGAGTTCCTGTTTTATATACAGACATGAATGATTTGCATTAACTGAACTTAAGGTTTTATGTTCAAGTTTAAATGTTTTTTCCCCTTCCCCCCATTTATCGTGATTATGGAGCCAGTTTAATTTGCCGAAGACATTTTACTTCTAGATAAAGATATTCTTTATTTCAAGTCCTGTCTCAAAAACAACTGTTCAAATCAGCGGACCTCAAGGAATAAAGCGTGTTTGCATTTGGTTTCCATCCTTACTAGTAAGTGCAAGATATATAACATTGATGAAAGCCATCAGAACCACCATGTTTTTTGTCTCCAAATATTTACTCTGAAAATGAATCTTATTTTTTGATGCAAAAGATAGAGTACCTCTCACTGTCTCTTCTCGTATCTGTCACTCTATTTTATTTTTCTCATAGTTGTAATCACTGAAGTTACAATGCTTCTTGATTTGTTTCCTTATATGCTTTCTGCCTCTCCACACTAGCATGCTAACTCATAGAAAGAGGTAAGAAAGATCCAATCCCAGGGTGCCTGGGTAGCTCAGTCGTTTGAGCCTCTGACTGTGGCTCACGTCATGATCTCACAGCTTGTGAGTTCAAGCCCCTCGTCGGGCTCTGCTCGGACAGCTCAGAGCCTGGGCCTGTTTCAGATTCTGTGTCTCCCTCTCTCTCTGCCCCTTCCCTGCTCTTGCTCTGTCTCTCAATCTCTCTCTCTCTCTCTCTCTCTCTCTCCCTCTCTCTCAAAAATAAACATTAAAAAAAAAAGAAGAAAGATCCAATCCCAATGGAATAACATGGGACAGAGTCTACGCAAAATTAGCAAGTACAAAAAAGGGGCCCCAAACAGAGGAACTAATTAAAGGTGATTTAGAGGATAACAGCCTTGTTGGCTCTCCCTCTTTCCAACCCGACCCTCACACAACTGGCTGCCTGGCAGAGAAAACAGGAAAAAACAAAAACAGCAAGAGTGCTCTCCTTTGAGTACTCAACTTACCTCTTGAGAAAGGCTAAGGCTTTGGAAGCTTCTATCATTTCTAGTGGAATGCCCATCTCCCTCTACTTGCAGACTTTAAAGTATAGCCTTCCAGTTGACAATTTTTACATGTAGAGCTCCCAATGAGCTCATTAAGAAGACCTATAAGAATATTACTGCAACCACCTACAAAATCAACAGTGTCCTTCATGCATAAATATAATAGAAAACAAAGATTTTACCAGAAATATGAGCAAAATAAATAGCACTAATGAAGATCTTTTTAAATTTCAAGATCAGCTAAACATAAAACAGATAATTCATGGAACATAACAACGTTTTTAAAAAAGTCACAAAGATTAGATTCAGAAAGATTGTTGCCTCTATAAAACAAGAATAGTTTGTGATAACAAAAGGGAAAAATGAAAACCTATGAGGAATAAACACATTATAGTATCTGGTATAATGTTAGTTTAAAAACCATGCTTTCCAAGAATATTTATTTAATGTCAGGAATAAAGTATTATAAGGAATATTAGGTAAGAAAAACAGGTCATAAAACAGGAAACAAGACTTATATAACTGTTAAAAATAATAAAAGCACAAGATACAAGCAAAAAAATATAGACTGATAGGAAACCAAATGGTTTTAGGCTGTTATTTCTTGGTAGTGGCTGCATTTTCTAATGTTGGTACAGTGAACATGTGTTACTATTGTAATCAGAGAAATTTAATACACATTTACAATTCTTAGCATGTACTACACATGAAATGCCCATTAACTTCACACTATTTACTTTTCTTTTCTTTTTTCCCCACTATTTACTTTTCAATGCATTACTGGAGAGAAGTACTGGAACAACATCATGTCAAATAAATTGAGATTTATTTCTTATGCCTTAAAAAAACTATGAAAGATCTCATGGAAATTAAAAATAGTTTGCTTCAATTTAAAGTTCAGTAAAAGGGCTAGGAGCAAAACTTAATAACCTTTACCAGAAGGGAGTAAAAAAAAAAGATAAATATGACAGAATAGGTAAGCTGTATAGAGTACTAACAAAATTGACATTTAATAAACTTCTAGAAAGAGGGGGGAAAAACTGGAGAGGAATTTAAATAAATAAACAATAGAAAATAATTTACCAGAGATGTGGAAAGATAAGATTTGTCATTCAAAGGAACATCCAAATGGCCTCAAGGTAAAACACAGACACACACACACACACACACACACACACACACACACACACTCTTTCATTATTTCTCCAATGTTTCAGAACACAAAAGAGAGAGAGAAGACCCTTGAAAGGTAAAATCACATAACACATAACTTTGGAGGATGAAAATCAAACTTGCATCAGAATTATTCTCACCAATAATGGATGCTTAAAGGCAGTGGAAGAACCCTTTCCAAACTTTTAAAATAAATTAGTTTGAATCTAGAATTCTATACATAACTAAGTTATCAGAATATGTGAGAAAAAAAAACCTACAGAAATTTTCCTATGCACCATTCTCAGGTAGTTTCTAGATAACATACTCAAGAAAATAAGGTTTAAAAAACTGAGTGAGAAAAAGAAAACAAGATACATTGGAATTAGCTGAGAAGTACAAAGAAAATAAATCCCACCATGATACCTGGCCTACTGAGGATGTACTAGGTAGAAAAAATATATGTTTTTCAGAAAAAAAATAGATTTTTCAAGTGATAGATGGAATAAGCAAGATTTTTTATGTGGCAAAAGCAATCAGATTTTTCTCAGCAAGAATAAAAGAAAGATAATTATCAATGTCTTAGTTTTAAAAGTATATAATAATCATGGCAAAAATATATAGCAAATAAAATGTGTCATTTTTAAAAAAAAAGTCATGGAACTCAAGAAGTCTACCATGATTTCATTTATGGTCTAGTTTTCTGTTTAGCTGAAAAAAAAAAAAAAGTATTCCCTACCCTGAGGTTATATCAATATTCTTCTAAATGACTTAGTTTAAAACTTATGTTTTTATGGGGCTACTGGATGGCTCAGTTGGTTAAGCATCTGACTCTTGTTTTCCGCCCAGGTCATGATCTCACCATTTCGTGAGTTTGAGCCCCACATCGGGCTCTGAGCCGTCAGTGTGGAGCTTGCTTGAGATTCTCTCTCTCCCTCTCTCTCTGCCCCTCCCCCTCTCATGCTGTCTTTGTCTCTCTCAAATAAATAAATAAACTTAAAAAGTTATGTTTTATGTCCTTTACATTTAGATTGCTAATCCATGTAAAATGTATTGTTACATGGAGCGTAATAGGGATTTAACTTTATAATTATACCAGTGTCATTTTTAAATACATCATTCTTTACTGAATTGAAATACCACCTTTATGATTTCATTTCAGATATTTTAAGAAATGGTTTATGCTGTAGGCCAAAGAAAACTGAAAAAAGGTAAGAGATTTGTCTTCTTTCTTGGGGAGGAAATAGATTATTTGGCAAATTGAAACAACAAAAAGGCATAATACAACATGTGTAGGTGTCATGATCTAAGCCATGAGAATAAAAATAGAATGTATGATTTTTTAAGCCAGAGAAGACAATTTTAATTATCCCAGGAATGCAGGAAAGAAAATACAGAAATTTGGAAATATGAAAAAATGTGGAAAAAATAATGACCAAGAGAACAGAATGTACACTAATTGAAAATTGGTTAATCTCACTAAATTAAAGACAGAACCATTCAGATTAGATTAAAATTACACACACATACACATACAAGCTCACATATACAGCAATTTTGTAAAAGAGACAAATGGACTTGACATCTTGAAACAGGGATTTTGTGATTTACAAATGAAGATCTACATTCATTAAGAATGCAGGAGGGGCGCCTGGGTGGCTCAGTCGGTTGAGCTTCCGGCTTTGGCTCAGGTCATGATCTCGCGGTTGGGTGGGTTCAGAGCCATGCGTCGGGCTCTGTGCTGACAGCTCAGAGCCTGGAGCCTGCTTCAGATTCTAAGTCTCCCTCTCTCTCTGACCCTCCCCTGCTCACGCTGTCTCTCTCTCTCTCTCTCTCTCTCTCTCTCAATTAAATAAAACATTTTAAAAAAGTTTTTTAATTAAAAAAATGCAGGAAAAGTTTTTGATAAAATCTAACATTTATTTCTGATTAAACAAACAAACAAACTTCTCGGCAAACAAGTGATAGAATAGAACTTCAACCTGATAAAGGCCTCTGAGAAACAGCTAACATCATTCTCAATAGGGAAAGGCTCAGTGCTATTTTGCTAATATCAAGAAAAAGACAAGAATGTCTATTCTCTTTCTTGCTATTCAACTGGAGGTTCTAGCCAGCTGAACAAACAAAGAAAGCATCCAGATTAGGAAGGAAGAAGTAAAATCAGTTTTATTCATAGACAACATGATTATTTTTATAGAAAATCCTATGGAATTTACAAAAAGCTACCACAACTAATAAGTGAACTCAACAAAGTTGTAAGACACAAGATCAGTATACAAATATTAATTGTACTTCTATATATTAGCAATTGACAATAAAAAACTGAAGTTAAAAATAATGCCATTTACAACAAGCTTGAGAAATATGAAATACTTAGAGATAAATCTCACAAAAGATGGGGCACCTGGGTGGCTCAGTCGGTTAAGCATCTGACTCTTGATTTTGGCCCAGGTTATGATCTTTCAGTTTGTGAGACTGAGCCCGGCCTCGGACTCTGTGCTGTCCGTGCTGTCAGTGTGGAACCTTGCTTGAGATTCTCTCTCTCCCTCTCTCTGCCCCTCCCTTGCTCCAGTATGCTTTCTCTCTCTCTCTCTCTCTCTCTCTCTCTCTCTCTCTCTCAAAATAAATAAATAAGCTTAAATGTTTTTTAAGGAAGATGCCATGTACACAAAACCTATAAGAACACAGCTAACTGAACTTAGGACCTAAATAAAAGGTGTGGTATACTGTGTTGATGGGTCAGAAGATACAAATTTGTTAAAATGTCAGTGTTCCCAAAATTAATCTACAATTTCAAAAGAAACACAGTCAAAATCTCAGTGAACATTTCTGTAAAACTGGCAGGCTAATTCTGAAATTCATGTAAATTCAAAGTAGTGAATACCTTTGAAAAAGAACCTAAGTTGAAGGATTAATACTACCTGATTTCAAGACTTATTAAAAATTACTTTAGGGGCACATGAGTGGCTCAGTTGGTTAAGTGTCCAATTTCAGCTCAGGTCATGATCTCACGGTTCATGAGTTCAAGCCCCGCATGGAGCTCTGTGCTGACAACTCAGAGCCTGGAGCCTGCTTTGGATTCTGTGTCTCCCTCTCTCCCTGCCCCTCCCCCAATCAAAATGAACAGCATAAAAAAAATGAACAAACATTAAAAAAATTTAATTACTTTAATCAAAGTTCTATGGCCTAAAGATAAACAAATATATCAATTGACCAGAATAGAGAGTTCAGAAACAGAATCACACCATTTATTAGTGACTTTTTCCCAGAAAAGTGCAAATGCAATTCAGTTTAAAAAGGATAGTCTTTCTCTTTCTCTCTGATTCTTAAAAAATGGTGCTAGATTCATTGTATATCCATATACAAAAAAGCAAAATGAACTTCAATTTATATTTTCTACAATTAACAATCAACTCAAAATGGATTTTAGATTTATATGTAAAACCTAAGACTATAAAACTTCTAGAAGAAAACAGAAAAATTCTGTGTAACCTTGGGTTAGACAATGAGTTCTTAAATACAACAATAAGAGCATAATCTATAAATGAAAACTATGATAAGTTACACTTCAAAATGAAAAATTTCTCCTTTTTGAAAATCACAGAATGAAAAAGATAAACCAGTTTGGGAGAAAATATTTGCCAGTCACATAGCTGGTAAAGATTTGTATCCAGAATATATGTATTAAAATTCTCAAAACCATTAAGAAGAAAACAATAACTCAATTTTTGAAAATTATCAGAGGATTTGAACAAATAAGATACATGAATACCCCATTTGAAAATGAAAGGATCATTAATGTCATTAATTATTAGGGAAACGCTAATTGAATCACAGATACTTTTACCTGCCTATTGGGATAGTTGAAAGTAAAAAGAATATGTCGAGTGTTGGCTAGAATATACAGAAACTGAAACTCCCTACACTATTAATAAGAATGTATACTGGCACAACCATGGGTAAACGGTTTGGCATTTCCTAAAATGTTAGCTAGACACCTGCTATATGATTCAGTCATTCCATTTCTATGTGTGAACCTGTGAGAATTGAAAAACTATGACCATAGAAAGAATTGTCTATGAATATTCATAGCAACTTCTGTTTTAATAGCCCACATCTGTAAACAACCCAAATGGCCATCAATAGATTAATGGATAATCAAATTGCAGTATTTCATATAATAAATCACTACTCATCAATATAATGAATTATTAAATACATATGATATAGATGAATTTTAAAATTATTATGTTTTGTGAGGAGCCTGGGTGGCTCAGTTGGTTAAGTGTCTGACTTTGGCTCAGGTCCGGATCTCAGGGTTTCTGAGATCAAGCCCCGCATTGAGCTCTCTGCTATCAGCACTGAGCCCACTTAAGATCCTCTGCCCCTTCTCTCTCTCTGCCCCTCCCCCATTGGTTTTCTCTCTCTCTCTCTCAAAAAGAAATAAACATTTAAAAAATAATTATGCTTTGTGAAAAGTCAGATTAAAAAAAAAGAGATTACAGTGTGGTTCTATGTCTCCGAAATTTAAAAAATACGAACTATAATTACAGAACTTATATCAGTGGGAGCCTGGGAATGGGGGGAAAGGACTGGGGGAAAATGTTACTTACAATGTGAAAGGGAAATTTGGAAGATAAAGGGAATGAATGCATAATTAAAACAAAAGTTATCATCTTTGAAAGAATCATAATAAAGCAAATAAACTAAGGACCATAATTAGCTCAACTCTACACCTGAAGACCAAAAATAACAAATTAAGACAAACAGAAATCTTCTGCCACTAACAAGTAGTAGACACTACAGTTTTCACCACTTCTATTTCTAAACTTCATTCAAGCATCAGTGCCAGAAACTTGACCATCTAGCCACCATTTCCTGTCCATGCCAAGGATAGAGGCTTCCCTCACCTCTTTCTCCTCACATTACTAGATCCCGTGTCAAAATATGACATGAGTGACAGATTGGTGAATCCCACATTATGACCCTGTGCGCTAACTATGAGGGGGGCTGGGAAAGGGATAATGTAGCACTTTTGTTACTCAAATTAGGATTGGTCACTGCACTTCACCCAGACTGATAATTCAGGAAAGAATTGCCTAGATACAGTAGGCATTCAGAAGCTGGATGGCCAACATGAATGCCAAATATTCGTTTTTGCCAATTTATAGGTTATTTGATTTGTTTTATTGGGCATGACTCTGGGGATATTTTTACATGCTTTAAATCCATTAACATAGTAGAGTGTATATTCATGTTGAGTGATCTGAATTATTTTTCTCCTGAGACATGATATGCCTGTTAAATATGAAGATTAAGCTATTTCTAAATCTCAGAAAATCTTTCCCAGGTATATATTTGAATATTTTCTTCCTGTTCCATTTGTCCTGTACCTTTCTTCAGGGACACCAATTATGAATATATTGGCACTTCTTCGTATGTATCCCGTATCTATCATCTTTGCATTAATCCTCTAAACTCTGAAAAGTTTTGCTCAGGGTTCCCAAACCTACCTTCCTTACTTTTTGTAGTATCTGTTTCTTTTTTTTTCTGGTTCCCTCTGATGGCTTTTCTTTTTTCCCTTTATACTTCTTTCCTGTCCTCTGCCAGTGTGATGATTCTAACCTTTTGTCCATTCATCCCCACTAGCTCCGCATTGGGCTCTTTCCTCATACAGGACATATTTCCTTTAAATTTGTTAACCTTGTGGGCAGTGTTTGGTAAAACTTTCTGCTGCGTTACAGTATACTTTTTCTCATGTGGTTCTTCAACTGTCTTCCATTTGTCTTGTTGAATTTCTCATTAAAAAAAAAAGTTCCAAAGATTAGATGTTGTTTTATTATTTTAAAACAATACCATAATACTAATACCATAAAAGCTATTAATACCATAAAAACTAGCAGTACATTTCTTTTTTATTATTATTATTGTCTTTGAATTGAGGCAATTCTTCCTGGACAGGACTTTTCTGAACAGATTTTGTGGACAAGTGATCAGTGGGAGGAAGCTGTGGATGGAAGAAATTTGAGTAGCAAGCAAGCAAGCAGGGAGCTTGAATGTCTGTCTACAGAAACTAACTCATCAACACTGCCCTGTAGGTAAAAGCAAGAGCCAGGAGAAAGGAAAGCTCTTCCGCTTACAGTGAAACTACATGATGTTACACGATCCAGGTGTGTGGGAGTGTGAGTGTGTGTGTGTGTGTGTGTGTGTGTGTGTGTATTCAGAGGTGAGGAGTATAGAGGGAGATGATGTAATCCTGTTGTAAGTCTCAGGGCTATTTGATTCCCATTCTTTCTCTACCACCATCTACGTCTTCAGAAATGGTACTTATTTGTTCTTCTGCTCTAGTTTGCCTGCTGTCTGATACAGTCAGACTGCATTCAGAGAGGCTCCTGCGTGAGTGTACACATACTTCTTTTTAATCATCCAAATACAAAGTCATTGTGCTCATCTGGCTCCTTTTCTTGTGGTCCCCTCTGACCGTTGTTTCCATTTCATTTCTCACAACAGGCCTTCATATACTGTGGTTTCAAGCTATAGATGTCCCAGAGACTTGTTAAAGAGAACATGCCCCTTTCTGTTTTGTGTTCTCCTTGTTGGTGTTTTTATTCTCGAGAGAAAAAAAAGAGCAAGTTATTTTTACTTTTCAATCTAAAAACTGAAGTCATCTAAGAAATCTTCCAAATGGTGTTGCCAAGCTCTATGGCTAGGAACAGTTGAGTGTCCTCATGTATGGTAGGTAATCCACTTAAAAGCAATGCAAACCTTAGTGCCCTGGCTCAAGGTCATGTGTCCCAACTACTAAGAAATAGTAAATGGAGGTAAATGTTATAGTAAAGAGCTCTTTGTCCCTCGCTTGATGCAATTATTGTTCATGTATCCTTTATCTAAGAACCACATTTGTAAATGGAATATGCATTATGAAAATATATTCACTTGAAAATGTTAGTTTACTTGTGTTTCCTTTGCAGCTGGTAGCCAGGTCCGAAGATGGACTTGAGCAGCATTTTGAGGCCCTGGTCTTTTCTTTTGCTTAGGCATACTTATTATTCTGGTATACTTTCTACTGGTTATTTAGAGTAGATATGATCACTATGCTTCGTAATTATTCTGGAGCGTGTGACTTTCCTGTGGACAATTATTTTTCATGCACTGATTAAGGACCGATTAGGGGCTCTGTTTGAGGGATATGGTGGTTAAATAAACTCAGACTTTCCTGTTAAAAAGGTCCCATAATGAAGACAGTTTGATTAGACACATAGCTAAAACACAAAGCAAGGCTCTAATCACCAACCCACTGGACTGTGATGTGGTTTAAATAAGAATACTATATGATACCTGCTAAATAGTCAATCTATATTAACTACTTCATTGCCCTTGTTCCTTTTATCATCTTCATTGGTAGTATCAGTACAAAGAGATAATGACAAATTCCTATGTAGGAAAGAAGTGAAAGCATTTTTATTGTTGTTCCTAGATGGAGTCCATCGATATTGACAAGGACCACTTTTGTGGTCTTTGAATAAAGGATAATTTATATGGCAAAACAGAAGTGGACTTAAAGACAAAAGAGAAAGAGAAGCAGGGCTGTTTTTTTTTTTACTTTTTATGTTTTTTTAAATTTATTTTTGAGAGAGAGGGACAGACAAGAGCTGTGGAGGGGCAGAGAGGGAGAAAGGGAGAGAGAGAGAGAATCCCAAGCAGGCTCCATGCTGTCAGTGTGGAGCCCAGTGTGGAGCTCGAACTCACCAACTGTGAGATCATGACCTGAGCCCAGATCGAGAGTTGGACACTTAACTGACTGAGCCACCCAGGTGTCCTGAAGCAGGGCTGTTTTAGATGCTGCTGTCTTGGGGTGCATCGTGAAAAACCTGCTTCGCTATTGCGATGGCCCCACGCATTGACCTTTTGGTTCTATTTCACTCTCTCTAATTAGCTCACTTCAACTTGGCATGTTTTCTTTAGCAGAGCATTTGGCATCAGCCTGGTCCCGGTATAACAATTTTGAGAGGATGAGAGACGTGGATGGAAATAACCCATCTAAAGTTATGATGACCTTCTCCCATAATGTATTGTAATGTGGTGGTAATGATAGATGCACCAGCTTCTGTATTTGAAGTTAAAAGAAAATTCAGTTGTGTTTTCTTTTTACTATCCACAAACTGTTATTTTGTAATAACAGAGGGAAGAGTTTTCTATAGCAGCCTCGTCAGTGGTTCCAAACTGGAAATAACATCCAACCACTAACTGCTGTTTAATTTTTTTTTGTTTTTACTTTATTTCATGCGTAACTATGTTTGCACAGCAGGGCTGCAAACGTCTGAGAAGTGTCACTTTGAATAGCAGACTTGGATAGCAAAGCCATCGTCTCTGCCTGGGGTTTTGCCTTTGGTGGGTGTACACAGTCCTAGTTGAGCAAAAAGACTTTATTTAAATGAAATGAAATCTGTAGGAAGATAAAATATGGCAAATGGCAATAGTTGCCAAAATATGAATTTTGTACTTGTGGTGCTGTATTTCTCAAGGATAGCAAGAGCTTCTAAGTGACAATCCATGAAGAGCATCGCTGGCTGCTGGGTAACTCAGGAGGCAGAAGGAGGGGAGACATGGTGAGAATTTAGCACATGGGCAAAACCAGCAGAAGCCTAGATGCTCAGTGTATAATCTGTACATGTAACCAAACCCCAGACGGACTTCTTGTATTTCTGAGGGATGCTCCTAGTTTTTCTCAGGGGTTTCTATTTTGGGTGGTTGGCACATGGAGATGTCAGCGGATATTGGCAAAAGCCATGTCTCTCCCCAGCTGCACCAATGGAAATCATCACATTACAGTGACTCATCTTCCTTTGCCACTGGAGTTTTGTACACCATCTTCCCTGCAAAAAGCCATGCCTGGTGGCCAGGAACAGGGGCAATCCTGGGAACCCTGGGGGTTTATGACCTTCTCCTTAAAGGAAGGGCCCAAACTCAAAGGAAATGCTCTAGGATCTAAATCCTTAGAGGTTAAGACAGAACCTTTACCCCTTTAAGATCAAAGCAGTTCATTTGTATCAGAGACAGGATGGTGGGGCAGGTAATGGTTTGGAGTTCTTCTAGTACTAGTACCTTTTATGATATAACTCACCCTTTGCTTCTTCAGCTTAGTTCTTATAACAGAAAGAAAAGCATAGCATTTAAATTCATGAGTTTTGATAAAGTCCCAAGTTAGCATTTTATCTACTTTGGATTTCAGTTTGTAGATCTATAACCTGTGAATAGTAACCACTTTATCAGGGTTGTCTAGAAGACAAAATTAGATAATAGAGTTCCGTACTTCTAAAATTTTCCCACAAGAGTTCATAGATCCAAGATTTTACATCTAAGAATTACCGCCAAAGGAGCTCTACTGAGAAAGTTTTAGATGCACTAAACTCAGTTGCTTTATACACAATGTGAATATTTTTTTCTTTTGTATATTATTTTGTTTCAAAGATATATCTGTGTATTTAACAAAAACTCTACATAGAACTATTTCTTCACTCAGCTTTCCTTATTCTGGTTCTGTAATAACTTCCCACAATGTAGCAGGCATAAACATCCTGCTATTTCAGAACTCTGCTCCCGTTACCATGATGGCTGCAAGGCTTGATGATGGAGCAATTAATCAGGCACAGTCTTTGCCCATAGGTAGCTCATAGGCTGATAATATGGTATAATTATAAGACTATGTGCAATTCCCCATAAACTAGCCTGGAGTAGGGTGAAGGGAAGAGGTGAAGCATAATACAATAGGCTCCCTGGAGGAGGGAGATTTTGAGATGGGCCTTGAATTATGTTTGAGACGATGTGTGTAAAGATATGGATTAGGAAGGAACATGGCATATTTGGGGAATTAATCAGTGGCTGAAAGCATAGAGCATTTACCCTTCTGTCCTCTCCTTTGAATTTTAGTGGTCATCTTGAATTCCATGTTGAGTGAGACCTGTGAATCGTGACTCAATTGGTGTTTTGAGAACGGAAGGGAGCAGTGAAACTGCCTAATCTCTAATAGCTCTTCTGAGTTACTTTTTTCAATTGTCAGTGCTTGGCCCAGCACTGAAGGCACAGGTTAGCTCACGTCCCAGATGGGAAAGTTTGCTAACCTTATGCAAGTATATTAAACATGATCTATGTGGGTAAACTTGGAGAATCCAACAAGTCCACATGAAAAAGAATTTCACTGGTGCTCAGAAGGTGGCTTACACAGCTCTGAAAGGGTTCTCAAAAGAAACCAGACCAATCCTTCATGCCCTAAAAGTATTCGGAAACCTAAGAAAATAGCTAATAATACCATTCATTTCTGAAAAATGTACAAAGGGGCCATGCATTCTTTGGTGATGTGCTCCAGAAAAATGTTAACAAAAAGATGGTTTTTACTATTAAACCATCAACTGACTTTGGCCTGTAAAACACCAGCTGGCTTACATTACTTGTAATGTGCTTTGGTGTGTCTCTGATGATAAATATGAAGGGTCCTTTAAGATATACAGAAATATTAAGCAACTAAACATGCTTCTCCCCCTTCCTTTGAAAACTTAAGGAGTCGAAAGAAACATGGAGACCTTTTAAAAGTAGGGAAAATTACATATGGCTAAATCAGCTTTGTTCTCACTACAATGAACCAATGAAACCTTCTTCTTAGGAAAGAGATTGATTGAGTTTGAACTCCAAAGGTCAAGACTTTACCCTTGCATAAATAAACAAATAAACAAGCAATCCAGACTCAGTCTGGGTCCCAGATAGTATCTTATAGGTTTATTTTATTTTATTTTATTTTCCACTAGAACTGATCACGTACGAAAGATAGGTCTCATCCTAGTGTGTCCCAGGCACATTCCTATCACCAAATATTTGCTCATTCTTTCTGGGAGCAAAGCCTTCTCTGGCCATTTTAGTTAACATTGATCTCTACGACCTCATGCAAAGTAATGTCCCCCCCCCCCCGCCTTGTCTGTCCCCTGGGACCTAGTACACACTGCTTCTGAGGTTGGTGACTGTTAAATACAATCCAGTCTTATAAACAATGATGCGCATGTCCTGTAAGTACCTTATTTGCTCCACTTTGCCTCCCCTTAACATGAAGCAAAGAACTTAGTACATGGCAGGTGCCCCAAACTATGTTTTATTTGGTGGATGACCAATAGACTATACTTAAAAATCATGGGATTTTTCTACTTGTATCATATGACAAATAGGGTCCAATGTTCTCTCCAAATTCAACTTCCCTTAAAATTTCATTATAGGTATAGAAACTTAAAAGAATCCATTCATTAGTTTACTTATTGAATACGAATTTTATTCTAAGCTCTGTACTGGCTTTGGGGATAAACTAGTGGGCAGATGTGAGTGACAGACATAATGAAAGAATCACACAGTAAATGCAGAGATTGATATAAAGGGGAAAAGAGTGATTCCTGTTACCTTGAGTTTCTTTCTTTAAATTCCTCTACTTTTAGAAGAGTAACGAGAAGTTGATTTGGTAAAAGAAATAGGGAGAACACGGAGTATAAGCACAGAGAATTCACTCTGAGAGAACTCTGTGCTCTATGACATGGATAGTAACCAGAAAACAATGGGTCTTCCCTTTAGAAAGAGAGACCACATAGACTAGGGGCTTGGGGGCATTACTCTAAGAAATTAAAAGCACTCTTCAAAATGAGGACAGGATCTCAAAGGCATAGTATAACCAATCTACTTCTGAAGTAGAGCAAAATGTTTGGCAATGTCAAAATGATGAAAGTCTCCTTTTTCTAAGCTTAAATTTTCCTGGGAACTCTGGGAGATAGAATGATTAATAGAATGATCTCAGGATTCAGGGCTACATACTTTCTGGCTGCAAATCCCAGTTCTGCTGCTTACTAGTTGTGGAACTTGGGCACGTTACTTATTATGGAGGCTCATTTTTCTCATCTGTAAAAAAAAGCAAATAATAATATTTAATTTGCAGAATGATTATTGCCTGATGGCCCATTCTAGGAAAACAGGATCCTAGGACCTATGTTTAGATTGGAATTTCAGGAATCTTTGGAAAGAGAGAGGGATATAGAGCGAAGGGAGAGGAATGCATGTGTAACCAAGCAAAATACCATATACAAGAAGAGAAGCAGAACACAAGAACTGGATCCAGAAGTCAGCAATCATGGGAAGGTAAATAGAGCTAATGTGTTGGGGAGAGGCACCTGGAAGGCTGACAGATGCAATGGGAAGAAAATTCTTTACTCAGCTGGTCCAAGGAATCATGAAAATTGGTGGTAGAGAAGGAGAAACACCAAGGACAGTGCCTGGCGTGGAGCAGACATTCAAAACTTGTCTCTTAACCTACAGCATTGTCAAAATGGCTCCAAAAGTTATAGACATTGGAAACAGCTTTTGAGTTTAACACCCATCACACACATGATCTCATGGAAAGCATGGCCCTGTGTGGTGACCAAGTCACCACCAAGGCTTAATTTCCTCTCAATCTGTAAGCATGGAATATGAAGCTCAGAAATCTGATTTGCCCAAGCTTCCACAACTATGAGAGAAAAAGCTCAGAGTTGAATAGTATATCTGATACAAATAAAATATTCTTAACACAACTGATAGCTCTACATTGGCTGAACAACAGAATCACCAGAGGGAGCTTTAAATAAAATAAGAATTTCTGAGCTACTCCAAACTTGCTGAATTAAAAAATTCTCTGAGGTTGGGAGCAAAAACCTGCATTTAAAATTACCTCCAGTAATTTTGAGGCAGCTGCTTGGCAGTGGGGGTCAAGTCAGCTGGATACAACCGCTTTACTCCACCCAAGCATCTACACATCCTGTTATCAATCCTAATTACTCACCCAGTTAGAGCTAAGATGGAGGTATAAAAACTTTGAGTTTCCTTTTAATAGGATATAAAAGTGACCTTGTTTTCACTCTTGTTTTCTCTGACAATTTTTTTTGCAGTTACTATCCAAAAAGTCCTTTTAATATTTTAAAGATCCTTCCAAGAAGAATTAGGAAACAGATAATCAGTGTAGCTAATGATATGCTATAGATTCTGGGAATCTGATAAATAAGTAGTTTTATATTTTAACTTCTCACTCAAAAATCCTCATACATGGAAAAATCTTCTTGAATTCTATAGCATAAAAAGGCAAATGCAAAATACTTTCATAAATATATTTTATTAAATGCACAAGAAACTTTGAGAATTTTGGTTATATAATCTTTTCTTTACCAGCTACAATATACATAGTGAGACTTCTATCTCAAAATAAGAAGATTAACTGTGTGATCCAGGATGAGGTATTGACCTTCTCAGATCTTCTCTTTCCTCATATGTTAAATATTAAACATTGCATCTGCCTCATAATGTTCTAGGAACAATTGAAGGAGATATGGATGAAGGTGTCTGCAACTAAATCAGTTACCAAAGAGATACTCAGCAAAATTTAGTTGCATCTGATCTACTCTTCAGAAGGGTTTGCAGTGAAACGATCCTTCAGTTCTTATGTTTTTTCCTTCATTTTCTTATCTCTAAATGGAAGAGGGTTCAGACAAAATAATCTCTAGATTCTCTTACAAAGCTAAAGTTCTAAATTTTATATTTCTGGGAAAGTTTTCTGTGTGACCCCTAGTTAGCCAAAACTACTTCTGAGGAGGTGATTGGTCACTGAGAAGCCAAAGGGAATTCCTGAGTAATCAATAACATTACATTAAAGGGTATATTAGATATAGTGCATAATTTTGTGTGTTCGGTGAATTCCAAGGTTAATAAAAATATATTAAAATGAACCATAGTGAATGCCATTCTTTCTCTGATATAGAAGAGACTTCTATGTGTATGGTCTTCTGTTTATTCTTATAGGGCAAGAATTACTATGTTATTGGCATGTTGACACACTGGTTAATGGAAATATTCAGAAAACAGTGGGAACTAGGGTTCCTATTGATTTGATATTAGATGAATTCTGGGTTCATTACCATAAAAGTTTAATTTTTCCCCAGTGCCTTTCACGGTGTCTGGTACATAGTAGGTGCTCAACAAAATTTCATCCCTGAAATTAACAAGTGCATTTCCTACTGAATTTCATTAATTGGTATGATGTAGTGGAAAAAGTATGAATTTGAAGTTCTCCTGCTCCAATTCTTTTCTTATTTTTTGTCATTTTCTTTCACCCCCCCTCCTTTTCCCTCTATTTCTCTCCTGCTCCTTTCTCCTCCTCCCTCCACACCCCCCAGCCCCCAGTGTCACCAGCTGGTCCAAGGCTGGCCTATTTTCTGTCATGTTGTAAGATCCACCAACAGTGCCTCAGGAAGTAGTGGAATGTCAACAGGCAGAAGGGGACATGAAAGGCAGATTCAGCATCGTATTTTCATCATTGACAATGGAACCTGACCTTTGCTGAGCCAGTTTCTCATCTAGGCATTCAGTAAAACGAAACTCTCTATGAAGAGTTATATGCAAAAAATATTCCTACAGTGAGTTAAATTGTCAAGTAGACA
Organism: Cryptoprocta ferox; assembly: GCA_028646485.1. Lineage (NCBI taxonomy): Eukaryota > Metazoa > Chordata > Mammalia > Carnivora > Eupleridae > Cryptoprocta > Cryptoprocta ferox. The sequence goes on along the minus strand of CM053576.1, from coordinate 118,858,114 downwards.
TGGTTTATAAATATTCCCATCCCATTGTTTTTGCAAGAATGCAAGCCACACCTAAGAGCACATTCCTTATTTTGTAGGGAAATACATGGTGCCACACTCTTTGCTGCCACGGTGCCAAGACTTATCCTTAAATTTAAGTCCAACCTTCTTGTTTTCCCCTTGTGCTATATGATTCCATAGTGCATTCTCCCATCTGTCGAAACAGAGAAGTGCTTGAATTTTAGGCTGAGATGACTAATATTCATGAGGAATGAATCCAAATTCGAACTAAATGCACATTTTTTGCATTTGTCCAAACCTAGCTATGAATTATCTCAGGCTATCAATAGAAGAAGAGGAAAGTTGCTATCTGTAAATCCCTATTTGTTTTCCCAAATTGCACCCTTGGCAATGGGGTGTGACAGAAAAATGTTCAGTATTCCTAGTAGCCTAACCTGCCAAGAGAGATAAAGCCACTTTGATGTCCTGGTACCAGAGACGATACAGATTTTTTACCCAAAATGTTTTTCACAGGGAAGTGGGCTAAAACGACCTGCCTGCTTCACAGCCTTCTGGATCCAAGAGACAGACTGGTAGCCCTGCTGACCAAGAGGTGACAGGTCTGAAGTTAATAACAATAATGCTCTTTAAACTACCCTGGGCAATAATGATGGTAGTGGTAGAAACGATTAATAGTCAAAGCTGGTGCAGTGATAATTAATATTATCAGTGCTTACATATTTTTATGTGATTGCTATGTTCTAGCTCTGTTCCCAGTGACTTGAACATATTATTCCATTTACTTCTTTTTTTAAGTCTATTTATTCATTCATTTACTTATTTATTTATTTTGAGAGAGACAGAGAGAGCACCAGTGGTGGTGGGGGTGGAGGGGTGCGGGGAGAGCAGAGAGAGAGGGAGAGAGAAAATCCCAAGCAGGCTCCGTGCTGTCAGCACAGACCCCAACGCAGGACTCGATCTCACAAACAGTGAAATGATGACCTGAGACAAAATCAAGAGTCAGATGCTTAACTGGCTGAGCCACCCAGGGGCCCCTATTCCATTTGCTTCTTACCCTTTCCCCGTAATGAAGCAAGTAAAGCTCAGGGAGGTTGCTTGCCAAAGGTCACACAGCGAGTAGCAGTCTCATGCCCACCTCTGCCTCCCAGTAAGACTTCTCTTCTACCTTTTCTGTGTTACATATATGCCTCCTTGCATATGCTGCTGCCTTTCTCTGGTGAGATCACCATGGACTGCCTCCTGAGACAGCTTTTCCTAAAACACTATCCACAGCAGTACCCCCGAAGTATACCACACACATAAAATCCAACTCTTTTGGAGGCCAGGTGGAAAGAAGACCCCAAAAGAGATCTCATTATGTTGCCAAATAAGTTGCATCTGCAAAATTTTTTGGCTTTAGCAAAATGTTCTCATACTCCTCGCTAGAGTTTCTGTCACTGCCGATATGACTTGGGGGGGGCACCTGGCTCCCAGTGACAAGGTCAGAGGAGCTGACTCGGGCAGCATTTCTCTGTCTCCCAGTCTCAGCCACTTTCTTTCATGGGCAAGAATTTGTTCACACAGCCATATTTTCTGAACACCTACTTTGCACCAGGGCTAGGGTAGATCCTACACACCTAATATTTTCATTGGTCCTCACAAAAACATTAAAGTTTTCTTTAAATTTTGTTTTCTTTAGGCTGATGAAGATAATTAGATCAGCAGCATTTTTTGTAACTTACCCAAGGTGCTGAGTGCCATTAAATCCGTGGTTCTCAACCAGAAGAGACTTTCCTTCCCCTTCTCCCAAGAGATTTTGGCAATGTGTTTGATGGCACTTTTGTTGCCACATCTGGGGGGTGGTGGAGGGGGACAGGGTTACTACTGCTGTCTACAGGGCAGAGGCCAAGGATGCTATCAAAGCTCCTACAGTGCACAGGGAAGCCTCCCCTCCTCCCCCACAGGAAGCGATTATCTGGTCCAAAATGGCAATAGTGCTACAGGTGAGGAACCCTGGATTAAACCAAGAGGTGTGGCCCGTCTGGCTTGTGACTTGGACTCAGCTTTGATTCAGGGCCTCTGGTACTGTTTCAGGAGAGTGTCTACTCTCCTGTCATGTGCAATAATGTAGGAGCTGGGGTCCTCCCTCCTCAGCCATCTGGCTCTCCAGAATGTTCATGGCTTATTGCCCCAGTGCTGCTGCAACCCATACTTCTCTAGATGTACCAGACTCCCCTCCTGCATTTTGTAGCAACAATGAGTGAGGAAACATCATGACCGCTGATAATACTGAATACTCTTAAGATTCAAGGAGCCCTTTGCAGAGAGAAACTTTGAGGAATCGCCACAAAGCTGGCTCCCTTACACTGGTTCTTGGCTGAAGGAAAAGAGGGAAGGGGGCTACCCAGTTCTTTTCCACAATACAGGCCAATTTCAGTGAGACAGAAAAGGACTCAGGATTCAGGGCAGCTGCTCTGTCTGGGAAGAAAGATGGAAAGTTTGACTGCATGTATGCACCATCAGGTGACCTGACCATTTTAAACAGAGAGGTACTATTCACAGTTATTCTATATAAATAGATGTTTGTTGGGGCAAAACTTAAACTGATTGTGTAAAACCCTGGGCTTGAGGCCTTTGGTGAGACTTAATTCACTCACATATTCCCAAAAAGATATGCTACAGAGCACTTCTTCTGTGCTTGTCAGACACTGAGCAAGGATTGGGCTATGTCGATTCCAATCCTGTGGGAGGGAAATCGTAGGGAAATAAGATAGGAAGATAAGGAGGGAACTGGGAAGACATCCAGCAGGGTAAGGACAAGTGGGAAGACTCTAAGGCAAGAGAGGGCATGGGGAGTTTGGAACTAAGAGAAGCCCAGTGTGGTGGCAGCGCAGAGCACAAAGGAAAGATATATGGTGAGGAAAGTGAACTGAAAACAGAGGCTGGGGGGTGGGGGGTGGGCAGGCAAAGTCAAGTCAGAGTCTATTCATGCTGAAGCCTGAGTCCTGCTGCTGAAGGATGTGAAGTCAGAAAGCTGGGAAGAACACAGACACCAGGGAGAGCGTTGCTGTGAAGGTGCAGACAAGGGCGGAGGGTGTTTTGACTGGAACTGCGGTGGGGGATATGCAGAGAGGATGGATCTGATGTACACTTGGGTGGAGAGAAGGCCAGGAGTTGGTGATGAACAAGCTGTGATAAATGAGGGAGATGGAAGTGAGAGGATCCTGTCCGGCTTCCCCTCCAGGCAACTGGGTGGATGCCATTTCCCAAGACTGTGCAATTCTCACTCTCCTCATGTGCCAAGCAGGAGGGAAATCCTCACCTTTTCTAACTCACCAAGCTGTTTTGATGACCAAGCAATGTAATAAATACACCAGGGTTTTGCAGGCTGTAAAGCATAATAAATGTCTGGGTTACAAGGCGTTTGTAACTATTATAACATGTTCATCTCTGTGACTTCGATATCGATCCCTATGTGCTTTTTATAAAACATCAACCCCAGCACTATCTATGATAATATCACTTGGGTGCCTTACAGCTTCCTGATTCATGGTTACAGAAAGAGTTTACAGATCATATAAAATGACAAGGGAAAAGGTGTGGCTCCGTGTTCTCTAGCATGAACTTGGCCTTTAAATCTTGAAATTGACTCTGATTGCCATGAGAAAACCCAAACCAGCCCAACTTGGTTGCTGACATGACTGGGGAATTGGGAGTAGACAATGGAAACTGTTTCTCATGTATCATTGTACTGAATTGCCAAAGAATGGCTCGGTCTCACCAGTTTCAGCCTGGTTATGATCCAGATGGCTCTGGGTCATCAAAACCACAGCAAAGAACCTACTGGTTTGCTGCTGCTCTGTAGCTCAAATGCTACATCTGTTCCTTCCTTCCCTCCCTCCTTCCTTCCTTCCTTCCTTCCTCCCTTCCTCCCTCTTCCTTCCTTCCTTCCTTCCTTCCTTCCTTCCTTTTTTTCTTTCTTTCTTTTCTTTCTTTCTTTCTTTCTTTCCTTTCTTTTCTTTCTTTTCTTTCCTTCACCCCTCTGTAGCCTTAGAGAATAAAATGATGATGGGTTGAGTCCAGACTATGTTACAAGGAAACTACACAAGCCCACTAGACTTGAGCTCAGATCCAGCTTTTCCACTTATTGCTTTGTCATCTTGAGAAATTCACCTTGAGAAGTATCAGTTTCCTTGAGCATTATTTGGGGACATAGATAATTGATCCACATCAGCGTTCTGAAAAGCAGAGGAAATAATGAATACACTTTGTAAATTGCAAGATACTGAAAATTGGGTGCATAGATGGATGGATAGTTGGTTAAGTAATATTAATATAGTTCAGTTCCATTAGGGATAAAGGATATATTTATATATCTCCTCATATATATCCTCACTTGGGGCAGGTGATAATATTTATTGGAAAAATTACATCGAACTGGAAAATGAGTGACCCAAATTTATCTATCAGTACAAGTTCTACAACTATGTTCCTCATTTATGGAGGTACAAATAATAGAGCCTGACTATATCTTAGAATGCTCCAGGACTGGAGGTTACCTCAAAGACTCTACACACACATAATTTTTTAGGAGGTGTCAGTGTGGGAGGCTGCTTTCTGTGTGAATCCTGGCTTGTTTGTGGTGATCCATGCAGGCAGCAGTGGTTTGGGGCTGAAGCCCAGACCTCTGACTTCTCCAGTACTCTTTTTACTCAACACATGGCCTCTCAGGAGTCTTTCTATTTCCTGCCAAACATCACAACCCTCCTTGAGCAGGCAAATGAGGGTCAATGTCCCAGACCACTGGTGGTGATGTTGTAAGTCTGATAGTGGCTATATTTCATGTTCATTGCAATCACTGCTCTAGCCAGGCAACATTACAGGTTCTGTTCACATAATTTGGAATTAATTTTCTTCTTTAAAAATATGACCTCACTTGTTAAGGTCATCACTTTATACTATTCATAGTTACTCTGTTTTATTTTCATTTTTAAAATAAAGCAAACTGGTTCTCTCACTTTACAGCAAAACAAAGAAGCTAGTGAGTGTTAAAATAAGAACTATGGATTATTCCATTTGAGGAGAGAAAGCCCTTCCTGGGACACTAGCTGATCTGCAGACCCTGAATACACTGATTTTGCTTTCTTTTTGGCAGAGTGATGTCAGGAGAGAGGAGAGAACATAGTGGCATTTTCTGTTTGTCAAAACATCTTGAACACTTTTCAAACATTTTGAGTTTGTTAAAATCCAGACTGCCTAGTGCCAAGCAATTTTGCTTAATTTCTAAACCCTTGAGTATTTAAAGAGAAATTTAATCGGTATTTTTCTGAATCGTTTCATTTAACTCATCAGTGTGCTATTTCATAAGAGTCACTTGATGCCAAAGTCCTTCTGTGCCAGTTTAGAAATTTTATTCTGGAAGGCTCTGAAGGGCTGAGAGCAATAAAAACAGCAGGGACCTGAAGGTTCTAGAATCTCACAATTCAAGATCTAGAAAGGGCTACAGGCGAGTCTTTCTCAAGATCATTGAAGCCACCAGCAGGAAAGGTGGAATGTCAATCCCAAAGCACGTATATCTTCCCTAGACATTGTTCTTTCAGTGTCTTAAAGTTCTGTGGTGAAGAAATGTGAACTTCTATTTAGCACAGACTAGCCTATTAGTATGAATGTGGTATTTTCATGATTATAATACATAGCAATGAATCTCTCTAAAGTGTTCCGCAGGAATTGGTATGACTGTGTGTCTTTGCTGTGAGATGGCTTTTATTGCCTCAGGATCAGGGTCCAATGCCCTCTAGGGATAGCAGTGTCCAGAGGTAAGAGTTTATGGAAGTTCTTTCTCTTTTACCAGTTGCTTGTCTCCTACCAACTCAGTAGAAACATGTAGAACCAGGTATATTTCAATTCTATTTGTTCAGAGGTGTTTATAACTGGATTTGGGGAATCGGCCAATGCCCACTAGTAGGGGACATATCAACACATCAAACTAACAATGGTGTGGCCGCATAAAGGCAGAGGCTGCTGATACAAAGGCTTGTTTAGTGTCTCTTCTGTTCCAGCCGTAGCACCCTGTGGTTTACAGATATTCAGTCATTCATCTTCCTATTGATCCTGTGAGTTTGACAGATTTGTATTTCTCTTCAATTTATTTATTTAAATTCAAGTTAGTTAACATAGAGTGTAGTCATGGTTTCAAGAGTAGAACACAGTGACTAATCACTTACGTATAACACCCCAACAAGTGCCCTCCTTAATGCCCATTACCCATCCCTCTAATACCTCCCCTCCAGCAACTCTCAGTATATTTCTGTTTTTAAGAGTCTCTTATGGTTTGCCTCCATCTCTGTTTTTATCTTATTTTTCCTTCCCTTCCCCTACGTTCATTTGTTTTGTACCTTAAGTTCCATATATGAAATAAATCATATGATATTGTCTTTCTCTGACTGACTTATTTTGATTATCATGATACACTCTAGTTCCATCCATGTTGTTGCAAATGGCAAGATTTCATTCTTTTTGATGACTGAGTAATAGTCCAGTGTGTGTGTGTGTGTGTGTGTGTGTGTGTGTGTGTGACTTCTTCTTTACCCATTCATCAGTCAATGGACATTTGGGCTCTTTCCATAATTTTATATTGTTGATAGCACTGCTGTAAACATTGGGGTGCATGTGCCCCTTCAAACAGCACACCTGTATCCCTTGGATAAATACCTAGTAGTGCAATTGCTGGTCTTAGAGTAGTTCCATTTTTAATTTTTTTGAGGAACCTCCATACTGTTTTCCAGAGTGGCTGCACCAGTTGTATCCCCAATAACAGTGCAAAAGTGTTTCTCTTTCTCTGCATCCTCGCCAACATCTGTTATTTCCTGAGTTTTTAATTTTAGCCATTCTGAGAGGTGTGAGGTGTTATCTCATTGTGGTTTTGATTTTAATTTCTCTGAAGATGAGTGATGTTGAGCATTTTTTCATGTGTCTGTTAGCCACCTGGATGTCTTCTTTAGAAAAGTGTCTATTCATGTCTTCTGCCCATTTCTTCACTGGATTATTTGTTTTTTTGGGTGCTGTGTTTGGTAAGTCCTTTATAGATTTTGGATATTAACTCTTTATCCAATATGTCATTTGTAAATATCTTCTCCCATTCCGTTGGTTGCCTTTTAGTTTTGTTGATTGTTTCCTTCACTGTACAGAAGGTTTTTATCTTGATGAGGTCAAAAAATTCATTTTTTGATTTTGTTCCCTTACCTCTGGAGACATGCCTAGTAAGAAGTTGCTGCAGCTGAGATCAGAGTTTGCTGCCTTTTATCTCATAAGATTTTGATGTTTTCCTGTCTTACATTTAGGTATTGCATCCATTTTGAATTTATTTTTGTTTATGGTGTAAAAAAGTGGTCCAATTTTTTTCTTCTGCATGTCACTGTCCAGTTTTCCCAGGACCATTTCCTGAAGAGACTGTCTTTTTTCCTTTGAATATTTTTTCCTGGTTTGTTGAAGATTAATTGGCCATACAGTTGTGGGCCCATATCTGGGTTCTCTATTCTGTTCCATTGATCTATGTGTCTGTTTTTGTGCCAGGACCATACTGTCTTGATGATTACAGTTTTGTAATACAGCTTGACGTCTGGAATTGTGATGCCTCCGTCTTGGTTTTCTTTTTCAACATTACCATGGTTATTCAGGGTCTTTTCTGGTTCCATATAAAATTTAGAATTGTTTGTTCTAGCTCTGTAAACTGATACCTGAATTCAGCAAAATTGCAGGATATAAAATCAAAGTAGAGAAATAGGTTGCATTTCTATACACCAATAATGAAGCAATGGAAAGAGAAATCAAGGAATCATTCCCATTTATAATTTCACCAAAAACCATAAGATACCTAGGAATAAACCTAACCAAAGAGGTAAAAAAATCTTTACGCTGAAAACTATAGAAAGTTTATGAAAGAAATTGAAGGACACAAAGAAATGGAAATATTCCATGCTCATGGATTGGCAGAACAAAATTGTTCTGCCAATTGTTAAAATATGTATACTACCCAAAGCAATCTACACATTCAATGCAATCTCTATCAAAATAATACCAGCATTCTTCAAAGAGCTAGAATTTGACAGATTTAAGCTGATCCTTTAGTGATGATATTAGTATTTAGTGAGGTTAGTAAGTCATCCAAGATTTCCCAGCTAGTAAGTGGCAGAGCTGGATTTGAGCAGAGATCTATTGCCTTCAAAATGTATGCTGTTTCCATTTGCCATTCTTCTTGCTGGAAACAGTATTTGGTTATTAATCATAACTTAATAAAGGTGGTGCAGCCACATAAGTGATGTTCAGACTGGTTAAGGGAGCTTAATTAGCTACATTTTTCAGGTAAAATTTTAAGTCCCTAATAAAGGTTAGGCCTTTCCTAACTTCTGGATAGTTATACGCTAGCATTTTATTATGATTCATTTAGAAGTCAATAGTCATACATTTTACCATAGAAATAACATGGAAATGATAGTCAGACTTCTGTAATAACCCATAAAATCCTGTAAAATTCCATGATTCTGTGACAGGGGATATCTCTGGAATTAGGGGCATGACCAGTAGCTGGCCATTTCAAGGGCAGTGTCATGGGAGGAGCTGGGAAATAAAAATTGGGGACGTGAACAGGGTATGACAGTGGCTTCTGTGGATTGCAGCAACTCTATCACTGGTATGGGGGCCCTTCAGCCAGAACTACACCCTAGTCACTGAACTCAAGACTTTCCATTGCTTTGGTTTGTGATGATAATCTTCAAGAGAAGTAGCTTCTGTTGTTCATCAGGAATTTGGGGAAACTCAAAATTTGTTCTCTTCCTGTAAGACTTGGGATCTGAAAAGCATCACGTCTCTGGACAGATTTATAAGCCTATCTCCTATGTAGTTTTTCACATGAGCACTTACTTTCTTCCTGTATAGTCCTGTAACACCAAAAAGACATATGTCTTGCCCTTCATTGAAGCCTTGATAGCCACACATGTTCTGACATGTCATGGGTCCTCAGTATATATTTGTCAAGTGAAAATCTTCAATGAATTCCCCATTTGGCTGCTATCAGCCTTGTGATTTTCAGGAGATTTCATCAGCTGAGCTATAGAGGAAGGAAAGTTGCCATGTTTTGGTACATTAGGGATGTGAGTGACTAGAATGCCTTTTTCTTCATGTACTGGATGTCTCTGAATCCATTAGGAACTAAACTCAGGCATCTATACTTCCAAAAAATCTTCAACCATGCCACTGGCCTCAAACAGAGCCTCGGATAGGCATTCTGATATTATCCTATGATGAGTATGTAACAGTACCCCATATTATTTTATTCTTTTTTGCCTATCTCCTGGACTTAGAAACCCTTGAGATTTATTCCTCATGGAAACCCAACATCTAATCCAGTGGCTGACTCTTTGAGCTTCAGTGCTTAACTGGTACAGGCAGAATAATATCCACTTTCAACCCCTATGTCCCTAAACATGTCTGTGTCCTCATCCTTGCAACCTGTTAATATGTTAGGTTATATAACAAAATATAATTAAGTTGCAGATGGAATAAATATGACTAATTAGCTGACCTTAAAATAGCAAGATTATCCTGGATTATCTGGGAAGCTCCAGTGTCTTAAAAGTGGAAGAGGGGCAGAAGAGGAGGTCAAAGTGATGCAGTGTGAGAAGGACTCAACTCTCCATTTCTGGCTTTGAAGATGGAGAAAAGAGACCATGAGCTGAGGAATACAGGCAAGCTCTAAAAGCTGGAAAGGGCAACAAAATGGATTTCCCAGTAGAGCCTGCAGAAGAGAACACAGCATTGCCAACATCTTGATTTTAGCCCTGTGTGTTAGACTTCTGACTGGTAGCACTATAAGATAATTTGTGTTATTTTGAGGTGCTAACTTTTAGTAATTTATTATTTAATAAATACAACTAGGGTCTCCAAATTTACTCTTTGGGATATGATAATGGGCCTGTGCACTGATATCCCAGAGAGTAATCTTCAGGTTCCTATGTACCCAGATGAACATGAGGTCCAGTTTCTCAGTCTTCTGTCATTTATTTGCCCAGAAATTCACAAGGGATTACAGTGTCTGAAGGATGAATCCTGCTTGTGTTGCTTTCATTTCACTGAGATCAGAATTTAGGGACATGTGTTTTTTGACGGGACAATGATGCAACTGCCATCAGAAGGAGTATTAATGCCATAAGAACCAAGTGTTGTAATGTTTTTGCAAAATCTGTACCAGTTCTTTCATCATTGACTCCAATAAAGAGATGTTCTATAGAACCAAGAGTCAAGAGCAGAACCACTGCGTCTGCAGGGAGATGGCCAGGCTGACATTTTGCTGCTACTATCACATGTGTCAGAGTGGACCACTGCCCAGGAAACTGTGATTCTTTTAGAAGAATTACCCTCTCCTTTCTGGGGTCACAGTTGCCTAAAGTCTGGGACCCTCAAATAAGTGTGGCTTTCTTCCCTCAAATAGTGCTACCAGGTCCCTATGCTGAAGGAGCATTGTCAGCAAGGGTCTCATTTGAAGCCCTATGGCTAAGGCTTCTGGAGGTTTGTAAAGCTTCTACAGATCCCTGCCCCCTCTACAGTGGTTGTCCAAGAAAATGAAATAAATTTGTTACCGCTGAAAAGGGACAGTTCATTGGGGTGGAAGGACCAAGAATGACGACTTAACTGATTCCAGAGAAGTGCTGGAAGCACATTCTCCTAGAAGGGTTAATAACTTGCCAAATGGCTCACCTTCGTAAGCACTCTCCCCTCCCCCAGGTTAGAAGGTATAAATCATTGACTATCAGGATAATGAGAAGCAGATTTGCCTCTGCTAATTTCTGGGATGTAGAAGGTCTTTAGAAAAAGCCTCATAAGACATTACTGAGTGTTATGAGCCCTACCACCTTGATAGAGGGCACATGTGGGATGCAGACCAGCAAGTCTGTGTTCCAAGTGGTGGCTGCTGCAAAGGATGGGGGAGATGCACAGGTAATACCTGGAAACCCATCACATGTTCTGGTAAACAAGGAACCTCCTTCCTACATTTTGAATACCAGAGCCAGGGATGAGGGAAATGTAGTCTGTTGTTCTGTGCATGCTGAGTGTGTATATCCTTCCTTTAGATTGAAACTGGCATCTCTTTTTAGAATATCTGTTTTCCTCTGCTGTGAATAGTCAGAAGGGCTGGTCAGAACCCAATGACTTCCCTGAATAAGTAGTTAAGTCAAAATTGCTGGGGGTTCATAGGAACAAAAAGTGAATGCAAAAATATACTTCACAGGAAATTAAGTTAGCTAAACTAGAAGGAAAAGAGCCAAGAAGAAAGAAAGAGCTCTTTGAAAAGAAATTTATCTATCGATTCTGAAGCATGATTTGCAGGAAGACATGACTGAGCGGGACAGGGAGTGACAACAACTTCTCATTTCCCTGGCAGAGACCCTCTGCAGGTGCTGCCCTCCTTCAGAAGCAACTGGCTGGTTTGTCCTCTGGGTACAGAGCTGGACAAGGGGAGCATGGGGCCTTCTGCATGTGACCCTGCTGGTAGATACTGGACAGACCACAGCACCCCTCAAATGTAATCATCTTGTGATGCCAGGGACCTACTCCCCCTTATCAGGGACCTCTGACACCCGAGCCATTACATTTCAATGTGGTGTTCCATGCAGTGGCAAAAATTAACACTGTTTCACATTGTACAAAGGAATGGATTATGGAGTGTCACACAGTCTCAGGATTGGTTGTCCAACTGTTTCATTCTGCCACAGAGAAACTGAGCTTCAGAGAGGATAATACTTAGGTTACCCCTTTGTTGAAGTTTGAGGAATATTTTGGACCTTCCGAACTATATTTGCCAATGCCTCTAGGTAGGTTTATCTCAAAGTATATATTTGAAAGGTATGTTATCCCTCAGAAACTGATTACTCATTGCAATGCTACAGGCAAACCAAAGACCAAGAGATGAAAAAGAAGCTAAGATATATTTTACACCATCAAGTTGCTCACAGTATAATAGAACAATTATCTCTGACATGGAATAATAAATGTTATAGAAGGGCGTGCATATCATTACTTTATTCTTAAAAGAAATTCACCAGATTCCTGCATTTCCCAAAGTAGGAACGTGGCCATATTCCATATAAGTGGAGTTGTCAGTCTTGTGTTTTCAGATAACTAATGCATTATTATAAATACCTGAGATGTTATAATAAGGAAAGTATAAGGTGAAAAAAAGAAACAAAATAATTATAAGTAAATTATATTTTTGTTATTGTAATGGAAATAACTATATTCTGAACACTTTAAGTGTATATTGTGAATATTATTAGTTTAATAAAGCAGCTGACTTCTTTGAGTAGAAAAACTTATAATAACTACATTAATTATATTGGAAATTAGTATTACCGTCAGAATTCTTGCCTGCCAGAAAACTATTTGGAAGTAAATATGATGAAGGTAATTTGAAGTTGATGAATTATTCAGTAGCTAAAATCAACAAATATTTTTTTGTAGCTTGGTGTGTGTGTGTGTGTGTGTGTGTGTGTGTGTGTGTGTATCAAAATAAGAACCAAAGCGTTGGAGAATACAATAACATAAGGCAACTTTGGTGACATAGACTATCATCTGTGAGCCCTAACAAATATAACTCATGGCCAGAGCCACCTCAACTTCTCAAGAAGAGAGGGAGCGGTGTGTTATGCAAAATACTCCCACTTTTTACTCCCCCCCCCCTTTCTTTACTCTGCCAATAGTGATAGGAAGTGATCCTTGCAATTTGGAGAAAGCCTCAACCCTCATCCTCAAAATCTACCAATCTCATCCTGTATGCAGCAAACTTTTTGACCCCACTTTGTCAGCTGGCAGAGCCCTCAAGTAGAGGGAAATAATAGGATGAGGAAACAGATCATTACCTCCCAACACTGGCTTCATGTGTTGCTGAGAAGAAACTGTGTCCTGCTGGGGTTAAGGGAGCATTATTAATGTCAGCAGAAGGATAAGATGTGGAAGTTATGTTTGCACTTGGGCTGGGAAGGTGAGGGACTTGGTAGGGCCCTAGCAAGCTCCTGAAAACTTATTTTAATGGAGGCAGAGAGGAATAGAGATTGATATGTTTTTAAAATTTCTTCAAAGTTGCCCTCCCAAGCAAAATCAGAGAGCAAGAGTTATTTTATGTTCAGCTGACTCCTGAATTTCAGCATTTGACTTATCATTAATTCTTAAATTATGTGGCTTCAGAAAACTGACATTGACCTTCATTACAGTGGCCCCAAATGGCTGCCACTTATGTGGTTTATTTTCAGTATATATATTTTTTCTTATACCCTTGGGGAGAGCTACCACATTTTAATCTAGCACAATCCCATAGAAAGTGAAGTATCTATACCTATAGCCACAGCTAAACAAATTTGAGACCCACTGGACTCATTGCATTTTGGTTCAAGTAGTTATCCATCCAAATATTTCTTGTTCTGGCCTTGCCTAGCCAAGGACATGGGTGAAATGGGCATGTTTACTGTCTATCTGGCAACTCTCAACTGACAAAGGTGACTGTCTGCAGCTTTCTCTGTGTGTGTGTGTGTCTAATCCTCTTTTTGGACTAGGAAGGAAGGGAGGAGGACACTCTGCTTTAAACTTTCTTCAAGTGTGATCAACATAGATTAAGTTTCATGTGGTTGGTTGATTCATTGATTTATGAAGTTAGAATTACTGTGGGGTGAGATAGAACCTAAAGCTTTTGGAGAAAGTAGAATCTTGGGACCAGAATGGACTTTCAGAGATGCTCTGACATAGGAGAAGGCTGAAGAGATCTACAGCCAGAAACCCACAGCACCCATGGCAGAAAAAGCAGGGCACACAGCTGCTAATCTTGCTCCCTCGCCCCTGAGTCCTCTCCACCCTGGCTGCTGCTCCAGCTTTCCCAGCAGTTCTAACCTCTGTAGAATTGCCCTAGTAATTGTTTTTCCTTTCCATCAGATAGGTGAGTTATTGCTACTCATAAGTAAGATATGGACTATACTTAGAGTGATTAACATGTTCAGATTTCTTGTTGAGGCTCCCTAAATAAATCAGGAAAATGTGTGCCCCTTTGCAGCTCTCAAAAAGCAAAATTCTACTATTAGAGAGTTGCACAGTGAGTGGAGGTCCTCATTGAATTGCTCAGGGATAAGTTTTAATTAAATTTCAGCTCTCAGGGTTGTGATAGAACAGAAGAGTGCCCTTGACAGGATGGTACCCTCTATATTCTCCACCAGAATTTGGCTACAGGTCGTGAGCACCCCTCTGTTTTGGCCCCCAGGCACCAAGTAACAAGTGCCATCCTGATGACAGAGGACTACTTGGATGACTCCAAGCTGAGGCTGAATGTAGTGCAGGGAGCATCTGTAAATTGCTAGGATATTACATTTCAAAAGAAATAAAGGACACACAAAGCTGATAGGCCAATCTTTTCTTGTGGTGTCTAGAAGCTTCCTCTCCTAACTATTAATTAATTAAGGTATAGAGTAGCCTAAAGGGAGGAAGTACCCATAATTTTGACAGATGATAAAACAGGAAGCAATTTACCAACCTGTCTGAGCAAATGTCTCACTTTCCCTGGTAGAATATTTTTTTGAATCAAGAAACAAAGTAAAATTTCTTAAAGTTATTTTGAATTTTCAAATAAGTGTCCTTGTTTTGCTACTTTTTCTTTGACAAAAAATTTTAAAAACTGGCCTTGGAATGAAAGAAACCTTGGGATCCTCAGAGAACATGCTTGCACACACAGACTTGTGTGTGGAAAACTCTAGCTCGACTAGAATATGCTGAACTACACCAGGAGAAAGACAGGAGAGAATTCTGTGTTATGAAGATCATTAAGGCCTTCATCCCAGGGCTGGAAAGGGTCTGAAACATCACCAGTTGGGTTTTTTAATCTAATGAGTTAATCTCTTCTCATAGAGTTTATTCTGGTTTGGACCACTGTATTAGAAAGTTCTTCCTCCTGCTGACCTTAACTCTGCCTCCCTATGAGGTTGCGCCTCATCTAACCACCACCCCATCCCGCCATGTGTCTCTTCTGCTTAATAGTCTTCGAGGAACATGCAGACACTGACTCCTCTCTTCATTCCCTATCCCTGTCATCTCGGGGGCAAGAACACCCAGTCTTCACAACTGTTCTGTGTAAGATCTTCCTTCAGTCTCCGGGCCTCCCTTCTTTAGACCATTTACTATTTGCCTAGAGAAATGCTTTCCCTTGAATGGAAAGAGCATGATATTCCAGGTGAGATGAACACAACCCTAATTCTAAAAACTAGATATTCAACAACTAAGAAGTCTAAACATGAATTTTAAAAATGTCAGGAAGAGTAGGTTTCACTGATCATTGTGCAACTTTAGAATTTTCTTCAAGACCTTAAGATACAATACTAAATAAGTAAAAGTGATAAATTGCAAATGTACATATACAGATGTAGACATGTGTGCACACAGGGTGGTCCACTTGACAGAGGATCCTTATAAACCACATTAGGTTCAGAAGCTTCCAGAAAGCCTTGAGTTCAATTTATGAGGTAGGCTTTCTTTAGGGGTCTACAATGCATAAATAACTATTGATTAGCTTTCTAGAGACAGGTTTTTAGTAGAACTCTGAACAAGGGCATTAGAGAAATGCCCCCAATGGGGTCATTTTTGTTGACCTGGGACTACATAAAAATGGGAGTATCGAATGCTTAATGTCACATTTTATTGCTTGGTTCAGCTAATTTCTCTTGTGGGAAGCAAATGTTTTTGAAAGCATTCCAGAGCCTTTGTAGTGTTAAAGCTCATTACCTTGGATTTCATATGAGCCAAAAAATATACAAGAAACTAAGTGCTCTGAACCTCAGCAAAATTTCATGACTGTATAGAAGCAAGGCTGTGAGTATCATGTCATGAAAAAATAAGGTGAATTTAGCAGTTTGCATTCTTATTAATAGAATGCAGTATAATAAATGTGGGGCAATTCCTTTATCATTGTTTTATTAAGGTACTAAAGATAATTAACAAACAGATTAAAGAACAGATAAGAAATACCTTCTTTTAGGGAGATTATATTACTTTTCTGTTAATCCTTAATTCTCAAGCTGAGTATATGAGGTTGGAAAAAAACCGTGTGCATTTTACCTAAACAGAATACTTTTACAGAATAGAGTATATTTTTCAGTTATCTCCAATAGGCTCTGTCCCGTGTCAGATTCTTGCATATACATAATTCAATTCTAACTCTTGAGGGATTGTTTATCCCATTTTACAGATAAGGAAACTAAGGCCCAATATCACTATATTCTGATAAAAAAAATTATCGGCAATTCACAAGAGTCAGTAGAATTGTATTGCTCCATTTGGACCTAAAATACCCACAATCTAATTATAATCTACCTCCTTAGACCTGTTTCCCACTACTTGTCTAGAAGGCCCTCTACTACTAACTCAGTGGGTAAAGTAACAGACATCAGTTTGTGTATTCAAAATCCCACAGTTTTGCTCCCTTCGAAATATTCTGTTTCCTATTCTGTCTATGAAATTACCCAACTTCCAATCAGCTGAATGACTGACTCTTCCTACAGGAAATACTCTCAGCTGGCCTCTGATGTGAGAGTGCTCTCTGGGTTCTCCTAACTCCTTGTCCATAAATGCTGAGGAAGGTAATGTATTTTACCACTAATGGGGAAAAACAATATACAAAACAAAAAAAATTTAAATGTTCTTTCTATTCTATAGATAAGCTACAGAGTGTATTATAGGACTCTTTACCAAATGATATAAATCATTATCCAAATTATTCATAAAGTCATTCTTACAATTTTTAAATCACTTTTTGATATTAAGGCACTGCTGGCATTACATTGTTCTCATACAAGTGTCACTAGCTAAATAATGACCTTGTTTGCAACTTGATTTTGACAGAGAGATACACAAATGTTTCCAATAACTTTTCATTAAATAGCCATTAGGTGACTCGGTTTAATAAGCAGAGAATTTCTTTTAAAAATCCATTCTAGGGGTGCTGGGTGACTCAGTTGGTTAAGCATCTGATTTTGGCTCGGGTCATGATCTCATGTTTTGTGAATTTGAGCCCCGCGTCAGGCTCCGTGCTGACAGCTCAGCGCCTGGAGCTTGCTTTGGATTCTGTGTCTCCCTCTCTCTCCATCTACCCCTCCCCTGCTTGCTCTCTGTCTCTCTCTCTCTCAAAAATAAACATTAAAAATTTTTTTTAAATCCATTCTATTATTCATGATACTAAATCCTTTATCATCTTCAACTGAACTTATATAATCATATTAAACTATTTCTGGCCCATGTATTTCTATCTGAAATATTAACATAATAAATATCTATTATGAACTAGGTTATGAAAGTCATTCCTTAAAATGTTATACTTATGAACTTGATTTTATTATATTTTTTACCTTTAATCCACAGAGATTTACAAACTTTCTTTGTTCAAATTTCATTATACACATAAATTTATGATTTTTTAACTTTGTTGTCAAATCAGGGAAACATTTTCATATATTAAACCATTTAATAGCTGTTTCTTTTGGAATAATAGACTTTTTTTCAAATATTTTTTCATCTTTATTCCTTCTTATTTCGCTTCTCATATATTTTGTCAGTTTCTCTAAATAATAACTAAAAGATTCATATTCTGTAAAGCTAAAGAAATAATTAAAATTAGGATTCTACTTATTAGATTACCATTTTCAAACTGTAATTTCTCCAATTTCAGAATTTTTATTAGTGTGACTATTCAAAGCTTGGTTCAGTTTCAAGGGTTTTTGCTCTATAAGCTACTTTGAGGGCAAAATATTCCTTCAATAGTCATGATTTCAAAGAAATACTAGTCATGATTTCAATTATATCTATAGCTATACAGCTATCCATCTCTTCTGCCTAATGTTTATTGGATGCATAATTTGTAAGATTTATTGATTTATGTGTTTATTGCATTTTCTCTTCATCCGGAGGAATGACTTAGATAGGAACAAACTAAGACATTCAGAAATTTTTTTCAACCTGTGGATGTTTAGCTCTTCTGCCTAGCCATGGCACTATCTATACCACCTAATCCTTTGATCTTTTGTTTCTTCATCAGTGCAAGGGGGAAGTACTTTCTCATGTCTATTCGTTATGAGGACTACCTGAAATGTAGTTGTATGTAAAAACATGACACACATTGGGCTTGTCACAAATTATGCTATAATCATTATTATCTGTGATGTACAATTATTGTTTCCATATGCCCAGCATCTTTACTTCCTTATTTTGATAGTAGAAACCCTTTCTTTGGAGACCGACTCCTCCCCTACTCAAACTGTGGGTTTCTGCATGCTGCCAATTCCATGACCCCATCCCCAAGACACAGTGTGAGTACCTGACCCAGATCCAGATAATAATAATGTTCCATTCCTCTAGTGACAGTGATTGATCTGGGAATGGGAATATAACCCAAGCTATAGCAATCAGAGTTTTCCCTGTGATTCTCTTAAGTAAGTAGAAAAAGATTTTTTTTTCCTCTCTGATAAAGGAGCATCATAGAGGTGATGGCTGCAGACCTAGTGGTGACCTGCAGCTATCAAGACACTAGAGAGAGTAATAAGGATGCAAGGAAGAAGTAGGAGAGACAGCATCATGGAAGGGTGAATCCCCTGTCCCCAAAGTTTCCAGTTATTGCAACTCTTCCATTAATTTTATGAGCTTGCATATATCATTACAATGAACATGTGTCAAAGCAAGTTTGAATACCGTTTTTGCCATTTTTACCCACAAGCTTTTCTGATAAGTACATAGTTTGCATAAAGAAAATCAGGATTATCAGAAAAACAGCAAAGAAGACACATTTAAGGTAACTATGGTGGTGTCACCACACCATAGTAGAAACCTATTTACAACATGAAAAAGGAACTACAGAATACAGGCTTTCAAAAGCAAGGACTGTAATTAAAAAGGAAGGAGACAAGATAGAACAGAGATGCATATACTTGAAAGAGACAAACTCCCCCAGGTGCTCCCATTGAGCTATGGGATACCCCAAGGAAGGTTGGATAAAACAAACCACTTGTCACTTGGAGATATCACCTGGCAGAGAGGAGCTGGTGGGAAGATAGGTGCCAGATGGGGAATTCATAACCACTGCAACTTTCCCTGGCCTAATGTGCCACCTGTGTGATGTACATCTCTGAAAGAGCTCTTAATCAAAGTCAGTAAATACTATTTGCCTTTCAGCTGTTTGGACTTATACAAGGGACCTAAATTTTCTGGGAGTCCCACCCAGATCTTCTCAATTCCAAAGCCTAAGCTCTTAACAAGTTCATGGTATTTAATCAGCTCTGTTTTGGGTGAGGGAGGGTTGTGCAGCTAGGCCTTTTCGCATTAGTTAGGCTACAACTTTCCCTACTGCAGGGAGCAGACCAAATTTTCTAGACTCTGGAATCCTGGGAAGAAGCTACGCAGAGAGGTAGGCTTGGCTTATCTCCTTTCAACTGACCTCAGAAGAGCTCTTACATTACTCACATTTCCATCCTGGATGTTATTTTCACAGTTGTTGGCTCCACTTGGGACTGAGGGCAGGGAGTGAGATGGGGGAGGGGAGGCGGAGGGGAGACATCTCTCTCTCAATGGTGTTTTCACTGAATTCCCACACACTGAAATATCCTCCGTGCTCTAAGTCATTCATAGCTCAGGGTGAAATTCTTTGGGATTTTTTTGTGGATTTTCATGTCACTGTCCATCTTTAAGGAGCAGGAATTCTCCTCTTCCCTGACACAGGGTGTCACATCCCACAGAACCAGGGGACATTACAGTCACATCTCTCAGAACCATGGGGATGTTAGAGCCACATCACACAGAACCATGGGGATGTTAGAGCTGCATCTCACAGAACCATGGAGTGCTAAAGTCATATCCCATTGAACCATGGGGATGTTAGAGTCACACACCACAGAATCTTGGGATGTTAGAGTCACATTTCACACAACCATGTGGTGCTAGAGTGAAATGAGACTAAAGACACCGTCTTTCACGTAATTTCATCTTACTGCTTTTGGATATCAAGGAGAGTATGTCCTACACATGGTAGGGACAGAGCTGGGCCAATACCCCAGGCATACTGATACCAGCTTCTCTCCCCCCACTACACACCACAATGCCCAAGGATGCCTGAACTCAGTGGAGGTTTGCTCTGCACTGAGGCTGATTCTGTGACTGGGTGAATTGCCTTTTTCATACAGTGGCTTGTCTGTGCTTCAATTCTGTGATGAGAAGGTAGGTGTAGAGAGACCTTCACTCCTGATGCCACAGGGTCCTAGTGGTGGTATGACAGAAGCTGCACAGAAGCATGGAGGCAGCACGCATGGAAGCCCAGGCCTCTGTCCAATGCAGTAGGTATTGTTCTAGCTCAACGAACCGATTAAAGAGACAGGGCTCCTTCCGGTGTTGAGTTTCTCATCTAAGTCTGGCCTTTGCTCCTTTAATACACTTACAGTGAATATTTTCTATGCACCAGGCCCTGTGCTAACAGTAGGAAAGGAATACCCCATCCTCAAGAAGCTGTTTAGTGATAGAAGAAGTATCACAAAAAATGTGAAAACAGAGGCCAACAGTGCTTCTCAAGTCTAGGGCTTAAGAAATATTCACTCTCATCTTTGATAGAGAAATAAAAAGCATTTGTTCTTTGTGTTTTTCTGAACCAAACATGATCCTACACACACACACACACACACACAAGTACCCTTAGAATATCTGCTGAATGGACAAAAGCAGTTGCCTTTCATGTCCCCTTTAACTTTCTCCAGTTCCTGGACCTCAATATACTTACTAGTACTTACTAGTACTAGTAAAATGAGGGACTCAAGTCTAGGTTGTCTCAGTTTTACTTCTGTGTACCCATGTGTGTCAAGGTCAGAGCTCAAGTAATTTGCAGATTCCTGTGAAGGTGCAGGCCACAAAGATTCCAAGGTTAAGGCAAGGGGTGTACTTCTAGATCACATACGAGAAAGCATAAAGGAATAGAAAGATGGAGAAGTGAGTGGGGTAAACATAGGATTCTTAAGTACTCAGAGGAGAGTGAAAGAGGAAGGCACTGTGACCTAGAAAAAAGTCACACCAACATTACACATGAGATCATTTGTTCAATCCTCAGCACTTTCATTGTAGGAGAGAAAGACAGGTTGTAACCACATATTCCTTAATGAAAAACATCTGGTTTGAGTCCTGAATTTACCACAGATTTGGGAAAATTGATTCAGTTTTCTTGAGTGCGAAAAAGGGGTAATAATACCTGGTCCGTAGGATAGTGGTAAGGAATCAGACCTAGCACTAAGCCACCCAATATAGTGCCTGTTACCTAGCAAGTACTCATAAATATTTCTATTGCCATTATTGTTATTTTCACATTGGAAATTTCTTCTCGAGAACAGTGCCGAAGGCCAAGGCGCACTCTTGGGAACAAGCATGAGGTATTTGCCTGGTCTCCTCACTAGACCTGGACACTGGGTTGCAGACACCAGACCTGAGGTCTATCGCATAAGCCCACCTGGGTGTGGAAAGAGAGCTGGTGTCCTTTAACATAAGCACAGAAGGCGGGCCAGCTCATGCCCCTCTACTGCCTTGCCTGGGCATTCACTGGTAACTTGTGTGTTCTTGAGGAGGAAGGGCTCATCAACAATACTCTGTTGACCCTTCCTCTTTTGGAAAGCCACACTCCAGCCTCATTTGCCTCCCACACAGGGATCTGGCTGCACGCTTCTTTTACTTTGTGTCTTCTAAACATGCACTGCGTTATGTAGCACCCTTCTCCTGTGGTTTCCCATGTGACATCTTAGGCAAAGCCTAATAAATGCTATTATTTACGAAATTATGTATGCATGTATGTGTGTGTTATATACGTGTGCGTTTCTGTGCACATGTGCATGTATGTAAAACACTCTCTGATCTGCCTGGGATGGTTCTGGAGCCTTTGCTTGGGCAAGCAGGCCCATGGCTGATTCTGAAAAGTTCCATGTGTTCCTGGTCTGGGGGGCAGGGGGAACGGGCAGGTCCGTGTGCCCAACCCCCATCTCTAGACTCAGCTTCAGTTAGGGCACCCTCTGGAGAAGCAAATTGGGCGGAAAGTTAAATCACTTCCACATATGCAGATGCACCCATGCACCAAATACTAATATGAATAAAATAAATGCGTAAAGATTTGAAGCATATTATCATGTTTAAACCAAACTGTAGCTATTACCAGGCACAGAGGCCAGAGGTTTTTAAAGTTGTTATTCTTGAAAAACATGATTGATTTTGAACTTTTTTTAAAATTTCAATGTCATGAACCAGACATCCATAATTATATTATTTGTCTTACACAAATGAAAAAGAATAAATTAAAACTGGGCATGTTGCAACAGGACTGTTGACATTATATACAAAGCCTGCTTATTGTCATAAGATACTCTTAACCTTCAAGCCAAAATCTTTCAAAACTATTAGTGTTAAATGTAGCAGCTGTTGTCAGAGTTCTCCTGTTCTCTGTTTTATGCATTGTGCTTTATTTGAAATGTTTGTTATATTTGTGTATATAACTTTCTGTGAGCTGTTCCTTGAAAGCTCCAAGGATTAAACATGAAGGTTGAGCCAGTTCAAAAGGAACAAAGTTAAGAAAATTAAGGAAAACTTGCTAAAATGAATGTTTAAACCATTAAAATATTTAGTAAGGTTTGCCTCGAGCTGTTTCCTTTATGTAAAACATGATGCATTTTTTTCCTCTCTCTCTCATTCTTTTCTCCTTTAAAACAAATGAGGTTAAGGAAAACATACTTCTGCTCTGAAGTTTTTTTTTAAAGCATTAGAAATTTAATATCTAAATATTTTATGCAAATAGAAATGCTTGATTCAGGCAGAAATATCTCAAACATCCCAAGTATTTGGGCTAGTGGGCTATGGAAATAATACAAGGATGTGCGGAACCAAAGAGATTGTCTTCTTTGAACTTGGATCAGCCTATGATTTTACTAAGCCATTAGGAATTAACTGTATTGTAACAGAGACTACGAGTCTTGTGTATCTTCAAGATGCAAAAGAAAGGATGAACTTTGCAGAACTCAGGGTGGAAGTCAGGCGTTCTGGTTTAATTTATTCAGCCCCTAATGAAGACTGCTTAATTGACATATTCGATTTCACACAACAACTTATGCTCCCCAGGTCTCCCTACCATCTCATGTCGTTTGTAGTTTCCTCCCTGAACACCTTGTGCAGAAATATCAGGTCTTTGATTTGTCAGGGACCCATCCACTCGTCTGTCCATCCATTTAGGGGAAGTATGGTGTGGCGGAAAGAGCATCAAGCGAAACCATCCTGCGTTCAAATGACACATACTAGCTGTGTGACTTCCAAATTTATTTAACGTCTCTGAGCCTTGGTTGTCTCATCTGTAAAATGTGATACTGTAACACCCACTTCATTGGGGCATCATCAGAATCCTATAAGATAATGTACTGAAAATGCTTTGTAAATGTTAAGAGAAAATATTCATCCACAAATACTGAGTGGGTGCTTACTAAAACCACTTTCTTCCTCCATCCCCTCAGATCTACAAAGCCTAAACTGAAATAGGAATTTTCTGGGTTGTACATTTGGGGATCACCAACCAGCTTTGCAGAGGGCAGAGGGCTCCAGACTTTCTTGAATCACAGTGCCCCTGGTCACTCAAGAATTTTTTCAGAGTATTTCTAGATCAAAAAAAATACCGTATATTTCCATTTATTAAATAGGTCCACATAACTTGATACGTATTTATGCTCTAATGGTTTAGTAGCCATTTGAAAAATGTATATATACATATATATTTATATAATACTGTATATAACTTAAGAGAAAGAAAAACTTGGTTATCTCATTGTTTTTTAATGTTTATTTATTTTTGAGAAAGAGAGAGAGAGAGAGGATGTGCATGTGTGGGGGAGGGGCAGAAAGAGGAAG
Organism: Cryptoprocta ferox; assembly: GCA_028646485.1. Lineage (NCBI taxonomy): Eukaryota > Metazoa > Chordata > Mammalia > Carnivora > Eupleridae > Cryptoprocta > Cryptoprocta ferox. The sequence goes on along the minus strand of CM053576.1, from coordinate 118,834,159 downwards.
ACAGAGGATCCAAAGCAGGCTCTGTGCCAACAGGAGACAGCCCAAGGCAGGGTTCCAACTCAGGAACCATGAGATCATGGCCTGAGCCGAAGTCAGATGCTTAACCAACTGAGCCACCCAGGTGCCCCTGGTTATTTCCTTCTTTAGAAAACCGGGTTACTCACTAATGGGTTATGTGTGCTTGTTGAGCTCTGGTACAACTTTTCAAAACTTGGAATCAGATTGGATGCTGCCATTCTCGTTTCCTGTCCCACATTGCTTTTCATACAGTGCTCACTTTTCTTTCACAACTACCAAAACCCTGGCTTTGCAAAAATACGATGTCATTGAAAGGAATGTGATATAACTTCCTGTTCAACAGTGCCCCACCTCAAGCCAATAGTTTTCATGATGTGTGACAGATGTCCAGTGTCACCGTGCTTCTCTTGCAATTATTTTTGTAATTAAAAAAAAAAAAAAAAAACCTTGGGAAAGCCTGTGCACCCCAGCACATAGGCTGCAGCACCCCAGGGCATCTCTGCACAGTTCGGTAATTGTGGGCATGGAATATCCTCGGAAACTTTGTGTCTTGCATCCGCAAAGATATTACCTTGCTTCTAGACCAAAAACTGAATTGCACAAGGGGTGCCCATGAAAATACCGAAATAGTAAAGGCTAGAGCTACTGTGCATTTGCATCTGTCCGGCAAGGGTACAAGTTCCAGCCCCAGTCGTGTGTATCACAGAGCCCTCTGACCAGAGGTCACATCGGGCATAAGGAAGTACAGGAGCTGAAGAAACTCAGCTGCCCGCCAACGTGCCTGCCTGTCTGGATTAGCCATCGACGCATGACTGTCCTACAGCAGGACCGATCGTCCCAGCCCCCCTCTTCAGAACGGTCATGCTGCTTATTACAATAGCACGCAGAATCGCGGGGTGCCACTCACAGTCCCAACCAAATACCTACCTGCTCGGTGCTCTCGCCGCTACGGGAACTGTCTGTGCCCGAGCTTCCTGTTTCCAAACTTCACCGGGCACGTAACCAAGATGACACTTTTCCCTCTAGCACTCCGGCCTGCCCTCGCAGGCCCACCCATTACGCTGTGGCTCGGTGTCTTCGCAGTGGCATTTCTATTAGACACTTTCAGAGGTGCCGCAGAGGCGTGCCCTGGGCTGTACGTGGTCTGTTTATTCTCACACAATTGAACATACATTTTTGTGTTTCAATTTAGAAACTACCAGATGCCTGGAGCTGTGTTATATTCTGTGGGTGTGAAAGGAAACGTCTCTGACATTCTCTCTTGCCCTGAGGAGAAAAAAAAAAATCCAACTTAAGTTTCAGTTTAGCTACACTTTGGGCTAACATCTTGTCTTCTACTAAATACAAATCCCACATTTGAGAGTGAGACTCTCAGACCTTTAAGGCATGGGGCAGGTCCGCAGACACAGAGAGAGGGTGAGGAGGTGGGAGCTAGCTTCTCCTCCAATCCTGACCTGGGGACCCTGCACCGTGGAGGCCCCAACTCCGGAGCTCAGAAGCCAGGATCCACTCTATCTGCTGATTCAGATCCCCTGCAGATTTGCCAAGAGCCAATGCGCTCCTGGCTTCTCAGAGCTTTGACTTGGCCTCTGACTTACCAGGAAGACCAGTCCAGAACTCCTTTTCCTGCTTGTGAATAGCCGGAGAGCCCTCCTCTGACACAAACATGCCACAATCATTCTCTCCCAGCCTCAAAGTTAAGTGTCGGTTTTATACTAACCAGGGCATTTCATATATTGAAAATAAGAGAAGATATTAAATTTGAAAGAAGAAAAACAGAAATCCTACCAAGAATCTCATCAAGATGTTATCTTTCCTTCCATTTTTTTAAAAGATAAACTCTGAAAAATTAATCGAACTCTCTGGATATGTGGCATCCCAGCTTCCAAGTCTGTCTTAGATCTGTGCACTGCCAGGGGCTCTGGGTCCAGGGATAACATGATTCACCCTTCTTTCTGTCATCTGCTCTCTCTGCCTACAAGGCCTGTCCACTGATAGACTTGTACCGACCTCACCAACTATGTGATAAAACCATCTCCAAATAGTTTCAGAAAAGGAAAGCCTAACAAAAGGGGTGGGGAGGGGTGATGACTATTAGACCAAAAAAGCAGGCACCATTGTGGTAGAGAGACAGTGTTCCTGTTTTTCAAACTTGCAACTCTGAACTGAGTTGCAAATACCGGAGGAAGAACAAAAGATCACTGTACATTTTTCAGGCCAGCAAGCTCACTCTATTCTAGAAGCACAGAAAGAATACAGCCCAAGTTATCTTGCTCATTATATTTTTGTAAGACTTCTAGTAAGTGGAAATTCTTCCCGGGTTTGGCAGTAGGATGAGCGTCAGTTCTGGTTTTTGAAGCTGTTGTAGGGTGAACGTTATTGGGGGTGGCACATCAGACACACGGCTGGGAGACAGTGAGGATTAAGAGATTCAGGGACTGCTAACCAGATGCCATTTGAAAGGTGAATTTCATATAATTCTTTAATAAGAGAAGATTGTATATGTTTCAGTCAATTTTATTTAGGTATTACAAGAGTCTGAAAATCACTGGGGATGCCACCTAAAACTTACAAATCGGAGAAAGTTAGATCATGTGACCTACAGGAAGGATTCAGGATGCTCTTAAACTTTTCACTTAACCACCCATTTGGCAGCATTTCTAGGCAAGTATTGAGATAAAGAAGTGCGTTTGAGCCACGTGTGATTTATACATGTGATATGACTTCTAACATTTTCCCACTGGTATCACCTTATTATTGTCCTTAAAGGTGGGTAGAGTGTGATAGCCTCATTTTATAGGTGAAAATTTATTATGAAAAGATGGGAGAGATTAAGTGGACTTTGGTCCTACCATTTATTAGTTTATCATTCATCCATTTAGATCATTCATCCAGAGATTTACTCATTCAGCTATTTTTTTTCCTTTCAAAATCTATTGCCCTAATCCCAAGTCCCAGGCTCCCCTGAGTTGTGTGGTTTGTGCACTGGCAGTGCACACGCCTCCAGCTTCAGGAGGACAGTCAGGGCTCTGTAGCCTTATAGGTTCACGGATCCCAGGTAGTCTGCTCTGGGCCCGGGCCCTCCCTGGATCCCCTGTTTCAGGTTCAAGGCTCCCCTCAGGCCTGCACTCTCATTCAGCTTTTTTGTAAGAGGCTCTATATATAAGTGCCAGGTTTTGAGGATGGATGCAGGCCGTGGTATGCTAGTAAATGTTTAACAAATTGCTCTTGGAAGGGGGGTGGGAGGGTGGTTATTTATAGTGTTTGCCAGTTTCTGTGGTATAAATATCACTGAACTCAGAGGTGGGGAAAGACATGTACAATGAGCTCTCTAGGGTGTTGTGGCCAGCTCAAGCACACCACTGAACAAAAATGCCATAGACCTGGTAGCTTATCAGTAGCCAAAGTATATTTCGCATAGTTCTGGAGGCTGGAAAGTCCAAGATCCAGGAACCAGCAGATTCAGTGTGTGATGAGGGACGACTTCCTGTTTCATAGATGGTGGCTATCTCACTTTACTCATAACATGGAGGAAGGGGCAAAGGCAAGGCTCTCTGGGGTCTCTAATGAGAGTGCTGATTCCATTCATGGGAGCTCCACACTCCTGACCTAATCATCTTCCAGAGGTTCCACCGACCAGTACCAACACACTGGGCATTGGGGTTTAACATATGAATTTTGGGGAGACACATTCAGTCTCTAGCAACAAAGTATAGAAAATAGTTCCTGTGTTTGTGTTGCTCATTGTATATGTGCAAGGGACAGAGTTGCACATATACATTATATGTGCATTATAAATGAACATTTATAATACGTAATTTTATAAATGATGTAATAAAGATGTATACAGGGACCTGTGAGAAGACTAACTTTCCCAGAATGATTATCAGGTAGGCTTTACAGAGGAGGTGGTATCTGAATGGAGTCTTGAAGAATGAGTATTAACTCCCCAGGCAGTCAGTGTGAGGTAAGGGTTTCACAGGCAGGGAAAAGGGGCAGGGGAGTATTCCTGAACATAGGATCTGCCAGGAAATGTGGGCAGTTTTGAAGACATAAAGTGGATGTGTCCTGAGAGAGTCTCAGGAGATGAGAAGGAAGATCACCAGGTAAATTGTGTTAAGAGGTCTGGACTTGTTTTATCATGAGGAAACTAAATAAGTGGCTTTAGATTTACTTTTTTGGCTTTATTAAAGAATAATCAACAAATAAAAATCATATATAAATGGGTACAACTTGGGGGTGCCTGGGTATCTCAGTCGGTTAAGCTTCCAACTTGATATCGGTTTAGGTCATGATCTCATGGTCATGAGACTGAGTCCCACATCGGGCTCTGCACTGACACTGCATAGCCTGCTTGGGATTCTCTCTCTCTCTCTCTCCTCTCTCTCTGCCTCTCCCCAGTTCGCATGCGCACTCTCTCTCTCACTCTCCCTCTTTCTCACTCTCAAAATAAATCTTAAAATAAATTAAAAAGATGTACAACTTGATGTTTTGATGTATGTGTACATTGTGAAGTAATCACCACAATCAAGCCAATTAACATATCCATCACTTGGCATAGTTACCATTTTCTTTTTCTGTTTTTGCAGTGAGAATGCTTAGGATCTTCCCTCTTAGCAACTTCTAAGAATGCAATACAGTATTGTTAACTACAGTCACCATGCTGCACGTGAGATCCCCAGAACTTATTTGTCTGACATAACTGAAACTATGTTTTCTTTTTAATGAGTCACTTTGCCTGTAGAGTGGTGAGTGACAAGACGTATGGTAATGGGACAATCAGAAGGGCACCACAGGAATGGAGCCTAAAAAGGAAAGAAGGGCTTGACAATCAGGATGTAGAATCAACTGGGCAGACTCATATATGGAGACTTGAACCTGGTTATCCTGGGTCCACGCTATTAATCCCTCCTCTTGCTTACTGTCCTCCTTTTTGCATACTGTGATCATTTCTGGGGTGACTCTGGCCAGCTAGGCAACCCTTCCTGGACTCCGTTCACCCCAGGCTGGGGACCGTGAAGGTAGAGCCCCCACCCCCACCCAGCAGACCCTATCTCTCTTACCAAGTGCCGCAAAGATGGTTTGCTCCCTGCTTTGAAAGGCCACGCAGACCCAGGGCCACACTACAGAGAACATGTGGTTGCTATTTCATTTATGCTTTATCATTTTTCATTCTGACATTAAAGCTCCTCTGCAGCGGGGCGAGAGCGCTGTACATTGTAAGGCGTAATGTGAACCGAGGGCTCCTGCTTCGTGCCAGAGGAAACGTGATTCAGAAACAATTTGAGGGCAACTGCAAGGTGATGTGGCCCAGAGAACCAGAAGCTATTGAAACTTTAAACATCATTTCTGGACAGTATAATATGTTCTGCAGGGCAGCTTGGAAAAACAGGAAAACCCTCTTTGGCCAATCCTTGGAGAATTAGACATTTTTAAATATCATCTGGAGCAAATGTTTCTTAAAGAGCCCACGCCCTTGCAATCAAAGACCACAAAGTTAAGATGGAAGCACCTTTATCCCGTGGGCACTTGAGAAAGCTTGGGCCACAGGAGGGGTAGGCTTGCCCAGGGTCTCACACATCCTTGGCTACAGACATCAGCCTCTTAACTTTCCCCATCACATAGCAGGCTCTCTGTGCCACTGGCCAGCTTGCATCTATTGCTTTTTCTAATCTTGAGCCATTGAAAGGTGAATTTTCAAGGGGACAGACCTGTCAAGATCTTTTAAGAAGAGAAAGACAGCTGCCTTATTTATCCTTGGACAGCAAATTCAGTTTTTGTCATGCACATGTATCTCTCCCACTAGGTGGTGTGTTATTTGAACGTGCCTAAATCCAGTGTCTGGATCAGAGCAGATGCTTAGTAATGGTGGATGCAAGAGTGGAAGGAAGGGGAGGAGGAAGAACGGGAGGGCAGGGAGAGAGAATGAGAGAAGCATGGGGGGAAGTATATTTTTAGTTTTGTGTTTTTACATATGGAAAAGGAGACTAATTAAGCATTCTACACATTGATGTGATCAGAAATAAAAGGCAATTCATACTGAAAGGCTTTTTTTTAATCTTAAATTCTGTTCATCAGTTTATCACCAAGAAATTAAGTTTTAGCTGTGCACCATTAACATTAAAATATATCAAGGTTATTGATAAATCCAGGCTTCAAGTACCAATGACTAATCAAATGCAGTTGCTTCTCTTTTGTGAGACCCAGAACACCCCTCCTTTGTTTTTCTCTGCTTTTCAAGCATAATATCCAGTTCTTCTGACAATGATGGTTTGATAGAAATGGGCATATGATTCACTGTGATATGTGAAAGGGAATTTTGAAAAGAATATCTCACTTAGTTTTTTAAAATTAACTTTAAAAAAAGTGTAGATTGGTTTTAGATTTACAGAAATTTTGAAAGATAGTACAGTGAGTTCCCATATGTTCTCACCAGCTTTCCCTTTATTAACATTTTGCATTAGTATCATGCATTGGTTACAATTAATGGGCAATGTTGACACTATTATTAACTCACGTCTATTCAGATTTCGTTAGTTTTTGCTCAATATCGTTTTCCATCCCAGGACCCTATCCAGGATACCGCAGTGATTTAACTGTCAGATCTCCTGAGACTCCTCTTGGCTGTGACAGCTCTCATTCTTCATTTTCATAGCAGTAAATAGAAATCTGTTTGCTATGCTTAAAAGTGGCAAATAAGCTTTCCAGCCTAACACAGGCCTATGCTTGTAAACACAGTTCCCACAAATGTAAAATTTTAAACATGTTTACTGTGTTATGAGTAAACAAATGGCTATTCCTCTCCGAAGAGATAAACACTCACTGTACCCCGAGGGTATAAACATATTTTAGAAAGCACTAGAAATTATGAGCATGTTGATAAAGATATGATAAAGAATGATAAATAGCATATATAGCCAATGAAGTAATCGTTTTTGGTAACTTGGTTGTAAACAATCAGACTATGAGAGTTGCCCCAGCTAATCATTGGGATGGGAGGCACCCCAAGGGCCCAGGCTCCTAATTAGCATATATGTCCAGCCCCTGGCAGACCACAAGAACATTCACCTTGCATTGCTTCAAAGCTACTCTAAGCTTTCCACACACTGACCATCAGGCAAAAGAAAGCAAGAAACACACTGGCTGGGCATGAGTGGAGGCCAAAGCAATAACCTGCAGAGACAGCAATGGGCCTTATACCCCATCCTTCCTTGCTTGCTCATATTTGCCTCTGAGCTTGTTAAAGGAAACACATGAACAAAAGCTGTTTAATCTAACGGGTGTTTGTATGCAGTTTCTCATGGTATTGTCCAGCCCTCCAATGAAATACTCATGCTGGGCCAATTGGTGTGTGTCCCAGGGACTTTTTTTTTTTTGCCAAGGAACTAGAACTAGCAAGAAAGACCCTTTTCGTGCACTGCTTCTGATCTGTGAAGATGGAAGCCTGGAATTATCACAATGCAGAAAAGAAGTTTATAATAGAAGCAAATGGAGTTGGGACACAGAGAAAAGCAGACAAGAGAAGTGGAAATAAAGAGTACTGGTATCAGTGTCAAGTATTCAGAGTACTTGGAGTCGGGTGTTCCTGAAACCAGTCCTCTTATTGTTCTTTCTAAAATCCTTTCCCATAAATAAACATTTAAAAAAAAAGTGGGGGGGACGTCTGGGTGGCTCAGTAGATTAAGCAACCGACTCGATTTTGGCTCAGATCATGATCTCATGGTTCGTCAGTTCAAGCTCCCGTGTTGGGCTCTGCACTGACAGTGTGGAGCCTGCTTGGGATTCTCCCCCTCCTTCTCTCTGCCCCTCTCCCACTTGTGCTCCCTCTCTCTCAAAATAAATAAACATTAAAAAATAAAAACAAAATAAAATAAAATCCTACCCCACTCCCCTACATTATTATTGCTTTTCCCACTTGTGTAAGATTTCTATCACCTATAACTAAAGGAGTCCTGACTAATACATTTAGTAAAAATATTAATTACTTGGGCATTTGGTTTTATATTCTTATAACATTCACATTTCTTTTTCCTTCTATATTCTTATAACATTCACATTTCTTTTGCCTTCTAACATTTATCACAAGTTGTAATTATATATTGATTAAATATCATTTCCCCATTAGACTATATAACATGAGAGTGAAGCCCGTGTCTGTTAGGTTCACTACTGAATACACCGTGCCTAGCATTATGCCCAACACAGAGTAAACATGTGATTAATATTGATGGATGAGTGAGAGAAAATAAATGAACTATACTAGATACCCAAGTTATTTTAATTATTGAATGAAATAATGAACTTTCAGTAACCTGTGTAAAAATTACATCAGGTAAGGGTGAGGGAGTAGTTCTCACTTATGGATAAGGCATTCAAATGTAACATGATGGGTTATTTCATTTGGTTACTGTATCATATACTTTGCAGGCTTTTTAGGTCCTTGATTTCCCCAATGTTCTATGCCTTGTTTTTGAAAATCAAATCTTCAGTCTTAGATCTGGTCATTGTAGTCAAATAAAATGAGGATGCTTATAATTTGGATATAATGGGACAATTACAACAAATTATAACAAAGGGTTCTTTCTATCTCACTGAGTAGGTAAGTAGCCAAATTAAAAGTAAGATAATTCCCTGGATAGTAATTTATGCAAATGCACTATGAAAGTATGCGACAGTATGACTTTTGCATGAAGAGTAAAATTTGATAAAATTAAATCCAAGTGGATGAGATAGGATTTCTGCAGAAGTCCCTTAGGGTACAAAGTATCTTCCAAACCAAAGTGAAAGAATAGAAACTTAATTGAAGGATATGATCTAGGGCATAGAAAGAAGAACTGAACATAAAAGTTGTACAGACATCATGGAAGAAAAGATGTGTATAGTTTTCTAGGGCTGTAGTGACAAAGGACCACAAACTGAGTGGCTGAAACAACAGTTTATTGTCTCACAGGTCTGGAGACTCAAAGTCTAAGATCAAGATGTTGACAAGCTTGGTTCATTCCTAGAAGCCTAAGAAAGAAGCTGTAAAATGACCGTCTCTTAGCTTCTGGTGGTGTGCTGGCAACCTTTAGTGTTTGTTTGGTTTGTAGAGACACCACCCAGATCCCTGCCTTCATTTTCAAATGGTGTTCTCCCGGCACATATGTCGTGTTGGATCAGTGCCCACCCAAATGACCTCATCTTAACTTCACGATGTGCAAAGACCCTGTATCCAAATAAGGTCATATTCTGAGGTCATGGGGTTAGGATCACAACACGGGAACATGGGAGGACATAACTCAACCCCTAACAAGATGAAGCCACAGAGAAAGGATGCTTCACTTGGAGATTTAAAAGAGGGAGCAAGGGGCACCTGGGTGGCTCAGTTGGTTAAGCATCCAACTTTAGCTCAGGTCATGATCTCATGGTTTGTGAGTTCGAGCTCTGCATCGGGCTCTGTGCTGACAACTCAGAGCCTGGAGCCTGCTTCAGATTCTGTGTCTCCCTCTCTGTCTGCCCCTCCCCTTCTCTCTCTCTCTCTCAAAAATAAACAAACACAAATAAATAAATAAATAAATAAATAAATAAAAGGGGGAGCAAAAGAAAGGTCGTATTTGTTACTCCTGCATGGTCCAGGGAAAAGCATACTCCTATGGAAGGGGCTTAGCATTGACATGCTTAATTCTAAGGCAGAGATGAAGAACCATCTTTCTCCTGCTCCCAGCTCTGATCCCATGCTTACAAAGCAAAATTCTGGAAACTATTTTCGTGTTCCCAGTAGGGGAAAGCATGGCCAACCTGATGGCATAAGCATTGTTATTCATTCTGGAATTTTAATTCTCAATGTGAACTAAAGTCATTGTCTAGCCTATAAGTCAGTTTCTGGGAAATTGATTTAAGGTAAATGAGCTCAGCACCTCCAAGTTCCCTGGCATCCATATGATGCAGATGGTACAGTCACCTTGTTTCGTCAATACTAACAATAATGCAGTAAGACTTTTAATGCAGTTTAAATAACATTTACTAATATTGCTTAATATTTGTACATATGATCATTCCTAGATATATTTCTCTTTCAGGTCTGTATTTCCAAAGCTTATAAAAATGCTCAGTACATAATAGGAGCTAAGAATTTTGTTTTCTAGTAATAGTAAATGTGCTAAAAAGAGCATGATTCCTCAAAGTTACTGTTTCCTCTGTATTACATAACTTTTGTTAAATCTGAAATATATGTGTGTGTGTGTGTGTGTGTGTGTGTGTGTGTGTGTATATATATTCTGCCTTGCCTGTTTTGGATGCTTCTGAGTTTCCTTGCTGTGAATTCCTTCTTTGTTTTTCAAAAAGCTCCTAAGGTCATATCTGGCCTATATCAGTCTAGATAGATGCCCTAGGATGGAGCCTAGAGGGAGTTGCTACATTTTATGTTCCCATAGCACCCTGACCCTACCCACCCTTTATTAAAACTCATCACAACCATACATTATTTTGGACAGCTCCATGGGGGTATAATTGACATAAATAAACCTGGCATAATAGTATAATTTGATATCTTTGACATATATATATATATATATATATTCATGAAACCACCATCACAGTCATGATAATGTCATACCCATCACCCACAAAAAATTATTGGTACTTCTTTTTAATCTGTCCCTTGTGCTTGTCTTTGTTCCTGCTCCTGTCCACAGGCAAATCTGGGCTTTCTGTCACTATAGGTTGGTTTACATTTTCCAAAATTTTATATACATGAAATCATACAGTATATACTCTTCCTGGTCTGTCTTTCTGCATTTAGAATAACTATTTTGAGACTGGTCTATGTTTTTAGGTGTACCAATAGTTCATCCTTTTATTTGTGCATAGTACGTCATTGCATGGACATACCGCAACTTATATGTTCATTTATCTGCCAGTGGACATTTGGTTTGTTTCTTACATTTGGCTACTACAAAGAAAGTTTCTGTGAATCATGTGTACAAGGCTTTTTATGGACATATGGTTTCACTTCTATTTGCTAAGTACATAAGAGCAAAATAGCCCATTTATATAGTAGCTGCGTATTTAACTACAAAACTGCCAAATTCTTTTGCTAAGTGGCTGCCCTATTGACCTCAGCATTACAGGAAAGTTCACGTTCCTTCCCACCACTTGATATGATCAGTCTCTTTCATTTTAGCTATTCCAATAAGGTATATCATTGTAGTTTTAATTTGTATTTCCCTAGTGACTAATGATACTGAGAATCCTTTCTTACTATTCATGCATCTTCTTTGGTAAAATGTCTGTTCAAATGTTTTGCTCAGATATTTTTATTGAGTTGATCGCTTCCTTTTTATTGTATTATGAGGGTCCTTTATATATGCAAACCCTTTACCAGATATATGATTTGCAAACATTGTTTCCAGTCTCCAGCTTTTAAAAATTCTTTTAATATTGTCTCAAGAAGAGAAGTTTTTAATTTTGATGAAGTGTAATTTATAGACTTTTTTTCCTTTTAAGAATCATGCTTTTGGTATAATGATTAAGAAATCTTTAATAAACCTGTGAACATGAGAACATTCTCCTGTTTTCATCTAAAGCTTTATAGTTATAGTTGTTAAATTAAGGCATAATATCCATTTTGAGCTAACTTGTGTACATGGTGAGATGTATTGATGGGAACTTTTTTTTTGCTCATGACTTCCAATTGTTTGAAAAAATTTTATTTCTCCACTAAATTACTTTTGTATTTTTGTGGAAAAAATAAGTTATCCATATATGCATGGGTCTATTTCTTAATCCTCTATTCTATTCTATTAACCTATTTTTCTGTCTGTACATTAATATTATACTGCCTTAAAAACTTTAGCTTTATAAGATAGTGTTAGTTCTCCAACTTGGTTAATATTTAAAGTTACTTTGGCTCTTTTAGGTCCTTTGCATTTCTACTGAATTTTAGTGTCATCTCCATTTCTAAAACAATAAGAAAACAAAGAAATTATGCTTGTTTTTAATGAAATTGCATTGTATCTATAGATAATTGGTAGAAAATTGACATTTTTAATAATATTCAGTTTTTAAATTACGAACTCCACATACCTCTGGATTTTTTTTTGGTCTTTTAAGTTTTCTCTCAGCACTGTTTTGAAGTTTCAGTAAACAGACATTGCATATCTTTTGTCATATTTATCCCTAAGTATTTTATAATTTGATGTAAATGTATACTTTTACTTCAATTTCTGATTGTTCATTGTTTGCACATAGAAATGCAATGGACTTTAGTATATTGATCTTCAATACTGCAACTTTACTAAACTCACTCTTTCTAGTGGCTTCATTTTGGTAGATATCATCAAATGCTCTACATAAATAGTCATGGTGTCTTTGAATAAGGACAGTTTCGTTCTTTTCCAGTATGAATGACTTTTATTTCTTTTTCTTGCCTGACTTTACTGGACAGAATTTTAAGCATAATGTTGAATACAAGTGAAAATTCTGTGGAACACTGAGAGCTCATTCAGTGCTCTTAACTTTGCTTTCACAAAGCCTCCTAGTTCTTGCTTACTAGATATTCCTTCCAAGACCCAGCTTCTGTTTTCATCAATAATGTTGGCAGAATAGCTCTCATTACATGCCTGCTTCTGAGACAGGTATTTCATTGGGCAACCTATGTATAGTGTGCAACTTCATCTTCAAAACAGCTGCAAAAGGAGACAGATTGCACAATGCCTACCGCTCTGCATGGGGCCTGAAAGCCTCTGAGGGACTCTTAAAATATTCACTTAAGAGATGAGTGAATATTTGTGTTACTATCTTTATTTCCCAGATGAGAAAATAGATCATTAGAGAGAGGTTCAATAGCAGTGATGAAACCAGGATCCAAATGAAATCTCTTTGAATTCAAACTTTGTGGTAGACAGGCTTACCTCAATTTCCATCATCATCACCTGGGTAAATCTGTTGCTGAATCATCTGTGGCCCATAGTCTCATGCTCTCACTGATGATATCATCACTCTGTAAGAATCATATGGAAGCCACTATTTACATCATTCTTTTTAAGCTGGGGGATTGTGGCCAGATTGCAACCACCAAATTGAAGTTAAAGGAGGGTCTACAGCAGATGGGGATGTGTGTGTGTGTGTGTTGTGTGTGTGCAAGCACTTGTGCTTAAGTGTTTCTTTACCCTCTGAGAGGCTGGGTAATTGTTTCTTGAAGTCCACATAATTACCATTAGAAGACTGAGAATACGTGCAAGAGGGCAGGGAATCTGTGGCCCTACCCCCACTTCCACCAATGCAATATTTTTATCAATATTATGTATTGTAATTATACTTCAGATTTCACTTTGAATGTGATAGGTAGATAACTAACAAGAAAGTCTTCACAAAATTCTACCTTAAATAGAACCCAAGATGTAATTCTTTTAAGAACCCCTTAAAATAAAATGTAGAAAAAGGGCATGAAGTCATTCTACAGCTGACTCAGTAAAACTAAAACCAGCATTGTGTGCAATTAATTATTAATTGAATCTCTCTTTTAAAAAATCTTTGTGACCAACCCTACCCAATATCTCAGCCTACTCACAAGAGCCAGTCCACAAGGAATAGCTTGTCATTTGTCATCACCACAACAAGGCAAATGAAAAACTTTGCTGAGAAAACACTGTCCCTGACTTTTCTCCAAGGGCATGACTGTCTTAAATAAATTGCCCCATGCTTGATACACACTTGTCAACCATGTCTTTAGGCTTCTGAAGGACTGTCAGCAATTGCATGAATTGAGGTCAGGTTTACACTTCTGCTGTCAACAGTCAGCAAATTGTTGAGACTGAATTACCCTTATTGCTAGTTATTAAATCATTAAGTGTCACAAGTGTATTCACCCTAACAGTGTTCAGTACAATTCAGTTTTGTTTTTCAAATGATTAATAAAATATCTTGAAACCACAAGATCTTAATGAAGCTAACAAATTATCACTCTTCTAAAAGGAACTCACAGCAGAGGCATGCCTTATAACTTTAAGAATAATTGTTTATTTACTAAGAATAATTGTTTATTTAAATATACCAAACTCCTTTGCTATCTAATACGTACTTGCTGACTTCACATTAACTGCCTTATGTCCATTGATGAGGAAACAGAGAGGTAAACTGAAATTTACCATGTCTCATGGTAAGGTATATAGGTTAAATTGCTTTCAGCTGCAAGTTTCAGAAAAGCCCAGTTCTAATTTCCTTAAATAATAAAGAAATGTATTATTTCTCATGAAAAAAAATCCAGAATAATACAGTAGATACATTATGTCACTCATCATACAACATATCTCAACTGGATCTCTAGAGAATTGAGCCCTAATGCCCTAGGTCATCTATGGAATATAATGAATTGACTTCTCCTGTGCATCTAGAACAGTATACTATTAAAACTAACCTTGAGAGAATTAAGAAAATAGTCACATCTTTCACTTTCTTTATTTGGTGGTTCCAAAAGAGAATCCCAACTGAGGAAGACTGAAGAGTTTGGCTTCCTCCCCTTTCTTAATGGTTGTAAGACACATCAGCAGTACCTAGCACCACACATGACAGCTTTCAGAGGGAAGAGACCTTTTTCCTCTGACCGTTTCTTAGAAGCAAGAAAACAAGAAGCGCCCAGCACACTTTGTTCTACGTTTTATTGGTCCAGTGGTAAATCCACTGAATCTAAACTGTTTTTATACAATGAGCTTCCACAGAGAATCAAATAGCTCTTGCAGATCCTAAACCCTCAGTTGCCAATACTTTTCTCAGAATGGTATTAATAATAATCCAGTGCTATGAAATGAAAATGTGCCACAACCATTATTTCTGATTCTATAAGCAATAAATACACACCTGAATACAAAGTCTAGAAAGTTCCATTACAAGATAATACAATTTTGGGATATTTTAGAATACTCTTTCTAATATGTAGTTGTTCTGTAGCTACATATAACAAAAGTCACAAAGAATTCAATATATTGAAAGGTTTAGGCACAAGTAAAAACATTCATAATTTGCAATAAGGAGTCATCTCTAAAAGCTGGCAGAAGTGATTCAATTATATATACTTTATTAAACTATAGGAGTTTATGACTAGAAATTCATATTTTCTAATTCCCATCCATGTATTTTATATTTGTGTGTGTGTGTGTGTCCATCTGTCCACTTACTTATCTAACAATGTCTCAAACAGAACCAAGGTACAGATTAGAGAACCCACTCCACTATAGGTTAAAGAGAAGGGGATTCATTGTAGAATATGATGTGGCTTACAGAGTTCTTTGGAGAATGAAGAGAAAGACTCTGCTAGAGCAGATCCAGTCCAATTCACAGACTCTTATTCTAATCAGAGAGCCACTTACTAAGTAGGGAAATTACTGTGACTACTGCCGGCTCCAGAATAGGCAAAAGTATTTATGTGTATGGACCTCCTTAATTCTACATTGTTTTGCCTGCCTTAATGTCTAGACGTTCCTTATTCCTCAACCATAACTGTTGTAAATCAAAGACTGATCTAACCCCAGCATTTTTTCCTCTAACTTCTTTTACTTCAACATCTCCAAATATATCCCATTCTAGGATCAGATTCAAAATGAGGTTGTATGGATTTCTCTCCTCCAACACTAGTTTGGACTTAAACACCCTCTAGTTTTTCTCTCAACACTTAGTGACTTTTCTCCTGAGGACATGAAATTTCTTACTCTCTTGGTGTATATCTTTCCATAATCCTTATCATCTTCTCCTCCACCCTTCCTGCTTGACAGAAAAAATTGCAGAGGTGCAGTGTGGGGTGACAGGAGAAAGAGACAATATTTTTCTTTTCAATGCTTTTTGTAGTTCTTAATTTTCTTGTCGTTATATAAACATGGCATAAAGGAAAAGTTTAATAAAGAGATTGTCTCTGTACCAAGAGCCGACATTTTAATAGAGCCTCTTTCTATTTAGAAGGTAAGAAAAGATAAGAAAAACTATTTCCAAATTCCAAAGCTAGTTCCAACTGCTCATGACTGAACTGTAGATTATAAGACATTTTAAAACATAGCACTTTATTTAACAATTAAGTTTGTCCATAGAAATACAAATAATGTATGGCCTATCTTCTGAAAACATGGGATAACGCAACATTTATCAATAATAAGTGTTTTAGAAAGAGATATATGAGAATTCTATACTGGCTAGGAAATCTGCTACTGCTGATTGTAGGCAAACCATGTTCTAGAGATGCCAGGATAATTAAAGTATTACGTTGACAATCCCTTAGAGACTTACACAGTTTAGAGTTAGCTAGCTCCAGAGAACTGGGAATTAGGAATCATTCTAAGATTTAGCCAGTATTACTACTTCCCTAATGTTTAACATTGCTTTACAGCATCAACCATTGTAGGAAGGCTAACTGGATTTGTGGAGTAGATGAAAAAAGACCTCGTCTTATTTCTGTGCAACTGATGCTTTTGATATATCTGCCTAGCCTTGAAATGTTTTCTGTCAAGTACTTAATACAGCTTTGTGCTACTTGTGTATTGAGTTTGTACACTGATACATATGTGGACAAGGGTTAGAGAAGAAAAAAGTAAACTTTGTTTCATGTCATAGATGAGCACAAACAACAGAATTTCTCCTTCTTTTGATATATCAGGGTTTAGAAAATATATTTCTCACATACCCTCCTTTAAAAAATCACCAGAGTCATGAACTTGTGCTTCATGAGATTGAGCCCCGTGTGGGGCACTGCACTGACAGCAAGGAGCCTGCTTTGGATTCTCTCCCTCTCTGTCTCTGCCTCTCTCCCACTCATGCGTTCTCTCTCTCTCTCTCTCTCTCTCTCTCTCTCAAAATAAATAAACAAACATTTAAAAATAAATACATAAAAAATGACCAAAAACTCACTAAAATTTAACTTGGACAGTCTGTATTTTGCTGTACGAATTAAATATATCTCATATATTAAACAGTTGTACAAGGATATTTTTACTTATAATGATTTTCTCTGTTTTTGTATTATTTCAGATCTCTCAGTGTGATATGGGGATCTGGTAGAGCAGGATTGGGGGTGGTGCTAGTCTGTGACAGGAAACAAGCTGACTTCAAACCTGGTCTCTGTCTGTGATCATTTGTTTGCCTATAGGAAAATTACTTCTCTTTGCCAAGGTGTTGCTTTCTCATAAGTAAAATTGGGGTAATAACATCCACCATATGGGATTATTTTAAGGATAACATGAGATAATAGATGTAAAGAACATATAAGTGTTCAACAAATATTAACCATTATTTTCACCTTTAAGGGTACTATTAAGCCAAACAGCTCAAATCTGTGTAATTACACAATATTTAGCTTCAGTTTTAATGACTACATAGTATGAATTTACTCAGGAAGCATTTGGCTAGGCCTCCGGAGTAGGTGAGCTACTCGTTTGGGCTGCACAAACTATGGTTTCTGGTACCACTTCACTGGGGAGCTTTTTCTTTTTGAGAATGTTTGAAGGGAGCCCAACCCAAGAGCCAGTGAGAACAATGAATGGGGACAGGGTACCTACCCCGATAGACCTCACACTAGAGTGGTATCTTGAGAACTTCATGTTGCAAAGCAGATGCTGATAAGTTGGATCATCATTGTCAGGGGCAAAAAAAAAAAAAAAATGTAGTGAACAATACTGTGCCAGTATCAAGTATTTTTTTCCACATTTAAAAAAATTTATTTACTTGCCTATTCTCTATTCTATTTAATTTATTTTTTTAAACTTACATCCAAGTTTTTTAACATATAGTACAACCAGGATCAAGTATTTTTTTTAAGTTTTATTGACATATAATTGATATACAAGTACTTCACGTAGTTAATGTATACAATTTGATGAGTTTGAATATAAGCAAATACCCTCAATACCATCACCATAATCAAGAGAGTAGATATACCCAGAGGAACTAAGATCAGGATCTAGAGAGATATCTGTACTCCCATGTTCACTGCAGGATTATCTATAATAGCCAAGATACGGGAACAACTCAAGTGTCCATTGACCAGTGAGTGGATAAAGCAAACACTATGTGAGTGTGTGTGTGTGTGTGTGTGTGTGTGTATGCATGTTAATCTATTAATCAGTCTTAAAAAATAAGGAAATCCTGCCATTTGTGACAACAGGATTGAACCTGGAGGACATTATGCTAAATGAAATAAGTCAGTCACAAAAGGACAAATACTACATGATTTCACTTAGATGAAGCATTTAAAATAATCAAATTAATAGAAGCAGAAAATATAATAGTGGCTGTCAGATCCTGGAGATGGGGGAAATGGGGAGTTATTGTTCAATGGGTATAGAGTTTCAGTTATGTGAGATGGGTAAGTTCTAGAGATCTACTGGGCAGCATAGTGCCTATAGTTAACAATACGCTACTATACCGTATTGTGAACTTCAAGATCAAGTACTATCTAAGAGGCAATCTCCATTGTTTAAAGAAGAGGATTTTTTGGTGCACTTGAATGCTGTGTTCAAATATAAAATCTAAGGAGGAGAAGCAGCGGCAGGAGTTTCTCCCCCACCCCACCCACCCTGAGGCAGCATAGTGAGTATTGTACTTGGGGCAACTGAAAAGGGAAGGGAAAAAGGAACCTTGGGAAAGAGTAGGCACTGTCTTTCTTTAAGATGGAGTGTAACTGGAAACAGCTTCTAGCAGAGGTCAAGGTCAAGAGTAATAGAATCCTGGCAAAATGTGCTAGTTTATCTTCCCCCAATGAACTGCTGCCAAACAATATACACAGTGTCGCACAGCGCGGGAGAGTGTCTGATGCATCTCCAGAGTATTTATGAGGACTTCTGTTTTGAAGATAGTTTCTTAGGTAACAAAGTAAAAACATGTATGGATGAGCTCTCATTTATCAGTGCCCTGGCTTCCTGTAAAACCTAAACAGCAAGAATTTTGATATTTTCTCCTGAGCAAAGCAAGTTCTTGAAAGGGACAAATGGGATGGGGGTGGAAGGGAGGTCCTTTGAAGATGGTGTATGCCCAACGACTCAGCAACAGCCTGAAAAAGCTGTATTCAGATGTCTTGACCCCCTGCTTCTAGGCCCAGCGCTAGTAGAGAAGAGATTACAGCAGCTGTACTGTAGGCCAAGACTAAGCTGTTTGTTATGGTGCATGAAGCCCCCTGATTGGGGAGTGAGCACTATTTTACTTCACTTACTCAAATCACCTTTCGAAGTCCCAGCATTACGTGGTTCTCAAACTTCATTCATCTGCTCTGATGGCTGGAAGCTGTTAGACAAGAAATTCTAGATGTCAGTTAAACTAGAAATTCTTCGCTTTTTAAAAAAAGCCCTTTCATTTTGTAACATGAACTGGTCCCCTATTTCCACAGACTGATTTTTGTCAGCAAGAAATGACCAGAAATTGCCTAAGAATCAATGAGAATGCTTAAGGGGAGCAATCCAGAGCATGGAGGACTCTGACATGGGCATACAGGAGGCAGAGCCAGGAGGGGCCAAAAGAAGCATTTTCTGGGTGGCTTGAGATACTTAATTCATACAGCGAATGTTTGCTACTAAGATGCCAAAAAATGTTTTGTGTTTTAGTGTTTAAAATCATATACTTTTACAATAAAGTAATACATCTTTAATCGATAACAGGCAATTAGAGTAGAAAGATTCCACTTCATAAAGATACAAAAATCCAATCTGATTCCAAAATGTAAAGATCACAGTTATATTTTATACTCTTACTTTTCAGGTGCTTTGAAAGAAATATATGTTCTAGACAAAGAAATTGAGAACATATAAATAGCATTACAAAAATAATTACTTTTTTTTTAATGTTTTATTTACTTTTGAGAGAGAGAGAGAGAGAGACAGCATGAGCAGGGGAGGGTCAGAGAGAGAGGGAGACACAGAATCCGAAGCAGGCTCCAGGCTCTGAGCTAGCTGTCAGCACAGAGCCTGACGCGGGGCTCGAACCCACGAACCGTGAGGGCATGACCTGAGCCGAAGTCAGACGCTTAACCGACTGAGCCACCCAGGCGCCCCTAAAAATAATTACTCTTAATACCACCACCCAGCAATAAAAGTTGTTTTTGCTCTACTAAATATAATTGTTTTGGTCTAACACACACATCCCTCATGATCGAATGCTTTAATAAAATTGTACGTAATTATTCTATCACTGCCGTTTTTATTAGTCACATCCTTAAAATTTTTTAAAACATCATTTTTTTAATTCAGTAGTATATTGCATTTTATTAATATTCCATAATATTGTGGGTACCCGTGAAACAAACGAAATGAACAGCTTTGAGACTCCTGACCTAGTTAGTCGAAGTGGGAATTCCCAGAAGTTGTGTGGCCATTCTGAAAATGCAGAAAATGAGTCAGTAAAATTAAAGGATTTTTCTCTATACCCAATGGCCCGGGGCAGGGCTAATCAACTACTGCCCCCCACCCAACCACATCCCTGCCCATGGGTTCAGGCTGTACTTAGATACCTTTGTAAAGAGTCCTCAAGGCAAACACTGTGCACAAAATCTGTGAAGGGTCATTCTTGTCTCTCGAGCCGACAGGCCAGTCAACTATGGAAAAAAAGAGGGGAGACCGCAGGTGGGTTTCAGGCTTAGCAGTCACAGACTGAGCTGCTTGATTCTGTCTCACGCTCTGGGCTTAGCATTTCTACCTGCTCCTGTGTTCCTGAGTCGGGCTCTAAGGGACATGCTTGCTGAGAGAAAGTCCACATTTGGAAGCCATTTGCTTTTACAAAATGTTTACTGTTCCTGCCCCTGACAGTTATTACTGGACTCATTACTGATGGAATACAGAGAGAGGAGGGTTTCAGAGAACTGACATATGGAAATATATTTGTATGAGGGGACAGAGACAGGAAACAAATGTGTATCTGCCACTAGCATTATTTTACCTATTCTGAAATATTGGCTTTCTCATCACATCCCATAATTTGAGTTTTACAAAGAAGCAGCCATAGACAGTATTCTGTTTCCCCAATAAAGATAAAAATGTCCTTTTTTTTTTCTTCTCTGAGTAGTTCTCCAACTATAACACATTTACAATTGCCAGGAATAATCCCAAACTGATTATTGCTTTGCAGATTGCTCCTGATGTGTGTATCTTCATGAAGTTTAAGGTGTTTTGATGATGGGAAACCACTGGTTTAATGAACTATCAAGAAAACCTATGACACAGTGCTTTTAAAAAATTCACTTCTTTTTATTTGTACCATCTAAGTGGACCTCTTTCAAGATATAATTTATGTATTTTTAATTAACATAAAATAAAACTGACCTTTTTGGATTAGACACTTCTGTCATTTGGCACATTCACAGATTGGTGTAACCGTTACCACAATCTGGACACAGAACACCTCCATCACCCCACAAACCCCTTCATGCTGCCCCTTTTCAGGCATACCCTCTCTCGCACACCCAACCTCTGGCCATCACTAATTTGTCCTCAGTCACGACAGTTTTGCCTTTTCTAGAATGTCATATAGATACAGTATGTCTGTCATCTTTGAGACTGACTTCTTTGACTCATCATTATGCCTTTGAAATTCATCCATATTGTTGTGCATATCAATAGTTTGCTCCATTTTTCTTTTTTCTTTGGAAGAGCAACACTCTGTTGTATGGATGTGCTAGAGGTTGTCATCCGTTCACTATGAAGGCCATTTCCAGCTTTCTGAGATCATGAAGAAAGCTGCTGTAACATCTATATGCAGATTTTTGTGCAAACATAAATTTTCAATATTCTCGTGTAAATGGCCTGTATCGGGATTGCTAGTTCACACTAAGACATGTTGATTTAAAAAAAAATCTGTTTGTCCAGAGTGCACGTACAATTTTGTATTCTCACTAGTAAGGTATGGAATTTCGGTTGTTCCTCAGATTTTCTAGCATTTGGTATTCTCAGTTTTTAAAATATTATTTTAGACATATTCATAGGTGTATATCTTATCTTTGTTCTAATTTGCATTCCATAATGAGTACTGATGTTAAGTAGCTTTTCTTTTTTAGTGTTTATTTGCCATTGATATAATTTATTTTGTGAAATCTTTTGCCCATTTTTTAGTTGGGGAGTTTATTTTCTTAGTGTTGAGTTCTGAGAGTTCTTTATATGTTAGAGATACAAGTCACTGGCTGGATATATGATCCCCAAATATTTTCCCCCAGTCTGTGACTTCACTTTTCATTCTCTTAACAGTCTTTCTCAAAACAACATTTTCAATTTTGATGAAGTCCAGCTTGACCAACTGTTTCTTTTATTGATTGTGATATTTTGTATCATGTCTAAGAGACCTTTACCCAATCCCAGGTATCTAAGATTTTTGCTTATATTGTCATCTAAAAGTTTGGTAGCTGTACATTTTATATTTATTTAGGGTTCATTTTGAGTTAATTTACATTCAAAAATAACTTGAGGTTTATTTTCCTGCATATGGATGTTAAATGTTTCAACACCATTTGTTGAAAAGATTATTCTTTTTCCATTTAATTTTTGTGGTTTTCTTCTTGGTCAAAAAGTGAATGAACATATTGATGAGGCTCTCTTTCTGTACTCTTTATTCTAGTCCATTGAGTTGTATGTCTATACTTTTACCAATTTAGATTATTGCAACATTAGAGTAAATCTTATAACTGGATAACATAAATACTCCAAATTTCTTCTTTTTCAAAATTGTTTTGGCTATTCTAATTCTTGTGACTTACCTATAAATTTTAAAAATGTCTATACAAAAAATATTTTTCACTTTGCTTGGAGTAATTATAAAACTATTGCTAAATTTGAAGAGAATTGATGTCTTAACTATATTGGGTCTTTCAATCCATGAATGTCTTCCAAGTATTTAGCTCTTTGATTTCCTTCATTAGTGGTTATCATTTCTCAGCATGTAGATCTTATACATGTTTTGTTAAAGTTGTACCTACTTTTTGTTGGTGGTGGTGGTGTGGAGGAAGCTATTGTAAATGATATCACAATTTTCATGTTGAATTCCCATTATTCATTGCTATATAGAGAAACAGGATTGATTTTTGTGTGTTGTCCTTGTGCTCTGTGACTTTGTCATACCCACTTATTAGCTATAGCAACTGATTTTTTTTGTGGATTCCTTGGGATTTCCTATGTAAATAATCATGTCTTACACAAAAAGACAGTTTTATTTCTTTATTTCCAATATGTAGGATTCTTATATTTTTTTTCTTTCCTTATTACACTGGCTAAGACTTCTAGTACTATTTTCAATATAAATAGTGAGAATAAGCTTTTATTGCCTTTGCTTCCTTCCAGTTTTCATGGGGAAAGCATTCAGTCTTTTACCTTAAATGAGTTATGTTGTTTGTACCTTTTTGGTCTAAGAAGGAGTGCATGTAAGATTTTCAGGCAACAACTAGAATTTTTATTCGTTCAGAAACTTGTCCTTAAATGGTTTTGTGAGTGAAACAATGAGGAGAGGCAGTTGTTTAGTCATTCTAATAAGAATAACAGCCAAGTTCATACATGGACCAGCAAGAACTGCCACCATGGCCATCTGGCATACAATGACTGTCAGACACCATGAATTTTAAGATGAATTCTGGTTTTAGAAATATTAAAAGGTAAAAAGTGTATATCTTGGATCTGGTAATATGTAGTAATTTTTATAATATGCTGTTAAAAACTAAACTCTATTTCATGAATAATTTCTCAGATCATAAAAACTGTTTATAGTTATATTATTTTAATAGTGCCTAATATTTCCTCATAAAGAGTGATCAAAATTTATTTAATCAGTCTCACCTATTGAAACTTTATTTTGTTTACAATTTTTACTTGATATGATTATATATGATACACTGGTAAGGATTTTTAGCATTTGGATTTTGCACTTATATGCCTGTGAGATTCAATTAGAAGTGGATTTGATCAAAAGATAATTTGTCTAGTTTTTAGCTAATTGTCTTTCCAAGGGTATGGTTTTGTACCAGCAGAGGGTCAAATGATCCCTGAGAAAATGAGTCAGTGTTGAGAATATAAACTTGTATTCTAAGGTGACCTTTGGTTGCCACATCATGGGACATTAAGCAGAATTTAAATGATCAGAATTATTTTTTGTTCATCTGGTCAAGAGTAGAGTACAGGCAGTGGATTATTCTTTATTTTCCCATAAAACTTGCTGGTAAGATGAGAAAAAATCAATTTCAAAATAATCTTCTTGTTAAAATATTTCCCCTGACGGGCTACTGCTACAAATTGTAAGCTAAAATGGGATGTTTACTGGATGAAGCATGAGGATTTTTATATCTGACACAGACCAAAGTAATTTAATAGAAAAAAAGATGCATTTTTAAGTTATACAAAAATGGTAAAATTTTTATTTTTACTCAAATCTGTAAACCAAAATATTCCATTAACTCCATTCCATCACTGTATGGATAACTACAGGAAAATTTGTTAACATGTCTTGGATAGGAGTATCAGTTGTATTGAAGTTAAAACAAATATGTGTTGCAATACAATTTGCTCCAATGTTTAGCTTAACTTAGAAACAGAAAATGTTAACACAGTAATTTCAAACTGTTGATACTGGTTTGTATTTTGGGGACCAGCACTGAAATTGATATAAACAAGAAGTACTTACATTGGATTTTTAATTCATTCTGTCTTGTGGTTCAAGCTGCTGACTGTTTAAATGAGGAAGTAAGAGGGAAGAGATTAGGAATAAGTTACAGCCACATTTATGCATTTCTTAGGAAGTATAATTATAAATTACATGGAAATTAAATAAAGAAATGTACACATTTTTAGAAAGGGAAACATACACAGATGCAATGTGGTGTAGAGAAAGACTTGGATTGAGTTAGGAATCTGACACTTACAAACTGTGTGACCTAACATGTTTTCCTCTCTGAAACAGGATATCTGGCTAAGTTCCAAATTTGTGAAAATCAATAGAAAATTCGTTGGAAAGTCTCTACTTTGAAGTTTTTTTAATAACATTATAGACAAGTGAAATATTATTAATAATGGGCAAGAATATTCATCATTACTACTTACAATGTGACTTTGAGCAAATAATTTAACCTTTACAAGCCCTGTTCTTTTATCTGAAAGATGATTAGTATTTACCCCAGGAAGGTATTTTAAAGGCCAAATGAAATAATTTTGTGAAATTGTAAAAGATGCAGCATATAGAAACAGATTAGGATGGTTTCAGACACGTTTTCATAAGAGGTACCTTTATTTGGTTGGCATAGAGTAGTGACTTGCAAATATTAGCTAACCTCCTCTCCATAGCAATTCTGGAAAGCATTTATCAGCTTAGAGTCTACAAAGATCACCAAACGATGATTGGAGAAGATCCAGAATTCTACTGGGGAATGTGTTCCAAGATCCATGGAAGGAGTCTATATAGGTACAACACATGTATATACCACACTTATAGATGTTCATTAGGCCATGAGGTGACATTAATAGCCAATCTCTCATACTAAGCAGAAATGAAGTTTTTAGAAAAAAGGCTTCAGTTGTGTTTTTGTCCTCATCCACGTGTAGATTATTTTCTATTACTGAGTACTTCCTTAACATCCAGGGATATTCATAATATTCTATGCTAGTTACTTTATTGGTCATGACTATTCTCTTCATTCTAGACGATTTTGTTTGAACTGATTAAATGATTGGCCAGTTATCCAAAATTCTGTTTGTAATTGCCCTGCATCTATTTTTTTCATCATAGCCTCATTCCCTACGTGTCTAAAACTGTCTTTGTTCCCTTCCTAATGCAATACCCCATAGAACCTACAAATGCAAGCAATGTAATACTCTTTACTCTGCCATGCTGCAACTGTGTTTGAGTGGATAGCCTGGATAAGGGGTGAATTTTGGTTAGAAGAAAAGAAGTCCCAGGAACCCCTAGGACCCTCTCAACTCCAGAGACCTCTACTCTTAGTATCAGGAAATCAGACAAATACCCCTTGCATTATATCTCCTTGTTGCCTCATTTACACTTTTAATCTCCAGGCATATGTGACTTTCAAAAACACTTTATAAATTAAAATTAAGTAGACAAGAATGAATTGAGTTGTGATTATAGTTTTAAAATCAAACCCTGTCTCTGTTTCATCTAAAACCTTAAGGTAAAAAATGCTACCTCCATTCTGAAGGAATATGGGAGCCAACCTAAACAAGACTACATATGGGCTATATGAAAGAATGTTAGCCTGAGTTTGACTTAAGTCTTGCTTCAAGAGTCCACCTTCAGGGTGAGGAGGCTCAGCATAAGGAGGCTGAAGGTTTCCTCACAGAGGTTCTTTTGCTATGTATGGTTGGACATTTTAACTAATGAAATAATATAGTTTTATAACTAGCAGAGAACTAAGAAACTTTCATTAATAAGAAGTAACCAGAAATTCATGGGCTGTGTCATATTTCATGAAAGGTATTAGGAAGAATCATTCTGAAGAGCATATATGACTGGGCCAGGGGTGGGTAGGGGGAACACAGTGGTTTCTGATTAGCACACTTATGTCCCACTGGTTCAAACCATTGCCTTGAGCAACAAGAGCTCTAAATGATGAATGATAAGCAATAACAAGGACATAGACTCAAATGTTCCTGTCTTCTTTCTCCTCCATGGAAGCTCCATGAGAGCTCTCATGACCCTAAGACCAATGGCTAATATTGAGCAAGACTGATTAGGAGAATTGTGAAGAAGATATCTGCAGGTGGTACTTCAGCAAATGAGTGACAGGCAGTAAACCCATTGGCCTCACCTTCAGGAAAACCTCCTTTGTATAGATGTCCACGTTTGATTTTTAAAATACTCTCTGTTGGTCTCAGAGAAAACATTTCTTTTGAAATGATTTCACAAATACCAAGGTCAAGAACTCAGTCAGACAGAGGAAAGACTTCCCAAACCCCAAAGGAACATTCCTCCTAGGACTGTGATTTCTGCTGAAGCAAGGGAGGTGTCTGAGATAAGCAGAGCAGACTGTGCTGGAAGAAAACAAACAAGTTTGTTGTTCCCCTGGTGAATGTATCTCCTAATACAGTCCTGGGCCTTGAGAACTCTGGCTGCCCCTACTCTGACAGAGAAACTCAGAGCTCTGTCCTTTGGAGCCCTGACGACTGTGCCCAGTGAGAATCCCCGAGCTGCCACAAATCCTCCCAGAGAAGAAGGATGGTTCCAAATGGACTGGTATAGGAGCAGTGCATTGAGGGTTCTAGATGGTTTAGGAACTGTACACTCTCACATCACTGCAGGGGTTGAATTGAATGGATGGTCACCTCATTGCAGACCCCTTCCTCCAGGCCTCTAAAGAGGGAAAAAAAAAAAAAACCTCCACTGAGATGCCTTCCTCAAGATTGCTTTTGACTTAAATTAACCGTAGGCAGTGTTCACCATCCATGGGCCATTTGCCAAAGGTGAGGCTTTGCTGGGCACTGGGAATGAAAGATAAATACAAACCACTCATGGTGTAACAAGAACAGGGCAGAGATAGCAATAAAAGTGGGCAGAGTCTGTAGAGAATTTAAATACAATAATAGAACAAATTAAAAAGAAGTCTACTTTTGATTATCACTGTGCATCAGCAATTCTAAATAATATCAGTGGTAAAATACTCCTCCCTGACAAAAAGATTTCATTGCTTTATATTCTAAATAATTGTTGCAAGCACTACACGATTTTATATAGTGATATAGTGAATATACAATCATACATTCGTAATGATTTATTATTTATAACATTTATTATTTTACATATTATACAAGTGTATATATTATATTTATATCTGTTCATATATAAATATTTGTTTATAAAATATTAATATTAATGTATATTAAATATTATATTATATATACACAAATAAATCTAATATTTTACAGTAAATATATATTAAATATCATATAAAATCTCACATATGTATATATATCAGCTTCAAATGTGTTCATTTTCATTACTTGTCCTTTATTAAGAATTGTATATACATTAATTCAGAGAACTTCCAGTTGTAAGTTGATCCTGATCACGTATACTCAGCTACATGTGCTTGTTTCAAAACTGCATGCTTCATGGCTAAGAATTGCTAGAACTCATTTTAGGTACAGTTTGTGTTCATATGCTCTGTGATACTAGGTATTCTGGTGTTTAAATAATAGTTTTGAAATAAGCGATGATGACATTATGATTTTTGAAGACAAAGAAACAGAATTAGAGTGATTTCTGTGACTCCTTGAAATTTTATTTCTTTTTAAAATATAAGAAATTTAAATATTTAATTTTTTCTTTTTTTTAAATTATTACTTTGTTTTTTTTTTTAAAGAGAGTACGTATGAGTGGTGTAGGGACAGAGGGAGAGAGAAAGAGAGAAAATCCCAAGAAGGGTTTGCACTGTCAGCACAGAGCCCAACACAGGGCTTGATCCCACAAACCATGAGATTATGACCTGAGCCAAAATCAAGAGTCTGACCCTTAACCAACTGAGCTACCCAGACACCCCTAAAGTTTACTTTCTTAGTTACTGGACAATTACTTAAGTAAAATGTTCTTACATCAGACTGTAACCAAAGAATCAAAGTTCAAATGGCTAGGTAAATTTAATAGCCATTAAATAAATGGTTGTGCATGTTTCTTTTCTTTTTTTGAACTATACTATTAGTTTTATTTTTATAAATTATTATATATGTGAATAAAATAGGTTTGTTACTGCTATCTTTTGATCCTTTTTTTTTCTGACTGTAAATGAAACTAATTTTCTCATGTAGATGAAATGGGTATAAAAATGATCTTCTAGGGGCATCTGGGTGGCTCAGTCAGCTAAACATCCAACTTCAGCTCAGGTCATGATCTTGTTGTAGTTCACAAATTTGAGCCCCACAATGGGCTCTGTGCTGACAGCCCAGAGCCTGGAACCTACTTCAGATTCTGTGTCTCCCTCTCTCTCAGCCCCTGCCCTGCTCACGCTCTGTCTCTCTCTCTCAAAAATAAATAAACATTAAAAAAAAGAAAAAAATGATCTTCCATCTGTCTCAAATACACTAGATATACCACTGACCACAATATTATTAACAAAGACAAGTATTTACTAAGCAGCTACTATGTGTGAGGTACTGTTGTAGGGCTACACATAAAGCAGTGAACAAAACGGACAAAATTTTTGCCTTTGCTGAGCTTATATTCTATCATAGAAAAAATAAACAATAAATAAAATAGCAAAGTAAATTGTATAATCATGTATGAAAATGGTAAGTGCTTTGGAAAACAAGTAAGGCAAGGAAAGGTTGTCAATCTCTGCTTTGGGAGGGGCTATATTTTTAAACAGGATGGTCAGAGTAGACCTCAATGAGAAACTGTCATTTGCGCAAAGACTTGAAAGAGAACAGAATGAGACACATTCTCATCCTCAAGGATTTCATGGGTCAGAGTCTTTGATATCATTTCATTTGCCAACCTCATCACTGTTTACTATAGAGACAAATTAATTGAGGTCCTTGGATATGGCTCAATTGAACAAAATATAGTCCTATTTAATATCATTTCACTACTTTTTAACTGGAAAATAAGAATGTTTATATTTGAGAAAGTTCCAATAATCTGAATCTGTAGTGGTAAATAACAATAAATATTTTATTAGAAAAATATTCAGTGAATACCTACTCTATACAACACATTTTGGTAAGTATTGCTTGCATCTAACATGAACAATATTCAGTCCCTGTTTTCAAATAGTCAAACAAAGGGATAAACTCTAACTAAGGTGCTGGGGAAGAAGTGTCATATACTTTTATATAAAATGTTCAAGTACTGTGAGTAGTTAGGGGGAGGCAGGTTAAACCTGTCAGCCTGGCAGCAGAGAAAGCAATGGTATTTACATGGACTTGAAAACACATGTAGAATTGGGATAAACAGAGATAGGTGCTGTGGAGCCCATTTGAGCTAAGGCACAGAGGTCAGAATCTGTAGGACATTGGAATAATTGTCTGTAGGTTTCCATCTGAGATTGAGACACTCAAGTGATCAAGAAGATTTGAGAGAAAGCAAGGACTCTTGCCAGAATCCTGGGGTTAGGACTGGAAAAGGTGGGTTAAATCGAAAGAGTGGGAGGTTTGCTTCATTACATGGTTTATTACATGTAGACATACTTTTGCTTAATGATGAAAGCCAGAGGGTGGCCATGCTCGAGGCTGGCTGAAATAGGCTGTGCTTAAAGGCCAGAAGATTTAAGGAGGCTGAGAACCAATGGGTGGGAGGAGTGAATCATCAATGTGATGTTTTATTTAGTAAAGAGAAACACAGAGGATAGACAGGAGGGGAAGACTGTGCCTGACACTGATGTGGGTGAGAACAATACAAACATGTACCAATCTCTTAGTATTAGAGAGTGGTGAGAGTGGGGAAATATTTAACGAATGGCTCCTTATAGGGTAGCCTACAGCCCAGATTCCTTCTCCATTTTTAGTAGGCTATAGTTCTATTGATTTGACTGGGGTGAGGAGGGATTTGGGTGAATGGTGAGAAAAGGGGCAGCATACATTGTTCATGGTGTCAGATTTAGTAAAGTAATATTCAGTTGGGTGGTGCCTGCAGTTAAAGGCTAATTGACTAAGTGCAAAAACTACCAAGATGTCATGTGTGTCTCCTTTATGTACATATGATTCAAAGGCAAATGACAAGGGATGTGTTTTATGAACCCAAAATAGAAATCTAGACATTCAAAATAAATATGATCCTCTAGGGAAACCCCAGGTAACCTCCAAACAGGGCACTGTTTACATTAGAGACCATAGAGGCCCTGCCCTACATCTTCTGGAAGGAAGATGTGTAAGAAGGAACTATTTCTGAACACTCGAACACATTCCCTTGACAACACATGCTAAAAGCTTTCCCCAAACACATTGTTCTTCTTCCAGAACCATTTAAATTTTTTAATTCTCTTGTCCAGCTGAATAATATCATTTAAGGAAGGAAGAGCGGGGGCTTTTGAGCTAAGAACAGATGTACCAACAGCCAGACTCTAAGCCAACCCTTTGTAAATTGGTAAGGAAGAACCATCTTATATGCAAAAAGGCCATTTATTGAGAAGTGAATAATCTAGTGAAGCATTCAAATTATTAAATGTTTAGATGCCTCATTTAGGCTCTCTCAAAATAACTTTTAAAAGAAACCACAACCAAGTTAGAAGAAGGTGTCATAGTATGAAAAAAAAAATAGAACCTCACAGCAATGACACTGAAAATTAAAACATCAGTTGACATGTTCAGAGAACTCAGAGTATGGGGTTGAAGAAGAATCTTCTTTGGTGTCAGCTCTTTTTCCCCACCCCCTACACACACACACACGCACACACACACACACACCTGTTTCCTCTCCCCTCCTTCTTCCTTCATAGAACATGTCCTGAAAGTGGACTGTTCTCAATGGAAGCAGAGATGGCTTTTGGAATCTAATAGGGCATCTCAAAACCTTTTCAACAATTTTTCTCTTTGATGTTGGGATTAACGCTCCAAATATTAAAGGTGTAACATTTTCACTAATGCTGGTTCAGAATTCGGAAGAAACAATAGGAGCGAGTTCCCTAGGGAAGTCTTAAAGATCCATTTTTGGAAGAGAATGTCTGTGTTTATATTTCCAGTGTATAAAACATGTACCAATCACTTGGCCTCAGAACATGTTTACAGAGGAGAAAAACACCCACAAAACAAATAAACTGCTGCTTGCACAGTCTGAGCTGACAATCCTTGGCTCTCCCCGCTCAGGGCACTATTTTTCCCTGCCTGATGGATTCACTGTCCCAGTCAAGGACTTTCTGTGGAACATCCATTCTTATAACCAAAGTTTGGTTCGGATTCCCTTCTGTCTGATATGCTGACACCCGGTAGAAATTAGACCAAAAAAAAAAAAAAAAAAAAAAAGGTTCTCATTGAGTAAGCCTCCTAACTAATTAACGGACCACAAGTACTTCACCCTGGGGTGGCATCTCACATCCTAGGCAGTGTGGACTATTTCCTGAGTCTGTCCTGCAGGGAGAGGTGGAAACACAGGTATCATGATCCCAGTTCTTGACCTGGGCTGCTGTTCAAAATAACGGAGACTGAAATTAGAAATTCCTATTCTAATGCAGTTTCTCCAGAGGACCATGGTCTTTGCAAACCAATTTACCTATTTTGTCAATAAGTTCCAGTCCTCCTTTGTGGGTCCTGGGGAACGGATCATTGGGGGTTGCATTAGCTGGTCCCTTCAGCAGCTAGTTTGTT
The DNA here is from genome assembly GCA_028646485.1 of Cryptoprocta ferox. Taxonomy (NCBI): domain Eukaryota; kingdom Metazoa; phylum Chordata; class Mammalia; order Carnivora; family Eupleridae; genus Cryptoprocta; species Cryptoprocta ferox. The sequence goes on along the minus strand of CM053576.1, from coordinate 118,801,928 downwards.
TATGAAAAACAAAACAAAACAAAACTGAAGCCATTTGTATTGGCATGAAATCTGGCGAGAAAGAGATAAGGAGCTAGAGATACTAAAGGTGCGAATGTGAGGAAGCCAGGTTTGCAGGAAGCATGTGAGGATGAGCAGCTGAAGGATCTGAGTCATACACAGGGAGACATGAGGAAGCCTGGGCCCTGGATCACTCCTGCATCTCTAACGCAGCTCTGACCTTTTCATTAACTAAACCTAGGTTTTGGAGCTCCTAAAATGCAGCAATCAGCAAGTCTATGAATAAATGACAAGAAGTTATGCTTTGTGAAAACGTGTCACCTCCATGCTTTGTTGGGAAAACGTCGTGTGTGGACTGTACCAGCTAAGTCGTTTCATGTGAATTCATATTTCTGCAGCATTTCAGATCATATCTCTTCTCTAGTCATTGTTGCTGGACATGTCATTAATTTTGAATAATGGCTGTTTAGGACCATTCAAAATCAAGCACAATGACTCATAGATAGTGGAGACTCAAGAAGTATTTGTTGAATGAATTCATCAATTAAAATACTTTCTGGTGCTAGAGAGGAGTCATGTGTAAATGGTGGGTGCACTCACGATGTCTTTATGTATTTTCTTATGATTTTCTATAAAAATATGTAGATACATGTGTATAACCTGAGTGTTGGTCGGGCCTGTTATGCTCAGGTGTGTGTGAATTTATCGTTTATTGCCAACTTGGACTTGCATTACACATGGTCCTGCTTAACTTATAAGTTACCCACAAGAAGTTGTTCCCTGAGGCTCTTTCTTTCCATTTCCATGGATTCCACTGGAATGTCATCATTCTAAGTCAGATGAAAGGCTTTTAAATCCTAGTCTTTCCAAAATTCGTCTTCCCATGAGAATTTAAGTCCCATGAAGACAAGAGTCATATCTGTCTTTTCTATTACTCTGCACTAAACTTAATCTAGTGCTTTGCACTTAATAGGTGCTTAGTAATTTTTATAATTTAATAGTTAATATATAAATATTTAATATTATTTGTTGAATGAATAAAGGAATAAATCTATCAATGCCCTTGTCAAACACATCTCAGCTGAATCTTTAAAACTATTCCCTACATACTAAGAAATTGACATCCTAGATCTTGTGTTCATTTCCTTGCTATATTTTTACTGCATCTTGATAGATTTTTAAACATATGTATTTAGTTTAATGGTTTTTAGCTTTACAGAAATATATCATGCCATCCGATATGGAATATTTAGTGACTTCCTTTGCTTTTATTTAATTTTATATTATTAAGGGGAATCCCTACTGTCATATATTGTTGTAGTTCACCTTTTTGGACTACTGTATAAAAGTGCTTGGTCCATACTTTGTCAATTTTTTTGTTGATAGGTATCGAGGCTTTTGCTATTAAAAATAAGGCTGCTGTCAGGGTACTTAAGTGGCTCAGTCGGAAGAGCATGAGACTTTTGATCTCAGGGTCATGAGTTCAAGCCCCATGTTGGGTGTAAAGATTACTTAACTAAATAAACTTTAAGAAAAGGCTGCTGTGAACATTCGGTATACACCTCCTCCTGTACGTGTGCAAGAGTGTTGTTAGTGCATATCTGAGACTGAATTTATGGTGCCATAGAATATACGAAGAAGGTAATGCAAAGCTGTTTTCCAATGCGGATGCATCAACTTACAATCTCATCAGCAAAGTTAAAGAAATTCTATTGATTCATCCTTTCAAACGCTTGGAAATGCCATATACTTTTTAAATGTATCCATTGTAAAAGGTATCTCATTGTTACATGATACCTCATGTGGTCTTGATTAGCATTCCCCTAATCATTAACGATATTGGTCAAGGAATCCATTTCTGTGTTAACATTTCCTGTCAGAGTTTCTGTAATTTGCAGGGTCATGGTACTTCTTTGGTGCTTCTTTTTCAAAACTTGTCCCATCCTAATTAGTCATTTGTGAGCCAGAGATCGTGAAAAGACTCTAGTTCCTGTATCATATGTAACAGTCCTTTCAGGCCCTGTCGCTTCCAGCTGGACATTCTAAGACTGATAAACAAGCATGGGGTGCCTTACATGTTTCATCTGTAAAATGGGCAGGATAACAAAGCAATCATGGTCTATATCAAACGGCATTTCTGTAAACACTTTGTCTGTTTGTAGTTTGCTCTTCCCTCGGTGCTAGGTGCTCAGACTATGTTCCCCTCATCCCTGCACCCACCTCTAACTTGGTCTGTATCAAATTACTGCCGGCTCATCATTTCAGGTTTTGACTGTTAGGCAATAATTATAATATTATGATAGCTATAAAAGTAATACTACCTAAAAATTACTGGGTATTTAATATAATAGCACAGTTCCAAAGACTGTGCTAAGCATGTTGTAGATGGTACCTCATTTAATCCTTATAACTGCTCTACATAGTTGATACTGTTACTGTTCTTATTTATGTCTGTCCTATAGTACAGCGATCAGCAAACTTTATAAAGGGGCAAATAAAAACTATTGTAGGCCTCAACGTTATTGGTCTCTACCATTACTCAATGCTGCCACTGTAGTGTGAAAGCAGACATATATAGCATGAAAATGAATGTTACACTAAAGGTATTCACAAAAACAGGCCATGCCACAGATTTGGCTTGTGGGCCCTAGCTTGCCTACCTCACCTAGAGTGCTGTTATGTATGCAAGAGTGAGAGCCACATCTCAAAATTGCCATCATGCCTGTAAGCTCACCTCAGGAGTGGACATGATTTTGTAGAACCTTTTACTATAATAAATACTCTTCCTTTAACTTTAGTGAATATTAGTGAGTGTATTTATCAGGGTGTCCTAAGCATTAAACCAGGTGCCAAAGACACAGAAATAAATCAAGTCATATCCGCTGCCCTCTAAGTTCAAAGACTAGTGACAGGAAGATCAGGTAGACAAACATGGAACCCAGCAAGTCCCAGATAGAAGTACATAACCAGTGCCATGAGTCACAGAGTGGTGACTCCAACAGTTCACGGCTATCATATGTCATCTACTATGTCCCAGATGCTGTGCTAACCCCTAGGGATGAAACTTCAGTGCAGAAGACAGACACAGCTTTTACTTTGATGTACTGACAGTTTGGTGAGAAAATTCTGTGTAAGCAAATAATTTAATAAATATTTACAAATGTGCAAAATGCTGAGAAGTACTAAGTACTAGGGAGCATATGAACATGTGCAATCCGGGAACAGGGAATTTGTCTTGTATGACTGGATTATGAGGTGGTGGGACATGAATGGAAAGGTGAATTGGGGCCAGACCAAAAGAGTTTGAATGCCAAGTTAAGGAATATGGACTTTATTCTGGGAACGCCTGGTAGGCATCAAAGGTTATTGAACAGGTGAATGACAAGACTAGTCCTTTTGAAAGAACACTCTGGCAACCATATGTAGAGTAAATTGAAAGTAGAGAGAGTCAAGGCCAACAATCTCAGCCTCATCATAGCCTTAGTGGGAAACCATTATTAATGAATGGATAAAGGTGGCAGGAAGGAAGACGCTGGCAGCTGTAAGGTCATTTAATAAACCCAAAGTGAGAACTGAATACTCTCTGTATGGGTTTTAAATATTTTTAATTAATAACATATTAATTTTCTGTGTAATTTTTGGTATGGTGATGCATTGTCAGTTATCTGTTAATATTATCATTAGCCAAAATATGCTGGGATAAACCTTTAATCTTTCAAATATCAAACAAAAGACCTGCTATTTATTTGCCAGTTATTTTGCTGAGAATCTGCTTTCTGTAAGCATCACTCAAGGGCAAAATGACCATAAGTCAGTATGATAACAGATTGCAAGGAAGTGGCATCCACACGTGTGAGATTCCTCCTATGATATGCCAGTTTGTGGCTCTGGGCCAAGTGCTTTATTAAAAAGATGCCAATCGTGTGTTTCCCTTGCTCTGTAAAAATGTATAATTCAAGAGATTTCTAATGGCAGCTTTCTCATTCCGTGGCTTCACCATAGATCAGATCACCCAAACTCCCTGGCAGTAACACTGGAGTCTTCTTTTTCTACACATAGTTACCAAGTCCAGTTGAGGCTCCGTCCAACTGCATCTCAGCTTTCATCTTTCCCTTCCACTGTCACAGCTACAGTCCCAAAGGATTAATAAGTTTTGCATGTCAGAAAAAAAGAGATGGTGAGAGATATGACAGTCTTGACAAGGGCAGTGGCTTCCGGATGCAAGGTCTTGGCCCAAGCAACACCAAAGCTGTCATCTGCCTGGTGGCACCAAAGCTTCATTGCTGATCTATAGCAAAGCAGGAATCCCCTCTGGGAGTCAAAATATTTCACAGGCAGAAAAGCAGATGCAAGAGCTGTGAACAACAGAAAGTCTCACAGGGCCACATCCGGGAAAGAGATGATGCCTGTGAGTGAGGAGAGGGTTACGGGTCCACTGGGGCTCTCTCCATGCACACACATACGTGAACTGGGTATCCACAGAAACACCTTCCTAACTGAAGAGCAGCTGATTGCTTCTGCAGCAGACGCTGGTTTTAATATCTGTGTCCTAATTTATTTGACATCTGCAGAACATCCAAAGAAAATATTCAAGTACGGGGTGGGCAATCCGGCTGCTTTCTGAGTTCATCAAATATCTCACACTCCTTTTTCAAATGTTTTCAGTTTTGCAAAACTCAAAATGCATCTTGCCAAACATGTTCTCTGTTAATGTTTATTTAGAAGGGAATTTAATCCGTATGCTGCTGATGCATTTACACTTAACTCATCAAAATGTTTTACTAGAGTCATTTGATGTCCAAGAAACCTTTTGAGTCTTTTTTATAAGCCTCTTCAAGCCCATTTCGCTTCGAAACAGGAAGTCGCCTGTTACTAACCATAAACGAATGCAATCCCTGGAGGATTTGGTTTCATTTAAGATGCTGCGAGACCACAAGTTCTCAGCCTCCCCTGAACTCTACAGAAAAGATTTTCTCCTGAACTTACTGAGAATGTAAGTTGAGGTGCTGTTATTATTTTCCAAAACAAAATCCTTTATGAAGAGGCATCTTTCATGCAGCTCCTGGGAAAGACAGTTAGCAAAGCAGAGCGCTAAATCATTGGCTTTGCAGGCTGCACCTGGTAAATGTAACTGTCTCCTGTGATCCACTTACCATTCAGAGCTCATTTGCTAGTATTAATAGAACAAATAAAATGGAATGGGAGATAAAGATGCCGGGATAGTGATTTCTTGCTTCAGGAAGACCTTCCTGGGTTACAGACCAATACAATGTTCCCAACCATGAGCCAGGGAACCAAAGCTGATATAAACACAGCATCCAAGCCACAGAACATGACTTGTTTAAGGCTTAATTCTGTGAAGTAAGGCAGGAAACAAGATTTATCCTTCTGGGAAACTTTTGGCATTTGCCTCGAGCTGGGCCTGATTACTCTCTGCCGTCCTCACCATCCATTACAGCTATCTGAAGGAAATCAATTTTTTGCCCAAACTAAGGCAAAAGAGAAATGTCTCCATCAGAGTCCCATGGAAATCCTTCTGTTTGACGTGGCATTAAACAACCGAGAGCCAGCGACCCTGTTGCTGAGAGGATCATGGTTGCTATCTTAGGCCATTTGGCTGTGAAGGGGGGTGAAATTAGTTGGGCGAACGCCATTCTACAAACATAATAAAAATAAATTACTACACTTAATAATTGAATCTTAAACTTGTCACTATGGTAAACTCTAAATTATTCCAAGAGCCTTCACTGGGACTTGGCAAGAGTGGTGGGTACTGGAGGTCAGTTTTCATGTATGAATTCCAGCTTAGGTTATAACTGCACGGGCTACAGAGTAGATGTTCGAAGGATGAATGGGCCATTGAGAAGTAAATCAGACTCCTTGAGACTCTGAAATGAGTTCTGGAAGACTTCAAGCCATCAGTTTGGTAGGCTACCAATAGAATTGGCTGTTAATACAAGAAAATTTGAGGTTGTTAATACTAGGCTTTTATTTTTTTAACCCGTGTGTGTGTGTGTGTGTGTGTGTGTGAGCACTGCACACACATGCACATATCTGTGTGTTTATGTATGTACAAGAGTTTGGTTTTTTAATGTGTCTTTATTCCATGTTACCTTAATTGTTTTTGGTGTACATTGATTGGGCAGTAAAACCTGTGTGACTTGGTCTTTGGCCAATGATCTGACTCCTGGGCACAAGGCTGGAGTGTTTACATGGGGGGGACTATTCAGCCTCTGACCCAACCGGGAGACATTTCATCTAACATCTGGCTTTGCTTACTTGTCCTAAATATTAACTTATTAGTAGACTATTAATATCAGACCATTTCATTAGTTCAATGCTTTTCTCTCTTTAAAATCATATTTCAAGGCCACTTATTTCAAGCCCTCTCTTAGTATCACTGCCTCTGAATTTGGTGTATATAAAAACCTTCAAAAGGACTCAAGCAAAAGAATTACCCAAGCAACAAAGACACAAATCTACTTTTTTTTAGCAAGATTGGAAAAACAAAGTAATTCATTATTCAAACTGAAGAGGTAAAAACTTTTATATCCAAATACTAGCATTACTGCTAATAATCAGGCCCTGAAATGTTGCCTGATCAGGTAGGATACACACCTGAATATGCCAGGCAGAAATAAAAATTTTACATTTTTTATCCATTCTGGTCTCATGAATTATTTTTCCACCTAGGTCTAAACAGTCATGATTGCCTAATTATTTTAGGTAATGTCACTTGTGCTTCAGAGCTAGGCATACACATATTTATTGATTCAGTGCCAGTCTACTCTTGCCAGAATAAGTCATGGAGATATCATGCTTCATGAGAGAAATGGCCTCAACTGATAGACTATGTTACCATCTTACCCAGTTCATCACCATGCACATACTCATGATACCTCAGTGGATCAGTTTCAGAAAGCATTTAAGTGCCTTGCATCATGGCCTACATGGCATACATTTCACTACTTGAGTATGAATTATTAGAAAATGACTCCTTTATTTTTGAAGTGTCTTCTTTTGTTTTAGAAGAATCCACCATCCACTGTGGATGCCACTAGCATTTCACACTTGAATGGGTCATTTTTGTCCCCATATCCACTATTCCTCCTGAGCCCTCAGTTTTTATTAATGGTACAAAGATACTATGAACTTCCAAGGCTCCCAATCTGAAAGTGAACAAATAATGCCCGTTGCACAGTACCCTGAATCCAAACATACATGCTATGGCCCCATTCAATATTTCCTTTCATGTAGTGGCTGGAAGAACTCAGGCAGAGTTTCTACTGAATGTCTCACTGGCATTGTATGTGGAGGAACTACAATAGATATTATGACTGTGGATGAACATTCAGAGATACATGTGTGTAGCATTCTGTACTTGAAGAATAGTGAGTATAAACACACTCAAAAAAGCAAACCAAGATAGATCATCAACAAAAATAAAAATAATAACTAAGTTTTATTTGGGACTTTGTGCTTTCACATATTCAATTCCAATCAGTGCTCATAAAAACCTTATGATTTTTCTCTCTTTTGCCCTTCTCTTTTCCTTCTCTTCTTTTTTTTTTCCTTTTTCTTCTTTTTCTTCTCATTCTTACTCTTTTACAGTTTTGCCAAATACTTGGAGGTGAAGATTACTTAGGTTGTAAAGAGTGAAGACTTGATGCCAAGTAGATGCAATTCAGAGTCAAGCTCTTTTCACCAAAGCCGTACTCTGAGGTTTTACCACCATTGTGGAGAAGACAGTCTAATAAAATTAACCCCTTCGTATGCATACACGCATTCGGTCCTGTGTATAACAGCTGTGAGGGAAAACAAAGTCAGTATCTACCTTGACTGAATAAAGACAGATCCTGCCAAGACATTTCATAATACTACCCAATCATGGCAGCTTCTAAAATGAGGTAAGTGAAGCATGGAGGGCACAAAGTTTAAGGAGGCACTCTCTCTCAGGGTCGTACAAGAGCAAGGTCTACAAGTGAGGGTAAAAGCCTGCTTAAATTTTCCCTCTAGGCACTTCACTTGTCTCATATTAGCCCTGACCTTGCATGCAGCAATTAACATGTGCTGATCACCTTGCCTTCGTTCCAGAGAAATTAAAACCAATCAGTAAGTGACTTATTAAACATTTACCATGAGCTATAAGTTGTGGGGAAAGTGAAAACATTTCCAATTATATTGCATAATCCTGTACTGCAAGAAAATGTTATCCAGCTAGAAAGATAAGAAATACACAGGGGGAACAATCAAATCTGACATATTGTCAACTTTATAAAATATTATGGTCACATGAGGTCACAGATGGTGGCTTCAGTATGGTGGGAAATGGGGGACATTATTGAAGCTGCCCTAAAGGATAAGCTCTTGTGCTATAACTCATATATGAGTGGGTGAGGCAGGGCCCTGCTGGGGAGACCACAGGACTCCAAGCAAAGGCTGATTGATGTTGGCCGTAGGAAGCCATTTATGTGTTTGAACAGGGGAGCAACGTGCAGAAAGCTCTATGATGGATTATGCATCATTTTGCTGGAGTGGGTCAGGGTGATGGATGGATGGTAGGTCCATCCAAAATAAGAATATTGTTTTAAAGTGGGGGCATATTAGTTTAAAATTTATTTTAAAGTGATCTCTGCTACAAAGTGGTTTTGATCTGTTACAGGGAAATTGAAGTTGGAAGAAAGGAAACAGTAGAGGTTGAAATGTCCAAATCAGGCATCTTATTTATACCATTTTGTCACATTCTTATTTCTCCTGAAGTTGGCTTCATGATGCACTTACCGTTGCTGTTGGCTCCAAACTCCCTATTGTCTGACCCATACCGCCAGCTACTCTATCATGTGCTGCGTAGATCACTGAGCAGTTTGTGTGGGTGACTCTGGTCTTCCAGACTAGATTGAAAGCCCTGCAAGGTCAGGGCTCAGTGCTCATTCTGGAATGTTCTATCTCTGTAGACTCTGGCAACAACTGGGTACATGGAAAACAGTTAATAAGGGTTTTGCAGCTGTCTGCTTTGGAGGAAAGACATGGAAAGAAATTGAACTTGATTACCCAATGTGGAAATGTCTGCATTTGTTGTACTTTGCAATGCTTGGACTGATCTGAATGAAATTTCCAATGGCTAATTTCATTTCTAATCCTTACATGAGCCAGAAAACTCCACCTGCAAGGGAACAGTTTTTCATTGCCTTTCTTTTGAAAAGGGTGAGCACCCCATTTCCTGTCAACAGGAGCTGTAGTAATGAGCAAGAATTGGTTACTTCTATGACAGCGGTGGTTGCTTAAGAAGGAGGCCCAAGACTCAGGCTTCTGTAAAAGTTCTTGGCTTAGGGTCAAACCAGAATGAGCAATGTAAGACCCACATGCCTCTTGATAGACAGATATCTGAGCTGAGGACTCTGAGGCCCAAGACAGTTCACCAAGAAGGTAGAATTATGTAACCCTGTCACTCAACAGGGCTTCTTTCCAGTTCAAGGCACCCTGGGACTAAACAGTACACATAGCAACAAAACAAACTGACCACGTACACTCTTTGCATTGTCAAATGGAACACAGTCCCCATATTGATGCATAAATCACCAAAAATGCAATGGAGTGTTGCCTCATTTATTTACCATGACTAGGGAATAGACAATTTATTATGGATAATATTCCAAATACCTAAGGCCTATGACTTTAAGTGCCAAAACTTTAAAAAATGTCAACCATATATGACGAAAATCCTTCTAAACATTCCCTACTATCTTTTTAAAAAATATTTATTTGTTTATTTTGAGAAAGAGAGAGAGAAAAAGTGGTGTGTATATGTGTGTCAGAGAGAGAGAGAGAGAGAGAGAGAGGAGTGAGAGGGGGAGAGAGAGTGGGAGAGAGAATTCCAAGTAGGCTCCACAATCAGTGCAGAGCCTGGCATGAGGCTCAATCTCACAACTGTGAGACCATGACCTGGGCCCAAATCAAGAGTCAGTCGCTTAACTGACTGAGCCACCCAGGTGCCCCTAAACATTCCCTACTGTCTTAAACACTATGTTCAGAATATAGTTTGACTTTCCATATGTTTGAAGAAAAATGGTAGAACAAGGAGTGGCCAGTTACACAGCTAGATTGGATGACTAGCCAGGAGAACAAAGTGCTTCTAGACTCGGTCTACTTTTTTTTTTTTTTTTTTTTTTTTACTTTGAGAGGAATTATTGGTGGACCAAAGGGTAGCTTGGACATCGCTAGGGGGAAATGGAAGCCTTGCTATGGAAGAGGTGATGGGAGCATGCTGCTGCTGAATATATTTACATATAAATCACTTCACCTGATTCAGATCAGCTATGTTTCTTAGTAATAAGACAATATAAAAATGAGGTGTCTGAAATTCTGTACATGATCTTTAAGGAGATTGTGGAAGTCAAGAGAAGTGCCAAAACACTAAGAATGGAATAAGTGAGCTTAATATCAATATAAACTAAAATTTTAGAAAGCAATATTTTGGAACATACATATAAGGAGACTCATCCTTAGTTTCTCTTTTTGTCTCTCATCCCATATCTGACAAACTCACGAATCCTGTCAGCTTTATCTGCATAATATATATACAAGTTGACCACTCCCTGCCTCTTCACTAACTCTTCCAATGTCCAAGCCACCACTGTGTTTCAACAGGGGCAGTAGATGGAATTATCAGCCCAAGTCATCACTTTTCTCTGTGTATACACATTTGCCATGGCATCCTGGTGGTCAAAGTCTATTTCCCTCCCCCTTGACTTTGAGCTCCATTGGGTGCTTCCCAAGAATGAAGGCACAGGCTTGAAAAATGTACCTGTATAGCAGAGCTTTCTTTCTGGTCTTTGCCATCCCATTAAGAAGAGCTTCCCCAAGCTCACTGGTGCCCTCTCACCTTGAAGCAGAAAAAGCATCCATGGAGCAGACTAAGGAAGGCACTAAAAACAGGCAGACCCACAACTTGAACAGAGCTGCCAACCCCAACACAGCTTAGGCCAGCCAAACCCTAGATAACCTGCAGATCGTTAAGAAATCGTGTTGTTTCAAGTCTTTGCATTGTGGGGTTACTTATTACACAGCATTATCATGGCCATAGCTTACTGACTCAAGGGGATCATTGCATGTCCCTTAGCTCCTTAACTTCCTTCTCCTGCTTTAGTCTTTTTTCAACACAAAACTCAGGATGATCTGCTAAGACAAAAGTCAGATCACATCCTCCTCTACTCAAAACTGTCCAGCCATTACAGTGCCCTACAAGACCCTACACAATCTTTCTGATCTCATTTGCTCTTCTCCCTCTTCTGAACACTACTGTAGAGACCCTAGTCTTCTTGCTCTTCCTCCAGAATGCCAGGCTTTAGCAGAGATTATCTCCACTGTAATTCTGTAATTCAGTTCTCACAAACCATTGTTAGTGCAGCCAAATTGAAAAGAAATCATATAAAAGGTATGAGACACCAACTCGACCAATAATTATACATTTCATACAAAATACATTTAAAAAAGGAAAATGTCCTTTTACTTGGGAGAAATCCAAAATGCCATATGGCCCTTTGCCAACAATAAACAGACACAACATGCCTACAACTCCAAACAAGTTGACTGCATGTGTAGGCAGCTCCTGTGTTCTTTCTCCTATGTGGAAACTACTATTGGATGCCATTCCAGAATCAAGGTAAACTGCTCTTTACTATTAGTTAAGGTTCTTCAGTGGTAAACTTCTTAATCCTTGTATATCTGAAAGTGCCTTTATTTTGCCTTCCCAATCACATGGTAACTTATCTAGATATAGATTTCTAGGTTCATAATTCTCTCTCAGAATTTTAAAGATAAATCTCCATTGATTTTTTTGGAAATTTAGGGTCTATCTTTCATATCTTTAAATGTTTTCTTTATGAACTATTTTTATCCTCTGATATTATATGAGTATACTTCTTGGTTTGAAATCTAGGTTATTAATTTTTCTCTGGAGTTTATACTTTATTTGCAGATTTTTAAATTTTAAATGATATTGTTAATTATTGATAAATGTCTTAAATTTTTGGTAACATTCTTAAAGCTTTTTTTTAATGCCACTGTTCTTATTTTGCAATAACCTCCTCTGCCATATATGAAGATTATGCTTTTATTTACAGTTATTCTATTTTTATATTTATTTCCCCCTTCTGGTCTTTGTATTTCAGTGATTCTTTTTCCTGCTGGTGGTTTTCCACATTGATCAGGTGATTCCTGGCTGTATCTTCCTTCTTACATCCGAGAGTCTCTGTTTGCCTGATCATGTGTACTACTATTTCTGTTTAGCGCCACTGGAATCTGATATTGTCAAGGAAAGACAAGACATTCTGAAAGAAGAGTGTATCAGGAGGGCTGCCAGTGTAAGGCTCCTATCTGTAATAGATTTCCTGAGAGTTAGAAGTAATGGAAGGAAAAATAAGCCCAACATTGAAACAAACAAAAATCCCTGAAATTCTTATTTGAAATTTTTTGTTCCTCAGTCACACAAACACAAATAATGCCTCACAGAATGTCATTCTCCCTGATTTTTTAGTCAGCAATGATTACTGGATCAGTTGGCCCAATTTCCCTGCTGAGTTTCCATGCCTACAACCTCCCTCCTCTCTGATTTTTCATAGCCATTGAGACTTCCTGATCTTCAAAAACTGAAGGGAAATTTCCCCATTCTGATCAGCACACAGAATGATTGATTCTTTTCTGTTCCTGTCTTATTTATTGCCCGTTATGAAGGGACAGGAAAGTAGGTGGGTGACTGGGTAGCTCACTCTTGATACATAAAAACGTATCTTTTAAACATGATTTCTAAAAATTGAGTACTCCTACTAAATTGACTATTTTTTTCATTTTCATGTCATCCAATTCTTGAATGTATGTATATAATAGCCTTCTCTGTCTCTCTGTTACAGATTTTAATTCTGAAGGATTTCTCAACCCTTTATCTATTGATGTCCTCATGTCTCTCTTAGTGATCAAGAACATCAGTCTTATGGGGCACCTGGATGGCTCAGTCAGTTAAGCATCTGACTGTAGCTCAGGTCATGATCTAATGGTTCGTGGGTTCGAGCCCCTCGTTGGACTCTGTGCCGACAGCTCAGAGCCTGGAGCCTGCCTCAGGTTCTGTGTCTCCCTCTCTCTCTCTGCCCCTCCGCTGCTCTCTCTCTCTTGCTCTCTCTATCTCTCTCTCTGTCTCAAAAAACAAACAAACAAACCAAACATTAAAAAGTTAAAAAAAAAAAAAAGAACATCAGTTTTAGAGGCAGAGTATAGTGGACTTGAATCTCAGACCTGCCTCGAACTACTTGTGACCTTGTACAAATGTATGCTTCAGTTTCCTCACCTATGAATTGAAAAAACTAGCAAACAGAACCCCTCAAAACCACTACCATGGCCATCTCATAGGCTTTTTGTGAAGATAAAGTATGAAATTGAATGCAAACTTTTAAGTGGTGATTAGCATATGATAATTGTGCATGAAATTTAGTTGTCATTTTTTTTATGTAAGACAAAAGGGGGAGATCATACCATCTCAATAAATACTAAATGATTTTGAATGAAAGCAACTTTTATTTTTAATTGAAGAGTATCAGTTAAGAAAAATAGTACTTTCCTAACCTGACAGCCATCACTACCCCTAATAGTGAAAACCTAGATATTATCTATTATACTTATAACAAAATATGCATACATGTTCTGCTTCCTTATTAATCTAATGGTTCGTGGCTATTACTACAAAATTTGGAATAGAACTTGAAATAAGATTATAAACATTTTTGTAAGATATAATTTCACAACTAGAAAAACCCAAGAATATTAAAGAACACCTTTTAATAAAAGTTCAATAAAGTGCTTAGACACTAAAAATAATCAGTAAGAAAATACAATGAGAAAAAATTAAAAGCCATTCAAAACCATCAAAAAATTTCAAAATCCAAAATAATTAGAACCAAGATTAAAAATATCTTCAAAACATAGACAATTTTAATAAAGTCCTCAGAACTCCTTAGATTTTTAGACAGCTTAGTGACCTTTAGAGACAACCCAGGGCCCCAGGTTTCTGAAGGTATGTGGACTAAAGTCACAGCATGGTTCCATCAACTTACTGCTGAATGATCATGGCAAAGTTGTATAATTACTTTATGCCTGCATTGGAGTCTCTGTGAAAGGGCCATAGTAACAGCTTATGCCTCATAAGTTTCTTGTATGGATTAAATGTGATCTATCAGTAAATGCAAAACCTGGCAGCCTGTAGGCACTCAAAGAGTTATAACTAGAGTTTAGTTTGTCATTATGATTGCCACTGATATTGTTACAATTACTCTCAACTTCAGGTGTAGATTTTACACAGTCCTATGCAAAACTTCTAGCAGGATATTTCAAGGAATAGTACTGAGAATTTTATTTAAAATTCATAAAATATCTACTTAAATCTTGGAATCATTGACTACATCATAGCTAATTGAAAACAGAGTAATTAATCAAATTATAAAAATTTAAGTGCAAAAGAGATAAGCTTCTCTACAGCTTAATAATTGTGTACTTGACATACAGAATTTAAAATAAATGTACAACTAGGAAAAATATTCGTAACTCCATATGACAAATAATTAAATTTCTTTATAAATAAAGATTTCATTCAATTTATATTACCATACAATGTAAGAAAGTAACTCACACAAGAAAACATACGAATGTCTGAAAAGTGGTTTCATTGTTATCAGTTTTACTAACATGTAAAGAAATACAAATCAACAAATAATCTTATTTCCTTCATTCCAAATTAAATAATAACGATGATGAAAAGGAGGAAGAAGAGGAGGAAACTCTGCAGGTGGTGGTGTGATAAAATGGAAGTAATTACATCCTGTTTCTATGAATAGATATTAGAATGATATGTTGTTAAATTTATAACATAAAGCAATATTTTTAAATGTTCATTCTGCTAATTTTACTTCTGAGACTATATCCTATCCCAACAGAATAATCAGAATTGCATATAATATACGGAGTGTACAAAAATAGAAAATAAGGCATTATTTATGGACCTAAAAAGAATTTGAATGTGGGGATATTAAGTAAATTGCAGTTTAGTTACATTATTCAGCCCCTTAAATGAGATTTTAGAAATACCTTTGTCATATTTTTGTTATAGAAATAAGGTGCCATAGCATTTACACATTATGATTTCAAATGGATAAATATTCCAGAAAAAATAACTGAACATGTTATCCTTAACACCTCTTATGCTGTTATGTATATATTTTTTAAATAGTTTATTGCCCAGTTGGTTTCCATAAGTGCCCTGCTCCATGACCATCACCCCCCTTTCCCTCTCCCCCTCCCTCTTCAGCCCTCAGTTTGTTTTCAGTATTCAAGAGTCTCTCATGATTTAAAAATTCAGTTCTTTTATTTATTTATTTTTTACTTAATCATGACAAAAAAAAAAACCAACTTGTAACATCAGACTTACCACCTGAAGCATGTTTAAGCATACAGGTCAGTGGTGTTAAGTCTATTCACATTGTTGTGCAGCAGAACTCCAGAATTTTCTTCATTTTGCAACACTGAAACTGTGGCCATTTGAGCAGCCTCTCCTCACTTCCCTCCAGCCCCAACCACTGGGAACCAAGTTCTACTTTTGGTTTCATGGATTTGACCATCTTAGATACCTCATATAAGTGGAATCATACAGTATTTGTCTTTTGTGACTGACTTATTTCACTTACATAATGTCCTCAAGATTCAACCATGTTGTAGCAGGTGACAGGATTTCTCTCCTTCTTAATGCTGAGAAATATTTCATTGTATGTGTAGACCATGTTTTATCTGTCCATTCATTTGTCAGTGGACATTTGGATTGCTTCACCTAGTGACTACTGTGAATAGTGTTTCCATGAACAGGGTGCAGAAATATCTCCTTGGGATATATACCCAGAAGCAGGATTGCTGGATCACATGGTAGTTCTTTTTGTAATTTTTTTGAAGCACCACCATACTGTTTCCCATAGCAATTGTACTATTTTACAGCCCTGCCAGTAATTCACAAGGGGTTCCAATTTCTCCACATCTTTGCCAACATTTTCTTTTCCTTTCTTTTCTTTTTGTATTAGCTATTCCAATAGATGTGATATGGCATCTCAATGTAGTCTGGATTTGAATTTCTCTACTGAGTTTTCATGTTGAATGTATTTTCATATTCTTGTTGGCTCCTATATGTATTTTTAACTTGTCAAAAATTTTAATATTAACATGTATTACTTTTATATCAGACAAACAAAACACTATGAACATAATTAGGATCAGTTCTACCTCCACATTTGTGACATTAGCATGAGCAAAGAATTCTTTTTCCAGGTCCTCAAAGCCCCATTTGTGAAATAAGGAGGCCAGGTTAGCTAATCCCATCTATGACTTTTTTCATAAAGAAAATAATCTTTTCTCATTTCCTCCAATGTTGTAAAGGTAGTTGCATTTATAAATCTCCTAAACTTGGGGATTATTCTGAGAACGGATGGATGGCCAAATTAATGATCTGGTGGTCGTTTTTTTTTTTTTTCCAGCATTTCTTCTTTATGTAATATTTTTAGAGCTCCATCACTATGACAAGTATTGAATCAGGGGTCACAAGTACAAAGATAATGCAATTTGGACCTTGTCTTGTTAAGTTACAGGTTTGGAGAGGCAAGCTTATAAATAAATAATTACAATGCAACTGTGAAATTTATATGATACATGTATAAATAAGGTTCATTGGTGTTACAAGGGAACAGACATCTGCTTCCAAGATGCTAAAAAAGTGAAGACTCATCTGATAGTGGGCAGAGTGTCATAATAGTTGTCCCCCAGACCTTGGTGTTTACAAAATCCATGGCATTGAAATTTAGTGAGAAGAAATTTAATATTCACTAGCAAAGACAAAGCAGAATTTCCATGAGCATTTAACCATTATATTTTTTTAAAACTAACCAATGGCTAAAATGTTTTCCATTCAATCAAATGGTATTTTAGAAATTGTGGTCTACACAAAGGATGTCTCTTGCTGGGCAGCGTAATATAATACATTCTGTGTGGAGTAGGAAACTTTAATGATATATGCAGTTTTGTTATTAAAACTGAGTTATATATTTTGCTCTGCTCTGGAAAATTGTGACCCAGTATAACATATCTTCACATTGTTTATAACTTGAGGAAAATCAACATTTTGGGTTCCCAGTTCACACAGTAGGAATTACATTTGTTTTGGCCAAATATAATTTATATAACTGCAAGGAACAATAAAACATGAACTCTACAGTGTTTTCTTACCTAAAAATAATATAGACCTTGTAAAATTGAAGAGATTATTATTATAAAGGAAAAGACAGTAACTTAAAAGGCCGAAGCTCATTTTACAACACTCTTTAATGCCTGTGCAAATAGGCAGACACCTGTGTCCCCATTTTCCTTGACCCTAGCCACAGGAGTGAGATTCCACACAGTAATAAATAACCTTGCAAGTAAAACTTTGAAATATAATTTGCTTGAACAAACCTAGTTCTTCTATGTTCAGAAGTCATTTTCAAAGTGACTTCTTGAAATGACTCAGTATTCTTTATTTCCCTGCCTACAAAGATCTTCCTAACGTAACGGAAGTATCTGGCTCATCTTGTTAAAAATCTTCCAGAATGGGGACATTCTGGATTTAATAACTGGGAATTGGGGGCATTGGGGTGGCTCAGTCAGTTAAGTACCTGACTTCGGCTCAGGTCATGATCTCACAGTTTGTGAGTTCGAGCCCCGCATCCAGCTCTGTGCTGACAGTTCAGAGCCTGAAGCCTGCTTCAGATTCTGTGTCTCCCTCTCTCTGTCCCTCTCCCGCTCACATTCTGTCTCTCTCAAAAATAAAAGAAACATTAAAAAATTAAAAAAAAAACCAACTTGGAATTGAATGACTGACTGAATGAACTGATCCATCAATCAACCAATGATTGGGCATTTATCTTTAAAGTTAACTAGCCTATACAGAAATTGACTCTACTACTTCAATATCCTACCGTGGTCCCATTCTCAAGGATGTGAGAATGAAAAAATGAAGGATAAGAGTGTGAATTCCTTTGAGGAGATATGTTCAAGACTCATATTGAATGTATATTATAAAATTGCTGATTGCCAAATAAATCAGACAGCTAGAAAAATAATGACATTTGGGAGGCAAGCACTGGGCTCAAGGAACTAGTCCAGTGTATCTTATTTAATCCTCTAAAGTCTAAACAATTCCATGAAGTTGGCAGAATTATCACTATCTTACATGGGAAGAAACTAAGGCTCACAAATCTTAAGTGATGTATTTCATATCACATAGCTAAGCACATGGTAGAGTTGATCCTAGACCATGAGTCTTCTGGTTCTGCGTAGGGCTTTCTTTCCATTCCACCACTCATGAATCATCTGGGTGAGGACTCTAGGCTAGTACAAGTCACAGCATAATCAGGTGGCAGATGGGGCTCATATCCCTACTAAATGACACCTACCTTCAGTTGGAATTCTAACCTCTCCTCAAGGCTTACCACTTTTCTTCTCTTATAGAGCAGATTTTCCTGCCCTAAGATTTACTTTGGTTTCAAATTCTTTTTAATTTCCAGTGTAATTTTTGACTTTGCCTTTCAAGTCTTAATATCTATCTCCAAGTAGAATTTGAATTGTACTTAATAGTATTAGGGTTTCTAGTTGTATTGTTTTTTTTTTTCTAAAGCAAATCATTCTTAATGCTTATTTAGATAGTGTTAAGGAATCCTAAATGACAGATATTTGTTTCTCAGAAGCCAACAGAGAGTCCATTTTCCTTTAAAAAAGGTTGCAGCCTCTGCAGGCATTGAATCATCTGGCTTGGGGCCAGGCACTAGAGGGTGCTTTAGAAATATTATTTGATGATGAACTCGGATGTTGTCCACTTGCTTTTCAGAAATCATTCTTGTAAATCATGGCTTTGAAAACTTGTCAGCATTTCGTTCTTTCTTTTGTGGATTTCTTCAAAGTGAGAAGGAATGCTTGAAAAGTAAACATTCAATAGCCATAACTGCATCCCAAGGAGGGTGGAATAAAAAAATATTATAGATACTTATGGATACATAAATATTTCTGGGAGATAAAAAGAGAACCCTGTGGATAACCCACAAAGAGCCTACTGGAACTTTATCAGTCAGCTGGGCTTTGTCAGAATGAAATGGGTTTGTGAGGGGGCCAGGTCAACATGTGTTTCTCCCTATTCCACACCCTTCTATTTTGGAAGCTTGCTGTAAGCCTAACCCCTCATATTTGTATGAAACTTCTCTCTCTTTCTTTTTTCCAACAGGGACTTTTACATATATTATCTCTCCAGTGATATTACAACAACCTTTGTGGTAAGCATTACTATTTGTATTCTCTAAATGAGAATACAATGAAAAAAATTAAAATTTTTTTATTTTAATAAATATTAAAATAATATGGGAATATCATAAATGGTTTCTTAGGAAAAAGAGATGTCTTTTTTCTAGACCTTGAAAGAGAGCAATATTCCCAAAGAACACTCCAAACCAGAAAATAGCAAAGACACAGTTGGCAAACTGCTTTTGCAGAAAACAATAAATATTCAGTTTATTGGAGGATCACTTGCCTGAGGAGAACCAGGGGGAGATGAGGCTGGCAAACAGGATTTTCACCAGGTTCTAGAGCAGCTCTGTCCAATAGAACTTTCCTAGATGGTGTAAATGTTTTTTAACAGTGTTGTCTGATATGGTAGTCATTGGCCATGTGTGGCTATTGAGCACTTGAGAAGTGGTTGGTATGATTAAGAAACTGAAAATTTGGTTTACTTTGATTTAAATTATTTTTTTAGGCACATGTGACTAAAAGGGCTACCATTTTGGACTGAGCAATTCTAGGGGTCTTGAATGATACACTGAGTTCTAGGCTTACCCAGGCAAAACAGACACTTGCTGACTGAAGGACAGAGATGGAGTGAGAGAATGTAGAGAGGCTAAGAAAAGGAAAGTAAGAGGTGGAACAATTGGAAGTTGAGTCAAAGGACATATCAGGTTGTAATTGCTAAATCTGTGAGCCACAGAATTCAACTCATTTTGTTTATTTGAATTTACACTCATTTTGTTTGAATAATAAAACTTCTTCTCCACCAAATTTATAAACTCCTCCATGTCAAAATGATAGCCATTCTTTCATCTTTTAACAGCATCTAGCAGCCAGCACCCTGTCTTACACAAAATATGCTGTACATGTGATATTTTTTGACAAACTCAACCATAGATATGTGTTAATATGATATAGTTAAATTAAATATCCATTATCTATACTGGATAGAAGATAAGAATGGTGGTAGTTAACGCACAGTTATTTAAACACAACATATATAACCAGATAAGCCTTAAAAAATGTATTGGCTTGTGTGTGTGTGTGTGTGTGCATTGGTTTATTTCTCCCTAATCTTTCTTTATCTCTAAAGCACTTGGAATTTAAAAACCTAAACATGGTTTATCATACTCATTATCTGTATTCTTTGAAACCCCATAGGAAAGTATATTCTTGTTTCAGCTTCATTAGATTCTTAAATTATGGATAAATTGCTCTGCAAAACAAACTAGTGTCCATATCCTCGTTCAATGGCTGAAAGGAATGTTAAAACAAAAACAGCAAATTGGGCTCTCCCAGACTGTAAGGAGTTGATCCCCCAAAGATTTAAGGTCAAAATATCAAAAACACAAGTAAAAACTGGTGCTGACGTTGGTAATGGTTTTCCTACAACACTTTGCAAAAAAAAAAAAGAACAAAACTAGGGTGGCCACAGCGGCGCAACACCATAGACTCAACTACAAATATATATATGTAAAATCACAAATGGACTTATCATGTGGCTGCCTTCTCAAGTCTTAGATATATTTGTGCTGGTGAAGCCTCACATGTGGACATTTGGGGGATGAATGGCCACCAAGTAACCCTCCTATGCACTGTGTTTATGAACCAATGTTCACCAGATGGCCTGGTCTCTCTTCTATCCTAGGATATGAGAAATATGTACAGAGTTTCAGAAAAGAAGGACTGGGAAGTCAGTAAGTTTTTCCTTAAAATTCATTCAAAAGTAATGTTGGCCAACCATACATGATACAGACGGGGTGGATTTCTCCAGTTCTTGAGGGAAGGGCTTCTGTGTTCTGCCTCCCCCAAAGCCTCATTTTGGAGGTGTCCTTCGTACCTGTGGCTCTTGCCAAACTCTCCTGCTCACCTTTTTAGGCCTGAAAGGAGAGTGAGGACCAGCTGATGAGGCCCACCAGAGTACCTTGGAGATGGAACTTTGGAGATTCTACGCCTAGGCCTTCTTGTCTCACAGTTAAAATCCTTGAATCTGTAGAGATTCTGTTTTCCAGCATCTTAACCTCATCCAAATTTTCTAATATTTCTTTCGAATTTGGGCAGCAGAAACTTTGAAAGGGTTTTAGCCCCCCAAATTCTCAATTATAATTTTATTGTTTGTATTTTTACCCTTGTGTTTGAGTTTCTTTACAAAATATATGAATAAATAAAAACGCCAAATGTGGAATCAGTGTCTTTTACTATACATTTACCTGAATTCAGGCAATTGGCCATATAAACCTAAGGAAAATAGTGCGGTTATCAGTAGCAATGGGTTAGTAGATGCTGGAATTGTTCCTCCAGTCACATAATTCTAAGATCTTAAAATTGAAATTGACCTTAAAGGAAGCCACCTTTTACCATTCTTACAAATGACTGTACTATTGCAAGTATTAAATGCCTGGAATCAGAAATGGGAAGAATGCTCTTTCATATTCTCCTTTCCCCCGCCCCTACCAAATCTCCCAAGTAGCCAAGTCTCTGGTATGTATCAGAGGAACAAGCAATTTTCAGAGTGAAGTCAAGTGAAAAGTATGCAGATGGCAGTGTAAATGTTAGGAGAGTTTGGGGAAAATATGCCAACTATGTGCTGTTTTGCTATAGTAAGTATAGAACCATTTCTCGGATGCCATGGACAAGATCCTTGCCAAGTAGAATACCCTATTTATAACCCTATCAATTAGAGGGAATAGTGCCAGGAACAAGATAAAACTATTAGCTGTATTAACAAAAATACTTAAAAGCATTTTGTATTTGAAACTAAATGTTAGTGGTTAAGGAAAAAAATAGAAGTAGTTGTAGATCTGGGTGTTGAAACCTGTTGCAAGACCATTAATTAGTCATCATCTTATCTTCACTGCCATATGTCTGCCAACTTGCCTGTTTGAAGTTGTAAATGGAGCTCATAAATGGACTCTTGGGAGATATGCAGAAAATAAACAATTCCCCATATTCGGTAAATAGTTAAGAAATCTCCCTGGACTCACATTTTTTTTTTCCCTTCTGTTGGCACCATTGATTCAGTGCCCTTCTGGGATGTCCTCCTGATCTGTCTTGAAGCTGCCAGTCTTTTCAGTGCCAAGTATTTAGACTGTAATCCCAGAGGTGGGAAAAATAGATTGAGTCCAAAGGAGTGTCATGAGCATGCGGATGCTGGTCACAAGGATGTCACACTGGGAAGGGCCTGGTAACCAACCTGCATGTGCCAGCATCAGGATCTGGGCCAAGAGCTGCCACTCCACCTCAGTTTCCCAGTACCCTGAGGAGAAGCATATTGAATAAGTGAGAGGCTAAGGTTGGGCTGATTCCAGGGCTGGCCTCCTTTGCCTTCTCTATTGTATCAGTGAAACTTGGGATATGCCACACTGTTCTCTATTGTAAGGAACAGGCAAGCATTAGGATCCAATTCCTTTCTCTGCCTTTGTTTTGTCACTTTCTTTTCTCTACCCACTCATGTAACCTGGTAGAGTACAGAGACTGTACCATTTGGATGAAGTTGGGTTTAAATCCTGGCTTTTTTACTAGGCCTCTGTCTCTGAAGGAAAACCAGAACAAACCATTTAACTCATCTAAGCTTCAATTCTTCTTTACTGATGGCACCCACCTTGCTGGTTTGTTGTGAGGCTTAGCAGAGCCGATGTACAAAATGCTTAGCACTGTTTGTAGCACACGGTAGGCAATAATTGTTAACTTCCCATAGCTAGAGGCAATACTATGGATATTCCAATTTATTAGTGTTTCATTAATTTTATTTAATAATATAATTCAGGGGTGCCTGGGAGGCTCAGTTGATTAAGGATCTGACTCTTGATTTCAGCTCAGGTCATGATCTCAGATTCATGAGATCGAACCCCACATTGGTCTCAGTGCTGGGCATGGAGTCTGCTTAAGATTCTTGCTCCCCCTTGCTCACTCTTGATCTCTCTCTCTCACTCTCTATCTCTCTAAAAATAAAATGAAATAAAATAATAATATAATTCATTTATCATTATATTAGATAATAATATAAAATATATGCTGTGTCTACTTAGGAAAATAATCTAATTATTAACCCTGTTTATCAAATTACATAATTTGATAAACAATTATATGTACTTATTTAAGATAAAATTTCCACTTATATATTATGTATTATATATTTTATATATACATTTTACATATATCACACATGTACTATATTATGTTTTATATGTCATCAATTATATTATGGTTTGTATTATATATTATGAATGGGTATCATGTATGTGTCCTATATCATGTCTCATGTTTTACATATTATATAATATATTAATACATATTAATTATTAGATTATAAATATACAAATTGTATACAGTTATATACAATTTTATTTCATTTATAGAAATAATTGAATATATAAAATGATAGTAATTATATAATTAATATTTAATATAAAGTATAAAAATAATATGAATTATTATATTATTAAAATGTAAAAGCCTAATTAAAATAATACTCTCTATGTGCTATTATATAAATATAAATGTAAACATACTCAGACAAAAATAATTATTACATAATCTTCAGTGTACTCGGGCCACAGTTCTCATGGTTAAGAATTACCACAACGGGAAGTAGTAAACTATCATGGAAAGACCATGTGTTTCAGAGTAAGAAAAGTTTAAATCCAGGCCCGGCCAGGTGTGGGAGGCTGGGCATGAAATTAACCTCTCTGCATCCCTATTTCTCTATGCTCACAAAAAGAAGGGTCTCACAGACAGATTGAAATCATATATGAAAAATGCACAACACAGCCTCTAGCACGTAAGTAATCAATGCTGGATATCATTCTTCATATCACTGTTAAAATTAATTATTATTAAAAACTAATGGTCGTTGTTGTTTTCAATGGAAGTCTTAGAAACACATTTAAGAAGCAGCCACTCACCTACCGGGATTTCTCAGTACAGAGCTGGCTACTGAGTGTTCTGTTTTGCTTGGGCCTCACTTGGAGAGCAGGGCCAGTTGCTCTCACTTTCGAGTGGTTGGAGAATATTCAAACTGATATCCCTCGTGGGGTAAGATCTTGGGGACAAATATTTCTTCTATTTCAAGGTTTCTTAAATTTCACATGTGATTTAAAAAGCAAATAAGCCCCTTAATTGCTTCGTTAAGCTAGTCAACACTAATTAAGAGAAGTCAAGAGTAAAAATATTAGAAACTGCTGTGCTTGACTTTTCGCCTTCTCTCTTTCTTCCAGAATACGTCTTGCTTTGCTGAAGAAAGGGAGTTTGTGCTTTTCCGTGATGGAACCCACTCTGACCTCCTCGGTTCAGAGTTTGAAACTGAGCTCTAGTCTTTTGGGGTTCGATTCTGTTTATTACTGGTGAAACATGATTTCCCAATCCCATGGAAAAAAATGCCTAAAATTCCTTGCAAAGTAGCGCAGGGGGTAACCCGAACAATTTTGATGAGTTAGAATTCAACAGGCTGGAAACCTCCTCTTGTCCCTCTGGCACAGCCTGGGGGCTTCAGAAGAGGGCCAAGGGGTTTCTATTAACTCAGTCCTGACTAGTTCCATGGTATCAGGACTGTCCATCCTGCTTGGTGAGGCATGAAAGATGGACTCTGCCTGTGATCGGCGCACTTCTGGGGGTCGAGAGACCTGCAATTCAGGAAGTAGCCTGGGCCGACACTGGGAGTTCTGTGGTAAGTGTGTGAGTATGTGCACGTCTGTCTGCATGCATATGCACATTTGTATGTCCTATGCAGTAAGGATAGTCTACTTCTCTGCAAGACAAATGGGACTTGAAGCCAGCCTTTTGCTCTTCTTCAGACTTTGGAACAGTTATATCTTTCAGCTCTGCTGAATCTCATAAGGAAAGTAATTTTTGTTAGATTTTCCTAGAACTAACTAGGCCATCTCCCTTGTTACATTGGCTGTATTGGAATCTCTCAGATCCATAAAGAATGATAAAATAAATCCATCCATCTACCTTAACCTTCCTTTAGTATAGTAAATAGCTGCTATATAATGAGCACTTTGTACCAAAATTCCATGTAGGCATTTTATAACCTCGGCCATATTTAACTCACAATAACTGCTTGAGGTGCATTTGTTATTCTCATCAATTGATGAAGCCACTGGGGCTAAGAGAAATAAGGAAAAGGCTAAAGAGTTGGTAGGTGGTTGAGTGGGGATTAGAACTCAGAGCTGCCTACTGAAAAATCAAAGTGATCTCCCCCTCACCCCAACCTATTCAAAAGTCTCTTGTGATCCTCCGAGTTAGACAAGCAATTCTTTCTGGTCTTAAATGAGAAGAACCCAGGTTCCTTCTTGTTCTGAAAATGCTACTTAGCATAGTATCCCTGCTGAGCTTGCTCTGTGTGCAAACATCCCCTGTGGCTCCAAGGTTGACTTTCCCCACAGCCTTCAGGACCTCAGAACATGTGGAACCCTTTAGAGGAATTTGGGCTGCTTACAGGAATCTGCTAGAAGAGCAGAAAGTGTGATGGATTCAGGGATTAGACTCAGAAGGAATTTTACCTATATTCTCCCTTGTGCGAGGGATACCAGGCCTGAGTTGTTTAGAATGGCAGGTGATTTTCCTGTAGGTGCATCAGCACTCACAGATGGCTTCTCTAATTGGAACTGAGTGAGTGGAAAGAATAAGGTCCTTGCCTTCCATGACAAGCTCAAGAGATTCAAAGTTGTAAGACTCAATTAGCTTTTTGTAAGGCATGAAGCATTCTGGAAACCAAATTCATTGGCCCATTGAAGGAACAAAAGCTTCATGAAGAGGCCCTCAATGAATGTTGTCAGGGGTCTGTCGTAAGCTCCAAAGTGTTCTTATTAGCTCAGTACTGACCTGTTCCATAATATCAGGAGTGTCCATGGGTCTTTGCCTGTGACTAATGTAATTCTGGGTGTTGAGAGACCTGTCATTCAGTAGATTCCTAGATACTTAATATCCACCCCAGTTTCCTTAGGACCCAGGACTATTGAACAAGGATCAATTATAGGTTCCCTGCATGGTGGGTCTGAGCCAGATGATAACTGCCTAGCCTTGGACTGAGGAAGGCAAAATCTTCAGGGTGGGGATGGTGAAAGAGTCTGTAGCTCTGATGCCTCACAAGCATGTCCACTCTTTGTAGAAAACAAATTACCTCTGGTCAGGAACTGTATGAAGATAAACTAAGGCACAAAGTGTGCACAATTTAAAAGACTACAACATGTGTGCAAATACTGATTTTAATTAAAACAAGCAAATAAAGGAACAAACAAACCTTACATATTTCCTTCTATTTCTTGATGTTCTGAAGATCTACAGCAACTGATTATAAGCCTAAAAAATTTTATGAAGTAGTTATCAAATTATTCCCATAAAGAATATGAGCTAGTGTCATGAGATTCTTTCTCAAGAATATCTTTAATGAGAGTCAAATGAGGCCTCAAAAATAACAAACAGTTTCTGAAATTTCTCTAGGGCCTCCATTGCTCCAACTACTTACAAATCAAGGGCCAGAAATCAAGTGTAAGCAGAAAGAATGTGTGATGAATGTTCAAGAGATGGGAGCGTGCCACATGAATGGACCTAAGGAAATGGGTGTGTGAGGCTGTATTATAGCCTTGCTTATAGTTCAGAAGGTAATCTCTGCTATAGCATCTACTAGTCAGATAAAGAATGAAGGCTCTGGTAAGTGTAAAGCAGAATATCAATACCCCAGATAAATGAACCAAGTTCTTCACAGAGCTGGCTGTGGTCCTATGGGGGGACTGGGACACTGAACAAAATGGGGGTTCATGACTAAGAAGTACGTAAGGGTAGATTTCAGTCCTATGGACAACTACAGAGTGGCAGAGATATCAGCAGGGTTGAACCAACCATCTGGGGAGCACCAAGCCTCAGACCTCCTTGTGACCAAAGTTATTATAATCTAGTGAGAGTGCCTGGCCACCAAACCAGTCAGTGAATCCCAACAAGGATGCATGATATTCTGAGCTCCATTGGCCCAAATATTGAAGTAGTTGAAAGCTCCTGACAACCTCTGTCATGAACAGGACTGGTTTGGGTCCTGGGTATTCTCAAGACTCCTTGAGGTTCAGAGGACTAAACCCTGAGAATCTGGAGAGAAGAAAACCATAAAATGGAAGATTTTCTACATTAGCACTCTGGAAGGTCATCACTCGAAGAACCTTTTCATGGAGACTCTCCCAAAAAGAGAATGACCTCATTCTGCAAGCAGAAGGTGAGCAAAATACAGGCCTATTGAAGGACCTAGTATGAAAAGGAATTTATGTAAGGACACATGCCAACTGGCCAACTGAAATGAGTGGGTCAAAACTCAGCTACAGCTCTAGATGGACAGGAAAGACCAGTAGGCACCTGACCAGAAAAGCCACAGATACTGACATTTTTGAGTCCAAAAATGCCTCCACACACTACGCTGAAGTGTGTCCCTGAAAGTGACCTCAGAGATAGTCCCAGAAGACTCCTCCTTTCCCGCATGAAGTCCTGGGAAAGCCATAGTGGTTCTCTTCTTATGTTTCCTCCAACCTGTTCCAATGACTTCACTCTCCCCATTGACTCTCAAATTAGGGCCTATTTTCCACACTTCAGGCCTTTAATCAGAGCCTTCTATTTGCCTGAAATGCCCTCCAGTCTTTCTACTCCCCTCAGGGCTTTGAACTAAAACTTACCTTTCTCCCTATCAGAATTACTTTAGTTTGCAGTGACTTTTCCTGGCTTTAATATCTGAATCATGTATTAAGTAACCATTATTTAATTCAGTTTCCTAGAAATCCCATGGACAAGGGTCAGATTCACATTAAGCCACAGATTAAAGGGCAGGAAGAGCCCCTTACAGATGTCTACCTAGCCCCACCTTTTCTCTGTAAAGGTGAGCAGGCAGAAGTCCAGAAGGGAGAAGTGATTTATTTCCTCAAGATCACGGGAGAACTACTAGCAAAGGAGGGAAAATCTATATCTCCTGACTCTCAAGCCAGGATGTCTTCCATGACTTTCTCTTGCCTAAGTAGTTCAACTGGAGATCCAATCCAGTAAAGATCACATTTTCAGAGAAATTACAAGGGATGGGTCAGGGCTCTCTCCTGATGTTCTGGCAACTGCGAACCTCGCTAACGATCCCTATTTTTGCAAATCTGACTAAATCATAAAGTTTCTGAATAAGGAGGAAGAGGCTAGGGCTGGGTGAGCCTACCTCTAAGGTACTACAAGCCCTCCCAGGAGGGAAGAGAAGGAGATCCATTACATTAACCTTGAGATTTTCTCTCATGTTCCCTTTATAGCCTCCTTTACCTCATGTCGAGTTCTGGGATATGAATGTGCTCAGGGGTAGGGAAGGCGGTAATCCCCAGGGCCTTGCTCTATAAACTTCATTTCCTCCCTTTATTGCACTTAACTGCCCGTGAACTCTATTAATATTTTGCAAATTGAGATCCCTAAAACACATGTTACTGTTAATTTTAACCTCATGCTAACTAGGATGTGGTCAAATTTTCACAACAAATTCCAAGAATATTTTGATATGCCTTGGAAAATGCATTTAAAGGTGGCCCTGGATTTTTTTTTCTAAACCCACACATTTTCTTTCAACTCCTGCTATTAAGAAGGAGGCAGAAATAGACTCAGTTATGATGCAGGAGTGGCAGAAAGAAGCATCTACCAGACCAAGAGGGCGAGTCAGAGAATTCCATATTTCTGAATTTGCCATAGTAAAAATCTGATGTCCCCTTACTCAATAGAATGAGTGTATGCTTTTGCACACAGGATCCTTTTTTAGAAAGACTTTACCGTTCCTAAACACAGTTCTTCCCTTAAGGTAAGTGCCTTAGGTTTTTATAAGTTTAGTGGGGAAAATAGATTTTTCCTACCTCCAGTTATGTCAAATGCATTTTCATGGAATAACATCTAAAGCTGATCTGTCAGAAAGGAAAAAAAAACCCTTCTTCCCTCCGTTTTTCTTTCCTTTCTCCCAGCTTCCCTTTTATTTCACTCAACAAGTATTTTCTGATTACCTACATATGCAAGGAATTGTCCTAGCTGTTGCAGATACAGTGGTAAACATAACCCTGGAAAACATTAACTCTATGATCCCACATTTAATCATTTAATTATACTTATAAGTATTCAACTGCTGAGGTGGGTATTCTTCCCCAAAAACAGCAATCAATTTAAGGCATTCATCTCAACAGAAATACTTCAGAAAATGTTCAGCTATAGAAAATAAAACAATGACTTCTATTAATCATTGGATCATTTTGTTTTGTTTTTAAGAGATTTTACTTCCCCCAAATGATTCCCCATTTTTTCTCAATCATGACCTTGAGTTGAGGTTCATCTAAATCTTAGTTACTTGAAATGAGGGGATGGTGTGTATAGTGACAGCATTTTTTTTTTTTTTACCCCCTCACAGCCAACTCTGAGACAAATGAGGGAGAGCAGGGCCACTGAAGAGAAGAATGTCCAACTTTCTCTGCTGCCTGCTGTTCCACAGTGGCTAAGGCCACACCTGGGCCTAGAGGAGAGAGCTTCCTCTCTCCTACGTATCCTCCTGACTCATTCGCCACCCTCCACTGCCCTCTCACTTCCATTTTCCCCCACCGTCTTGTACTTATACAGGGGATGACATTCTCAATATGTAAGTGCCAACTTCTCTCAGTATCTTCAACAACTAGTTATTTAGGGAGGACAGCATCTCCAGGGGAAAAAGGAAATATTCTTCCTGAAGGACCAATGACAAGTGAGCTGATTAATAATCAGGACAAAGATGTGGTTACATTCAACCGGGCACCAGTGAACATGGTACAGATTTTATTCATCAAATTTTATTTTGCCAAGATGGGATGTTGGAAGTATTCTGGATTAAAGAATGGAATCAATTAAGAGTTCTCAAACTTGTCAGTTTCAGAATGCCTTTATACACTTAGAAATTATAGAGGACATCAGTTTTTAATTGAAGTATAATTGATGTATTATATTAGTTTCAGGTACACACAGGACTTCAAAATTTAGTGTAGATATTATTTACCAATATTTACATATTAGAAACTAAAACTGAGAAAACTCTGAATGTTTATTAGTCTACCTTAAAATAATAATAAACTCATATCTTATATAAATAATATCTTTTTATAAAAATTACTATAGTTTTTAAAAAGCAATTAATGAGAATAAGCAAATGCTAGTTTAATAGAAGGCTGATTCCCATAACTGCTTCTGCATTCAATCTGTTGTCATATCACATATCATGTAGCCTCTGGAAAACTATATGTTCATGAAAGACCATACATTACTTAGTATATCTCTGCCTTAGTTTCTTTATCATTTCAGTGGATATAATAATAGCACTTACTTATCTGATAGTTATAAGAATTAAATTACTTTGTATTATAAACTTTTTCGAAAAATATCTGGCACATTATCAACAATACATTGTTATTAGCATTTATTCTGCTGAACCACTCCCTGAATAAGGAAGGACCGGTATGGTGACCCTCCAAGTCTGGCTGGAGGACAACTTGAGACTTAGTATGCATTGCACTTGGGGTGAACTCAGCATCCCTCTCGCTCTTTCTTCTATGATTTCCACTCAGGGCCTTTTATTTGTTAAGTGCTGGTGTAGGTTTGGGCCAGTGGTTCCGAGGTTACTCAGGCTTGAGGCTATCAGACTGATCTATATGGGATTAAGCAATATATGCATAGCCATAGAATCCTTCTCATGATCTTCAAGGTATTAAGTTGGATGAGACCTCAAGGGCAATTTGGTTTTACTTCCCTCGAGCCACAGGAATTTCCTGCACTCTGTCTCTAGTGTTTATTCTACAGCCTTGGTTAGGGCACTTTCAAGGATTCAGAGGTCACCTAAATCAGATGTTCACTCAACTGATAGCACATCAGAAGTTTACAGACCTTAGTCTTGCCTCTCTGGAGCCTCTCAAGAGCTATCGCTTCTCTAAATCTCCTCATTTTCCTTATCTCGGCCATTTCGCTAGTAATAGGGTTTACGACTACAAAAGGAGGAATGAATAAGGATGACAGCCAGGGCTTTGGAAATAGCTACTCTCAGACTTGAAGATGAGCTGTGCGACTTTAAGCAAGTTACTTAACTACTCTGAGATTTGGTTTCCTCAACCTAATAATAAGGATTAAAGGGGATATTATCTCACAGGATTAACAGAAAATTGTGTGAGATAATGCACATAAAGGGCCTTCCGTGATGCCCAACATAGCACGTGTGGGCTTGACTTAAGACTAGTACCTAGAAACAGAGCCTAAATGGGGATTAGAATGCCTTAGGAGATAGAGAATGAGGGGAATAGGATTTAACAAGAGGGCAGCTAAGCAAGGCCATGGTCTCAACTGGAGTCTACCTTCAGCCTGATCCCACAGTGAACTGTGGGTGAATTGCACCAGAGTCCCACCTTAAGACAATGGAACTGGTATATTTGTACTTCTGTATCAGCAAGTCATTGGGTGAGGCGTGAAAGATGGGGGTGGGGTGGGTAGGTAGAGGAGATGTATGACATTCTTTACGACAATGTGTCTCCGAGGAAATAGAACATAATTCTCTAGAGAAGGAAGAGGGAATGAGAAATGGGTGCATTGGGCTAGGAAAAGGGATCTTGGTAGGCACTAGCACCATCGACCACCCTTCACCCTCTAGCCTGCTCACAAGCCCAGGCTTCTCATATTATGATCAGCTCTTCCAGGTATAGCTTCTCTAAGATTCTGGTTGATCACAACTCCCAGAGGAAGCATATTAGAGAGAGTTCGTAGGACTAACTTCTGTTCTTGCACTGCAGTGGGTCCTAGAAATAAGTGAGACTCCATCTCCCTAGAACAAAATGCTCCTAGATCCATCCTCACCCTTCTCTTGGTTAGCACTTACTTATACCTGAATAGGTGGATTGCCTGGGGTGTTAACCCATCTCAGAGGGTCTGAGTCCTGGATCACCATCCCTTTAAACTTGTACATTTATTAAGCACTGGGAATAGCAGAACCAAGAATGGCTGGCCAGTGGAAGACATGTGGCTACATGTACCGGCTTCCCCTTTGTGAAACACCAGCCCTTCACTTTAGGTAGGAGTTGGTTACAAATGCAAGTATGTAAGTCCTTTCTTTAACAGCCTAGTGGCACAGTGGGCAGAGTGACCTGCAGCAGTCATAGCTTTAAGTTAATAAGAGTCCTATGTTTTAGAGTCTAAAGTTTCAGGGACCAGGGACCATAAATTTAAGCAGTTGACTGGGAGTGCCACTGAGTGGGTGTCCAAAGAGTTCACCATGGGATTCAATAATAATAGTCTTTTTCCCTTTGAAGAGAGCCAGATCCCACCTTAGAGCTCCAGTCCAGTGACTGGCCAGTGCACAGAAGCCCCGGAAAGACTGCTCCAGAGCTGGCTGTATTAGTGCATGAGTCTCCACTCCCAACTGACAGAGCTCTGTGATAGCCCACGGCTGTGCGGGGCCCTGCACCCTGGGCCCCCTCAGCTGAAGTCAGCAGCCCCAGAGTGTCTCAAACCTGCTGCTGGCCTCAAAGCTCAACTAGCTTGGCCCAGGCCCCACATCCCTGTAGGACACCCAGAGCTTCAAAGGAGCAGCCTCCTCCTCCCAAACGCTTCTTGCCAAAGCACAGCTGAGGCAGGCTCGAAGCTAAATATTTGGATTGAGTGGGAGGGAGAGTCCAGTCCCTCCAAGGGGTATTTTACCCAGGCCATCAGGAGACAACCAGCTCACAGCGCAGGCATGCTGGGCCCCACGGCCCTGGAAAGCAACGGGATTGCTGTGCAGTCAGCTGGATGATATGCCTGCAAGCCTGGCAGAAGGAACAGCTCTGCAAAGTCCATAGCACTCCCTAACATCCTTCTTCTCATTTTGCCCCCTTAACAACCTCGGGAAGCTGTAAGGTGGGGTAGCTCTGCCCTCCTGCATGCAGAAATTGAGTACCTGTCAATAGGAGAAAGTGACTTCTCAAGACTGCACACCGAAGAAAGGCTGGAGACTGGACTCTGTTCAGGCCTTCCACAGGAAGGTTCTACCCCTTTCTTAACAGTCAAGGTTGCCTGCTTAATAATGACAATGTCCAGAGTAAGCACACATAGGAGGTTGAAGGAACATAGAAATTAGAGACAAAAAAGTTCACCTTTTGTCAGTTCTGTGACCCCGGACCTGTCACAATGGACTTTATTGAGCCTCATTGTCATCTGGAAACTGTAGGCAATAATGGAATCCCTCCCCCTCCCCCACTGCTGGACCACACTGAGGACCATCTGAATATATATGTTTTTTAAATGTTTATTTTTGAGATAGAGATGGGGGAGGGGCAGAGAAAAAGGAAGAAAAAGGATCTGAAGCAGGCTCCGCACTATCAGCAGAGGCACAGATGTGGGGCTCAAAGTCACGGGGCTCAGGGCTCAAACTCACAAACCCGGAGATCATAAGTGTGATATCATGACGTGAGCCAAAGTTGGACACTCAACCAACTGAGCCACCCAGGCAGCCCCACCTGAGTGTATTTTAGAAGCCCTTTGCACATTGCATGCACCCTGTACCAAGTAAAGATGGCAATGGTGATTGTGTGAAGAAAATGGTCATCACAACCTGAAGGAAACTGGAGATGGAAGTTATCCTTAGACATTGTCTTGTCTATCCCCTTCATTTTATAAATGTAAAAACTAGTTTGCTTAAGTTGACCTAGTAACATGGTAGCAAAGCCAGGCTTAGATGTTCCAGGGCTGAGTGGTGTCATTGCTCTTTCTTTTCTTTCTCTTAATGTTCCCAAACACTTAAAAAATACATTTGTTCTCTGTGAAGCAGATGGAACAGATGATTTGTCGCAAGTTTATGGATGAGGAAATGTGACACCAGGGTTACAAGAATGGCATGGTAAATAACTGGTGGTCTGGGGTCGCACTGTCCATTTGCCCAAAGTAATGCCATTAAAAAAAAACCTACTCAACCAAATATTTGCCACCCAAATGTTAGAAGGCCCCTCTTTGTACAGTTCTCCCACCCATTACAAGGACTCCTCATTAAAACAACCCTATTTGGTGGGCAACCACCTCTGCCTCATAAGCTCCTGTGTAGCCCTCGTCAGACAAATTATTCAATTGTTAAACATCCCTGACTTCAACTAATATTTGCGAACATCCTACTGTGTGCAGGGTACTAGGTGTATTGTTTATTAGAAAGATCTTCCATGGGTTGGAACACAATCTGTCTCCCTGTGGCTGGAAGGCATCTTTCCATCAGACTGTGATGCAACTGCCCTGTGTGACTTTTTGCTATACAACTTGGCAGAGTTAACCATTCCCTTCTTCTTGATACTCTGTCTTCCTTGTCTCCTGGTAACCAGGCTCCTGCTTCCTCTATTATACCCCTGGCTGATTATTTTCAACCTCCTTCACTGACTAGTCTTCTTCTTTCCTACCCCTTAGATAGCAGTGTTCCAGACAGTGCTGATTCACAGCCTGAGAGACTCAATTCCCAAATAATAAATTGGCTCAGACCTGCCTGTCTACTGAGCATCAGACCTGTATAGCAAACAGCACGAAGACATCTCCATTTGAATGTCCCACAGGCATCTCAAATTTGGCATATCTAAAGCTGAACGTCTTTCCTATGATCTCTGGGAAACCTCCTTTCAATTCTGTATGCCTTATTCCCTTTCCAAGCCAAAACCTTGGACATCATCTTATCCTCCACTTCCTTTGTACATGTTCTACACTCCTCAGTTTTCCACACCCACACAACCTCGTGAACCTACCTTTCCCTCCACCCCCACTCCTACTGACTTATTTCTGACCCCATCTTAGTTCCCCTAGAGTGTGTGGCAGCCCTCCATCTTCCAGCTTGACCTCCTTGTAATGAACACAACACCACTCAAGTGATCTTTCTAAAATATGATATGTTTTGTCATGCTTAAATGTTAAAAACCAGTCAATGACATTCCATCATCAAGGATAATGTCCAAATTTTACTTCATGAGCTAAGGAGCCCTGACAGTCTGGCTTCTCCATTTCCATTTGCTCCCTCAAAACCTCTGGGGTCCTCTTGCACTAAAGTTGGATCATTTTCCTAAATATGCTGTGTTCTTTCTGGCCTGTGGCCCTTATCAAAGTCCATTTTCACTCTCTGAATGCTCTTCCTTCCAAAGAATAAATTTAATTATCTTCTGCTTCCTGAAGAAGCATCTCCTTTGAGAAGTCAACACCTGTCCTCTCTCCTCCGATGACATAGTTCTCCATGGCACCATCCTATGTAGTAAAGCTAGTTACCATGTGTCTCCTCTATCTGGTAGATAATGACATCTTGATGGCATACCATTTTTTATTAATCTCTCTGCCTTCTATTGCTTCGGACAGGCATGGGACAGTGTAGATGCTCAAAGATTATTTTTCAAGTTAATTAGTAAAATGAATAAATGGATGGTTGTATCTCATGCCTCTGCATTATTTTAGCCTATCTAAGGTTACCCCAAAATGCTTAGCCAAAATTGTTTATAGCTACCCAGCCAACTGAACCAACTTTTTATGAGTTAAATCTAACGGGAATGATTTTTCCATTGATAATAAGCAGTTCAATGAAGATATGAGTGACATGGAGAAAATTAAAGACAACAACATTTTTGAAAAGAATCATATCTTCTCTTCAATGACCCCCAACTCCCCGACATGTCATGTCCAGAAGGGGTTGTGGTCCCTGGTCTGTCCATCCCTACTGCAAACCTAAAAGTTGGTGGCAACATATTTTTCTATCCTTTCCATTCTCTCTCCTGATAATTCCTTCTCTCTGTGTTGTCTAATTCATCATCAGTGGATGCCGCCTGCTTGTGGAAGCGGTTTCTGTTTTTATTGCTATTCAGGGCTTCAGACTTATTCCCAAACTAGTTGATAACCAGCTAGAGGTTGGGAGAGGGTGTCTTTATGCATTATACTGTTTTCTGGCCTACAGCAATTTTCAGAAAGTATATTTAAAAAAAAAAGCTTGAATTAGATTTGAATTAGTTTTGGCAGATTTTTCTAGTTGGATTCTTTTTATGTTGCCTCAGCTATCTCTGCTGATCTACTGTGTACTGTAGTCTGGTATCATAACATAAGATACTCACAATTTTTCCCTTCCCCCCATCAACCTTCCCGATTTGCCACAGGGCCTATTTGTCAGAATAGGATGAGAAGATAGAGAAGCGAGTTCTTAACAGTTAAATTTAACAATCTGGATGTTATGAGTAAGACAGAAAAATTTAGAAAGCAAATGTGTTTATAAGGATTTATAAGGAAAGGATCCTGTCCTTTCCACTTAACCTCAAACAATCTGGGAACCCACCAACTGGGAAGGGAAAGGAGAATTAGGGGAAGTCATAGTTCAGATGTTGGTCTGTGACTGGGTCCTGTCTACTGCCCATGCTGGGTTATCTCCTGAGGGAGTGAGGGTTAGGGAGGCTAGACCCCTCCATATCATGGAAGTCTGGGCATCTGGAGAGATCTTCACCTTCCTCTCAGAGTAAAGAGCATAGCTGAGGAGAAAGCAAGATTTAACTAGAAGCCATGGATAGCCCATGTGCCTGAGTGGCAGGTAGGTGGCTCTAGGAGGCTCACCAGAAACAGGCCAGTGGCAGCCTTAGAGCCCTGCACACCCCAGGGCAGCATGAAGAGAAGAGTTAAGAGCTGCATTTTCTATACCCAAGAAGAAGAGAGAGCAGGGGGCCACAGGTCCAGAGAATAAAGATATGGGCAAACCTTGCTGCCAAGAGGCTAGTGGGGGCCTAGGCCAACCCTCAGTGGGCCTCTAGTGGGAAAGTTTTGTGCTGTGTTTACTAGTTGTACCGGTAATATTTTTATGCATTGGAGAAAATCCTGAGGATATTTATTTTTTAGATAATCCATGAAGAATTAAAATAGAATGATTTCTGAGAATAGGGTAGAGGGAGAGGAAGAGAGACAGAGAGATAGCTGAAGAGACAGAGTGAGGAGGAGTGAAGAAGTTTCTCCTAAGCTCAGCCCACACAGAAACAGATCCGGAGCAGGATTCCTGGGTGAGTGATTTAATAAGGAAGTGTTTCTAGAGGGACCAGTAAAGAAAAAGGGGAAATTTTTTACATTTACAAAAATGGTGAAAAGGCAATCTGAATGGGGTCTGCATGTAGAGTTGCCAGACTTAGCAGCTAAACTACAGGACATCCAGATTTATCTGAAAATCTATCTGATTTTCAGATAAACAAATAATAATTTCTTAATATAAGTATGTCCCATGCAGCATTTGTTGTTTATCTAAGTTTGAATTTAACTGGGTGTCCTGTATTTTCTCTGACAACCCGAAATGGGTGGAGCCTGACAGTGTCCACTACAAGCCCCAAGGAGACGGAGTCTAGAGGCGAGAGGCCACAGCTGCTCTCATTCCCTGCCTGCCTAGTTCTGGAATGTGTCAGGAGGTTCAAAGCGATTTGGGGCCAAAACATTGGGATCAGAATTGATGGTGGATTCAACCCATTTCAATGCCCAAATCTTCAAATCCCTCTTCGGCTGCAGATGATTCTTGAATACATTTGGTCATTTAAAAAAAATACACACATACAATGACATTATATTCCCTCAGATTTCAAAAGTAATGAATGCCCATGTTAGAAAATTTGTAAAATATACAGGTTATTCAGAAGAAGAGATAAAAGATAACCCATTATTAGTTGAATGGTGCATTTCTTTATATATATATATATACATATATATGTATGTATTTCTGAGTTTATTTTTCTTTTGACTTGTTTTTTTTTCTCAAAATTGGGACAATACTTTAATATTGTTTTAAATCCCACTTTTATTTTTTAAGTTTATTTATTTAATTTGAGAGAAAGTGAGAGAGTGAGAACACCAGAGAGAGGATCCAAAGCAGGCTCCACACTCTCAGCACAGAACCCAATGTGGGGCTCAAGATCACAAACTGTGGATCAGGACCTGAGTCAAAATCAAGAGTTGAATGCTTAACCAACTGAGCCACCCAGGCGCCTCTAAATCCCAATTTTAAAAATGACCATTATTTTGAGAATTTATATCTTTAATTATTATTACAAAAACATTAATTTTAATGCATGCATATAACTTTATGGTCAAATTATATTTTATTTATTAATTTCCTTATTTGGGATACTTAAGTTATTTCTAATTTGTGGGTAATGTAAATGACACTGTGAATAGCTAAATAAATATTTATCAGCATATTTTACTATTTCCTTGAGATTATTTCTAATGCACTTGATATCCAATATTAGAGTTATGTTGCCAATAGAGCCTGGACAGGCGGCAAATTGTTTAATTATTGAGTGATCCCATTTTGCTCTTGGGCCAAGTCTGCTTCACTAACAACAAAGATAATATTCAGGTGCAATTGACAGGACCAGGTAATAGCTTCACATCTCTGGAGGCTGTTAGGAGAAAAAAAAAAAAAGAGAGAGAGAGAGAGAGAGAGAGAGAGAGAGAGAAAACATGGTCTGGATGCCTCTGGGAGTCAGAGGAAGACTAAAGTGAGGACTTGACTACAGGCAGATGTGCTCAGTATGTGAGGCAACAGAAGTCCTTTCCTCAAATAACAGTGAGCCCGGCTTGTTGAAGCCCTTAATGGTGAGCAGGGGGAGCACCTATCCTGGGAGAAGCTGAGAGCACAGGAACTCAGAGTAGGGTCTCTGGAGCCAGAGGGTTGGAGTTTATTCCCAGTTACACTGCTGCCTAGTTATGTGATCTGGAGCGTGTGGTACAACCTCTCTGTCCTTCCGTATCCTCATCTGTAAAATGGAAATAAGTCCTAATGGTTGTTGTGAGCATTTGGTCGATAACTCATGCATAGCCCCAGAACTATGCTAAACCGTCTACACATGTTTGATAAATGTTACCACTTTGCTTCAGGTGTTACTGCAGACAGGCTTGATTAGGCAGTACAATTGGCTGGCAACTCTCAGAACGTGTGAGTCTATCCCAGGTCTCCGAACGTTAATGTTCCACTATGGCAACACCAGTGTAACGCGCCTGACTAGCATTCTGCAGGGTACATTCTGGTTCTATTTGTTTCCAGATGTGTGTGTCATTGTTTACCTTTTTATGAGCAAAACCAACTTTAGGACTCTGTCACTTTGCAGATGTGATGGAGGCCAACTGTAACTTTGTAACTTACCCATTTTGGAATCAAATAGCTGCCTTGTAAAAGCAGTGTTGTAATCTTTAAATGCCCATAAATAGGGATTTGAACATTTATCTCACATCATGTGATTTGGTACAGTAAACAGAAAGTCTTTCGGTTGAAGACCAGAAAATCTTTCGGTCGAAGACTAGAAGTGATGACTGAGTGAAAGCGTATAAAAGAGAGGAGCTGGGTTCAGAATGTGTGTTGACTGTAAATATATGCAGAGCCAAGTGTGGTTGGTACATTTTTGTATGGAAGGCAAGGCCACTTCACAAGGATGGGGGCAAGTGGATGCTGCCACTAGAGGGTGAACACGCCTGCACCACCTAGGACCCCCTTCTTATTTATGTTGCCTCCAGAAACCTTCCCTCCCATAAATAGCCAGGAGGCTATACTGAAACAAGGAGGTGTCTTCTATTTAGAAGACAATGCTTAATGGGAACTAAGATTGAGATCCATGGAACACTAGGGGCCACAGCGAGTATGCTCACCTGCTGACTCACTAAGGCTGGACTGGGAAAAGTAAAACACTAGAACCAGTCATCTTTTCAAACTGCCCAAGATTAAGCACGGGTAGAGGACCACAGCAGAGAGTAAAAAGTGAATGTTAGGAAGCCATTTCAAAAGGCAGCTCATTGTTAGAAATAAAAAATGAAATTGTTGAAATTAAAAGCCCAGAGAGTGCATTAAACAGCTAATTACACCATGAGAGGGAAGCAGATAAGGCCGAGGAGGACAAGAGTCGCAATGATAGGCAAAAGGCATGTCCGTGTGATAGGTGGCCCTCTGAGAACTCTCCTCCTGCATCTCCTTGGTGGACCATGTGTCCTAGGGCTACTTAGAATCAAGAGAAGAGAGTCAAATTTGCTTCCAATGACCCATAACCTACCAGAACTTCTGGAATTAAGGTCTCTTTTGTCCCAGACCCTCGAAATATCCAGCCCAGTAATATGGCATGTACACAAAGAAACTTGTGGTCTCTCACTTGTTAGTGTTTAAAATATTGAAATTTCTGAGGAAGTCCTGCTGACTTTTTTTTTCCTGAATATCCCCCATCAATAGATTTGGCAGAATGTCTGGAAAGGAGACATCATTCCTGGCCACTTAGATTATCAGCTCCCTTGACTTAGCACCAACTTATGATAAGACTCTAAAACTTTTATTTCATCCTGTATTTTGGTCACAAACATTTATTTGAAAAGGCTTGTAAATTTTTAGAAAATGTAAACTCCAGAACAACATATGAATTGTAAGCTTAAAATCCATGCTGCTTTTAGAGAATGGTTCCTGGGGGATGCCTAAGGGTTAAATCATGGAATCTGATGTGTCCTTCAGTTAAAGACAGCCATCAATTCCAGGGGAGGCACAGGAAGCCATATAAGTGCAGGTGACAGTGGAAGGGCTGAGAGATGGACAACAGGAGACTGTGCAGATGTGGCATGGTGCAGGAGACCTGACCAATGGAATGGTTGAACAGTTGTTTGCTGGGGTTGGTATTAATACAGGGAAAATGCAGGTGGTTTTGTGGGTGATCCATAAGTGCTCATAGCAAATAGGAAAGAATGGCACTAATAGCCATGTGTTTGTCATCAGTGGTGGTGGTAGACTTAGCCTCAAATACCCAGCCTGCTGAGTCAAGCTTGTCTAAATCACATCAGTAACTGCAGTCACTCTTGTCTTCTTGTGGAGGTTGATTTACTGCTTATAGGCTCCAGTTAGCCTCCCTCCAACCCTCAAAACTATCAGTAGTACATTTAGTGGATGCCTTCCTTCTTTAGAGGTGACTTTAGGAATTTTACCCACCAGCAGGAGGAAGCTGGAGATAAATTTTAGAGTGGACAGAGAAGGTTCCTAAATGCTGAGCATAAGGAGGTTAGGCTTAGACTATGGCACTGATATAAATGCTTTTCAATTTAATTCAACCAACAGTCATTGCCTACCTACCAGTATCCCCCAGGTCATGCCAGCATGAAGATGATCCTGACATGAATAACAAGAGTGACAGTCTCATTCATCATCTAAAGTTCCTGAAGAACACCCATCCTTCCAAATGTCCTCACTTTTGAGAGGCATCATAGTGTGGCAGAAAGACTATGACTTTGGAGGGACATTGAGATTCTGCTACTTCTTAACAGAGCAAGACTCAGTGTTTTCATTCACAGAATGTGGACCTTATCTATTTTAGACTATAGTTGTGAAGGTCAACCATGATGTAAAGTGCCTGGCAAGTTGCCAGGATCAGAGTAGGTTCTCAGGCAATGGCAGCTTTCACTGTTGCTCATTTCCCTGGGGCTGCTATGCTGCTCCTCCTGGCGCTAAACCGGCTCCTGTCATTGGGACTACCATTATCTCTGTTGTTTTGGCCACCACCCAAATGTTCCCCAGTTATGGGAATAGTGTCCCCAGTAATTACGGTTATTCACAGACTTTTTTAATTTAAATTTTAGTTGGTTAACATATAGTGCAATATTTGTTTGGGGAGTAGAATTTAGCAATTCATTATTCATGTACAACAGCCATCTAGCCCATCTCCTACCCACCTCCTTCCACAAATTCTGTTTGTTCTCTATTGTTACGAGTCTCTTATGGTTCACAAGACTTTTAGAAAGTTCATCTAAACTTTTGGGTATTATCATCCTCCATCAGAAAAACGAAATGAGTTACCAGGAAGCTACTTGATGAGTAGCCAGGTAAAATTCCTTACTTCATCTCAAGCATATTTCCTCTCTAAAAAAACCAATATCCCAAAATAGGGCCCCTGAACCTTAATGCTCTTCCCATTCAAAGCCAGTTTACTAATTAGCCAGAACTTTTCCCCACTTTTTATATTTCTTTTATTACTCCCAATAAGCCAAGTTCATAGTAAGCACTCAGATATTTGATGGTACATGTAACAAACCTAACACACTGGACATGCTTATAATAAAAATCAAAACTAAGAATTACATGTATTCATTTTTCTCCTTATTTTCATATAGCACCCTGTTGGGATGTCCTTATAACACTTTATTTTAGTTGGCTATTTGGATTAGGCCTTTAATAACTGTTTCAGGAACAAAATGATATGCTGCAACTTATGAAATGAAAAAGGTAAAATAAATATGATGAAATATTTAAAAACGAAGAAAGTTCTAACAAAATTTTGACAATTCAGCAACGTGAGATGTTTTTATGATTCATCTGGAAGTGCAACTCAGTATTATATTTGGTTTATTTTGGAATATTATCTCTTTACCTGGAGAGTCAATACTCAAATATTACCCAATAGTTTTTCAAAAAATTATGTTTTTTAATTAAATTTTCATATGCGAAGAAGTTTTGATAGCACAAGAATAATTATAAGTAGCATTTTAAGTACCTACTCTGTGCCAGTAGTCTGCAGTCTCTATGCATGCCTTGTGCAAGCCTAGGGCATAGGAGTGAGCACTCTGCCCCGAGTTCCTGGTTTTCATACCTGGCTCTTAGAGAGAATGATAAATGGGATTTACTGGGACTGGAAAACCGTTATTTATTTATGGGAAATAAAATGAACTCTGAAGCACTGTGAGGGTATATGGGAGCCCAGAGGATTCAAAGTGGCAAACACTTTAGACTGTGAGAGCTTTGGCTCAGGGGAAACTGGAGAAAGGGAGCAGGAGGCAAATAGGAGGAGAACCTATGCCTGAATAAAGGTAAGAAGAAGAGAAGCCTGGTTCTACAACAATGGTAATTCCTAGTATAGACCCCCCTTTAGAACCGGGACATTGTCCAGTTTATTGTAGGAGAAATAATTTTCAAAACCATCTTAAGAACCACTCAAGACAGTCCATAGCCTTCCTTTTTAGTAATTCCTGGATTTTTGACACAACAAGGTATATCTATCTAGTATCTTGTGTCTTGACTGTCATGATAGATATATATATCTACATATGTGAGGAAATTGCAGAGAACTAGGCGCGCGCGCGCGCACACACACACACACACACACACACACACAAGGATAAGTAAAACTGAGAAATCTAAAAAAGACCAGTGGATTCTACCAATGTCAACATCCTAGTTGTAATACTGTGCTATAGTTCAATAAGACATTGCAATTGAAACTGAGCAAAGAGTGCATAGGATCTCTGTATTATTTCTTATAACTAAATGTGAATCTGCAGTGATCTCAAAATAAGTTTAATTTTTAAAAAGTGCATCATGTTTGAAAAGTGGTTGAAAGCTATCTTTCTAAT
Source organism: Cryptoprocta ferox (assembly GCA_028646485.1). Classification (NCBI taxonomy): domain Eukaryota; kingdom Metazoa; phylum Chordata; class Mammalia; order Carnivora; family Eupleridae; genus Cryptoprocta; species Cryptoprocta ferox. Next base: position 118,758,185 of record CM053576.1, on the reverse strand, counting down.
ATGCTTCTTATACTGCAGACACTGGACAGTTAAACACATATTCCTTGAGTCTATACCAAACATGATATAGGTTTTAGATCCCAGAATGTTGAGCAAGTGGGATAGAGTGAGTGTGGTCATAAAGACATCTGTCTATGCTCTCCCACCCCACTGGACTTCACCCCTTATTTGAGCAGACATCCCAGTATCCATTCATGAGCTTTGTGGGGATCCAAGAGGCAGTGCATGGGCAACAGCTTTTTGGTTTTGATTTTGTTTTGTCAGTGCTGACGCAGCAGACATAGAGTTGCTCTGGATTTAATAGTTCTGAAGATAGTTTCTAGATTCCTGGATGCTGGTTAAGACTAGGTGTTCCTAGAGCCATATTCTAGTGCATTTTTTCCAATTCTACATTTTACCAATGGTAGGAGACACAGCAGCTACCCTTATAGGCCAGGTTGATGACATTGCTCTTGGAGCCATCCTCAGAGGCCTGCCTAAAGCCTTTCAAGGTTTTTCTAAGCATGTATGTCTCTGTAGTATATCCCCTTTGCTTAGAAGAGTGGGTATTTTTTGTTGTTGATTTTGATTTCTTTTTTTTTCATCTTCAACTGAACTTTTATGGTGATGCCTATGACTCTAGACCTACCATCCCACCACCAAATTCTCTCCCAAATGAGACATCATCAGTCTAATAGTCAAAATGGCCAGAAATAGTTAGGTAAAGTCATAGAATGGCCAATGAGACTCTCTAACAGCTGAAATTTTCTAGGGTATTATCTGAAAGTGAAAAGAAAAAGCAGGAAGAAATAATAGGGGGAAACTGTTGATGTTTTCACCTGTACAGAGACTGACGTATTGTTGATGGAAGCACAAAGAAAAAGTCCCAGAGAGACCATAAGGAAAACTAAATGCTATTTCAACAAAGTTGCAGTTATGCAAGATGAGTAAGTCTTGAGATCTAATGTGCAGCATGATGACTGTATTATACACTGAAAATTTACTAAGAGAGTAGATTTCAGGTGTGCTCACCAGACACACACACACACACACACACACACACACATACATACACACAAGGTCAGGAGAAGATAGATATGTCAATCAGCATGACCATGGTAACCATTTCACTATGTATATGTATATCTAATTATCATGTTTTACTTAAATATATACAACTGTTATTAAAATATAAATTTTTAAAAATTTCTAATCCATTTAAACTCTTTGGAATTTTAATAGATTTGTTTGTTCTTCGTGAAAATCTTGGTGTGATTGTGTTGTGCATCCCACAGGAAATGAAAAGCAGCTGAGATATTTTTTCAGGCTCCTATCTAGCCCCTTTGTGATATTCCTTCTCTCCATCCCTCAAAATATAAGAATCCCCCCTTCCACAGTAAATAGAGCAAAATAGAAGTGTCTTTGAGGCCAAAGTAGATGGAGCCGCTGGGGCTGAATGGGTTGGGCACCATGGCAGTAGCTTTGTGGGGCACTGCAGCTTTCACGTTTAGAAAGGGGAGACCAAAAGCAGCTGCGTCCTGGAGGAGAGCCACCTTCTCCATGGCCTTAGCCACCCTGTGTTCTTCCTCCTTTTCCCTTTCTCCCCACCCACCTTTCATCGTCCTCAGAAGCCCATGTGTGTGAAAAGCAAGAGAGGAATGTGGGTGGGTTGACTTGTATAATTAAATCCATGTTGCATCGTGTTCTTTAGAATTAATAAGGAATTCATCCCATTGAAACTCACCATGACATCTTCCCTCTGACTCAGATTTCTTTTGCTTTTCTCTCTTTTTCTTAGCTAAAAGCATTAGACATGGGGCTATGGTTCAAATTATGATCCTACATTTCTCTTCTTTTTTTTTTAATTGAACTTTTCTGTTCCGTGAAGAATTTAGTTTGTTTATATTTCATTTTTCTTCTATTCCACTTATCTGCCATTGTCTTCTTCCTTCTCCTAGAAAACTTACTTAGTAAAGGAGAATACAGGAAAGCACTTCCTCTTACAACTGCAAAGTTGGAGAAAGTCCACTACTGGCCAAACCTTGACGATCTGAACATTGTCCTTAGAGGCTCTTCATTCACAGGGTTGCCACACCTTGCCCTCATCAGCCCTGCCCCCACATATGTCCACGGAGGCCACAGGGAGACGTGTATATGAGACCAGGAGAAACAGTGAACAAACGGGCCTTCTGAATTCCTGGGTCATGTTGCGAAACACCTTTTTATTGGGGGTAATAATTTGACTTCATTCCCTTATAAAAGTAGATTTATGTGATGGATATGTGATCTATATTTTTCTGCCACTGTTCTTGCGGGATAGTAGTTGTATCAGTTAGGATTAAATTCAACTGTGAGTAACATAAACCCGAAATAACAGCAGCTTAAACCTGATAAAAGTTTTTCCTCGCTCATGTAGAAGACCAGCTGTGCAATCCCAGGCTGGCGTGGGGCTCTGTTCCATGAAGTTCTTCCCTGGTGATCCAGGCTCTGTCCAGCTCAGGGCGTGACCCTCAGCTTCATGGTCCAGGCAAGGAGTTAAGTCATCATCTTAAGAACTATCTTCTGAACCATCCAAAAGAGTCCATTTCCTTCCTATCAAGGCTCCTGACTTTTGACCACAATAGGGTGCCTCAGTTTAGCCTCACACATGAACTTTCGGGCTCAGGAGTAAGGCCAGCATGGGCTTGAGTCTGAGCTGTGCTGCCTGCCAGACGTGCAAATCGAAACAAATTCTTTAACCTTTCCAAAACTGTATTTTCTTATATGTAAAATGGAAGTTGTAACATAGATCTCTCAGAACCGTAGAAAGACAAACGAAAACATACGAAAGAATTGGGCCACTGATTATCATGATAGCAAATACCAACCTATGGTGCTTTTAAATTTCTTGCTGTGTGGTTTTTCCATTTTCAAAGGAAACCAATCCTATGTTTAGGGACTGGAGATTTTCTGTTAGTGAGAAAACCCCCTGCAGTGGCTGTATGTTCTTTCCAAGCCCTTCTCCCACTCAGAAAAAAAACCTAATGAGGGGCTCCTGAGTGGCTCAGTTGCTTAAGCATCCAACTTTGGTTCAGGTCATGATCTCTTGAGTTTAAGCCCCGCACTGGGCTGTCAGTGCAGAGCATGTTTCCAATCCTCTGTCCTCCTCTCTCTCTGTCCCTCCCCCACTCGCTTGCTCTCTCCCTCTCTCTCTCTCTCTCAAAAATAAATAAACTTTAAAAAGAAAAAGAAAAGAAACCTAATGTGAAGAAGGCAACCCCATAGCTTGTCCCATCTAGTTCTCAGTGAGGAACTCAGTGAGTTGATGGCATGTGTCCCCTAACCCTCCCCACTCCCTTCTAGTGCAGTGTTTTTGAAACTGCAAGTTGAAAGACCCATTGGTGGGCTGTGAAATCAACTCAGTGGGTCATAATCAGCACTGTTTAATGAAAGAACAGAATGGAGTAGAATAGGTTAGGAAAGAATCAGAGTACATCACAAATACTATATCATTTTCATGAAGTGGGTTTCATATTTATGTGTGTGTCTAGGTTACAGAGTAAAATATATTTCTTAAAATGGACACTGGATCTTGAAAAACGGGGAACAAAGTGGGAAGAATCACTCTCCTTGACCTTAAAGCTTACTATACAGATACAGTAATTAATACAACATGGTATTTGCAGAGATAGATGCATAGATCAATGGAACAGAATGGAGAAGCCAGAAATACACTTCCATAAATATGCCCAACTGATTTTTGACAAAAGCAGAAAAGCAATTCAAATGGAGGAAAATTCAATTGAAAATTTCCATTTAAATGGAAAATTCAGTTGGCCCAACTAAATCACCATCACATCTGTGTTTTAAGCAGCAGCAAGAAGACAAGAGAAGCAATGTGTGCCAGCTGTCTTTAAAAAAAAAAAATACCTTGGAGCTGCCACCAGGCTTTAGCTATGTCCCATTGGCTGGAACTTAGTCACACGAACCACACCAACTGTCAGGAAATCTGAAAAATGTCATCCTTATTCAGGGAAGTCACATAGCCAGTTAAATTTTCTATTATTATATATTAGTAGAGAAAAATAGACATTGGGGGATAATTTTCTGCCTGTCTGTGATACACAGAGATGTGCAAGTGGAGAATTCTACCTCTCAAGGACACCAAAGTGGTATTTCCACAGCACATGTTTGACCCCTGATTAAAATACTCCGATGTGTCTGTAACGTGCATGGGGTAAAGTTCAGACTCCTCTGGGAGGATATTTAGGTTTCTGAGCATTTGGCCTAAACCCACATTTGCAGCCATCTCCTGCCCACTGCATTTTCTCCAATACTAAGACTTTCCCACCTCCATGCTCCCGCCCAAACTCTCCCTTCCCCTGGACTGCTCCCTCACACACGCTCTGCCCTGTACATCTGACAGATATACAAGGTTGAGATCCTTGCAGACCTGGAGAAATTGTAATTTTCTCTCTGTGATACCCTTCCTGACTCCTCACACCCAGAAGAAAATTCCCTTCCCTAGGTTTCCATTAATCTGTATGTAAGTCAATTATTATGGCTCTTACCTCATGCCTTACAGGGACTTATCTGTGTTGTTGTTGTAGTTTTGTCTTGTTTTATTTTAGTTGTGGACTCAGTGCTTCTCCAATACAGGGCCTATCTTCCTGAATTCTATTTCTGCAGATCTTGCCATCTCTCCATGCCTTTAAAATTATTTGTTGAATTACTGAGAGGCTTCCCGGGGTCAAAAGCAGAAAGAAAGAAAAAAAAAAAAAAACCCATATCTATTTACAACAGGTATGCTTTGAATGGACAAAGTTGTTATTTCACAGGTTTTAGTTGTAAAGAAATAATCTGTGCTTAGAACTACTTTAAGAAGCTGAGGTGAAAAGGATGATTCTTTGATACCTTGAGGTTCCGATTTCATTGTCATGAGCAAGTCTCATTCAAACTAGATCATGGGCAAGTCCCCTCAGACTTCATGGCCCTTTAGTGAGAGCACCTGTCTGCTTTAGGGAGACGGATTTCTTCAGATTTCAGCATGTAAAGAAAGAGTAGCAAGGCCAACTTCAAAAATATCATTTCTCTTGTTATTTACTTGGAAGAAAATCCTTTTATTTCTAAGGAAATATGTAAGTTTTATTCTTATGAGTCATGCTTTTTTAACATAAAAAGTACATTTTATTATTATTTATCAGTTTTTGCTTGGCATCCTCTACCTAAGTAGAGTAAAATTTATTTATTTTTTATTTGGTGTAGAGAAGTTCAGTGGAAAAACTTTATACCTGTTGAACAACAATTTCCAATTTTTCCCTCTCCCTGCTTCTGGATATTACCATTCTATGCTCTTCTTGATTATTTTAGATACTTCATGTACACGGAGTCATGCAGTATTTTTTTCCTTCTGTGACAGGCTTATTTCACTTAGCACAGTGTCCTTTAGGTCCATCCATGTAGTCACACTAGCAAGACTTCCTTCTATTTTAAAGCTGAATAATATCCATTACATGTACTACCACATTTTCTTTATCCATTCTCCACAGGATGGACATAGGTTGCTTCCACATCGTGGCTATTGTGAATACACATGCCTATTTTTTGAAAGAAATACCAGGTAATATTCTCATCATTGACATTCTTCAAGTGTAATCCTACTGTTAATTGGCTTTCCTGAGTCTCAGTTTCTTAAAACTGTAAAATTTAGATCCCCTACTGCGTCAAAGACAGTTTGTTTATCAGATATGCATGTGCTCCTTTGTATTCCCCACCTTCCTGTTGGATCAAGGCCAGGAGACTTATTTTAACCCACAGGCGGTGAACAGCAGTGTCATGCATCAATTCCCACATGGTAGGTAAGATCCAGTGTCTCCTATCTTTGATTTCACATGAAGGACACACATTCCAGATGGTAGTTATAAGATGGAGGAATATTTTACATGAGTAAAATAAAATGTCAATGTGTTAAGCCACTGAGATTGAGGAGTTTATTGTAGCAAGTAGGATTAATAACCATGGCTAATATGCTAACAGTACAAGGTTCTTACAAGGATTAAACAGGACATTTACATACCAACTTGTGCACGGTGTCTGAGAGAAATACACATCAGCCATTTGGGTAAAGTAAGGTTGCCATTACATACTAAAATGGTTGTGTTGAAAGAAAAATATCTAGACCACAGGAAGCTTGGTTCTAGAGGTGTAGAACTTTAGACCTGGACCTTGAAGTCAGTTGGTCTAGTGTTTTCCAAACTTGTCTGATTACAAACCTCAGGTTCTGAATAGAAAATACAGACTTCTCGGCCTTGCTGCAGTTACAATAAATCAGAATCACTAAGAGAGGTTTTGATCCCAATTGTTTTGTTGGGTTTTATAAGGAAGCAAAGTGAATCATAAGAGGTTAATGACTTTCCTAAGACCACACAACTAATTATGCAGCATGCTGACACTAGAACCCAACTTCTATGAAGTCTAATGCTTTACTTCTGGGCTAACATAAAAATGTTCTAATAGAGTGAGGCCAAGACTGACCCTTTATCCCCCTTTCTCTGATAAATCATGTCAAGACCTGCAAATGATTTTACTCCTTAACAATGAAAAGAAGATGTAATTTTAAAATTACCTTGGATGTACAGTAAAAGCAGCATTCCCATAATCAATCATCCAAAATCACGGGGTTATTTGGAGCTATTTGAAGGAAAGTAAATTGAAAACATGTTGTTAAACAATGCACCAAAGAGTTATCAAATCATAAACATCTAGATTACTTTAACATGTTGATTATTTCACATTTAGGGTCTCCTTACAAAGTAACTCTGGCCATGAAGAGACCTGGAAAATTCAATGAATCCTTTCCTAAGTTGTTAACTGTATTAGGTTCAATCACTTTGCCATGTGGGAACATATGTTAAAGTTAAAATATATATATATGTGTGTGGGTGTGTGCGCGCGAGCGTGTGCATGTATATATGTGCCTATGTATATATATACATATGCTTTTTGGAGCTATTATTCACACTTTTCACTAAGCAGAAGACACGGAGGCCTGTTATTAGGACATGTCTCTGAGGATACAGAAATAGCTTGGGGAGTGCAGCGGTATAACATTGAACACATTAAAACCTATCTGGAGCTTTGGAAATCAAATATACAGACATTCCATAATGACCCTTGGGTTTTAGCATAATTCCTGAACCTGAAAATTCATAACTAAATAATGGCAGCACATTTATGACATAAAATGCCTTAAACCATTTGTTTATTATTATATGTGGATTTTAAGTTTTATGTTTAAGAAAATTGAAAGCCTACCCTTTTTCCCCCCTTGGAGAGGTGGTATACCAATTACCTTTGAGAGTCTCTGTTTTTCTCACTGGAAGAGAGTTAAACCAGGACTGAAATTTACGTCAAGGCATCTATTCGGTTATCAAATATATGATCATACACTCTTGTTAAACTAAACCAAATTAAATTAATCTTTGTTGAAAAATAAATGATGTAATTCCTGGAAGATTCTGTTTTACTCCCAGGATGGTGGCCTGGTTCTTCTAAGTGGCTTGGAAGAAAGGAAATTCAGAAATAGTTCTTAAAACTGAAAAGAGGAAATTGCTTTGAGTATAGCAGGTGTCTAGAAGGAGCCACTACCCACAAGTGATCTGCGATCTAAGGGGTCATCATTATAAGACTAAATTATATCTGCATTCTTCCTGAAACTGGATTCAAAGACTGAACTCAAAAATGAATCTAGATGTTATTTCTTCTTTGAGTTCTAAACTGAACCCAGGGAAGAGTGGAGCCATTCATCTGACTAGGAAAAATCACAGTCCATCCTCTTGAGTTTTTTTTGCAATGGATTCCTCATGTGGACACAATGTGAGTTAAATTGCATCTGGTTATTGTTTTCAGAGAATTTTGCTGAAATGCAAACTGAGCCTGTGTCCCGTGGGCTGATTTATCAGTGCCTGTCCTGTGAGAACAAGAATGGAACTAGGAGGTGTGACAAGTAGGAAGTTGCACTGTGGGCCTCTCTCTGTCCAGATACGATGATAGCAGCATGGCCTAAGGGCCAGGAAGAGCAATGCAATGTACTTCCATTGTACACCTGCCTTCTCCTTGGGCTCTGATAACAGCCAAGAAAGAGGCAGAGAGAACAACAGCAGCTTGGTGGAAAGAAAACAGTATTTGAAATCAGACTCAGCTGACTCTTCACCCTGGCTCCACCATGGAGGAAATACCTAATTGTTTAAAATTTCTTTGTTAATGTTTATTTATTTTTGAAAGGGGGGGGGTGGAGGGGCAGAGAGACACACACAGAATCCAAAGCAGGCTCCAGGCTCTGAGCTGTCAGCACAGAGCCTGACGCGAGGCTCGAACTCACACAATGTGAGATCATGACCCAGGCTGAAGTCGGATGCTTAACCGACTAAGCCACCCAGACACTGCTGAAATACCTAATTTTTGAGTGAGCTCTGTTATCTGAGTCTCAGTTTTCCTGTTGGTAAAATAGGAATACCAGTGTCTGCCTCGTGGACTTGTAAGAATTAACAAGAAACTTTCTGCATAGTACCTGGCAGCTGGTAGGTCACCAAAAAAAAAAAAAGGGGGGGGGGGAAATGATCCATCTTCAATAATCCCATCAACAACTAACATTTGAACACTTACTATGTGTCCAGGACTTTACTTCCTATTGATGCCCAGCATATGTCTGGCATTAATGGAAACTCAATAAATCAGTCATAGAATGACAGAATGAGACTGGATCACTTAATGGTGACTGTCTTTGGCCATGGAGAGAGAGACAGGCAAGCCTAGAGAGTAAATGTACATGAGCCAGTGTTATGGATCCCTGGGTTTCTCGGTGGAAGGCCCTCTCCTCACCTCACCCCCCTACTCTTCCATGGCTGTACCCCTAAAACCATTGAGTATTTTGTGGTCTTACTTCTTCTGAGGCCAGAGGGTAAAAAATGAAACATAAACTAAAAATGTCAAGTTCTATTCTGCTCCAGAAGCTCCCGAGGGCTGGGCAGAGGTTTTGCAGTTTTACCACAAGCATTTACAAGGGCCGCACACTTTGGCAGGACCAAGTCTCCAGATAGGCTAACCTCTGCAGACCCAGAGTGCAGCTGAATGTCAGAGGTCGTGAAAGGGGGAGGTTCTGGGGGGTCCTGGAAAAGACTAATTCAACCTTGGTTCATCATCATGCTATGCTTGAACCCCCGTGTAGCCAGGGCTTTCTTGGTGTCTGGTTTCAAAATGACATTTTCACACAGCCCCAATCCCAACCCACCCTAATTTAAAGAAACAGGCACTTGGCATACGATCCAGATAGATCAGCAATTGCTCACATACAGCTGTGCACATCTGGCACACAGGTATGTGATTTTGCATGAAGATAAATTGTGTGGGGACCAAATGCACAGTTGTTAAACTAAAAATGAATCGCTTCTTGGAAGCAATCTTCCTGCACAGCAGGGCCTCTGGGTGAGCTTGATCATTTTCATTAGGCTGTTCTCAGAAAGCACAGCCTACTCCAGAAGGTCTGTGGGTGAAGGAAGGGGCATGCCCACACCTGCAGTTGGCTCTCTGCTGCTGCTTTCAAATCAGAACTTGGACACACTCTCTGAAAGGCACAGTCAGACAGTCTTCTCAAGAGAGTTACTCAGGGTCCGGGATCAAAGAAGCCCGGTCTCCCCTTGATGCTGCTTCACTATCCAGAAATTATGTTTCATCCAGGGCCTATTCCTCAGGGAGAGTCTTTTCGTGGACAGCTACTGAAGGATTGGGGCCCTTTACCAAAATTCATGGGCAAAGAAATCTGCCTCCCTTGCAAGCTTCATGGAGTCAATGGCATCCACCTAGTGGGGACAACTTTCCCACTCTTCATGTACTAATGGTAACTCATGGGACAAGGTTATGCTCATATGCTCTTCAGATTACAAAGCTCCACTATGAGGCACCTCACTGGCATGGAGAAAACAGAAGCAATGAATTCTGAGCTAGGTAGTCTCTGGGATTCCATGAAGTGCTGTTCTGATCCAATGACTAAGGCTGGAGGTAGAAGGTTCCATTCCAGGCCCAACTCCACAATTTCAGCAATAGGAAGTTACTGGGTGTTTGCACAAATGAATCAAAGGTTTTGAAGGAGATTCTCCCCATCTTTGTTCTATGTGGTAATAATACAAGCAAAGGTCCAGCAAATTCTTCTTCTCTCTCTCTCCCTCCCTCCATATCTGTCACTCATAACAAACATACAATAAGTGGAAGGGAAACTGCAATGATTTTAGAGGAAAATGCAATCATCATATTATCCCACTTGAGTTACAGAAGGACATTAGCCATTATATCCATTTCTGCAGGGTTGTATATGCTGTGTTTTATGTCTATAATTTTTTTAGCCCTTTCCCACCTTGGTGAACCCTGGATCATTCTTTATAGTTCAACTTAGGTCTCAACTGTTTTATTACTCCTTCTCATAAGGGGGATGACTTTATTCTCTACACTACCATTATTCTCCATGCATACCTGTCTATTAGCACCACACCAGTTTTATGATCATCTGTTTATATGTTTGTTCTCCCACCACACTGTGAGCCTCTCTGTAGCAGAGACTGTCTAGTTCTTTCTATTTCCAACACCTAGCCTTATTTAAATAAATTAATATTTGGTAAATGCATGCCAATGCTGTTTTTCCTTCCTTGACATAACTTTGTTAGGCATTCCCAGTTTGTGAATTCCATGATAGCCCAGTACGAGAATGGAAAGGATCCTCCAAAAACATTATTTGGACCTCATCCAGAAACCAAGCAGAAAACAGCCACATTCTGAGGCATCCTGCAATTGTCAGAATTATCTAAGAGTCTTGACAAGGGATAAAATAAGAAGGAACATGTGAGTGAAAGCAGGACAGCTTTTCTTTGTTCTTATAGAAGAGAGTCCTGGAAAATGCAAGTATTTTTAGGCCTCACTGCTAGAACAAGATGAGTGTGAGTGCAGAAGTCAAGCCACTGCGGGAGTCACTAAGGGAGTTCAAGACCAGCCACTGCAAGAGTTCCCTGAAGGACTCAAGAACCATCAACAGCAAAGCTTCCCAACAGACTGTCCCTGTTAGGACTCCCAATTTTGCCAATTTGCCCAACCTTTGCCTTAGATTGGTAGTTTAAAGCTCATAGAGAGCAAAAGTCTTGAGAAGGATGATCTGTCTTTTGTAGAAAACAACATAAATTTGGCATTCATGTGGGAACAGAAAATTGAGAACTGACGGCATATATGAGTTTGCTGATTAAAAAAAAAAAGCCCATTTACCAGCTGTTTTTCCATTCATCTTTTAGGAATAAAACCTAAAAGTGCTCAATAAATTAATGACTGATAAAATTGTCATCCTTCTCTTCCTGGTAGAAGAATTTTATCTCGGGGTCCAATGTGATAATAATCTCATGACTCTGATAGGTCAGAAAAGAGGGCTCCTGAGAGGAGTTTCTTGTGATTTCTTAGCCTGACACCTAAAACCCGGGCACTGCCCAAGGTTGCTCTTTTATCCCTGTCCTTTACCTTAGACTTCCTGTTCTCTCCTTTGAGCCTCTATCTTATGATTCTCTAAAGCACCATTGCCTGTCTTCCCTCACGGTCTGCATGGGGGCCATGTACCAAAACATCATAAGCACTGTCCTATTCTTTACAGTGTGTGGGGAGAGACATGGCCACCTGAAGTGGGGGGGGGGGAAGGATCAAACCATAGTTCTATTATTGTTCCTATGGAAAAATACATGTTGAAAACATAACCCTTGGAGGAGGTGACCAGATTTAACTAGAACATTTTAGTCATCTAGAAACCTTCTCTACTTGCTATCATGGCATGCCACCCAATCAAAAAAAGCCCGCACTTCCAACTGAGGATGTACAAAGCCCAGATGCCCATGTGCAGCCAAATGATGACTTCCTGGATATTTTATAAATAAACAATAAACTAAGAACTATTAAGGGAAGTTCAGAAAACCAGGAAGAAAGTGATGGTTAGGTTGGGAAGGAAAGCAACACTAACCTTGGAATTAAGAAGTTGGAGTCTCGCCCAATTTTTCCTTTACTTTATCCTTAAGTTTCTTTCATAACAAAATGAGGAAATCCAGCCAAACAAATCTAGGTGTTTTTTTTTTAATTTTTTCACCTTTTCAGATCTTTATGAAAACTATATCTTTACAGAACCTAAAATTTATGTTTCCACTGCTATTATTATAGCTTATTTACTATTTCTTTTCAGGGATTTTGTTTGAAAGACACTTGTGCTGGATTCCCTTTCAATCCAGTTTGCTAGGTTTGCTCTTTAGAAGCCATCTGAATCTGGGTGGGCCTAGCACTCAGAGCTAAGTCTGTTTTCCTGTTTCAGTTGCTGACCCATTTAGGTGTTCACCAAGTACTTGATAATTGAAATAGTTTCCCATCTTTTAAAACCAACATTGAGAAATAGTCTCTCTAAAAGTTCAGTCTATACTGAAAAATCCTCCCCATCCCATCGTTAAAATCTACTGGTCCACTATGAACTATTTTCTGAATTAGTTCCCAGAATACTTCCACTGTTGATAAGGAGATACCAGTTATCAGCCAGCTTTGCTGGGCTGAGAGATCTTCAGGGCATCTGTAAAAGTCTCATCTTCCAGATTTTCCTGGTATTTATGACATTCTTCAATCTTCTCATCCAAAGCACATCGTTCCATACCTCCAAAACTAGTCTTTTTCTTAGGAAATTGGGTAAACTTTGTAAGCTTCTTGCCTCTCATTCCAGGAGTATATCACAAACATGGTACAGCTGAAATCAAGGTATTATGAAAGCCTGCCTTAGATAGGAGTGGCCTTTACAGTTGTCTGTTCCTAATGCCTAGTGCCTAGCAGCTAAAAGCAAGAAAAACCCATCATGTGAAGTGCTGTTGGTTTTTCACACTCACTTTCAACTCCAGTCACATAGGGTCCTGGTACCTTCTCACACCTGAAACTCTACTCCTAGCAAACAAGCCAGGACTCTTCCTTATGAATCCTAAAGTGGGCTAATAACAGAGAGTGCTCATCTTCATTTCCCATCAATTCTCTCACCCTGAAAGCATCATCTTTTATCTTCTCTCACCAGCAATCACAATACTCAAGATTATGCCCCACACATTGCTGCCAAAATTGCTTTCTGAGGGGGTAGGGGAGACTTTAAACCCATTTGTGATGAGAGATGGATAACTGAAGGAATCTTAACAGGAGACATGGGAAGGAATGCCATCGTGGTAGAGAAAAAAGCCTTAAAGTAAAGGGATAGTGAGGTTACAGGAGGTGGCCATTGGCAGAGGGAAAAGCAGAGAGCATTGGAGCCCTACATCAACCCTGGGAGGGGGTGAAACACTGCCAAGTTTGGCTGAGGAGAAGGTCTGATGTATTTGAGCCATTCAGCAAGATCCCAATGTGTTTCTTCAGTGAGCCTACTTCCTTGTAAAGAGAGCAATCAGAAAGGTTTTCTGCTGTCCCCACAGTCACTGCTGGTGCTCACTTCCTTCAGGGGACATCCTTTTGGTGAGCAATCCCACAACTTCATGGAGAGATGTGTCATATACCTCATAGAGAAGGACCAGGGTCACTTGTCCATCTACTTCTGAGATACTTGGGCAGGAGGAGGCCCTCTGTGCTCTACTTTCTGAATGGGGTGCCTGTCTATAGATGTCTAAACAAACAACATTGAGTGGAAATGTCTTGGGCGGGGGTGAGAGGGATGGAGAAGGGAGCGTTCTTTAAGAATCTGGCTACCGTTAGGGCACAATCCATCATCTCCTCAAACACAGTTTAAAGTACAGTGTGTGGTCCTATTCCCTTGGGTCTTTCTTGGCCTAGAATTTAACTGAAGTCTTTAGGGGAAAAACTATGATGTGAAACAACTGGTCTGTCCCAAAGTGTATGTTTTAAATGTTTGTAACTGTACAACTCATAAGCTAAGTTTATTTATGAAAAGCCCCAGGGAGAATAAACAAAGCAGAGGGCATAATAAATGGCATCTTCGTTGTAAGTAAACCAGGCAGACTGTGCTGGCCATGTTTCCTTCTGGGACCTTCGATGAGACACCATGTCTGCCACCCAATTGTCAGTACATGATCCAGTCAAGCCTGGGCCACCTTCCTATCAGAGTACAAAGTTGTACTAATTGTCCCCAATGTTGACGAAGATAAATTTTGATGAAGATACCCTAACCCTAATCCATTTGCCCAATGATGAGGCCGATATCCCTGAGAATGATAGAACCTATACCCTACCATCCTAAAAATCAGAAACCCTGGTGCTTCTTCTAAGTGGCCGCAGCTTCAGTGACATAGAAGACAACTGGAAGAATCAGGGACCCTTGCTGTAGGATGGGGTGCCTTCACACCTTAGAAATGTCAGTAGCTAACTTTGATTTGAGGACTAGAGAAAGCATTTGAAACAATAATTTTATTAAGAATATATCAATTTGAACTTACTTCATTCCTCAGGATTGCTGAACCAGAGAAATGTAGTAGACATCCTTCAGTGGTCCATACCCTCGTGGGTGTGAGGGCTCCTATGGCATCAAAACATTTCAAAGCTTATAGCCCCAATTACTGTTGTTTTACTTTTTGTGCATTTTGTTTATCCCAACAGTGTCTACATTTATTTTAAGGTTCTCATACATATGGGGAAAACATACAATTTTTTTTTTAGTTCACAGATAATATTGCTTTGTGCAAGTGTATGTACAGATCATGTCTGCTCATTCTACTGTTCTCAGTGGCCACTAGGAATCAGGAAGGCCTGATGTTAGCTCTGGTATTCAACCAGGCATCACAAAGTTCTTCATGGTATATTGTGAAGACTGAAAAAAATAAAGGTTAATGTCAGCATAATAGGTGAATAGGAGGTAGAGCCTACTTCCATGGGTGCTGATAATCAGGCAAGTGGTCTAGGGTCTCTAATGAGTAACTATAGCTGTATCCCTGGTTCCCTCCTCTCCCACCCTTGATCTCCCACTGACTCAGTACATGATTCAGGAAATGTCATTTTTGCTCTCTGGGCCTTAGGTTCTTCATATGGGACATGGTAGGAGTGATGTGAAATACCACAGCAGTTCCAAATCTTTTTGGATTTATAAATCACATAGAAATTTTTGTAAATGATAAGAGCCATCTTTCTGAAAAATACTTATAGGCGCAGTGTTTACGTATAATTCAGGGAACTAATGGATTTTCTGAAGCCGTAGGAACCCCTATGGGTGATGACTACTGAGGTACCCACCCAGCACAACACTATGGTTCTAGAGAGTCATACTTCTATGGCCATCAAGTTATGATTTCAGTTTTATTTCAAGCACCTCCTCTGCAGAGATATAATAGAAACTGGTTCCAAGGAGGCATCTGGAAAGCATGTAGCATGACCTCCAGCTGTGTTCAGTTTCAGTTTGTTCCAGCTGGTGACCCTGCAGTGCTCTTTTTCTTCCCCGACCCAGACATGCTCTGTCTCTCTGGCTGCCCTGTACCTTCCCTGGCCTTGTAGAAATGATTGCGCCAAAGACACGATGACTCCACCCAGAAAAGGGGCCTTGGAGCATCGTCTCATATTCGGATGGCTTCTGCAGCCGAGTCAAAGAAGTTCAATCCCCTCTTCCGTGATTTGATTCCCCTGGCTTGTGGCTATTGGATTGGACAGTGCAGATATAGAACATTCCCACCACCACTGAAAGCTCTATTGGACACCAGTGTTCTATACATATATCCACTCAATGCACACTCTGTGCCAGCACCTGAATTTTGAAAATGCAGAAAAAATAAGACAAGTTCCTTCTCTCAAGGAGCTTGTGTGGAGGAGGCAGACCTGCAATTATACCACCACCCCTGAGGTGGAGACAGGAGGGAGATATTCCAAGCATAGGCAACAGAATATAAAAAGGTAAGAAGGCCTAAAAACATGTTCAGAGCACGGAAAATTCCAGATATGATTCACATGCAGAATAAATGAATCTAGTGAGTGAAGAGTGCTGAGAGGGCTGATAAACCAAGGTGGGAAGATAGACAAAGTCCAGATATGATGGATAGACAAGGGTTAGATTTGCATTCCGTGCTTATTTGGTAGTTGCTTTATAAATGGTAATTCTTCTACCACTTGATCTTCAACTAGTTTTGATTTCCTGAAGTGTGTTTTCTTGGAATCACATGGCATTTCCCCCTTCTCTGTCAGAGCCTTATTGTAGAGGATTATTTCAGAGTCTAGAATCCTGAGCTCTGTCCTCTCTGAGGCTTAGCTTGTCCTTCTTCCCTTGGGTTAACATCTCCCATTATCATATTGTGTGGTTACTGGAACATACAATGTATGGGGTATATTTGGATTTAGCTAAGCATCTGGAAGCTCAGAGATATGCCTCAAATTGACAACAAGGATGATGCTCACAAGAAATATGAAACAGAGTGATGCCCAGAAAGAAACCCTTGGCTGGTCACAGAAGAAGGATCAAGGAAAGCCAGTGGAAGAGCAAGTGAAAAACAAAACAAAACAAACAAAAACAAACAAACAAAAGACACTTGAAGAGTACACTCTACAGGAGGTATTCCAATAGCTCATCATCTCAAAGACTGGGCACTTTCCTTCAAACTACATAAATAGCTCCCCCAACCTGTGGTTGAGATTCATTTCTGTGTGCCTGCCCTATATAGATCATGACCATTAAAGAGGACACCATGAAACCATGTCTGCATTCCAGAAAACATTTATTGAGCATCTGATTAGTGTGAAGACCTTGTTGCATTCAGTGGAGACCAGCCTCATGGGTCTGTAGTAGGAAGAAAACTCATCATTATGATCCTGACCTCTGGAATATTCATTACAGATTTAAAGCCCTTCCACTGCTGTCATCTCCTGTGGTCTTGAAATATCCCTGCCAGGTAGATAAGATCAGGTTTGTTATACTAGTTTTACAGGATGGCAAAACTAAAGTCCAGAGGTATGAAGTCACTTCCTGATAACACAGCAAACTAGGGAGTGAGAGCCAGGTCTCTTATTTTCAAATCTAGACCTTGAAATGCATTCTCAGAAGGCAAGTTATGTAATTAGATCAAATTCTCCTAAAATCAAATTTCCCAGCACATTGGGATGAAACATCCAATCTGAGGCAAAAGAAACAAAAATACTATGAGGTCCTTGAGGATTGCATGTGGTTAAAACAGGCACAATATCCAAAGAAGCTCAAAGCCCTAAATATACCCCTTAATGATCAAAAGAAGTTAGAAATTGATTTCTTCTGAAAGTCGTCAAGATTAAAATTTTAGGTGGCCGTAGCTATCATGGCCTTCCTGTTACACAGAGTAAGAAGAGTTTTGCTGAGTTTTAAATGTTCTTTGAAAAGAATGGACACAGAAGTGCACCTGTATTGCTTCTCTCATCATTTCAATGGATCTGAAGAGTTTGTGGCAAAAATCACAGTGGCTCACGTTGAACTGGTTGCTGCAAAGCAAACAGTAAACAGAGACGTCTGTTTTGAGCCTTCATCAAATTGCAACTGCATAATTGCAAATAAATCCCAGCACATGCTGTTTTAATTAATGGCAAATAATAAGATAACAGTCACAATCATGAGGCTTAACCAACCATACAGTTAAACATACATTTGTTTTCAATTAGAGTTAAAATGTACTCAGCTGAATACAGTTTAAGTGGTAATTGCATTCTTTACAAGTTGCTAATAATCCCTGGAATGGCCACTCTAATAAAAATTTGCCTCTAATGGGTACATGTCCTGCTTCCTCACATGTCAAGGCCAGTGAAGTCATTAGGGGCGCCAGCAACACAGTCATCTATCTGGAGATTTAGACTTCTGTCCAAAGCCCACACGTGAACCATTCGCTGTGTACTTGACATGGGAAGCAGCATGGTCATTTGATTGTGGTTTTATGCTCCTTCCCAGGAATGTCTCCCAGGGGCAATTCTGTTATTAGAGAGTGTGGCTATTTGTCATTTCCTATAAGGTGAGGCCTTCGACAGACTCTACAGACGCAAAGAAGAACTCAGTTATCCTGGCTACGGGACTTCACTTCATTTTGAGATAGTCACTGACCTCCTTCCAGGACATCAGTCTGTGTTTAATGGGTGGGTGGTTGTAGAACTGGACTGGCCACAGCATTCCAATCCAGGAAAATATGTCTGGGTGCACACACAGTTTGATAAACTGCTTTTAATGTTAATGAGTCAGGAAAAAAATCTTAGGCTTAACATTATATGCTCCTTTCCTTTTCTCTTCTCCCGATGTTTATTTACTGTGTCTCTTTTCCTTTTCTGCCATGTTCCTCTTCCTTCTCTCCCTTCATGTCTGTCCTTCCTAGGGAAAAATTTCAGGGAGCATAACAGACAGACTCTGTCTTAGAGTGCCGATGCAGGGTGGCTCTGAGCTGTAACATGTCCTCAGCTGCCATCTCAACTGTTTGTCACTCCAGTGATACAGACCTGTACCTCTGCATCTGGAGAGACATTAAAATTTAAGTATTTAGAAGATTATTATTTCTAACATCTACTTTAAGTTGAGAGGAAGACCATAAAAGTTATCTGTGCCCAGTAAGAAGAGAGTAGACTTGAAAGACAAGGAGGGATGGCATTTCCCAATTTTAAGAGTTTAAAATGGGAACTTGAACCTGCTATTAGCTGTGCTTTTCTAAAGGGAAAGGTACAAAATTATGCAATAAACATATTAAACGAATAAATGGGAATGGAAGCAGTCAAGAAGAACAGCTGGCAGAAAGGTGACTGTACTCATAACAGATGTGATGCTCTACCTAGTAGCCATGCAGTGCTTGGGCAGCTGTTAGATTTGCATATAAATTCAGAAGGCAAAGTTGGCCACTTTTCATTCCTAATTTCATTTGTCCATCCCATACCTGAGTGGCTGGTAGTAGAGGGGGCAGGTTGTATCTGGTCTATCACTGAGTGACTCTGGGAGATTAGACAATTACCGTCTCCTCTTTGGGTCTTAATTCTTCATCTTTTTTTTTTATTTTTATTTTTAACATTTATTCGTTTTTGAGAGAGAGAGAGAGAGAGACAGATCATGAGCAGGGGAGGGGCGGAGAGAGAGGGACACACAGAATCAGAAACAGGCTCCAGGCTCTGAGCTGTCCGCACAAAGCCCGATGCGGGGCTTGAACCCATGAACTGTGAGATTATCACCTGAGCCGAAGTCGGACGCGCAACCGACTGAGCCACCCAGGCGCCCCAATTCTTCATCTTTTAATAATTGTAAAAGTACTTCTCATCTCTGACAGTTGTGATTCCATGAAATTACAGCTCAGACTAAGAAAGTCTTCTTGTGGGGCGCCTGGGTGGCTCGGTCGGTTAAATGTCCGAATTCGGCTCAGGTCATGATCTCACAGTTCGTGGGTTCGAGCCCCGCATCGGGCTCTATGCTGACAGCTAGCTCAGAGCCTGGAGGCTGTCTTTGGATTCTGTGTCTCCCTTTCTCTCTGACCCTCCCCTGTTCACGCTGTCTCTCTCTCTCTCAAAAACAAATAAAATATTAAAAATTTTTAAAAAAGAAAGTCTTCTTGTGATTGCTAAAATTTAACAATCCAGTCTTTCCATAGTAGTGATTGGTTTGTTAGTAGAGTTACTAACTCTACTTATTACATAAGTGGATAAGGATAGATGTATTTAAGGCTTCTACTCATCTACTTCTAGACTTCCACAGCAGTTGTTTAAATTCACTCCTGCCTTGTGCCTTCTTCTTCTTCTTCTTTTTTTTCTTTTTTGCTTGTTTGTTTGTTTAATTTTGAGAGAGAGAGACAGAGTGAGAGCAGGGGAAGTGCAGAGAGAGAGGGAAACATAGAATCCCAGAATCCAAAGCAGACTCCAGGTTCTGAGCTGTCAGAATAGAGCCCGATGCAAGGCTTGAACTCATGAACTGGGAGATCTTGACCTGAGCCGAAGTCTGATGCTTAACTGCCTGAGCCACCCAGGTGCCCCTGCCTTGTGCCTTCTAAAAGCATGTGTTCAGGGTTTTTTTAAATTGATTTTTAATTAACATACTATATTATTTTTGTGTGTACAACATAGTGATTTGACACATACATTGCAAAGAGAATGGTATTGTCACAGAGTAAGTCATCACAATGGCTGCAAATTGGCAGCCATAGTCCAGACAAATGCTGGAAAGATAGTATGGAGCTGATTGCTATCTTCTTCTCTATGCTTACCCCTCCACCTATTCCCCAGACCATGACACTGTCATTACCGCAGAACATCGTGGCTCACACAGTGTCCCCCAACTTGTCCCACCTATTGGAATTTAATTAGTTCTCATTTGAACCAGGTTCCATTCATTGCCTAAATTCTAATTGAGACCAGGCTAAATTATCTCATCCCAAACAATCTTTTGATCCTTTTTTCCTGTTGACCCCCAACATGTTCTCAGAGCTTTAGCCACACATGATAGCTTGGACTATTAGTTTTCTACTGCTGTGTAACAAATTATCACAAACTTAGTGATTTAGAGAACATTCCATTTTATTTCATCATTTCTGTTGGTCTGGAATCCAGACATGCCTTAGCTGGATCCTCTGCTCAGAGTCGCATAAGACTACAATCTGGTGTCCTCCATGCTGCTTTCCTTTCTTGAGTTCAGGGTCCTTTTCCAAGCTCAGCTGTTTGTTGGCAGACTAAACTCCCTTACAGTTGTAGGACTGAGGTCCTGCTTTCTTGTTGACTGTCAGCTGGAAAATGTTCTCAGCTCCTTGAGGCCCCATAGTTTCTTGCCAAGCAGAAATCTCACAAATGGCAACTCACTTCTTCAAATGCATGATAATTACTGTATTTGCCATATAACATAATCTAATCAGGGAGTGGCATTCACCACCTCTTCCATAGTCTATTGGCTAGAAGCACATCACAGGTCCTACCTGGGATTCAAGGACAGGGAGTTATATAAGAGTGTGTTTCACTGGGGATCAGCTTAAAATTCTGCCTATGAAATTATCATTTCCAGAGCACTTTTCTTACCCCTTTTAGACAAATTTTACCACTGCATAGTAAGTGGCTTCACCTTTCTCTGCCAGTTCCTAAAAGTGTCACATTCATAGATGACTAAGTTTGTCCACCTTCCCCTATTGTCTTCCATTGAGCTCCTTTACTCATTCTGGAGTGCATATAGTTTACAAGACCTTCTTCCTAGGATGCGCACATCTCCTTCAGATGAGGGAGATTACATGATTGCATTCAGGGGTGCCTGGGTGGCTCAGTTAGTTGAGCGTCCAGCTTTGGCTCAGGTCATGATCTCGCGGTTCGTGGGTTCGAGCCCCACGTCAGGCTCTGTGCTGACAGCTGGCTCAGAGTCTGGAGCCTGTCTTTGGATTCTGTGTCTCCCTCTCTCTCTGACCCTCCCCTGTTCATGCTGTCTCTCTCTCTCTCTCTCTCAAAAATAAATTTAAAAATTTTTTTAAAAATAAAAAAGAATAAATGATTGCATTCAATCTCATATCCCCTTCCCACCCTATCCTCCACCACCACACTCTGCGTAGTATTTTCTACATAGGCGGTAGCTGGCAAATAAATGTGAGTGGAATTCAATAAATTGAACCAAAGCATAGAATTACAGTCTCTGCAAGGCTGGAACAGAGTTTCGAGGTCAGCTAGACCAAACTCTTTCCCTTATTGCTCTTGGCTGGAGGTTATTGGCATTTCTTTGGGTTTCTATGTCCCATCTGCTATCAAACATTTTTGTGACATTTATTTCCTCATTATAGTCCTTATTGTGCTTTTTAAAAAATGTATCTGTGAGGCACATGAGAGTTAGAAATTCTCCCTCCCCTTGCAATTCTCCCTTCTCTGAATTCCCAGCCTCCCTATGCCTGTGGCAGGCCTCCCAAGCTCCCGACACAGCATCACTCCCTGCTTCCCTGTATGTCTCTTCTGTCTCCTCCACACCTCCATCATCAATTTCAAACTTCCTGTCCTGACATTCAAGGCCTCCTTACACTTTGAGGCTGTCTTTATCGCCTCCCTTATTTTCCCTGTGTCTCCCTCCCTAGCTCCCACTCCAAATTCTGGGCATTCCTCCAAGTTTCTCCATATTCCTGGAACCATTGCCCCCACGCTCCCCCTTCCCTATTTCCCCCATCATCTGTCAAGCCTTCTCTCATTTCTCTTATCTTCCCCCTAAAATTTTTTTTTAAGAAACTCTCCTTTGACACAATAAGCAGATGTATATTTAATGTTCTATTAGCAAATGTTCACCCATGGCTGTTAGACCATTGAAATACACACAGGACAGATGAGATAGTACTTTGATGCTTGTCACAGTGAGTCACAGGCAGCTTCCAACGTTGGACATGGTGGTGTAGGAAGGAAACCCACAGTGGAACAGATTTAAGTTGTCTTGACTTGTCTGTGTGGCTCACTAACTCAAGAAGAAGAGAATTATTTGGGGCTTGCTCTATCACTCAGTTATGTCTTCCATCATTTCATCCAAGGCGCAGGCAAGGCAATGGAGGTATTTTTAAAGTTAGCGCTCATAGTTACCAGCTGGGGTGAGTTTGGATAAATTATGTAAATCCTGATGTTCATTTCTTTAATCCCAAAGGGAGAGGACCTTAATGATAATACCTAAGGATGTCAGTTAAATAGCTTAACATGTAAAAAAATGCAAATACTGTAAAACATATGTAAATGACACACAAGTCTGCCTGCAGCTGGTGTCAGGTGGTCAGTTGTGATTAACTCTGGGAGAACCACTTTGTTCCCTTGGGACCTTGACTTCATCTTTAAAACTGGGATAATAAATTCCTGCCTTCTAAATCTCAACAAGTTGTTTTGAAAATACCATAAAAGAAGAGACACAGACAGTTTACTTAGGAAATGTGAGAAAATAAAGGTATCGTTTTCATCATAGTTGGAAACATCACTGTTCCCTGAAAAACGTATCATGAGCTGCCTACATTTCTTCTGTTTTCTCTACCTGGAATGTTCTCCTCCTCCCCACTTCCCCACCTCACCTGACTCACTTGTATTCAGATTTCAGGCCCCAGTGGCCCTCTCATCCCCTCCTTGAGCCCCCAGCCCAAGCCAGCAATATCTGGAGCTTTCATTCATTATA
This sequence comes from Cryptoprocta ferox, assembly GCA_028646485.1. NCBI lineage: Eukaryota > Metazoa > Chordata > Mammalia > Carnivora > Eupleridae > Cryptoprocta > Cryptoprocta ferox. Next base: position 118,735,129 of record CM053576.1, on the reverse strand, counting down.
CACCCCAAAGAATTGACGTGGAACCACCATGGTCCCCACCTGGGGACACCCACCCAGAGATTTATCTTTAGAAGCCGTCACAACTTGACTTTGCCAGACAGCAGGGAAATGTCTGAACACAATCCTTAATTTCTCTAACAGTCTGAAGTTTTCAAGTCCCTGGTTTCATAAATGGTTTCTACTATTCTTTGTACTTACTAGACATGGGCCACAAGTGTTGCTATATCAGCACATTATTATATTCTATAAAAAGAAGTTTGCTTACATAATGACAATTTTTGATACCCAGGTGATATGCCATTCTGAGACAGATATATGGAAATTAAAACAGTTAAAAACACCAGATTGATCAATTTAAGACTTGATTCTTTGACATCTTTAGACCTTCTTTTTCACTGTAGATGCTTTCCAAATTGAATACTTCCAACTTTATTCATAAACAAGGCATTTGAACCTATATTTTATTGACCTTTTTTAAGGCAAAATCCTTTTGAGAGTTTCAAAAGGCTTCAGAACAATCTGATGTGGTAGTCTCTTACAGCTGACTTTCTTTTATCTTTGATCTTATTCTTCTTTTAACTTGTGTTTGATACTCACAGATGCAAATATCAGAGTAAAAATACAACTTATCTCTACAGTTTCCTAGTTCATCCCTCACTTTGTAGGGAGGCAGAAAGGAAAAACATACATAGAATAATGCCTGGAGATTGTCTAAATATGTAGATTTTTTTTTCTCTTCAACCTAATCTCCTTTACCTCTAAAAGCAGTGGCTATTTTATGAGTAGTTTGAATCAATTCTCAGAATTTATCCATCAACTTGACTATAATGTTTCTGATTCTGCTCTAGTCTAGCCTCCTTTTGCTTTTGCAAATTGTTCATACTAATTTTAATTTACTTTTTAAATTGCATTAAGAGACTCATTTTTGGGGGTGCCTGGGTGGCTCAGTCAATCATCCAACTCTTCATTTCCACTCAGGTCATGATCTCAGGGTTCATGAGATCCAGCCCTTTGTCGGGCTCCTGGCTGACAGTATGGAGCCTGCTTGGGATTCTCTCTCTTCTCTCCTCTCTCTCAAAATAAATAAATAAACAGAGAGAGAGAGAGAGAGAGAGAGAGAGAGGGAGAGAGAACAGACTCATTTTTCACCTGATTGGTTCAATGTTATTCACATCCACTTTCCACACTCCTCCTTCTCACACGGTGTTGTTAAATGAGTTTAGGCATAATTTGCTAATGTGGCGATTTCAGTTACTGGTAACTAACAGAAACTCTGTGCCAGGTTGTTCCCAGTTCTCTTGAAATAAGGCAATATTGCAATTCTAAATTATAATTATTTATTTTTAGTTTTTAGTTTTTTATTTAAGTATGGTTAACACACAATGTTACATTAGTTTCAAGTGTAAAACATAGTGATCCAACTGCTTTATAGCTATGGTATGTTCACTACAAGTATAGCTACCATCTATCATCATATAACACTATTACAATACTATTGACTATATATCCTATGCTATGCCTTATTCCTTCCATAACTGGAAGCCTGTATCCCATAAATTAACATTATCTAAAATATTAATTAGAAGCTTCCCCTAACCTCAGTATTTGGGAACTCTTATGGTTTGTACAGACTTAACTCAATCAACCCAAAGATCCCATGTCTGTAGGTACTAGATCCAGAAACAAGAGGAGAGAAGCACCATTCAGCACAACAGCTGGAAATATTACTTTTCTATTGTTGTGTAACAAATTACCACAAATTTGCCAACTTCAAGCAACACTAATTTATTATATCACAGTTCAGTAGGTCAGAGTTCTGAGCACAGTGTAAGTGGGCTCTCTGCTTGGGGTAGGTAGGTAGGGCCAGATGGGGCTCTCATCTTCAGGCTCTGGGGGAGACACTGCTTCAAGATTCATTCAGTTGGTTGGCCACATTTAGTTCCTTATGGTTCCTGGTTGGTGGACAAAGGTCTCCATCTCTTTGTGTGGCTGCCCACACTCCTCGTCCTGCCCCTTCATCTCCATAGTGGCAGCTGTCACACTCCAAAACTCTCTGAGCCACTCCCCTCTTCTACTTTTTTTTAAAAATATTTTATTTATTTTTGAGGGAGAGAGAGAGAGAGACAGTGTGAGCAGGGGAGAGGCAGAGAGAGAGGGAGACACAGAATCTGAAGCAGGCTCCAGGCTCTGAGCTGTCAGCACAGAGCCCGACACGGGGCCCAAACCCATGAACCGTGAGATCATGACCTGAGCCGGAGCCAGATGCTCAACCAACTGAGCCACCCAGGTGCCCCTCCTCTCTTCTACTTTTAAGGACTCATGTAATAATATCAAATCTACCTCAGTAAATCCCCATTTTAAGGGCAACTGTGCCATATAGCATACACATAATCACAAACATTATCTATCATCATAGTTGCAGGTTTGGAAAATTAGGTCAGGACATCTTGGGGAAGAGTAGGTCATTTCAGAAATTTTGCCCCACACTGGGGCATGTTTTGTTCTGGTATGAGGAAGCTTCAGAAACCAAGAGATATCACATGGAAAATGACACTTCCTGAGAAGAAGACCTTGAGCGAGAAGTAAGTTTCCAGTAAACCAATGGGAAAATTTTAAACTATGTTGATAAATTTTCTGCATTTGTTGCTGGAATCAAACTATAGGAAAAGGCACAGATAATCAAACAATGAGAGAAAGAAGAAAGGAAAAAGTAAACAAAGTTTTGTTAGAAAGATTCCAGAAATACCAGGCCTGATTTTAAATATACTGACATGAACATCAAGAGACACATGAAAAAGATGAGCCATGAAGGGAAACCGTGCAAGTGAATAATCAGTGAGGAGTCTGGGAGCACAGAGAGCAGGGAGCCGGTGAACATAGAACAGAGAGTCCTAGATGAGAATTCTCAGATGAAGGAAAACACCAAGTAAACAAATATTCATCTCAGAGCCAACAAGCTGCTTCAAGGCTGAGAAGTTCCAAGATTCAGAAAATAAGGGTGGTGATGGTCAGCGGAACCAGGATATTTCACTGTGGGTCCATATCTAGTCTACTGTAAGGAGAGAATCATATACAAGCTATGAGTAGTACAGCAAAATGATCCCATTAAAAGGACATACTGACAACAAGTCTGAAAATGAAATATCCTAAGCTAGCTATCTTTTACTCTTCAGAGACTCTTACTCTGTTACTGCAGTTATATGTCTTTGCCTTGTACTTAATTCTAGGAAAATGAATTCTAAAATACTAAACATGATAAGAAACCTTAGGGGTCATCTAGTTTAACTTCTTTTCACAACTTGGTTAGTCAAGGACCCGAGAAGGGAATAAACATGTCTGGACCAAACTGTGAACCTCAAGAATAGCCAGTTCTAAGGATCTCAGCTTCCCAGCCCAGTGTTCTTCCTAGCGCTGGGGGCTGTGGTCCTCTCTTTTAATAAGCTAGCCATCAAAGACAAATCTTATGCCATTTAGTGAACAGCATCTGAAAAGTCGGTTTTGCCCAAGGTTGAGTATTTTTTAAGAAATCACTGTGGGTCTTCTTTTAGTACTTTTTAGAAGCTTATACTTCTATGTTCCATGCTATTGCTACTCCTCCATAAGAATGGCATTTATTTTTTTGTGCAAGGAATTTTGGGATGAAATTTTTATTTTAGTTCAACTATCAATGGCTTTTAAATAGTGAAGGTGTGTGTATTGGTCAAGGTAGGTCTCAAATGTCATCAAACAAATAGCTGTAAATAACTCTCTCTCTCTCTCTCTCTCTCTCTCTCCCCCATATATAAAACTATATTTATCAAAAAAATGTTTACCTCCCATCAAGTGCTATTAGCATGAAATGTGGATTATAGTGAGATTTGGGTCTATACACGAGCTCATACATCCACTCAACAAATAGCTAGTTGTATGAAAATACATAAGAGCTTCCATTGTTGGGCCTCAGTTCCTCATCTGTGAGAGGTGAAAGTAGGAGTAAACTGTCTATACTCTCCCTTTTAGTGCTAATAAACAATGTAAAAATATACATACCACAGGACATCTATTGAGCCGTGCGCTGAAAACTTCAAGGGAGTGCCATTCACTGCAGTCTGTGTGAATGGACCCCTCTGGAATGTGGACTACGACAACTGCAATGTTACATATGTTGTTATATGGGAGAAATCCATCTCAAAAGGAAACATCACAAAAAGTAGGAGACAGTATTAGACCATCCAGCCCAATTAAGAATCATCTCATATCAGCTACAATTCTCCAGAAATCTCCCGTGGTGGCTGAGAAGAATAGAAGGTACTACTTTCATTCTGGCAGAGAAGGACCCTGTTGCTATTGAGATACCATCTTAATGTAGTGAGAGCCCTGCTGGATAGCTGTCCAGCTCACGGGCTGGGGCTGGGAAAGAGCCCAACAACAGCTGGAGAAAGAGGAGTGTGGCGATGAGCTCAGATGTTGAAACATAGATAAAAGAAAAGCCAAAAACTGAGGAGCAGATTAGCCACAGAGCAGTCCAGTGAGGGGCTATATATCCTGTAGGCATGGTGACAAAAACCAAGAATTAAAAATGCTCAAAATTCATCTGGCCAGTTTTATTAAGAATAATATTTTCTAACTAAAAAGAACTTGAGTTAAAGGCATTTCCATAGGCATGTCCTTTGATATTGAGTCTTAGAATGACTAACACTGATTTGAGTTATAATCTATGGAAAGATTCTTTTCAGATTTTGAATTTACCTTGGGCAATCAAAGTGCTAGTGGCAGATACTTGAGGCCTCCATTCTAAGACAGGCAGGGACATTAACAGAGTTATGGGTTAAGGGAGAGTGAGAGACGGAGGGAAAGAGAAAGAAGGATCCAGGAAAAAAAACCTTCCAAAATTATTTTTTTCAAATTTTATTTTATTTTAATATTCTCTAGTTTTAGAATAAACAATCAAATAGGAAAGTCCAATGATATTAAAATTAGGAAATCAGCATCAGCTTGACTCACACCCAATATAATCCATACACTTCAGCCCCTATAGCTCCAGAAATGTCAAATACCTTCCTAGCCAAGGTCTAGACTGGGCCACTGGGGGACAGGTGTCATTTCCTCCTATGAAGCCACTGATCACAGCAACAAGAACAACCCCCCTTTTTGCACTTTGGTAACGAGACTAAAGGAGCAAAACAGAGAAGCAGCCATATAGAAGAAGGTCTTGTTTTGGTTTTGGGAAAGCATCCTCTCTACAACTCTTTGAAACTATAGGCTGATTATTAGAAATTAAGCTGAATTTACATATTTTTCTTTTATGTTTCTCAGAATCAAGCTATTGGGAGAGTGATCAATCTATCATTGATGTATTCATTCAAAAACACAATAAAAATGCACATATCATGAGCTAGGTGCTAGGAATGAACACAGCATTAGAAAAGGAACCACTCTGCTCATAGAATTATTGAAACAAAGAATTAAATTTGATGATTTTTCAGGAAACTTAATAATGAAAAATGATACAAGATTTTTGATGATGGGGTGCCTGGATGGCTCACTCAGTTAAGCATAGGACTCTTGATTTTGGCTCAGGTCATGATCTTCCGGTCATGATATCAAGCCCTGCATTAGTCTCTGTGCTGGGCATAGAGCCTGCTTGGGATTCTGTCTCTCCCTCTCTCTCTGCCCTCTGCCCCTCTCCATCTCTCTCTCTCTGTCTCTCTGTCTCTCTGTCTCTCTCTCAAAAAAATGTTTTTGATGACATGGATCCCTGCCTATTGCAGTGGGAGTGGTTTTTTTTAATGTTTTTCCCATAGCTGACATGTAGCCACATGGGGATTAAATGAAATGAGATAAGAGCTGCAAGGTCCAGAGCATGGTGGTTCCACTATCAAATGGACATGACTTGGCCCTCCATAATGTTAGCATGTTAATTCACAGACTCACATATTTTCAACTGCCCAATTACTTTTCTTGGTATTAAGTTTCATTTTCTTATCTGAATCATATATGTTCATGAAGATGCTAAACTATGTATTTTGTACATATATGAAACCTCCTGAAACAGATCCCATTTCAGTGAGGCCACCCATTCCCTGCTTCAGACACCAAGATCTAGATGCAGAAGATGATACCTGAAGTCCCAATGCTGGAACAGGACAAATAGCATTAGCCCCCAAACAAAAAGTCAGACATAAATGTCGGACGCTATTTTCCCATACAGTTATCTTTCTCGTGACTCCTCAACCGAGTCCTCCACCACCGCACCTACTTGGTTTAAAATGTCAGTGTTTTGGGGTATATTTACTAAGCCATCTACTTCCTGGCTCTAGGACTCTGTTTTGTTAGATCCTGTCGTCACCACCAGGCTGGAGGCCAATGTTTGTACTGGGTGGGAGTTGGAGGGAGGCATAAACAGAATCAACCCTCTTGTGCTTTAAAAAATCAGGCTAGAATTATATACATATTTCATGTCAGAAAAATAAAATGTGTCTTGGCGGCAGATGGGAAGTTGGAGCGCGTGGAGGAGGAGTGGAGAATTGGCAGAATTGTTCCCCTTTTCCTTGGCCCCCCGCCTGACAATCATTCAACCTTTTACTCTTGGAGTCAGCTCCTTCTCCTTCTTCTGAGGCCTTCCAAGTGCTACAACTTCCTTGCCGTCATCCCTAGCGTGTTGTCAGAACTCAGAATGGCTTGAAAAGGAAGAACACTCTCACAAAATGGTGTACGTTACCTAAATTATCTAAGACTTGTGTTCAAGTCACTGGAGTGAACCTCTTCAACTTTGCTTAGAAGAGAAAGCAAGGTTCAGATGGCAATACAAATCCACACAAGGATTAGATTATCTAAATGAGGATATGTTCAGGAATCAATCTCTTCACCTGAAATGGAAATCCCACTTCCCAGCTTTGTAGGGAACCAAGAGTATTACCTGCTGAAAAGGTTTGCTAAATTTCTCTAAGCCCCATCGCTTCCCTCCAACTGGAATGGTTCTGTTTCTCTAATTCCTGGTGCTGTCTAGGACCACCAGAGCTGCAGTCTCTTCTGAATAGTTATCTACACAAAATGTGTCCTTTGCCCTAGTCCTTTAGCCTCAGCCTTTCATTAACCAGTTCCCAATGCTTCCCATTGTGTTCCCAGAAAAGACCGCTCCGTGATAAACAGTGCTCCTAATTTCTCAAACTCCTCAGAAAGTTCTTCCTCCTACCAGTGGTCTCAGAAACCCTGAAGCCCTCCGGTGGGTGGCTACTTGTGTTCATGTGATCCCTAGATACTGTTTTAGGGGGTATAGAATAAATTTGTAAAGACCCACAAGGCTTCTCGGCCACTACTTTCTTACCCTTCTTGAGAATACCCTCCTCCTTGAGCCTCGGACCACTAATGAGCTCTCTTTATCTGCATCACTGTCATATGTCAGCCTCCATGTTGGTCATTTCTTCATATTTAGCTCCTCTTGTAACCTGACACAATGTCTTACTCTCCACCTTAAATCCTAAAATGCAGTGCTGACTTCACCAATCACGATCCTAAAACCTTGCTAATTCGAATGGCTTTAGACTCTCCTTCCCATCTATACAATTCACTCCAAAGACCATAAGCCAGATCCTGGAACTCTTCCTCTCTGAAAGCACCCCGACCCCCACCTTTGGAACCCCACTCTTCTAGTTTTGTTCAAACAGTGCAACAATATAATTTAGTAGAGAATGAGATCTTCCAGATTCAAGTGGTGTCTCCAGATATCAAAATGGAAACAAACACTGTAGTTAACCCTAAGCAAAATATTTTGTTTGGAAAGAAGAAAAAGCAGTGAGAAGAACAGAAAAAAAATATGGGTGTCAGTGGCCTTTCTTCCTGTAAGAAATGCCTACACCTTCTGTATTGGGAAACAAATTCAGTACTTAAGAGCAAATAAATTGGATGCATTCCATTACTTCTTCAGGAGAATATAGCATTTCTGCTTAGCCTCCATTGACTTGCAAGGAAAGATAACACTGGAATCATCAAAAATCATGGTTTCTAAGGTTGTTTGTAGTAAAGAACCCACCTTATGCCAGAGTGCGAGTGACTAGCCTAAGCAGGCTCTGCTCCGTGGCCAGCCTACCAAAGGCAAAAAAAAAAAAGGTGAAGTGTTCCATCCCACTAAAACTGTGCATGCATGGCCCCAGACTGTAGCACTTTATGACATGACTGAAATAGGAGGCTGGGAAACTTGCCTTATCGAGAATTGAGTCCCAGATCTTGGCATTGTCCAAAACAATCCAGGAATTCAAGCTACACTAATGTAATCTTCCTTCTTGTGCCAAAAACAACTTTTGATGGGTCTTCTACACTTACTCTGTAGGTCACACATTCTCTCCCAAATGTGAGTGTTGATGAACTAACATCAGCTAATTTCCGAGAACTTTCAGGGCAGGGGAATAGCCCCAAACACTTCTACATTTGGCTGATTTTTGTTGTTGTTATTGTTATTGAATGGCGATGCCTCCCTCAGCTCTGTGTTGTTAGCGGAATTAACCGGTCTATATCATCTTTTATAGATTGTGAACAGGGAGGACCTCAAGTCTGACCCCTGTCGGGCCCTAGTAAATCTCACGGCACACAATTAAAGGCACTCCTCTGGGCTTTGTTTTTCTACCAGTCCATCAGCTCCCATGCAGTCTGGATACTCACAAAACTTTTCATCTGAGGCTCACAGTAGGATTTTTTAAAAAACATCTGCTGAGGATCCAAATAGGTTGTTACACTTCTTAAAAACTAACCCCATGGGATTGCTTCTCCTAGACAATTTTTTTTTCTGCTGAAAATGCACACCCTTCACTTGTTCTTTTATTTCAGTTTGAAATAAAGTTGTCCAAGGTAGGAAATAATGCAACTGCCAGCCCTCCCTTTTTTTATTTGTGGACCACTTGGCTTTGTTACTCCTTGGGTTTAAAGACTGTCCGGAAAACTTGGAAATCTCTTAAGAACTTTGTTTTTTATAATGGTCTACTTCTAGGGTCCATCCAACAGTTTTATTGTCATATTAAAACCAAGACCTATCATATAAAATAGAATGAGAAGAAAAAATCATATGCATTTTGCAGATAGAATAAGACTTCAGGGATCTTTTCTATTCAGTGCCTACTTCAGCCTCTCACCCCACAGGCTCTCAAGTTGTATGTTCTATTTTCTCTTCAGGAGGGAATATAGGAGAAGTGCACCTTTCAAAGCCCCTCACAGCAAAGATGAAGAAAACAAGGAGATATGAAGGGCTTTGCCAATAATCATGTGCTAGCTGGGGGCCCCGTGGGCTTGAGCTCAGAGCCCTTCTCTCTTGTTGTAGAAAATAAAACAAAGCAGAAGACATCGGAAAATATAAAGAAAATGATAATGGCAATTCATAATCTACAGCCATGGATAATGATTATTCATGTTTTGGTTAATGTCATTTTTTTATTATGAAAAATTTAGTTTATATAATTTGGATCATAATTATATGTAATTTGGTATGGCCTTTTAAACACGTAATATAACACAAGTATTTTCCAACATGAATAAAAACTGTAACATATTTTTGATGACCATCTGATATTTTATTAACAAACATACCATAATTCAACTAACTACCTTGATTTTCTAGAGATTTTGTTATTTTAATTAATCTAACAGTGAGTATCTTTCAACAAACTTTTTTCCCATGTATTTTGTAAGTAACTTTTAGGATAAATTCCCAAAAATCTGAATTAAGAGTATGGATATTTTAAGGCCTTTCATATTTGTTGACCATTTTTTTACAGATAGCTTGTGCCAATTTACTTTCCTTCAGGGATATGTTAAAATAACTAATTCATTAGACTGCCATGAACATTAATTATTCTAATCTTTTAGAATTTTTATTCTTAAAATATTCAAATCTACAGACAACATATAAGAACAGTACGATAAACTCCTGTATGCTCTTTGTCTATATTTACCAATTATTAATATTTTGTTATGTGTGCATGAATGATCTCAAACTATTTATTATCACTATTATTATTATTATTATTTGCTGAACCATTTTTACCCCTAAATATTTCAATTTTTATCATCTTATATTGTTGTATTTTCAAATTAAGCACATTAAACATTGATAAATCATTATCATTCAACACACACCCCTATATTTAAATTGTCCTAGTATTGTCCTTCGTAGCATTTTGTTTTCTGATCTAGAATCCAAGCCAGGATGATGTGTTTTCTTGCCATGTCTTTTTAATCCCTTTAATTCAGAACAGTTTCTCAGCCTTTAGTTTTCATGACTTTGACACATTTGAAGAGTACAAGCAGGTTGTTTTGTAAAATGTCCTTCCATCTGGGTTTTTCTGAGTTTCTTCATAATTAGACTCAGTTTACGCAATTTGGGCAAGTATGCCACAGAAGTGATGTTCTGCTCTCAGTGTACATATATCATAATGTCAGTTTGTCCTATTTTTAGTGATGTCGCTTTAATCACTTGGTTAAAATGATTCTACTATGTTTCCTTGCTGTAAAGGTAGCTTTCCCTTTTGTAATTAATAAGTAATCTATGGGACATTACTGGAGACTGTGTAAATATCCTGGACCTCAACAAACTTGCCCATGGGTTTTAGCATCCATTTTGATATGTATCTGAAATAGTTATTACTATGATTGTTGCAAAATACATTTTCTAACTCCAGAATCCCTTCTGCATTTATTATTTGCGATTTTACTTTAACAAAAAGCTGTTGCTATTTCTTGCTATTTTGTATGTATATATGTATTCAGTCAGTCATTTGTTCATATATATTTTTAATAGAATGGATACATGGATTCTTTTTATATTCAGTATGTTACAATCCACTGTAGTTATTATTCATTTTGATACTGAAATTGTCCCTGATTTGGCTAATGGAAACCCTTGTTTCTAAGTTCTTTGGACATATCTCCATCATTTTGTTAGCTCTTTCTTATATCCTGCTTCCCCACACCCCCACACAGACACACAAACCCCGCATTCCAGTTACTCTGGAATTACCCTGCTTCTGCATCTCAGGCAAGGCCATTAGTGTTTGTGGGTGAGATGAGAGAGTGTCCAACACTCAGAACATCTGAGAAATGAAATCTCCAATTCCGTATGTGAATTTATGGTTGATATACATGCTCCCAAATAAAAGCTGCTATTTATTTATTTTTTTTTCACTCCAATTTCATTTTAAGATGGATCACTGTGTAATTTAGATATGTATGCTTATTTTGTAACAAGCAGAGGGATGATCTGTTCCATCCATAGGTGTTTATAGAATGTTTCAAACTTATGGTAGTTCTTTATAAAAGTAAAGTTCTTTACAAATTGCCACTCTGGTTTATGATTTCTACTTTTTAAAAAAAT